>CM046443.1:92655848-93377565 GCA_025506515.1 Flaveria trinervia
ACAAGTAAAGCCACAGGAAAGATATTATACGTCGCATAAGGAACATAAACATGCATCAACATCACATCATACATGGCAACATCATACATACATAAAGTGCAACATCATCATCATCATCATGCCCAACATGCTTCTAAGACCTCGATCGTCATCTTAAAAAAAACTCTTATGGGAACCTTTACATCAACACTTACATCTGCACTTTCCCTCGAAAGTCAGAAGTTAGTCTACACCTTCCTCGGGTTCAACAGCCCTATTCGGGCGTATGGACACCCCTCAGTCGCATGGCCTCCATGCGACTGAACATCATGCGATTGAACTAATACGGATGAACACCTATGCGAATGAACATCCAGTCGTGCGAACGGACAATGCGGATGAACACCTATGCGACTGGACCTTCAGTCGTGCGAATGGACCTTCAGTCGCATGACACCCACGCGACTGGCCCTCCAGTCGTGCGAATGAACCCCAATCGTGCGAATGGACCCCAATCGCACCCTAATCGGCCGTATGGCCTCCATTCGGCCTCCAGTCGGTCGCCTAGCCCTAACTGATGCAGAATGCAGTTCAACCCGACTGCAGCCGAGGGTTTTCGGCCCCCAAACTCATCTAAACCCATTTTAAGCCTAAATCGACCATCCTAAACCTTAGGGATGCACACCATAACATCATTCAAGCACAACCAAGCAAGAAATCAAGTCACAATCGCGTCATACATATACATACACATACACAAACGGGTCAACTTACACACATACGAAAAACTCGATTTCAGATGTTTTCTAGCCCCAAATCGTTTGAAAACAAGTAAAAGAGGGGTCCTAGAACTCACCTAAACGAGCACAACAACAAGAGCTTCGATTCGGCTTGCTTCACGACGATTTTGGCGACCCGAACCGACCCGAACCAACACTTTTTCCTCTTTTTCTCCCCTTCTTTCTCTCTTCTCCCTTTATGAAGCTGAAATGTGGATGTGGGGAGAGTGGGCTGCCCTCTCCCTACATATATCACCACATTTCCCAACTTTTCTTCGTTGGCGAGTTTGGTCCCTCGACTTTTGGACTTTATTTTCTTTTCTTTCTTCACCGGCTTCAAAATAATAAATATCCGGGTGTTACACATACACACACACATACACACACATGCACACATGCATATGTGTATGTGTATGTGTATATGTCTGTATACATGCATGCATACATGCATACATACATGCATACATACATGCATTATACATCCATACATACATCAATACATACATACATGCATACACACATACATAAACACATACATACACACATACATACACACATACATACACACATACATACACACATACATACACACATACATACACACACACATACATATATACATACATAAATACATACATACACACACACACGTACGTACGCACGTACGTACGCAACTACGTACGCACGTACGTACGCCCCTACGTATGCCCGTACGTACGCACCTAGGTACGCACATACCTACGCACATACCTACGTACATACGTAGGCACATACATACGCACATACGTAACCACATACGTACGCACATGTACCTACATACGCACCTACGTACGTACATACATACATACGTACGTACGTACATACATACATACATACATACGTACGTACATACATACATACATACATACGTACATACATGCATACATACATGCATACATACATACATACATACATCCACACATACATACATACATACACACATACATACATACATACATACATACATACATACATACATACATACATACACACATAAATACACACATACATACATACATACATACACACACACATACACACACACACACATACATACATACATACATACATACATACATACATACATACATACATACATACATACATCAAAAGTAGTGTTAAGTTTGGTCTATTAGTGTAAGTTTTTTTATATATAACAAGTTCGTCACCCCTACCACCCCCCCCCCCCTTAAAAATATCCTCTCTATTGAAGTATCCAAGCTCCGCACCGTTAAAGACATCGATCAAAAGTAGAAACCCCATTCTATCAAATTTGAATATAATCAAAGACCACTTTGAATGACATCTTAAAAGTTGTCGGGTCATCCTTCACTAAAGTAGTCCATATGGTGATCATACGGTAAATTTCATTGATAAATTATTCATGAAAAGAGATTACCCACAATCATATTTCTGACTACTACATATGGACGGATTTTTCAATAACCACAATTACCGACGTTTTTCACTGCTGATGATACTCTGTTTTGTAATGTGTCAACAATCTTCTAGATTCTTCTTACCAAAAATTTTGAATACTTCGGTAGTTTTTGTTCCACATCCAATTATCATATTTTTTAAGTTATATTAACTTTTGATGTATATAACTTTATTCTTGTTTTGCTTCGTGTATTTTAGTTATTTATTCTTACCCTGAAATTTATGGATTTAAATGACAACAACATTTTAATTATTTAACATATATGATTAATGTTTGATGAAATCACACACACGTTTAAGGTCATGTCCTAAACAGTTCGTTCATGTTAAAAACTTTGAAAAGCAAAAAGGAGGGTACATATACATTATTTGATTGTTTCTTACTTTTCTCACAAAGGTTTAACCAATAAAAGCAAAAAAAATTCTAAATTATATAATGTTCCCACATTTACATCGTATCGACACCCATATTAGCTTTCTCTCTTTTAAACATGTTGTTCCAAACTATTATAACTAACCTTTACAAATGATTTATGGTTTGAACTAATTTTTTTATTCATTATTATATACAATATAACATTTAGCAACTACGTTAACAATGCTAAATCAGGATTGGTCCACATATACAGTTCTTTAATTTCTGTTATGTTGTAGTTAATAATTTATTCTTTTTCAATAAATTACTTCCAAATGATATCTTTTAAATTAATAATTATATTATCTTGACTGTTACTATCATATTTTACTTGTTTGTTTGATAATAAAAAGAAGATATGAACCCATGAAAATAATGTATTATTATTGATAATTATTATTCAATACAGCTCAGTGCATTTTGATGTAATGTAATTTGGTGATTAATAAATTTTTGCAATTCAAAAAAAAGTAATGGAAAGGTATAATATTAAGAGAAAAACAAGATTTGGTAAATGTAAGGTTCCGAGGGAGAAATGAAAAGTAGAAAACATAAGAAAGTGGAAAAAGCGAGCAGTTGGAAAGTGGAAAAGTTGACTTAGCTTTTCACCGAACCCTAAACCAATGATTCATTTTTCAAAATACCAAACTTTTCATTTAATAATAATAATAATAATAATAAGAATAATAATAATTATAATAATAATAATAATAATAATAATAATAATAATAATTTTATCGAATGTCCCCGAACTCAAAAACAATCATTATGGGTTAGAACCATCGAGGCCATTCACCGTCAACATCGTAAGCACGTATCTCTTCTTTGTAAAGCATCGATTCCAGGTATTTGGAAAAATGTTATAAAGTCAAACAAGGAATTATTAAAAGAGAATGTTAACTTGGATGACCTCATGAAGGCTAAGGTGGGAATGGAGGTTCTGTTTATTTTTTGTTGGATAACTGGCATGGGAATGGTCCTATCAAGTTGTATTTTCTTGAATTATTTGCACTTGAGAAAGAAAAATCATGCAAGCTTAGAGAAAGAATAAAGGTGACTGCGAATGAAAATGGTGGGAATTGGAAATGGTCTCATACTTCGGGTAATTATGAAGAGTGTATGCAATTGCAAAATCTTGAGAGGTTGATTCAAGATTTAAATATTTCAAATGAACATGACAAATGGTTTTGGTTGTGGGATGATTCTGGGGTTTTCTTGGTTAAGTCTCTTTGGTTGATTTTAGAGCTTAATCGGGTCTCTTCAGACCTTAATCCTCATATATGGTTGTCATGGGTCTCGTTGAAAGTGAATGTGTTTGCTTGGAGAGCTCGAATTGATAAAATTCCATCCAAATTGGCACTATCAACTAGGGGGGTCAATCTTTTTTCCACTGAATGCACACTATGCTTTGGAGAGAACAAGACAACTGACCATGTTTTGATCCATTGCCCGTATGCAGCGTTGATTTGGAACCAAATTTTAATACGGTGTCGCATCTCGAAAGTAGAAAGGGAATTGATTAGGAGCATGTTGTAGGCTCCTTTCAATATGAATATAAATGTAAAACAGAAAAAGACTATGTATGTGGTGTTTATGGCTACGCTTTGAGGCATTTGGAAGTCGAGAAATGAGTTTATTTTCAACTCCAAACCTTTATCAGCGTCGGTGGTAGTGGATGAAGTAAAGTACCTTTATTTTTTATGGTTAAAACATAGAGGAAAATTAGTATAACATGTATGACATTTATGGTGTAATTTTTATTTACTAACTTTTTTTGTAATCGTTATTGTTAGTCCTAGCATCTTGCTAGTGGCTATTTTTATAATAAATTTGTCGTTCAAAAAATAATAATAACAATAATAATAATAATAATAATAATAATAATAATAATAATATAATAATAATAATAAATAATAATAATATAAATGATAATATACTAATAATAATATTTATTTATTTATTTATTTATTTATATATATATATATATATATATGTTATTATTATAATTCAGGAAATACAACTTGATAGGAACATTCCCAAAAGGCATGAGTTTCTTTTATTAGGATTTTTTTATTACTATTACATTAATGAAACCTTATTCTACATGTGCAATATATACTATATCACAAGTAGCAAGTTTGTTGGGTTAGCACCGACATAATTTTCAACCTAAACCTTTCAGTTCTTGTAAGATTTTGTTCCCAGACAACCTTAAAGTTGGATTTGAATATTAGAATTAAGAGTTTTTAAACTAAAAATTCAATAACTATAACGAAATTTATAAACATTTCCTATATCAATTTCTTAAAAACACAACTAAGTCAAGATGCTATTCTTTATCAGAATGTCATGTAGCTCCATAACCATGTTAAGCTCACATTTATATTCAATATGCGTAATTTCAAACTAATATGCATATAAAAGCTGGTATTTATAAATAAGCTCTAAATTTATTTAAACAAAATATTTTATCGAATCTTTATCTTTAGAGCAAATATCACAAAAGACTAATATACCCTCGTATTTAATGAAGATCTTAACGGAGTAAGTGAAATGGATAAAAATAACAACATTTAGAAAACTACAATGACTGAAATGACAAAAAGAAAATTTTTTAGATTGAAATGTCAAATTCAATAAAACGTCATAAACGAAAATAGCATTTTACTCTTATATAAATGTATAGACACACACGGTCTGCCGGTTCGGTCTGGTTTTTTATAACCGCTTTTGGTATAAACCATAAATCAGATCGTTCACAACGGTTTGAAGATTTTGAAACCGACCAATCGAAAGTTTAGAATAAACCAACCACGAAACCAAACCGAAGACTGGTTTGGGCGCTTTCACGGTTTGAAACTGAACCATTAACACCCCTATTATCTGGCTTGCAAAAAATGCATGACTATTATTACTTTTCATCACACAAGACTCCTATGTCGAGATTTGATATATGTCAAGACCTTGTACTTGCAAGACTACTTTAGCATACTTTAACGTTTTCACGGTTGTGATTTAATGGGTAAAATATTATTAAATTATCATTCAAGTTTTTTTAATCATTTCACTTATGAACTATAGCTTTATTTATTTGTAATCACCATTAGCTCTTTAATTATGTCTTTAACTACTTTGATTGCAATTACCTTTTATCTCATAGCTACATTAACTTTTTATTGTAATTTTATTTATTTGACTACTTTCTCCATAAGGTTGAGTACCGTATTCGAGCACTATAGCCAAAACTTTTAAACTAGTTGAGTGTTGAACTAAAGCCGAATACTAGCCTGTTCATCGAGTACCGTATAAGGACCGAGTACAATACTACAAGGTCGAGAACTATACTATCAACCGAGAACTATAAAAGGCCTATTACCTTTCCATACCCCGGAACTATAACAAGCAGGGTACTAGGGTGAGTACTACGAGAGACCTAGCATCGAGTACTATTATATAAACCAAGAACCTATACAAGCTGAGAACTATATAGAGTCCCGAATTCTACCATTTGTCACATACTTTGACATATAAATTCATAGTTTTTGATATAAAACACTATTTCATTAGTGAAGACCCATAAAAATATAAACACTATCATCTTAAACTATGTATATTATCATACGTCTAATCGTGCAATGCATACTAGCCGAAAAAGAAGATAAAACAAGTAAAAGTGGAGATGTAGAACTCACTTATGTAGAAATCACAGGAAATCCCAAACCGAGAAGAATACTAACCAAAATTCACATGCATACAACGATGCAAAGTTTAACATTACAATCAATGCATACACACTATAGGATCATAAGTCAAGCTTAGATCCACAGTGCAAGAAATCACATACCTTTAATTAGGGGTGTAAGCCGAGCTGAGCTTGCTTAGGTTTGAGCTCTGCTCGTTTCTTGTTTTTTTCTAAAGCTTAAGCTCAGCTCGTAAGAAATTTTTTAAACTCGAGCTCGACTCGTTTATCATTAAATTATTAAAATTTTATTTATTTTTGTTGTAATTTTATATATAATAATACTATTTATATTATTTATATTTAATATCTAAAAAATTATATAAATAAAAAACTCATTTAGGCTCGAAAACAAATTGAGCTTAATATCCAAGGTTCATGCTCAAGCTTGTTAGTAAACAAGCAATAATATAAGCTCGAGCTCAGGCTTGAGCTCGTTTAAGCTCATCTATATTCAATATTTTTTTAACTGATCGCAAGTAGCTTGGTAGTCAGTTTGACTCGTTTACATTCATACCTTAAATAATTTCTTAACTTTCTCTCTCTATAGACAATTCTCTCTCTAGATTTTCCTTTTTGCCAAATCCAAGTGCTCGCACCGACTAAATTTCTAGTTATATACATTTAACAAACTTTTAATTAAAACCAAGTATGCCAACAAAAAAAAAAGAAAAATAATAATCTATATTTATACTATTATATAAACAATTTAATTTAATACTATTATATAAACAATTTAACACGAGTCATTAGTAATTTTGTCAACATTTTAAAGCACCCACTGGTATTATAAGTAATTGAGTAAATATAATTATATAAATACTAAATACACACATGATTGAATAATTATAATTATACAAATATTAAATTCTATTAACCAAACTTAACATGTTCTATATTGTTAGGTTTTTGTAATGTATTTGTCCTATTCTTTATGTAGCTATTGTGTATCTTTTTCATATATATATATATATATATATATATATATATATATAATATATATATATATATATATATTATATATATATATATATATTATATATATATATATATATATTGTAGGCTTTCCCTCACTTTGAGGCAAGCCAACATTCCACAATAAATTCCACATATGGTATCATAGACCTTCGATCCTTTGCCCTTCCCTGCCTTTTCTTCTTCACCTTCTTCCTTCCTCCCCTCCATGGCTTCCTCATCTTCCTCCAGTGATGGGTCTCTTCCCATGAACACCATTCTGCACATGCTTCCGATTAAGCTTTTCTCATCCAACTACCTTGTATGGAAGAATCAAATGACTCCTCTCCTATCTCTCCAAAACCTTATTTCCCATGTCGATGGTACTGCCACAATCCCTCCTCCCACCGTTCTTCAAGAAGACAAACCCACACCCAATCCTCTCTACACTCAATGGCTTGCCAATGATCAGAAAGCCACCATCATTCTCAACGCTTCCTTTTCTGAACAAGCAATGGCAGAAGTTCTGGGTCTCACTATGGCCCATGACATATGGGTCACCTTAGAAAACACCTATAGCAACACCTCTATCGAACGTGTTCACCACCTTCGGGACCAACTTCGCACCCTAGTTAAAGGATTCTCCATTGTTGCCGATTTTGGTCGCAAATTCAAGGGTATTTGTGACCAACTCTCGGTCGTCGGCCATCCGGTTGATGACACTAATAAAGTCCATTGGTTCTTATGCGGACTTGGTGCCTCTTTCAAGACCTTCTCCACTGCTGTTTGGGCTTCCAAACCATCTCCTGCCTTCCGTGACCTTTTGATCCAAGCAGATAGTCATGAACTCTTTCTTCGTTCAATTCACGGCCCTTCAACGCCACCGTTGCTTTCTCGGCTCAGCAAAACAAACCGGTTAGTTTTGCTCGTGGACGTGGTGGTCGGTTTCAGCGTGGTAGTTCTCCCGGAGGACGCGGTCACGGTAAACGACCTCCTCATTGTCAGTTATGTCGTCGTGATGGACACTATGCCAATGTGTGTCCGAATCTTGCCAACTTTGTTGCTACTAATGTTCCTCTTGGAAATGACTTGGCCAAAGCCTTCCATGCTCAATGCCATGTCTCTAATACGGGTCCGGACTGGTTTGTCGACTCCGGTGCCTCTGATCATATGGTTTCATCTCCCGAGCACCTTGACAAATCCACTCCCTATCATGGCAACAATCGTGTGACTTTTGGTAATGGTAATTCGCTCCCTATTTCACACATTGGACACACCACTCTTCACAATAAAATACATCTTAAAAATGTCCTTACTGTTCCATCGTTACAACACAATCTCCTTTCAATTAGTAAATTAACCAATGATAATGAGTTGGATGTCATGTTCTCTTTTCCTTTGTTTCAAATTCAGGACCGAAAAACAAAGCAAGTTCTCGCTCAAGGTCGGTGTGAAGAGGGCCTTTATGTGCTTCATTCCGGTTCTACTGCTTTGTCTGCAACTTCAAAAATATCTCCAAAAGCATCCTTTGAACTATGGCATTTGCGTTTGGGACATGCTTCATTTGATACTTTGTCTAAATTAAATAAAATGGGTTATTTGCATGTCTCCTCGATTCTCCCAAAACCGGAAATATGTTCGTCTTGTGCATTGTCTAAAAGTCACAAACTTCCATTTAATAACAATGAAAAACGCTCCTCTAAACCGCTAGATTTAAGACATTGTGACTTATGGGGCCCCTCCCCAGTCGTATCTCATGACAACTACCGCTATTATATTATTTTTGTTGATGATAATTCTCGATTCACATGGTTCTACCCACTAAAGAGGAAAAATGAGTTTTATGAGATTCTATCTATATTTATGAAATTTGCTCAAACTCAATTTACAACCAAAATTAAAGCGTTTCAAAGTGATGGCGGCACGGAGTTTGTAAATCAAAATGTTTGTGCCTTGTTAACTCAAATGGAACCTTTCATCGTGTATCGTGCCCCTACACCCCTCAACAGAATGGTTGCGCTGAACGCAAGCATCGCCATATTGTTGAAACTGGGCTTGCAATGCTTTTTAATGCGCATGCGCCATCTAATTATTAGGTTGACGCGTTCAGCACAGCTGTCTACACCATTAATCGTCTACCCTCAAAAATCTTGAATTGGTCCTCGCCCTATGAAGTTTTGTACTCTACAAAACCAACTTATGATAATTTTAGACCTTTTGCTTGTCGTGTTTACCCTTACACGCGTGATTATGCCTCCAACAAACTTTCACCCCGTAGTGTCCCATGCATTTTTAGGGGCTACCATTCTCAATACAAGGGTTTCAAATGTCTTGATCCGTGTACGTCTCGTCTTTACATTACGTATCATGCCCGCTTTGACGAGTCTTGTTTTCCGTTCCAAGGTGACAACTTGTCTTTGGACCCTCACCATCTCCCTTTGCATAAATTCATGGATTCTTTTGCTTCAGATCCCCCACCCACTGCTTCTAACCCTCACATGGTACCCACTCCGTGGACTCTTCTCAACCCATGTGCGGCCGTGTTGTGGCCCATTCTTGCCACCGTTTGGCCACCCCAAGTCCACTGGCCCAACCTCAACTAACATCCTGTCCCCACCTTCATCATCTCCGCCCATTAACCACCCTGCAGCCCAGTCTCTTCCTGATCCTTCTAAAGGCCCATCTGACCCACTTCTCCCCGAGCCCACCCAACCATCTTCTCCTTAGTTCACTACCTTCGCTAATGACCCGTTACCTACCAATATGCCTCCCACCTCCACCACCTCATCTGTTGCCTCTCCACCCCATCCCGATTCCCCCACAACAGGGCCTACCTTCGATCATCCTATGGTTACCCGCTCAAAGGCTGGGATTTTCAAACCAAAGCACTATGCTGACCTGACTCATGTCTCGTCCCATGTGCTACACAAATCTCTTCTTGCCAGTGTCGACCCCAAAGGTTTCAAGTCTGCTGCAAAACATTCTCATTGGTTGGATGCAATGAATAAAGAGTTCAAGGCTCTGTCTGATAACAACACCTGGACTTTGGTGCCACGACCGACAAATCATAATGTTGTTGGGTCCAAATGGTTGTTTTGCACCAAGTTTCGCTCCGACGGTACCATTGATCGCCATAAGGCGAGACTTGTCGCTCAGGGCTTCAGTCAAGTACCCGGTATGGACTTCTTTCACACATTCAGTCCTGTTGTCAAGGCCTCGATAATTCGTGTCGTTCTTGCTTTGGCTGTCATCAACAAATGGCCTTTACACCAACTTGATGTAAATAATGCTTTCCTTCACGACAATCTAAACGAAATTGTGTTCATGGAACAACCGCCCGGGTTTGTAGACTCTCGGTTTCCCAACCATGTCTGCCGCCTCAACAAAGCATTGTATGGTCTCAAACAAGCCCCTAGGGCGTGGTTTCATCGCTTGAGTGTATTTTTGTTACAAACTGGGTTTACTTGCAGCCGTGCCGACACATCATTATTCATTTTTAAACGTGATACGTGCATTATGTATCTACTAGTTTATGTAGATGATCGCATCCTTACTGGCAATCAGGAAAGTGTCATGCACGACTTCATCAAGGCTTTAAATCATGAATTTGCCATCAAGGATCTTGGCCCGTTAAGTTACTTTCTTGGCTTAGAAGTGGTCTACTCTGACACTGGTCTCTTTCTAAGCCAATCCAAGTATGCCAAGGACATCCTTGCTCGGGCCAACATGAGTGACTCCAAACCGGTTCACACTCCACTGTCCACGAATGAGGCGTTTTCATCTAGCGGAGAACCATTTGCCGATCCATATCTTTATCGGTCTCTTATGGGTGCACTTCAATATTTAATCATCACGAGACCTGATATCTCATATGCGGTCAATCAGGTGAGTCAATACATGCAATGTCCGACCACCAAACATTTTCAGCAACTCAAACGGATTCTTCGGTATGTGAAAGGCTCCTCGACATTTGGACTCAATTTCTCTCGGTGTCCTGTCACTTCCATTCTTGGTTACTCGGATGCCGATTGGGCGCGCTGCCTGGAGACACGACGTTCAACATATGGGTACTCCATCTTTCTAGGTGGTAACGTTGTATCATGGAGTGCTAAGAAACTTCCAACGGTCTCCCGATCAAGCTGTGAGTCTGAATATCGGGCCATGGCGAATGCTGCTGCTGAAATCATTTGGATCACTCATTTACTCCGTGAACTGCATGCTCTACCGCTGGGTCGACCGACTCTTCTCTGTGATAACAAGAACGCGTTGTTTCTCACTCAGAATCCTGTTTCTCACAAATGGGCTAAGCACATAGATTTGGATTATCATTTTATCTGTGTGCTCGTTCTATCTGGGAAACTTCACACTCAGTTCATCTCCACCAAGCTTCAGGTTGCGGATATCTTTACAAAGGGTCTGCCTCGCCCTCAATTTGAAGTTCTTCGTCACAAACTAGGTCTTGGGCCGCCTCCCTTCCGCTTGCGGGGGGATATTAACCAAACTTAACATGTTCTGCATTGTTTAGGGTCTTGTAATATATTTGTCCTATTTTTATGTAGCTATTGTGTATCTTTTTCATATATATATATATATTATATATATATATATATATATATATATATATATATATAATATATATATATATATATATATATATATATATATAATATATATATATATATATATATTGTAGGCTTTCCCTCACTTTGAGGCAAGCCAAACATTCCACAATAAATTCCACATAAATTCATACGACATATTTAAATTTTCATTAATATTAAAGTATCTTCATTTAGCAACAAAAAGTTACATATCGAGTCTAATGCGAACCAACTTGAACTCATCTCAAGCTTGAAAGCTAATGTTGCTTTCCTTCTTGCTTAACCAACTTCCAATAAAATTTAAATTTTAATCAATCAAACTATCAGCTATTAACAGTATTATACTAACTAACAATTTGATCAATATTAATCCCAATTTCGATTTTGTTATTTATAATAGTCTTATTCTAACTGTTTGTTAACATTATTAGTTTTTATTACATGACACGTGACATTGGTTGTGACTTGTCATTTGACATGACGTATTGTATAACTAAAATAAAAAAATTTAAAATATAGCCCTCAACTTGCATCTTTTTGCCTCCAAGCTATTCAACCAGCGACAAAAACATTACGTTAACTACCTTCAAAAAATGATCTTTTATAAAAAAGAATTAGGTAGTATGTTTATATTTTTAATTCTAACTATGTTATATGTCAGGTAATGAGCCACGCGACATGATATATCATAAAAACCTAAAGAAAGTAAAAAATATTTGAAAAGTGTTTTTAAAATAATAAAAAATTAAAATGAGAAAGGGTGAAAGCAAGGTCGTACATGAAAGTAAAGCCTTACTATGTAACAAAAATGATTAAGGTTGAGTTAGAGTGTTTTTTCGGTTGTAAGTTATCTTCTAATGGAATTGAAGGTGCGGTTCCGACTGTAAAACAAATAGGTGGACCCAGTTAAGATAAAACATATCCTCCAAAATAGATCGTACATTTATCATTAAGAAAACAGTGGCCGACTAGTATGGGAGTTGGGGTTATAGGTATGGCAATGGTCGGGTTCGAGCCGGGCATTAGTAATGCCATGGCAATGCCCAGTTATTAAATCTTATCCCATACCCGACCTATTATATATAGTCAGGTAGTTACCCGTTAGGTATCGAATATACCCATGAGTATCGGGTTTACCTATTAGTATTAGATGACTAGCATCTCGTGGGTGTTGACCAATACGCATCGGGTATTTTATATAATTCTATTTTTATAATTTTAAGTATACAATTTTAAATATCAAATATGATTATCTCTGTAAATTATCTTAGAGTAAAAAACTACAACATCTTTTTATGAATATTTTTAATATAAAAAATAGCTACAGCAAGGTGCTTATCTTTATTCAAATTCCAAGGTAGTTACTATATTAAAGTATTTAAAAATTTCACATCCAAAATACAAGTATATTTAGGTGATTTTCCAATATACATATTTAATAATCCATAAAAGTCAATACATTTTGCTTTCAAATAAAAATAAATAAATAACATCAGGTTGTTTGGTAAACATGTATGTGGTTTTGGGTAACCAGGCCGGATATCACCTAATCTCATACCCGTCCTATACCCGCGAACAAATCTAAAATTAATCTCATACCCGGCTCAATACCAATCGGGCTTTGAGTATACATGTCTCGTATTTACGGGTTTCAGGTATACCAATCAAACTCGGGTTTTTTTCATCCCTATTTGCGAATCAAACAAACCTACGCCACTACACACTAGCACACATATCACTCGCCAAGTCTTTTCTTGTTTATAGCTAGACAACTTGATATTTAAAACATAATCAATGAGGAAAAGTATTAAACCGTGTCCTTCACATGGTTGTACCTATATGTTTGCAACGTTTACCTTACTATCCACTCGAGGTGATACGAAAGTACTAACATAGGTTCTTAGGGTATTTATTATTTAAAAATCATGTCAACAAGAGGAAATTCAAGAAAGTTTAAATATACACAAGCATCAAAAGATATTTAGTCTAATGATATTTTGGTATGGATAAATGATATCTATTTATGGAGGTTAGGAATTAAAGTCTCGTAATCAAATGTATAGTGAAACTAGAAGAGTAAGAGTTGTCATTCAAAAAATAAACATATAGAGAACGGTACTCGCATATACTAAACAACTCTAAGTGTCACTCGATTGGAACCAAGGAACTGATTTGCACCATTCTACTACCTAGCTTATGATGCGTTTGAAAAACTAGGAATCAAAGACGTTTTAATAACATATATGGATGGAAACACAGAGATACTTAGTGAAATGTTTTAATGTTTTTTAGTATATTAAAATTCAAGAAGATGCTAAAAAACAACACAAAGGAAATAAATTAAAAACAAATAGTTACACTATCAACTATGAGTTCCAAGCTAAATCATGCATTTTCTCAGTGTTCGTTAAAGAAATGAACACATTTATTGAAATTATCCCATGTAATGTTTGAAATATTCGCTTGCGCATTGTTGAAAGCCTTTTTATTTTTTTCTTTCTTTCTGTATAGATATATGTCAGTTAAAACAATGACAAAGATTAGATCTTTGTAACCATTCTAACAAGCATAAAATTGATATAGGAAGATCATGAATACTGATCATGCTTGATCTTGAGATATTTCAACACTAAAAATGTTGTCCCAAACTTGATTCACTTAAGCGCAATCGTTGTTGAAGTTATCTTGATATCAACATGTCCAACAAGAAACGTCTAGAAGAATCTTGGTTTTGTAACCTTGATAATGAGGCTCTCTGGTAAACAATATTCATTTTAACAGAAATCTATGTATTTGACCTCAAGAGGGATTCATATTATTTGAAGTTGCTAGCCAAGGCATCGTTTTTGCATCTAACGTTTTTAGTGTTTTAAAAGAAATAAAAATATATATATATGTAGAAGGTGGCCGTTGGTCTGTGATAACGGCGGTGTACGGTGGTCGGTGGTTCCATGTTTCCATCACAAAAACAAAAATCATGAACACAATCATCATCACCAGTTTACTTTCACATGAAATCGATGAACAAACGAATCACAACGCAACAAAAAGCCCTAATTGGCTAATTACAATCAATCAACCATCCCTTTATTCTCCTCAATCACAATCACCTTTAGCATAAACCCTAATTTCACCATCCAATCGATCAAAAACCCCCAATTCTCTAAGCCCTCAAGAACGTCATACAAATCGGAGGCTTAATCTTCACCAACGAAAGCACCGCCGCCGGCAGAATCCACAGCCCCTCACCGCAAATCAATCCAGACGCCACCGACGTACTCATCATCTCCGCCTTCTTCACATTAATCTTCTCCCACACCACCACAATCAAGCTCCCAACACACATATCAATGGCGAAATACCCACCAATCAGAAACGGTACCGCCATACATATCGGCAACGGTATAAATCTCCCAACTTTCTTCGGCATCAAATCTTTAACCACATTGATTCCCACAGCAAATGCAAAGAACCCGTAGCATAACTGTAAGCAATGGTGGGGTAGAGCTGAAAACCCCTCGACCCCAATGATCGCCATGTTTCGGAACACGATGGCGAATGGGGCTTTGTATTCGCCTTTAGGGTTTCCGACGTCGAATGCTTTGGTGAATAGAGATAGTGTTAGTGGTGATACAATGCAGCCTATGGCGGTTCCGATTGATTGACTCAAAAGCATTGTTCTTGGTGATGTTAGTGTTAGATGGCCTGTTTTTAGATCGTGCATTAGTGTGCTGGAGACGTAGAGGACTGCTTTTAGGATGCCGCAGCCGATGAGGCCTGCGATGACTCCTTGTTGTTTTCCGGCTAGTGCTGCCATTAGGAAGAGGCCGATTTTGCCGTAGTTGTAGGCCATGTCCCAGTCGGTTAGCCCGGTGCCATACGCGTTGCAGAAGGCTAGAGATGGCGCGATGATGTAGGTTATGGTGACGGAGTACCATTTGACCTCAGGGAAGATTAAGGGTATTGTGAATGTGTTGAGGATGGTGAAGAGGATGTATCCTGTAACTGCAAACCACATGGGTATGCGGTCTTTGATGAAAACTTCATTTTGTATTTGTTCTTCTTGTGTGACTTCATTCTTGCTACCTACAGCTGCAGGAAAGCAAATAATATTTAGGTAAATGGCAACTTTCGTCTGGCAGGTGGTCTTCAAGGGGTTATGGTGGGAAACGGTGGAAACAAGATTCAAACTTGAGACCTCCTTTACAGGTAGTGAGGTGTTTTCTATTGCGTCGTACCTTCAAGCATTTAATTGAACTACCATTGGAAATGACTTTCCGAATTACCTAGATTAAGGTTTTCCCTTTTTGATTTTCCATAGATGCTTGCATATGTGAAATATAAGATCTTGAGAAAGTTGTAGAGTCCATCACCTAGGAGAAGGGATATTGAAATAAAGACCTGCCGACGAAGAAATTAGTCAGAGAAGTGAACTGTAAACAAAGATGGAGGAATGTGACTTGATGTGGCAGAATTCACGGGTCAGTTGGATTCGGTAATGGGTCAGAATGGTAAATCTTGTAAGGTCGGGTTAGGTTAAGCTATGCGAAAAATGTTATGTCCTTTTATTATGAAGTTGTATGAATAATGTGTTAGATATGATTATAAAAACTATATTATCACAATATTCAACTAATGATTGCACATGGCATATTAGGAAGTTGTATGTATTAACAGTACATTTTGGTTGACATTTGACTTTTTCAACCCGTTTCCTTTTAACTTAAGATTGATCTTTTGAGTTTTCAAAAGAGTTGTGATTCAATTATAATTGACCCGTTAAAAGTTAATAAGTAAATGGGTCGAGGCTACCGCTTCTTGTGTGTGATTATCATCACCTTGTAACCATTGAGGCTTTCCATACTGCTTTCTGGCACATTACTAGGAAACCATTCTCCTTTCTGCTCTTTAATAAGTGGCCACATCACACCCCATGAAATCACAGCTCCAAACAGCAAAGAAAAACTCACAATGTGAGGGCAAATCATCCCAGTTCCCACATAGGTTAGACTAAAATCGAAGAAAAATCTGCACCAAAAAGAAAGCCCATAATTTAAATCAAGACGTGGATGCCGTATACAAAGAACTTATATGAGTCAGGGGTCTTGGTGGGTGCAACCTTTTAACTCTTGTGATAGAGGAAAGGTTTGCACTTATCTCACCCTTCATACAACCTGCATGTTGAGTGAGATTTTGCTATGTGCGTTTGTTTTCGTTATAGAAAGTTTTCTTACGTTTTCTTCCAAGCTTGCAAGCCGAATGTAGGGAATTGGGCAAATCCACAATCTCCTTTTCCAGTGAAAAACCACTGAAAGATTGCCCACAGGAAACTAATGGAGAAGTACTTGGAAAACCCTTTGACTTGCTTCCTATGCCATGTAAAGAAAAAGAACTCGTTAAGGAAGTTTATCGTAACGTTGAAAAACGGTTTTTATGAAATATGTTATAGAAGTACTTTGCAATCTTGTCTCCCTGACTATGAAATCCATTAATAAGAACAGCTGTGGCTGTGCCACTTGGGAAAACCAACTTATAGTCAACAATCAAGATCTGTCAAATAGAATTCTCAAAATGTTAGCAACTAAAGATGGTAAGATGGGACAGATAGACAAATTGAGTGACAGGTCAAAATGGGTCATTTCAAATTCATGTCAAAATGGGCAGAGACCCAAGTTGGATTGACCCGCAAACGCTTATGTCAACAATAGTCTAAAAGTTTCTAATAAAGATGATCTTGGAGGTTTCATGTTTGTAAAACAGAGTTTAATCAGCTAACTTTATTCTTTGACCTGTTGAGCCAAAGTCAACCCATTCAAAAATAAACAAGTTGAAATTGACACTAGTAACTGTATACAAGTGAAGAGAGAAAAACAAACAAATCATGTACCTTTCGGAGGGGAATCAGTACGAAAAGACCTGCAAAACAGATTAAGAAAGAGTAGCCTATCATCCAACCAACATGAAGCTCTTTATATGTCCCTGGTGAATTCGCTCCTCCCGCGAGTTCATATGTCTTCTTGTTCAGAGCCAGTAAGTGAGACCCGTATCCACCTAGTAATTATTTCCCAGAACCCAAAATTAAATCAAAGTTAAAGTGCAAAAAACATTATAGGAAACAATGACAGACAACAACTTCATCATGATGCTCGTTATAGGTGGCATGATGGACGACGGTTTAGGCGGGTTGCAGATCGTTTTTTCTTGTACGAGATATGATTTACCAATAAACACTATCTTTTAAATATTCTATAAAAATCTATGCATGAATTATGATTACAAAATTATATTTACAATAATAAAACCAATCTCTAAATAAAGCCATTAATAAGATTTCATGCATTTGGAATTGACTTTGGGGACTGTTAACCTGTTTGATGTGTTCTACATGACCTGTCTAAGATAAAACACAACCCAAATCAAACCATTTGACCCGGTGAAGATAAACCACACCCCAAATTGACCCATTCACAAGTAAATGGATCAAATTTGGGACATCTAGTGCTGAATACTTTAATAGAAGCTTAGAACTCATAATTTATAAACAAACGAAAGAAACTAAGATTTGAAGATTGAAACCTCCAATAGCAATGCTGTAACAAGCAACTGAACACGTCTGGATCATTGTGTTCTCATGCCTGGTAAAAGGAACAGCAGAAATCCCTGATTTCTGAAGTACTTTGGTCCAAACTTTCATATACACAAACGCAAGAAGCGCAGCTGAGACATTCAAATTCGGAAGAATCCCAGTCGTGAGATTCAATTTCATGGCTATAACAGTGTAAATGCACCCTAAAATAACACTTGCAATAACTCCTCTAACTGTAATCTGTTTTGTCCATGGCTGCAGTCTTTTCGAAGCTTGAATACTGTCATAATCATCGTCTTTCTTCTCATGTTCAATCTCCTCCATGTCTCTTATAATCTCTCCGGTTTCCTTCATTTCTATGTTTTTCATGGATTTAGATAGCAAAATGAGATTATCTGAATTATGATATAATGCAATGGAGGAAAGTATGAAGGATGGAGTGAGGTCAAAATATAAAGTCAACTGGCTAATGTTGCATTCAAGAAACTTATATTATGTTATGCAAATACTCTAATGCATTTGTATTGATATGTGTGTGGGGAAGAGAGAGAGTGGGAGATGACCAATGAGCAAAGATTCATATGAATGATGTATTCATTTGATCCACCACTAAAAAGTTAAAAACTATCGAGATATTGCATGCTTGTACTATAATACTCACTAATCCACCAGCTGCAAAAGTACAATCATTGACTTCTTTTAATCAACTTTTTTAATCTTGAGATTGTTTAATAATCACTATAAAATCCAAATTGTATTTCTAATTATCAATCATAGTCCCATGAACATTTATTTCTGTAATTTGATTGGCTGCATCGGTCAATGATACATCTTCTTCATGTGAGCTTATTCTTTATTGTATTTTGGTAAATTTGAGCCATATTATAGTAGCAAATTAAGATATGATTGTGCACTAGTTGATGTTGACAAATTAAGAATGGAGGTAAATTTACATGTACATATCAACCTATAGCATAAATACAATCTGGTTCTACAGTCAACGGTTCGATCCACTTTAAGTTGTAAAATCAGCAGATTAAGTGTATTTTGATTACGGGTCAAGTGGGTTGGGTAATGACTCAAAATTGGTTTTGCTATTGGTGATGTTGGTTAGGGTCACAGTGAGACACATCTGTTGGATTGATCGGAAACATTTTATTTGTCAAAATTTTATGAACTTTTAGTATGTTAATATGATTAAAGACACTAACTTTTTTTCCTATTTAAATCTCTTTTTTTCCCTTCAAAGTGATTTGAGCTTAAGTAGGATGTGCTATGCTGCATATATGTGCTTTATTTATTATTAAGACAAGAACCAACACCTCTCTAAGTCTCAATACATTTACATCATGTTTAACCTGTTAGCAACTTTATTGGTTTATAATCTGCCAATACATTTACGACCCTTTTACAACTTTATTTTAAATAAAGGAACCTGGCAAAACTTGAACATAAATGCACTATATACTGGTTAAGGAAATTGTGCCAACAAATGTGCTATTTCACTAAAGCAAGAACCAGAAACAACGGTTTCATTTCATCACAACTGTCTGTATATACAAATATCAACCTATAACACAAAATCTGGTGCAGGTAAAGCTTCAATCTGTTTTAGTCGTCGATGCATCTGCTTCAATCGGAAATGGACTTAAAATCCCAAGTTTAATGCAGAAATCCAAACCAACAGAAGCAAACAAAAGATCAAAAGATTCTCTGATACATAAACTGCACCGGAGAAAGCATGAGACAATACACTACCAACTTCTAACTCCATTGGCGGTCCGCCTCCCAGAGTAGCAAGGCCTGCATTACATATCTATTCAACAAAGTACTACATAATATGTGACAAAAATGAGCTTTTTATTAAGAAAAAATAAGATAAGGCTTAATCAAGTATAATTATTTCACAAATTGATAATCACTTTTGTTTCAGCTGATTATTTAATCGAATGACCCATGATAATCAGATAATCTGAAGCAGAATCTGCTAATACCTTTGACAAAGCCGAAAGCAGCAGAAGTTCCTGTTTTCAGCTGAAAATTATCCAAATCACGGCGAACAGCATAACGGAAGGTGACACCAAATAATGCACAGCTGATGAGGGTGATTGCTGAAGGAGTATCAACTGGGAAACATTAAGTGCCTGAGTTAATGATATAGGTAGACCAGCCAAAGTGCCAACAATGGCGGAGATAGAAGCGGCTTTGACAGATTCAAACCTCTCTTTGTTTTTGTACATTTCTTGTCTTTCTGTTTCTGTCATCATCGACTTCTTATCTTCAATTTCACCTTCAAGAGATCGTTCTGCTTCTTCAACTAGTGTTCTTGCTTCTAATAGTTCCTTCTGGCATTCCTCAATCTTTAACAAACAAAACATATATGTATATCAGCGACATATTGTTACGTCTTTGGTTGTTAATCAATTCATTAGGTGAGCTTGATCTAACACATGTTATGTGAACCATATATTCAAACAGAAATGTTTTTTCTCCATAGATCTTAGAGACTCGAACCATATGAGCAGATACCATATATGCTTTACACCACATAAGTTTGGATACTGAGCTTACAGACATTATCAAACAAGTAAGGTGTCATTTATAAACAAAACATCATCAGCATCATAACCAATATCTTATACTATAGAAGTTTGGATATACAAGTATTGATATGATACGGTACGATACGATAAGATACAATTCAATTTGATGGAACATCCAAGTAGCTACCTTTATTGTATCATCATCTAGAAAATCATCTTTAACTCTTTTCAAGATCTAACATATCATAACCCCATTAAACTTCCCAACAGAAATTGGAGTAAAAGCCTAAAAATTGGCAAAATTTATACTGTAATTGGAGTAAAACCCTAACAATCACATACTACAAGATGAAGAAACAAACCTCTGCTGCTCTAATTTCAAGCTGATTGATGTACTCTTTCATCTTATTGTTCTCAATTTCTTGTTGTTCAATCTTCGCAAGCTCCCTTTTAGCCATTTCAACTCTCTGTGTAGCTTTATCCAACCCATCTAACAAAACCCTATTTTCCTCTTTGTTTAGCAATTCATCTACCCTTTCATCGACTATACCAGACAACAAATTCTTCAATCCCCCACCGTTGTTCTTGGGGTCGGAGCTCGCACTGCCATTGTTATCGTTAATGGGGTTACTGCAACTGATCGTGAATGAAGGAGACCTTGATGATGATGAAGATTTAAAGGGTTGGGGAAAATGTGAAATTGAACATTGGTGAATCGAATTGAAGGTTTTGGAGGATAAATGAGTGTAGGATTGGGTGTGGTTGTCATGGTTATTGGATAGCTCGATAAACAAGAGCTTCAAGAATTCATGTACCCACACTTGTTTAGAATATTACTTACATAAATACATAAATATACCTTCAACTACTTATTTTTATAAAAAAAACACTTTAAAATTTTGGTTACAAATTTGACCTTGAAATGGTTAGAACTTTTTCAAAAAGTCACTATGTTACACCCCATATATGTCTTGAATACGAATGTGATTTTAGCACATTCTGCGTGTATTATATGCATCTGCTATCTAATATCTCATGTATGTCTAATATGAGATGATTTCTTATAGTGAGTTCGGTAAATAAGCTTTGATCTATCTTAGATCGGTTCAATAGATTGACACTTTCATTCTAAGAAAGAAAAACTTATTTTTTTCATTCTCAATAATTTTCTTTTATTTCATCTTTAAGGCCATCTCAACCTCTCTTTTATACCCTTCTTACACTCGTTATATCGACACGTGTGTATGCTTTGTGATTCGATTTGGTAAAACTTTTAAAAATTGGTTACATTTTCGACCTTGGAAAAGTTGGAATCATTGGTCTTTCCAATCAAGTCATTATGGCTACACCCTATATATGTCTTCAATACAAATACGATTGGCATATGTTTAGTTGTTTATGTGTATTACATGCGTATTACATGCATTTAGTATCGAATATCTTATATGTGTCAATCATATATGGGAGAATGCCTTATACTGGGCTCGGTTAATGACCTCTAGACTACCTTAGATCAGTACATAATGATTGGCACATTTCAATTCTGAGAAAGGAAAGCTTAATCCCCTTTCTCAAGAATTTTTTTATGTGTTAACTACTATCTTAACTTTTCTTTTAAAGTATTCACAGTAGATTCTTTATCTTTATTCATATAATTACACTAAAAATCATTATATTTTTTATCTTTTTTAATTAAATAATAGTTTTTATACGTGTATCATTACTTTTTTCTCTTTCATCCACTCACAACCACTTTAAAAAATATTAAAAAAGTTATAAGGATTAAACAGTGATTTTTTAAATATACCAATTCACAATAACAGTTTCTCTCTCATTTATTCACAAACATTCAAAACAATTCCATATAATATACCAAACACACTCACATAGTTTTAAGCACTCCCATATGAATGCTCTTATAAATCTCTTACACTCATGACATCCACACATGCATAGGTTTATGTCATCACCACTTTTCCTCCCCATTTATCAATGTTTTCAAAACCGGACCGGACAGTAAATCAGACGTCTTACCAGCCCGCTAGTCGAAACGGTTCAACCGGTTAGACTGTATATAAGAACTGGATAAAATTATAATTAAATTTTATAAATATATGTAAAAGTTACAAAAAAAATAATATATATATATAAAAAACCGGTTCAACTGGTTCGGTTCCCGGTCCGACCGCCAGTTCGACCTGTTCAACCAGTCTGAGTACTGGTTCAATGTTAAAACGGTTTTAAGCACCGAGCCGGACCGGCTTGGAGTCCAGTTCCCGGTCCAACCGGTCGGACCGGCCGATCCCGATCCGTTCCATTTATTACTTATTCCTCTCATTTTTCTCTCCGGTATATTAATGATTTATAACTTTTAATACGTTAATAATATTTAAAAAATTATGCCGTCAAAACAATTTTGTATTCTCTTGAATATTATATTGTTATACTTGTTTTATAATTTAATAAAAATAAATTGTGTGTTTCTTATTGCATCATGTGAACAGCTCTCTGGTAGAACAAATGTAATTTTAGGATTTACAATTATATGTTTACATAGAGATATGTAACAATTTTATATAATGAGGGATATACTTAGGAAATTGTAAATAAAATTTTATTTAAGTTATAAGAATGAATATAAAAAACTACTGTTGAATGCTTTCACACCATATTAAGTCACCCTAGTCTTGTCTTAGTAAGTTACTTTTAAAATTATGGAGACGAGTATGTGTATAACAACATGATCATGTTGTGAACTGAAAGCTTGGTTTTAAAATTTAACTATAACTTAAAACCATATAGGTAAGTCTTCAAGCACAGTGTACTACTAATCAAGCACTCATGATTATTTCGTCCTTTTGGTTTTTCTATATTTTATTATTTCTTTTACTTTTAGTAGTTCCTTATTTTATTATTTTATATTAGTTTTAAAGTTATTTTGTATTTTTCTAATTAACTTTTAAAAAATATATTTTTTTAAAAAAAATTCCGAATCACATTATAACATGCTTATTTTTATCTAAGTTTTGATATAAGTTTCAATCAAACTAGAGTTACATATAATAAGATACAATTCATCATAACACAAATATACGAGTCAGTCAAAGTTATTTCAAAGTTTTAATGTTTTATAGTTTTCTTTTATTTTCATCATCTTACAACTTTTAAAATCCCAATGTTTTATAAAATTTTGAGTTTTACGTTACGACATGCCTATTTTATTGATATTGTCTGTGTTTTTGTTAAATACAATGTTTTAATTTATTTGTTAAATAGATTTTTTTTCGTACAAAGAAACAAATAATACCCTTGACTAGTAGTTGACATATGTAGGCGTGCAATAAATCATATCTCACCTTTTTGTGTACAGTAACAAGCCATGATTCAAAGATTGAAAATAGTAGAGAAGTTCCCTCCCAAAATACGTCACACCATCAGAATTATGTATTGAGGTGAATGCTTAGTGATGCGGTAAGTAACTAAAGCTCTTTTTTGACCACCAGATTTAGAATAACAAGCTTCAAGTTAGAATTGCAATAGTAATTATATAAACTTGAAAAAATTATTGAAAACGGAAGAACAAAAATAGTAAACTACTGTTTATCAGCTAATGATCCAACAATTGTCCCAAAAAGCATGGAAGGTCCAAATCCATTAATAAACAGCTGCCCGATATCTCCTTTCACATAGTCATACGTCGTGTAAAGGTAATACACATGTAACCCTTGCAACCAGTCACCAGCTATAACCACCATGAAATTTGTCCCCATAAGCTTTTATATATTCCAAAAGAGAACATATTTTCAACACGACCACTTTATCACCATACTATCCACACATTTTGGATCTAGAGACTACATCTAACAAATTTACTAAATTGAATAAAAATCATAAAGATTCACTAACATAAATCTTGAATAACCCTTATCTATTTCAGAAGCATTATCACCCTAGATCCATTAAAGTTATAAAATCTAGCAACATCCAACACGAATCTTAAACAGCCTTCATCAAATTCAACCTCATAAATAGAAAACTCAAATCAAGAACAACGGATAACAAACAAACACAAATAATAATAATATGGAATAAATCAATGTAATGATAAAGATTAGATACCCATCATGAGGGAAGTAAAGATAATGATAATATGAAATAAACCAATGTAATGATAAAGATTAGATACCCATCATGAGGGAGTAAACAAGGAGGTAATTGTTCTCGAAGGAATTAAAAGCAGTAGAAGTATTGATTCGATCTTTATTGCTCTTACTGAGCTCTATTGTTGCGACAACAACAGCTAGTCCATCAATCACTATCAAGTTTATCTTTCATTGGGGGTATTATATCCGAATATGTTCTACCCTTACATGACATCTCATTTAATTTTGAAGTCAATAAATAAATTTGGTGAAGTACTAACGGACTAGTTGGATAATAAACTCCGGAAAGACAAATAGTTGCGTTTTTAAAATTTTGAAGTGTTTTGCTTATTTCTTCAATATGGGCCCAACCAATGGATGGTGAGTATTTGTATTTCCATGACTTACCAAACTATTATGAAAGACTATTAAACTTTCTTTTTATATAATAGCCTTTTCAAACATGTTATAAGTGGAATTACATCATGTTGGTACGTCCCAATTCGGCCCTAAACATTTAGAATTTGTGTCTTTACAAAACTTGTGATATCTATTATATCTTTGGTTATTGCTAAAAATGTCATGTAACATTCTTTCACTGTTTTAATCATTTTTAAACCGTCTTGAACGACTAAGTTTATAATGTGCGCAACATATTGACTATGAAAAAACACACCCTCACACATTGGTTTATATTTTAATTTCAAATTATCTATCGCAAGCGTATTATTTGTCGCATTATTAAAAGATATAGAAAATACGTTTTAGTAACTTTATCAACAAGATAACAAAATGTTTTGGCCGTTGTGAGGATAATCAAACAATTCAAACGCAATCGTATGTTTCATCATTTGTCATGAATCGGGTTCAACCCAATGGCGGTGACACCAATGTACTAGTCCGGTGACCCATGAGGAGTCGACCAAACATCACTAGTTAAGTTAACACCGGTTTGTAAATTTTCAAAATAAGATACTAATTCATTTTTAGATATTTTCCACATTTTTAAACAATCTTTTCAAAGAGTAGCACGACTTACATTGGTATAACGTGGTTGGAGAGTTCGTTGAATGGGTCGAGTCAAACGTTTGTTGTCGAAATGCTTGAATGGCAAGCTTTCTTGAAGTACAAAATGTGCCATTTGCTCTCGACGCATCAACATTATAAGCCCAAATATATACTTCGTTTGTCATCGAAGCTTGACCTTGAGACGGTTCACCTTTCAACGCCTTACAACATTTATTTGAAATGTAGTTTTTTCAACATTGTGTTTGCATCTTTTTTGAAAAACTTATGACAAAAATTGCAACGAGCCTTGTTCGAACCGCTAGCCATTTGACTTAAATCATAATTGCACCATATTTTGGGGTTCCTATTCGTAGGAAGGATTGCTACCACCATGTTGCTTGAAGACGCTTCACAACCAACGGATGATTGAGCACTTGATGAAGCCATTTGAGAGATTTTTGAGAGAGTTTTTTGTAAAACGAAAGTAATGGTGAGCGTTTTTGTGATTTTTAAGAGTAGAGAGCGTTTTAATTTGTTGTGATTCAACCAAAACATCAAATACATATATATACTAACCTAATGGGTGTATAATGGTAAAAACCACCAAAAACGGTCAAAAAGGCATCCAAACGGTCTAAAAACGACTATATAGCCATTATAAAACGGCTAGTTTTTAAAACCAGGTTGAAAACCTATTTAAAACCGGTTTGAAACCGGACCGGTTTAGGAACCGGTTTAGTATGTGAAATGTCCAAATCAAAGGGGAACCGGCGGTTAGGGTAGGTTTAAAACCGGTTTGAGCCAAAGCAGTTTGGGTCTCTAACCGGTTTCGGGGTTTTTAGGCGAACCGGTTTGCGAACTGGTTTTTATGCCCAGCTCTAGGTAAGAAGCCCTTCACCATTCTAGCCAAAGGGTGTCGGTGAGGGTATGCTTTGTATTTTGGGATAATTGCAAAACAGTAAACATGTGTTTTCCGAAATTAATTGATTAGTGTGTTTGTTGGTGATTCAACAACTAGATTTCTTTATTTGTACAACTCTAAACAATGAAAATTTTGGTTTGACAATAGACGATGTGGTTGTACGAAGTATATACCCCTGCAATTGGAAAATATAGTTTGCTTTTGGATTTTTCAACAAAAACATACACGTAAATGTAGCTTAAAACAACGAACATATATTAAAGGCCCATTAGTATATAAGTCTTTATACACTTAAGTTAAATTAAATTAAGTCTTTATGATCTAATATTATACGGTTCTTTGTATATATAACATAAACATCAAGTGAGCTAAACCCGAAAGTACAATAAAGTGATGTGCGTAACAGCACACTACTCTCATTGCTCTCATATCTACTACCTCATCGTGCACATACATAAAAGAATATACAATAATAATATGTCCCTCTCAAGTTAAACGTGACATGACGAAATGAAGCTTGGACCCAAAAAAAGTCAAAGTTTACTAAAGACAACCTTTTGGTCAATATATTAGCAGGCCGAGAGGCTAAGAAACATAGTAAACATGAAAAATTTGAGCAAATATCTTATCTCGAATAAAGTGCATATCAATCTCAAATGTTTAGTGCTGATGAGACACCAGATTGAATGCTAAATTTGTCACCACAATGTTGTCACACTACAAAGTAGTGGATAAGAAAAGAAAACATAAAGGTTTAGTAAAAACGATGTAATAAAATGAATCTTATCAGTAAAATGATCCAAAGCATGATACTCAGTCTTAGTACTACACTTAACAATAACATATTGTTTCTTGAAACTCTAACTAATAAGGTAGGGGCCAAGAAAAACATAATAGCTAGTGGACCATTAGTAACCAAGGCATCAAACCCAATCAACATCAGAATAAGCATAAACAATCATATATGCAGGTCTCTGAATAGTAAGATCACGACAAATGATACCCCCAAGGTGTGCTAAATATGCTCAATAGCAACTCAATGATGATTAGTATATGTTTGAAATAACTTGTTGATAGTATAAGCTCTCTCAAGTCGTGTGAAAGCAAGATATAGCTCCCACAGTGCTGTGATACAAAACAGGATCAGGTAATTGTACACCATATAATGAAGAGTCATCTATGAGTAGATATGTTCGTCGATACATGACGTCAATGATCAGTCTGCTACAACAAGTCTGAGTAACATTGTTGCAAAGGATGTAATGTATCATTTGAAAGTGACGTGAACTCCCAAGCAATATAATTGAGTGTCCAAATTACTAAGAGCAAGCTAAGAATATAAGTGGCAATCAAATCTTTTACAAAAACCGAAGAACTACCAGTGATAATAATGTCATCCATATAACCAAAACATAACACATATACGACTACTATAAACAATAAAATAATGTATCTAATATGCATTAATAAGAAACCCCGCAAGTAAGAAGAGCCGAGTAAAGCTTGGAAAACCAAGCTAGAGGTGTTTGCTTCAAGCCATAAAAAGCCTTTTTATGTAAACATACATGACATTGTGTGATCAAGTCAACAAAACCTATGAAAAAATACATTGTTGACATTAACATGTCCGATATCCTATCCACAAGAAAGTGCAACTGATAAAAGAAGATGAATAGTAATGAAACTTAATCCATGGCTAAAACATGAAGAAAACAATAAAATAAAGGACTGCAGTAATCAGAGTTTGATCGCAGATAATAGAATTAACGTAAAAAAAAAAAAGGTTAGCTTCGCTGGAGTCTTTAGAAGACAACTAGATAGTTGGAGGATTTATGACTGTTCTCATACAATAAATATTATGCTTAAATGATAATCTCTAAATAATGAATTAATCGACACAATGCAAGTCACTCACATATCACTATATACGGATCTGATATATAGAACTAACATTACAACATAAATCATAATTTCTATAAGTAGAACATAACTATTTTGACAAACTTTCTACTTATCTACCATGCAAAATACACTATGATATATGCTCTAATAATCTTCATCATGCCTTTGTTGTTTTTCCAGACCTGGATTTTGTTCAGCTCATTTTATGCAATAGTGAAAAAATTTCAATGAAAATATTATTTTCTTATGTTGATCAATAAAGTACTAACAAGAATTCCTCGCTGATTTATTATTCAAGAGCTATATATTGAATTATTAAGGATATCTCACCGATTACATAAGTTATATTACTATTTTATTTATTCAACTCGTGTAATACACAAGTTACTAAAGGTAGTATAATATATATATAATATTAACTTTCAAATATCCATATTACTCAAGAGACCAAATTTTATTATCAAAACGTATTTAAAAGATTAAAAATCTAATTCAAAAATTAATATGTATTACTAATAGTATTAATTACATGTGTTAATACAAGTAGTTTAAAACTTTATAGACAACAATTATTTATTTTTCAACTTATATATAGTGATATATAAGCTAGGTTAAGATATGAAGCAGTATAATTCGATAAAAAACGTCATAAAATATATATAACTAGAATCAAATATAAAGAACTTATGTTTATAGAGTATCTTAATTACAATATCTTAAATAAATAAATATGCAGTACTTATTATTCTCTTATTCTATATTGAAAATAAACACATAAATAAATTCATTTAGAAAGGCTTAGGCCCAATTATATATAATAAACTTTTAGGGTTAACTTCTATATACATACAGATCAATTATTATCACCTGATTGTCATCGTTAGATCAAACCAGTAATTCCTCGTACACCATCTTAATAATTTTATAATAATGGCGAACATTCAGCTTAACAGTCCTGCATTCGTTCATCCTCCGGCGAAAGCTTTCTTTAACTCCGGTGCCCTTAGATCGTCTTCTTCAAGGTCTGGTTCATTCGCCATCAAATGCAGTAACAATGGTGGTAGTGCCAATGCAAAGAGAAATAACAATAACAATAATAATGTGTTAAACGGTTGGGTGTCGGGTTGGATGGTTGAATTGTCGAACCAAGATGGTCGTAAGGGTTTTGTCAAATCGTTGCGAAAAGCGGCACAAGGAGTAGTGCAACCAGAAGCTGAAACCAAGAAGATGGAAGAAGTAATCCAACAGCTGATGACCAGAGATGCACAGGTTTGTTATTTATTTATTTATTATATAATTATAAAGATTTTAGTCCCACTAAAGGGCCGTTTAGTTTGCAGGATGTTTTGTAAATGAATTGGATTTAAAATTGAAATATTGTTAAAACTGATAACGTGTTTGGTTGGTCAATCTTGAGTGAAATTGGAATATTAAATTTGAACATTCCAATATTTCATGGGTAAGTGAAAAGAAATACGAAATCCAATAAATGTGGAAAATTTTTCTAATTCCAATTTCATCTGTTGATTAACCAAACAAGATTTTGGATGGAAAAATTTTCCAATTCTAATTTCAATTTCTAAGAATTTTGTAAACCAAATGGGGCCTAAATGTATTTTTGTAATTCAGAGAGTACTTGTGCATCATGAAACTGTTATCAAGAAGATGAAACAAGACCTCAATCACTACAAAACCAGATCTGAGAAGGTTTGTTTCTTATTTGTTTAGATATAGTTATAAGGGTTTTACTCCTGTCAAATGCATTTATGTTGCACAGAAACTTGCACAACAAGAAACTGCAATCATGGAGATGAAACAAGAACTTAGTCACCATAAAGCTAGAGCTGCAGAGGTTTGTTTCTTTTCTATGTTCTTTGGTGTTCAGATGTAGTAATAATTTGATAATAACTAATAAAGTAAAGTGTAAATAAACTTTATAACAGGTTTGTTGATTGACTTATATATCTTGCTTAGAGTTTAGATTTCTTAATTGATGATACTTTTGATTATAAAAGTTTCTTGGTCTGAATTTGCAGCTTATTTCATGTTTATGCCTTTATTTATATGTTTGATTTCGTTTAACATGAATGTACATAAGCAAATTTATTCGTTTAACATGAATGTACATAAGAAAATTCTTCATTACCTGAATGTACATAAGCAAACTTATATCAGTTGATCAATTAAAGATTTGTTTATATCAGATAGAGGAATGCCAGAAAGGATTATCAGAAGCTTTAACACTAGTTGCAGAAGCAGAACTCTCTCTTCAAAATATTATGCAGCTCTTGCAAAGCAGAAGCAGGATTGCAGCGGTTCAGTTTATTTATAGCCCGACCTTTTTTATGCAAAAGCACAAATCTCTCTTCAAGTGATTTTGTAATAATCCTGACATATATATATATATATATATACTAAAAGGGTGTCCGCGCAATGCGAAGGGGCAACATTTTACATCTGACACGAGTTTCTAATTTTTATTAATTTTATTTGAATTTTACAAAAGTTTATTATATTTTTTCTAAACTAAAATTTAAAACACTAAATAAATGGATTTTGCATGATTACTTGTACATTTATGCATTAAGTTATTGTACCTTATAAAATATACATGATTCAACAAAAAATTTACACCAAAACGTTTAAAAAATACACATTTACGATTGTAGTATCAAAAAGTTTTAAACAAATTAAGTTTTTTTGGTTTATGGGTGATAATGTAAAATTTTATGTAATTTGTAGTAATTATAAGATTATTATGTAACTAATTGTAAGGAGTAATTTGTAAATAATGTTAAAATTATTATTTTAACCTTTAAAATGGTTGTTCTTTATGCATTGAGTGAGGTAAGTATTATTAATTTAATGGTATCTTAAAATACCTTCTCATATGCTTATATATACTAGAAGGGTGCCCGCGCAATGCAGCGGGTCACATTTTATATCCGACACATGTTTCTAATATTTTCTATTTGTTATAGTATTTTTATAAAAGTCTGTTATGTTTTTTCTAAACTAAAATTTTAAATACCAATAAACGGGTTATGTATAATTACATGTACATTTACGTATTAACTTATTGTACCTCACAAAACTGGTTCGGCAAAAGTTTTCACCAAAACGTTAAAAAAACACAAGTTACAATTGTAGTCTCAAAAAGTTTTTAAATGTGATAGATTAAAATATATAGTTGAAATCTTACACAAATTAAGTTTTTTTATTTATGAGTAGATAATGAAAAATTCTATGTAAATATTAGTAAGTATAAGGTTATTTGTAACTAATTGTAAGGTTAATATGTAAATAGTGCTATAAGTATTATTTTACTTTCAATATTTATTGTGTCTTGTGCATTGAATTAAGTATTTGTTTATAATTTTATGGTATCTTAAAATACCCCTCCCATATATGTTGGTTTGGATTCTAGGAAGCTTTAGTTCATTTTTTTATCAAAAATTGATTTTTGACTGACCAATATTGTTCTTTCTAAAAAAATCATATATTCATTTAAATTATGGGTATAAGTTGATTTGATTATCATATTAAGGTTTATTAGAGATAGTGGATTTTTTATTTTTATTTATATAATTACATTAAAAATTATTATATTTTTTCTTTTTATAATTAAATAATATTTTTATACCCTTATCATTATACTTTTCTCTTTTCTCCACTCACAACCACTTTTAAAAACATTTAAAAAGTTATAAGGATTAAACAATAATTTTTCAAATATATCAATGAACAATAACATTTTCTCTCTTTCTTACTCACAACCACTCAAAACATTTCATATAATATATCAAACACACTCACATATTTTTAAAGATTTCATTATAAATGCTCTTAAGCACTTAATTACGAGTAACGACTGTTTCTTGAAATCATGGTTGATGATCACAAGTATATTTTGAATCGATTTATACATAGCAATAATACAAATAAATAACTAATTTATTAAACAAATACAATGCTTTAACGTACATAGGATAAACTCAATATTAAACTAACAATGATGATATGTATTACGCTACTATGTGTTTAATTAATAGTAGTAAATATACCCACGCGTTGCGGTGGTGTTGTACGCGATGTGATAAAGTATAAATGCAATTGTTTCCGTAAATTAATATTTTGACGAAACGTAGAGTTACTTGAATTTATATCATCACATAAAAACATATTATATTTGACCGTACTCGTTTGCAAGTAAAATATACGTCCAAAATTATACCAAATCAAAGTATACATAAGAATTAGCATGAAGACGTTTTTTTTATAATCCAATTCAGGTCTAAATTTTTTTTATGTAAAAATGTACACGAACTCAAAATTGAACGAATACATACATAAAAATAAGAACCTAAGAAATTAGTTATTTGAAGTAAAATATACAAAAGGTAAACCCGAGTCTTTAAAAATTCAAGGGGTTAAAGTGATATTTTTTAAAGTTTTAGAAAAAGTTTGAGTAAAAACTATAAGTTCATAAAACTTGAGGTGGTTTTTGGATGGTGGCAAATGCAACTTGCTTTTGTAATTGTGTATAAGTATGATATTACTTCACTAGTCAAGTTTGCATTACATGCCATAATTATCATTGTAACAATTTTAAAAGCCTCACGATACGGCGAGAGAACAAATCGAATAAAAAGCTAACTTTGAAATGTTATTGCGAACTTACACGTTAAAGGTAATAAATACAAAACTTGCAAACGTATATATAAAAAACCGTCACAGACCCATGTATTGCAGCGATGCCATTATAATATTTGAAAGTTAATATAAAATTGGAAATAGTAAAAAAACTAGCCTAAAAACGTTGAAAAACTTAGCTATGTCGTAAAATAAAAATTTTATATGTAAGGATTATGTGATATTAAATAACCATAATTAGATAATTAGCTATAACAAATGAGTGGTAGAACATAGTGTTTGGCTATAAAAATTATAATAGGTAAAAATTGCCACCTCTAATTTTAATTTTATTAATGTAGATGATTTTATTTCTTTGATTTTGATATGTTTTCAGCAGTTTTTGCTCTTAAGAGAAAGGTGGAAGCATTAAATTCGCATCGCAAGGTGTATCCAATTGCTAGGATTTTGTGTGTTTGAAGCTTGTGTTGGTCTATTTTCGCCATTGATAACGAAAATGTGGTCCCAGTACATTCCAGAAGAGGCTCGAAGCACGATTATGAACTTCTGCTGAATTCTCTTAAACATATTCGTATGCGTCGTGCTTTAAAATATATATACTAACTTTAGTGACCCGTGTATTACACGGTCTTAATTATTTAATTTTAGCATTATAGATATAATATCTTGATACATAAAAGGTGAAATAAAGGATTCCGTTACATAAATTCTTAAAATTACAATAAAGCAATGTAAAAATCAAAGATGACTAAAAACTTCCTTGTAAACAACATTCGTCGTAACATGTAGGCTTGTTGTTTTGATCTCAAACTAAGAGTTTGAGTCCATCTCTACTCTTCACTCTTGATAATGCCACGTACAATTGACCATGTGTGAAAACATGATCCTTCAAATACAAACCAACTTTAGATAGAGATTGCCCTTGACTTTTGTTTATTGTCATTGCAAAACATACAGCTAGTGGAAACTGTCTTCTTTTGAACTTGAAAGGAATTCTTTTGTCAGATGGTGTCAAGGTGAGTCTTGGTATGAATGTGCGGATTCCAATGTTATTTCCCGATATAATCTCCGCTTCTATAACTCTTTTGTGTAATGCTGTCACCTTAAGTCTTGTTCCATTACACAAACCATTCTTTTGATCAATGTTTCTCAAAAGCATGACAGGGACACCGACTTTTAACAATAAAGAATGGTTTGGTAAACCGGACACCTTTAGACCGTTTAAAAAATCTGGGAAATATAAACTCTCATCAAACGTGACAGTAACATACTCCTCTTGGCTTATAGTATCTGAACTCAAGTATTCAATTTCATTACCAGGGAAGATTGATAGCAAACGATCATTGATATCTTGAACAACTTCATTTTTTGGTGCAAAAATAGCTCTCTCTTGAAAGAAATTTGGGTCATTAAAGTTGTTAAGAATACAAGGATATACAAATTCAATCAAATCTGAAATAGGATCAACTGAATCACATATAAGAAGATCATTAGGTATTTGTATATTTGCCTCCCCGTCATTAGGACCTCCAAGATTACCTTCACCTAAATCTAAAAGCCACCGTGCAAAATTGTTTATTTCTTCAATGTTACATGGTCCATGTCCAGTTGATAAACGCATATTTTTAGTTAGTGTATGGACTTTGCATTACTGCCAGATATAAGATGAACTTAAAGATGCATTGACAATATCTTGCCTACTACCATTAAGAACAACAGGAAGAATTTGTCTAAAATCTCCTCCGAACACAATGACATTTCCTCTGAATGGTAAGTTGCTAGCGTCTTCACCCGCACAGGTTAGTAGATCTTTAAGAGTTTTGTCTAAAGCCTCAAAAGCATGTTTGTGAATCATTGGCGCCTCATCCCAAATAATCAAATTTGTTAATTTTAACAGATGAGCAACATCACTATCAGGCTTTACACGACAAAGTGAATCCTCATTTATATTTAATGGTATCCTAAATCTTGAGTGTGCCGTCCTACCTCCTGATAATAATAACGATGCAATTCCACTTGATGCAACATTTAGAACTATCTCACCCTTTGATCTAATAAACAAAGACAATGTTTTCCACAGAAAGGTTTTACCTGTTCCACCATAGCCATAGACAAAAAAACACCTCCTTTTTTTATATTGACAAATGTTATCATTGAAAATGTAGTGTTGCTCGTCAGTCAATGTATAAAAAAGTCTGTGAAATTCATCTGTAAGAATATCTTTATCATATGCTATTTCTTCATTAATGAGGAGGTTATTTGAAGTGTCTATCGAATCAGTGTCAGGGTAAGGCATTAATCTATAGTTACGCAGTGTAGAATTATTACGTTGCATAACATTCTCAATTTCAAGCAAAGTTAGATTCTTGATTTGATCGTCAGAAAGAGATAAACCTGTAATAGTGTATATATATATATATATAAACCTTATTAGATATGCATAAAATTATTATCTTATATAAAATCATGAATATGTAAAAAAAAATAAAGGTGTTCTCACCTGGAGCCTTTAGCAAAACACGTTGCTTGTATAGAATGTCGTCTGATAAAATTTCCAAGTATTATCCCATACATAATCAGGTCTAGAGAGACTATTAGATATTAGCATTATGGCAAATAAACTTCTTAAATAGTAACCAGATCCTGAAAGGCTTGCCTCTTCTATTGTCTCGATATATTCTTTATCATCATCTAAAAGGCCAAGAGCGTAACATGCATCTCTAAAAGTAGGAAACTCTTGTCCATTAACAATACGTATTTCTTCAAATGACCTTGGCCCTTTAACCTTGTTAAGTAAAATTCTTAAAAAGTACACTTTACCGACGGGTGGGGATATAGAGTGAATTATTCCAATAGAGAAACCTCTTTTTCTTGGCTGCCAACATAGCATATTTATTCCATACAAACTTTGTAGGAAACTCAACATAGTTAAGCTCTCTCGCCTTGCTATTAGAAGCATTGCATTTCATCCACTCTAAAAACATTGTCGAGGCAACAGAATAATTGTTAAGAACATCTTCAATATCATCGTCTGTACCATATACAACTTGTTGTTGTCCGGGAAGATGAAAACGAAGTCTCATAACTAATGGACTCCTATAATGGATATCGAAGGCGTATATACGCCAAGAAGCCTCACACGCTGAAAGATAACGACAATCATAATATTCTTTAATCTCATTAACTGTATTCTCTTTACCATCAGCATTTTCATTATTCACAAGAGAAACAGTTGTTCGATCAGGACCTTTGTTTATATACTTAAACAAATACTTTATAGATCCCGCTTGATTGCACCATTCAACGTTGATATGTGCTAGGTATTTTTTTAATAGTTTTTTGTTATAGGGAACAACACTTCTTTTGTCTAACTTCACACCAGACTTTGTAACATATGAACCAGAATCTCATCGTCTGTATGTAGGGAAGCCATCCGCATCAATTGAAGTTTTCTCAGTAAGTTTTTTGGAATTTTTTAGAACATTTACCGTCAACCATACATGGACATTTAAGATTATGAGGTCCACAAGGTCCATGTATCATGAACTCACTTACAAGAGAATATAAGTGAGGATCATCTTTTTTGTTTGGAATCTCAGCTGAAATTAGAGGATCAATTTGGTCCACACTCGGAAGCTTATGATCGGGATGCATAAACAAACAAATGTGTGCATGCGGCAGTCCATGTTTTTGAAACTCAACCGTTTAAACAACTGTAGTGAATGAGAAAATAAAAATAAAAATTGTATACAATGATAACATTTTGAAGGATGAAAATATTAGCGTACCTACTTGAATCTTGCCGAGAAGTGAATTGACCTTTAAGTCTTTTATCATTGAGTCGAGTCTGATATTAAATAATCTACATAAGATATCTGGTCTATCGTCTGGATTAAGTGTGGTATCTTTAAGAAATCTTTTGACTTCTGGCCACTTAGGGTTACATGTGAAGGTTATAAAGAAATCCGGATTCCCAAACCACTTACACAAAGACATAGCATCTAAATAGTTCTGCATCATGTATCTGGCACCACCTGTAAATGAAGAAGGAAGTATAACACGTTGCCCAGTTTTCCCTATATTTGTGTTTCCTGTACCAGCCTCCTTCACAAGGTTTTCATAAGAGTTGCATCGAAGTACCTTTTGTTGGGAACGGATGAAGAGGAGTCTCTCACTTTCAATCATCGTATATGAATCAACTAAAAATTGTTAGAAAAGTCTCTTTGCATTTAGAATCAAGGATAATTTGTTAAGTCTATCTTGAATTCTATAGGCAAAGAACTCCCTCATTGTGAGGCTATCATGTTTTTTATTTCCCTTTTGCCTTATATTTCTACGAAGGATATCAAGTCTATATCCATCATCTCTGTACGGGAAAAGCAACGGATACTGAAGTGGTAGATACGAAGGATGGAGCTCACTTATACGTTGCAAAAAACCAGTTTGGGTCTTGACAATAATGTCTCGTGGCTCAATGGAATCACCTACGTCTCCAACGATTAAAGCAGCTACCTTGGAGGTTGTTGGAAAGTTATATGTTCGGCCATCATGACTTCTTTTACCAATTAAGCGTAAATGTAAGTTAATATGCGGATGGTTTTGAAAACAATCTCTGCCCATTCTATAAGTTTTAACCAAGACGTTATCTGAATCTAACATATCCTTGAGTTGCTGAATAAGTTAAAGATCTTGTCGTTCGAAATCTAAATTGGAAGAATTTTTAGACTTGTTGTTAAGAAAAAAAAGATAGAAAATAGATATATTAAGGATACAAACAACATGCTAATAATATTAAAACTTTACATATTAAATCTGTAATATATTTAACAAATACCGGGGGAAAAACGTACCCCAAAATTCCCTGTCAGTTTGATAATTCATTTTCAGTGTCGTAAATGTAGAGTTGTGAGAACTTTGGCGTCGAACCAGATGCTGGGAGAAGACTTCCAATACTGTGAAAATTTTGCCCGCTTAGTCTTAAAACAAAAGGACTTGAACCTTTGTTTACTTTTGAATCAATTTTACCACCCATCGATGTAAATGAAAACATTGAGTTATAACGGCGAATGTTTTCTAGGAAAAACTTGCTCCTCTCGTGATCACCAGAAAATAGGTTTTTGTAATCTGGATTCGACGCTTTTGATTCTGGAAGTTGTACTTTTCCATACTTACAACATAAGTAGTATGTGTTTTTTTCATGAATTTTTTTCCCTCTTGAACTTTCGTATTTCCATAATTTTGCATGGCACATTGAACATATAATATTTTGATCTCCATGATCCAGGTAATCTGTAAAGTTAGTAAGTGTTGAAAAAATAGCTATAACATAGTAACACAATTTTTTAAAGAAATTATTTTTAAATACCTTCAGAGATGCCTCGGTAAATGTCACTAACAGTTTCCTCATGATCAATGTCTTCATGTAAATTCAAATCCAGCATGGGTATAGGAGACACATCTTCAAATTTTCTTTTAAGCTTATGTCTTCCAGGTTTTAAGCTACTTATAGCAGAGCGTCGTGAGGTAGTTCCAGTAGATTTTAAAGCATGAGTGGTTGATTCCCTATGGACATTGCCCGGTGAATATGTTGTCAAAGACCGACCGTATGAGTGACTGTAAAAAAATAAAATCGTTGTTAAATAGATAAATCAATTTTCTATTTAATTTTAAAGCGTTGGGCACATTTAACAATATTTTTTGTAAGAATAGTGACTTACCATTTGTAATAGTTGATAATGGAGATCTGATATGTACCGTTGGAGAAATCGTTTGAGAAATGTTTCTTGAGAAAATGTTTTTGTCGATGAAGAGGATGGTCCAAAATTCATATTTTCTTTATGAAATTGAATAACACATGAAGAAGATGATGTTAGTACATGGTTATTAATATTCGTACGTACTTGTCGATTGAAATTTACTCAACAAATTTTGATTATTAGTAGCAAGGTAATAAGATTATATTCTTTAACATAAATATGTATATTACTAAGAAATAAGAAATTTACCTTTTGAGTTATATGTGGAGTTTAAACTCCTATGAGGATGAATGAAGGAAGCATAATTTGATTTATTTTTTTTACTATCCAAATAACACTTCCTAAGTTTGCGTCTATATGCGGCTTCATTGTAATCCATAATTTAATTACCGCCTGAGAAAAAGCTTTGTGACAAAAAAAGTAAATTTAAATAACAATGTTTTGTAATAAATCAAATTGGTACTGAAAGTCAAAGAGTTTATGTTCAATATTACATATCAATACCACTTAATTGGATACACTTGTACGATAAATGCAACATATCATAATCATAATAACAAAATACATAATGTATTATTTTTAAGTTGTATTAGTATTATGAATAATGAATAATGATTAAAGGTTTACGCAATGGTTTAAGCAATCGACACATGATTAATTTTATTATATATACGTAAATAATTACATATGATTCAAAGCTAATTATCCTGAAAAAAGTTAAGGCATTTTTTCCATTGAACTAATTAGGTGTTAATTTGTAAGTTAGGGAAGAATAATTCAAATACTAAAATTAAGAACAACATCACCACAAACCTAATATATTTCAAGGTTTCTTGTAAACTTCCAATTACAAAATATAACGTAAGGAAATGGTTGAAAAGGATATATCGAAAATTAACAACGTGAGTACGTGACTAAACATAGGGTGTAACACAAGTATCAAAAAGGGTGGTTTAGAATTAAAGTGAACACAAAGCAAAACCAACATCATAAATATTGGCAATAGGTACGTTAAATATGTTAATGTTGTGTTCTTTCAACTAATTCTAAAGTTAATACATAACTTTGTTTATATTATGTAAACATAGTTTTATAGTACGGTAAACATATGGTTGTTGAAATGTTTAAATATGTGGTACTATTCTTATATATCTATAAAAGCATGCAGAAGTAATGGGAGGGAATAAATAAACATATACCAAAAACTATTGAATATGAAGTGTACCAAAAAACAGATGTCGTAGTCGACTTTTATAGCAAGATAAAATGTCTAACCTCGAAAATTAGGAACGCCACAAGTAAAAGACTGTCTTTGAATCCTTAGAGTTTTTGTTAAGATGGTGAGAATTGGTTAAACAAATGATTAATACAATACTATTAATGAGGTTTATAAGCCTTTATAAAAAGTTATGTTTTATTTTGAGATTACATTCAATATGATATAATGTATTATTTGAAGACAATCAGTTACAAAAAATAATTCTTATTATATTTATAAGAAATTTTAACGTATAAAACTAAATTTAGAAATGATATTAGAATTTTAAATGGAAGGTATTATTAAAATAATAAGTTACGTATTTTTTATATTAAACGACTATGTAGTATCCATAAACTGTAATTTACGTTTTATAATATTAAATGACTATGTAGTATCCATAAACTGTAATCTACGTTTTATAATATTAAATGACTATTTAGTAATTTAGGTTGTAATAAAGACATTGTATTATTTTTATTCCAATTTTATTAGAAATGATTTAAGTGGTTTTGTTTTATTGTAGAGCTTTTTTAACTGTATTTATTTCAAATGCACTTTCATATTTTAGATGTGTAATTAAATAATTCAATGATTCAATAATAAATATATAAGTATTTAAGAAATTAGTATAAAAAAGGAAAATATTCTTGTAATCGGTCTTATTAATTATAAAATTTTTGTTTCTTTTGAATGTCAAATTTAAATTTTATAAAACACTGTTGCATGACTGTTTAGTATACCAGAACAAACTTAGTTTACGTATCGTATTATCATAAATTTAGATTTAGATTTAGGTTTAGATAATTACTTAAATTTATATTGGTTGTGTATTGATTAAGTTTAGCTTTATGTATTATATTATATATTATACTTTATCTGTGTTTTTTTTATTTTGAAAGTATTTTATTTTTCAGAAAACCGTATTATCATATATTTAGTTTAGATTATGATTTATATTGGTTATCTATCTATTAAAATTAGCTTTATCGATTATTGATTTTATATTATAGTTTCATCTGTTTTTTTTTTGTATTTTGAAAGTATTTTATTTTTCAGAAAACCGTATTATCATATATTTAGTTTAGATTATGATTTATATTGGTTATCTATCTATTAAAATTAGCTTTATCGATTATTGATTTTATATTATAGTTTCATCTGTTTTTTTTTGTATTTTGAAAGTATTTTATTTTTCAGAAAACCGTATTATCATATATTTAGTTTAGATTATGATTTATATTGGTTATCTATCTATTAAAATTAGCTTTATCGATTATTGATTTTATATTATAGTTTCATCTGTTTTTTTTTGTATTTTGAAAGTATTTTATTTTTCAGAAAACCGTATTATCATATATTTAGTTTAGATTATGATTTATATTGGTTATCTATCTATTAAAATTAGCTTTATCGATTATTGATTTTATATTATAGTTTCATCTGTTTTTTTTTTGTATTTTGAAAGTATTTTATTTTTCAGAAAACCGTATTATCATATATTTAGTTTAGATTATGATTTATATTGGTTATCTATCTATTAAAATTAGCTTTATCGATTATTGATTTTATATTATAGTTTCATCTGTTTTTTTTTTGTATTTTGAAAGTATTTTATTTTTCAGAAAACCGTATTATCATATATTTAGTTTAGATTATGATTTATATTGGTTATCTATCTATTAAAATTAGCTTTATCGATTATTGATTTTATATTATAGTTTCATCTGTTTTTTTTTTGTATTTTGTAAGTATCAAATTCATTAAAGAGCGGTATTTGTGAATCATTATTTTGTGTCAACAAATTGTCCACCAAAATATTTTTAAGTGTAATTGACATAAGATACATATTAGTTAAACAGTTCCAGTTTTGTACCAACATATGACTATATATATTTATATTAAAAACATCAGACTTAACACGCAAACATTAACGTTTAATAATAAAAGGCCAAAAGAGTAATGGGTTATTTGATTACACTGACTCAGTAAGATCTCATTGAGTCAGAAGCTGACCCAGTAAGATGTTCTGACTGGGTATGCGTCTGACTGAAACTTGATTGTTTGATTCGGTATCTGACCAACTCAAAAACCGTCTCTGCAAATCACCTTTAACCAAATCACCACTAAACATCTCATCTTCATCTATCTTCTTCACCGCCTCTTCCACCTCCAGCATCACCGCCACCACCTCCAGCATCACCGCCACCACCTCCAGCATCACCGCCACCACCTCCAGCATCACCTTGGTCTTGGTCAGACGAAAAGGACCCGGTCAGCATGTTTAACATACAGGTCCGGGTCAGACCAAAAGGACCCAGTCAGCTCTGATTTCAAACATATTAAACGGGCTGACCGGCTGACCGGCTGACCGGCTGACCGGCTGACCGGCTGACCGGCTGACCGGCTGACCGGCTGACCGGCTGACCGGCTGACCGCTGACCGGCTGACCGGCTGACCGGCTGACCGGCTGACCGGCTGACGGCTGACCGGCTGACCGGCTGACCGGCTGACCGGCTGACCGCTGACCGGCTGACCGCTGACCGGCTGACCGGCTGACCGGCTGACGGCTGACCGGCTGACCGGCTGACCGGCTGACCGGCTGACGGCTGACCGGCTGACCGCTGACCGGCTGACCGGCTGACCGGCTGACCGGCTGACCGGCTGACCGGCTGACCGGCTGACGGCTGACCGGTGACCGGCTGACCGGCTGACCGGCTGACCGGCTGACCGGCTGACCGGCTGACCGGCTGACCGCTGACCGGCTGACGGCTGACCGGCTGACCGGCTGACCGGCTGACCGGCTGACCGGCTGACCGCTGACCGCTGACCGCTGACCGGCTGACCGGCTGACCGGCTGACCGAGTCAGCCGGTCAGACCAAACAAACAGCCAACATACAATGATATGAGTTGCAGATATACTAATAGCAACACACAATAAATAAAATCTAATTAAACAAGAAAGATGAAACGGAAACCTAAATAAACAACCAATGTCAAAGAGTGAATACATAACTTGAAATAATGAAAATGTTTTCCAAGAGAAGTAAGTTATAATCAAAGTAAAAAACACCACAAGTAAAAAGGAGGCATCATTTTCTAAGAAGCACAAGATTATTTTCTTTCTCTTCAACAACCACATTCTCCTTTAACTTTTTAGTTGCGGATGAGCTTCCAATCTCCTTAACATCGTAAACTTCAATCAGCTTACGCTTTAAACTTTCTGTTTTGCAAGCATCGCCACTCGGTTTATCAACGGGTGTTTTCGCATTTGCAATGCTTATATGAAAACATGAAACAAGAGTATCATTGTCGCCGGTACATGACACAACATCCTATATATCATTTATAATAATGGTTAGTGAAAATTTGTAAAAACAAAATTGCATTATAGGGTAAGTCAACTGAGTTATGAATGGCAATTTAAAATTTCATACCTTGTAGGTGTTTATATCCGGTGATTTGAAGTCTTGAGAAGATAAATTATGTGAGTCACAACGGGCTCCCTACATGTGTTGAGGAATTATTTGAGTACATTATTATATAATAGGGGCTATTTATAATTAAAGGATATGATAGATTCCAACTTAATTTTTTTTATATCATACCTACTCCAAATGATACTTCTTTTCAAGTTCATAAATAATAGCTGGATCTTTTGTGATCTTTGACACTCCAAAGAACTTATAGTTATTTTCAATGTTGAAGTTTGTGATATCGATCTTAAAAGCAAACTTCCGATCAAGCAACTGGTTAAAAACATCAGGGTACACACTTCCTTCTACTCCCTAAAAAAATAGGGAATTAATTAAAAAACAAACATGAATATAATTAGATGATAGTTGACCGTGAAATAAATATTTATACCTGAAGATAATTTTCAAACAACTGACCAGCATTCTGCTTAAGAATTCTTCTAACCTCATGATCAAAAAGAGTTAAGGAAACAACACCGGTTGAGTCTTGCACCCTGATTGGAATCTTGAATCTGCATCTGCATAGATATATAATTCAAGAGATTTATTTTAGTTGACATTTGTGAAAGTAATCAACATCAAAATATCAACAATGAGGTTTTATTTTTGTTGGAATTAAACAAAAAATGTGATATAGAAACCTTGGAACAACATCAATCAGCTGGTCTTGGCAATCCTTGGTTTTGCATGCATAAACAATCTCTGTTTCTTGGTTGTTTGAAACTTCGATAATAGTTTTGTTATCATCAGGTCTGTAAACTTTTTTGGTGCAAACTTTGCATGCCTAGTAGAACCGTTCAACATCTGGAATGATTAACTTAACATGCCCAACAATAATTACAGATTTAACCTGCAGTGGTTGAGAAGTCATGAAAGATTAGACAACTTGATTAAGAATTACATTGTTAATTTAAATTACATGGTACAATGATTTTTATATAAGATCAGTTGGGATAATATAAAAAATATTAATAAACAAACCTTTACTATTTCATTAACTTCTGCTATGCTATTGAACTCGGTCTTATTTAAAAAGTCATCCTTCAAATCAACCAAAATAGATGAAGCAGGTAGAGGTGCAGTTAATGATCCATCAACCAGAAATTTTTCCACATATCTAACATGCAAAGTATATTGTTTTAGTGAATAGGGTGTACAAATTTGTATGGGTATAGGAAATGCATTATATTTAAACCTCTGTTTAAAGGAGACAATCTCTTCTATCTCTGTGTTGATAAACAAACGCGAAACAGCATATGAGTTTGAAACAGAGTATCCTTCTGAAAAAATGTTAGTAATTCAAAGTAGAATATAGATAATAATCATAAGGTCAAAGTAAGTAAGGGATGATTGTATATGACCAGAATTTAGTCACCTAACACAAGACTAAACAATTCATCATTGATCAAAAAGTAATTTAACCGAAAACTAACATACCTCTGAATGTCTTGAACCTTCCAAACTGTAAGATGACAACAACATTAACCGCATCTGGGTTATTTAATAGGTAATCATAGAGTTGCTTAGCATAAGAATCCCACAAAGTGACCGACATTCTTAGACCTCTGCACAAAATAAAATAAAATAATACAATTATTTAAATAACCGTTTTTAATAAAATGTAATATCCATAATGATTACTCAAGATCTTTAATATGAAAGTTAAGCTTCAATGCGGCCTTTGCATTCTTCGTCGTGATGTCCTCCATCTTAAAATATTTGACAATCACACCAATGACGTCTAAATAAAAAGAAACAAACCAGATCATTACGACAACATATTATTTATACACAACAATGTGTAGTTACATTAGACTGTTGAATTAAATATATTTTTAAGTTAAAAATAGATGAAAATATTACATTACATACCTATACTACCATTATCGGTGACAGTTCGATCGAGAATGGATTGAAAGTTTGTAAAGGAGAAACCGTAGTATGGGCCACTAAAGTCTGTGCATCTGGACAAGGTTGTGTTGTAATAAAGACACACCTTAAAAGGATTATCAACATATCTAAAAGCACCAGAGTTGTCACCCAAAGTTCGGTTCCTTATGATCAAAGTGGCATTTTCAGTTAGAAATCTCTCGAATCTAGAAAACCACTTATGCAATACACTGGCCTGGATTTTTTTGCCCTGGAAAACACACATGTAACAAATGTAACATTGTGAGTAAACATAGGGTGTAACACCGTTATCAAAAAAAGGTGATTTACTAACCTCTTCATCAATCAATATCATCTCAATAGAAAAGGTTTGAGATGGATTCTTAAACATTGGCTGCCTCCACAACCTAATGATCCAAACTTTAAAGTTGTAATCATCTCTGGATAGGTCAATGTCACTTAATGATGTAAAGTTAACAACTTCCATCTTCTATGTGGATGCTAAACTACATATTTGTTCAACACGAGATAAAATCGCAAAGCACAAATGAAAAAGATTAGTACTCTTAAAATGTTATAAGTTAGGTGTAAGAAATATAAGAGGCATATTACTTTGATTTTTTATCTGTGCTGGTTATGTGGAACCGGAATGCATACAATGAATGAAATAAGGATGCTAATTCTCGGTTTTTATAAGAAGGTGTTGATTTTAAACTTATTTTTGGAAAACATATTCTAAAAATAATAACAGTAATCATTTCCCAATTACAAAACAAATAAAGTTAGGAAAAAATATTGACTCAATAAGTTACTTAAAATAAAATTAATGTAGTTTATATGTTAAAAGAAAAGTTTGAACTCGATTAATGCATATCATTTATCTTATTGACCAGATTGCTAATTCTCAAAATAAAATAACAGAGTCTATTGTTAAAACGGCAAGTATCAACATTAAATCAATATATTTAATTTAAATTGACATATTGTTTTTTATAATTTGAAGTGAATTGTGAAAGGATTGATCTCATTAAATGATTTCATTAAATCTATTAATATTTATAACAATACTAAATTGAAACATCTAAATCATTAACCTTATATATAAAACAAGGATTAAATAACGAAATTTAAATTTAAATTTAAATTTGAAATTGAATCCTGGCAAGGATTTTAATTATAAATTTAAATAATGAGCTTAAGTATTAATTAATTCGTTTTACTTGTGTTTGGGTTTTTACAACTAAAAATGTGAACATGGTGGCAAAAAGACTATTTTAGGTTAATTCATACTCAAATTTAATTTTAAAATAAACTAAATATAAAATTATGAATATATCAAAGTTAATTTACTGTTAAAAACAATTTTAAAGTAAATGTTTTTTGTAAAGCTTTGAATATTTTTGACGAAAATATATGAAATTGAAATATCATTCCTTTCACAATTCACTACATTTTATTTCTCCTAATGTTAAGATCACTTGTTAACAATGTATTAGACCATTTTATTCTTTTGTATCATCAACAATGTATTAGACCATATGTGACTGTTAATTACCATTTATTAAGCATAATATGATTTGGGTCGATCTTGAAATTGGTTCACAATCAATATTCCCAATGAAAACATCAATGAAAGAGAATGTAGTTACTCTTTGCATCCTCCACTTCAATGTGGTCAGCACAAGAAGCTCCATCTTTTGAATGGTTTTTGCTTCAAATACAAATATTTATTCACAAACCTGCAAGTTAATTCATACACACAACATTAAAACCATATTTACTTTAACCCACATAGAATTCATTTAACATTTTATACGGAATCAAGAAGTTGGACCTGTAGATCAAGAATGAGGGGTAATTCAGTCTCTTCCATTTTAGATGCAATTGATAAGCAATATACAGTTAGCAGTTGGTTGTGTTGGATTCGTCTTTCTATTCATTAGAAAGCAAATTACCATTGAATACATAGTCAATGAACACTGAAATTGAATGTAAAAGGAGTTAGTTTCTAAAAAATAATTGCAAATAAGTAATTTAGATACCTTTACTTACAGGGAATTAATATGAAGCAATATGCACACTTGGGCCCAAGATTGAAATGAGTTTAACTTGATTAAAGTCAAAATTAACCAGAAAAAGCATAAGCACCTTCAAAATCTCCCAACTTTACAAAAAAAGAAGCAAATTTTTTACAAATTTCTCAAAAATATTTAATCCTCGATTAAAAAGCCCGAAATTCACTATAAACATCATCAAATTCTATTAAATAGGCCTTAGGCTTCATAAAGCATAAATAAATAAATTAAAATGTTAAGTATTAATAAAAAAAATATAGAGATTAATGAAGAGGCTGATGCAACCTAAATATCTTTAGTCTTTCCTGCATGATGTACAAGTGCATTGAAGTGGAATGCTTCGGAAGTTTCTCATGTGCAACAGAAATACTCTAAGTGTGAAATCTTTCGAAGCCAAGACCAACATCTTCTGAAGCCAAAGATGAAGTCTTCCGAAGCCTCAGAGACAAAGTCTTCCGAAGCTTCAAGTTCATGAAGACAGATTTCTTCCGAAGACTTTTAGTAACATGCTTTATCAGATGTACTGTTTCATAAAGCTGGATATCTTTCTGCTGCAACTCTGCTAGTCACCAACTAACATGGTTTGGTGAAAAGGTCCATGCTTTTGGTAAATGTACATTGAGGTCTTGAGTCTGTAACTTTCTACTTTATGTACTTTATCCTTTTTGTAATAGATAAGGATGTGAGTTATGGCATGTCATAGTCACTAGTCAAAAGGCAATCTGCCTTTTGACTCTACAATTGATTTTGTGTGTGTCTAGTCAATTGTATCCAGCTGGCTTTCAAAGTATAGCCGGTTGTATGATGTTGTATAAGTATCTCATGCTCTTGTATCTTTCGAATATGCTTCGTAACACTTGTAATAGAACATAGAGAAAGCAATATACTGCATTCTTGAAAACCATACACCTGTGTTCTTTATGTTCTGTCTCTTACATTACTTGTGTTCTTAGTGTATTATCTTGGTTAATCCAGTTTACTGGTTGATTAAAGTTTGGTTAATCTCCTCTTTGTGTTGTTGTGTTGTAATTCACACCCTTCAACGATCCTGCATTTGGTATCAGAGCTTTCAGGCTCTTGATATAAGATCTCACCATCTTAAGATCCCTTACACACACAAATACCAAACTTTTCGAATGGCAGCCATTTCCAAAACTGATATGGAAACTGGAACCATGAACAAGTCCCCACTGATCACTCTTGATGAGTTTGACACCTGGTGTTTAAGAATGGAAGGTTTCATCAGGTCTCTTGATTCAAGAATGTGGGAGTCTATTGAGAATGGACCTTTCATACCCAGCACACCCTCTGCTACTGGTGCTGGTATGATCCCCAAGGATGTGGCTAACTACTCTGATGAAGATAGGAAGAGAGTAGAGATAGACATGAAAGCCATGACAGCTCTTCAAACTGCCCTTCCAAACTCTGTGTACAGAGGTTTCAAGAAATGCAAACAGCTAAGCAGCTGTGGGATGCACTGAAACTGATGTATGAGGGTTCTTCTGAAGCCAAGGAGAACAAGAAGGATCTCCTGAAGTAGCAGTTTGAAAACTTCACCTTCAAAACAGGTGAGACCATGACTCAGCAATATTTCAGGTATGTTGAGATTGTGGATACCCTAGTGGATGGAGGAGTTTCTCTTGAGAATAGAGACATTGTAAGGAAGTTCATGTCCTCACTTCCTAGGCAATGGACACACTACTGTGTGTTGATTAAGAGAACTAAAAATCTCAAAACTCTCACTTTGACAGAGTTATATGGGATTCTCAATGGCTACCAGATGGAGATGAACATGCAGGGTTCATCTGGCAACTCCAACAATCAAATGGGTTCAGCCCTACATGTGGTTGAAAGGGATAGCATAGAACCCAAACATCATCTTATATGCTACCCTGACAACTCACCCAAGGGTCCTTTCATCACCTTTCCAGAGACACCAAGGGAGAACTACACTCAAGGAAGCCCATTCCAAGAGACAAGCTCTTCTCAAGCATTTGTGTCTTTTGATGAAAGCTATGGCAACTCTCTTTTCACTCTTGAAGACCTGGACTGTATCCATCCAGATGATCTGGAGTACATAGAAATAGTCTAGCAGATGGCTTTTCTCACTCACAGAGCCAAGAAGTTCTACAAGAGGACTGGAAGGAAGTTCCCGAGCAATGCAACCAGTGGAAAGTTTAGACTGGACAAAGGCAAAGTCAAGTGTTACAACTGTAACTTGATGGGCCACTTTGCCAGAGAATGTAAGGCACCTAGAACCAATGGTGGCCAAACACAATCCAGACCAAACTACACTAACAAAGTTCTCCATAATGAGAAGTCAAAGCAGCAAGCTGCTGTTGCTGTTGAAGAAGGAGGCTTCGACTGGAGCTTTCAGGTGGATGATGCTTCTCCAAACCAAGCATTGATGGCAGATCATGATGAAGCCAAGGTATTGGAATATCTCTGTTCTCCTGAATGCATTGCTAAAGTTAACAGGTACTAGTCCTATAACTTGGAACTGAGATCTGATATTGAGTCCTTAAACATTTTAAAATCTGATTTTAGAAAGTCTGAAAATGATTATAAGCTGAAAATAGAGGACTTAGAGAAAACAATTTCAGTTCTAAAACATGAACACACAGATTTTAGGACTCAAATTAAAGATCTCATAACCAAGTTAACTGAGTGCTAGGCTGAGCTTGTGATCGGCAAAGCCAGGGCAGAAAAGAGTGTTCTTGAAGAAGAGACCTTCAAGAACATGATATCCTTATCCCTGCACAACAAAGTATGCTATCAAAATAGACAGGGACTGGGATCCAATGAGATAGCTCCTCCACACACAATCTTGTCAGTAAGATCTCCTAGGTGTGAAACTTGTGAAGATGAGCTTCCTCTCATAGATTCTATGAGTGAGGAGGATGAAGAAGAGATAGTGAAGAATCCCTCTACTAAGAGAAGAGGAGGATTCCAAGAAGGGCCACTATCCTTCTGAGGAGAAAGTGAAGACTATGATGACCAAGTCCATGAGAAAGAAATTGATCAGAAAGAGAAAAAGAAAGGCAAGGAAGGCTCAAGAGATCAAGGCTACTTTTGACTCTAAGCAGAAACAAATTTTTATTTCTACAGGGTTTAAAGTGGTAGGGACTGAAGGGATCAACCAAAACTCTGCTAAGAGTTCTGGTTCTTGCTCAACTCATCTCAGCAGCAAGAAGAAGACTGATCTGCTGTGTACCACTGCTACACAACCTGGTCCATCAAACTCCAAGCACAGCTCTCAGCCCAAGAGGACTGTCTCAGCATTTGCAAAGATGAAGGTGGAGAAGGGAAGCGACCAAAGACAGTCTTACTCTCAAGAAAAGGCTCTTGTGAAGAAGAAGATGAATTGTGTTATGTGTGACATCACCACTCACATTGCAAGATTGTCCCTTCAATCCTAAAGGTACTATCCATATGGCCAAAACAAAAGCTTCAAAGAGTTCTAAGAAAATTCAGGTTTTGGAAGGAAAACCAGTTTCCTTCGGAAGTTTCAAATCTAACAAGAAGAAAAGTGGAAAATTCTCTTCGGAAAAACATTTTGTCTCGGAAGAAAGGAGTTCTTCCGAAGCACTAAAGTCTGCTGCAGTGTTTGCAGAATCTTCCTAAGGTTCAGTCATCAAAACTTCTGAAACTCCAAAAGTTTCTAAAGTTTTTAAGGTTAAGTCCAAGACTCCAAAGGTGGTGTGGACGTCTAAGAAGACCAAGTGATTGAGATTTCTCCATCAACAACAGCTCAAGATCCTCTTAGTACAACTATAGGATCTATTACTGTTAATTTACCTTCTGCAAGTGAGCCCAAGACAAGTAAGGCTTGGTTTCCGGATGTAACTAATCATTCTCTTTTGTGCAGGGATAGCTGAAGACAGACAGAAATGTTGGATCATAGACAGTGGCTGCACCAGGCACATGACTGGTAATAGGTCACTACTCCAAACTTTGAAAAGATTGATGGAGGACCTATTGCTTTTGGAGGAGATGAAGGTGGTTACATTCTGGAAGGGGCAAGGTCACAAATGGTAAGCTCAGCATTGAAAAAGTAAACCTTGTTAAGGAGCTTGGATACAATCTTCTGAGTGTATCTCAATTTTGTGATCAGAGTCATAACATGCTCTTTACTGAGCATGAGTGCATTGTTCTTAAGCCTGGTGTGGTCATTCCTTATGAGCATATCCTGCTTAGAGCCCCCAGGAAAAGAAACATGTACAAGATGGATTTGCAAGAAACCTCTCCCTCCGGAGAAGTTTCATGCTTTCTATCTAAAGCCAATAGTGATGAGTCTTTCCTATGGCATAAAAGAATGTGCCATGTAAACTTTAAGAACATGAATAATTGATTAAGCATGACCTGGTAACTGGAATGCCAAAGAAAGAGTATACAAGTGATGATCATGTGTTGCATGCCTGAAAGGGAAGCAACATAAGGTATCTCATAAGCCTAAGGAAATGAACTCCATCATTACACCCCTACACTTGTTTCATATGGATCTCTTTGGCCCCACCAGTGTAATGAGTTTAGGAAGGACCTTATACTGTCTAGTGATCACAGATGATTTTACAAGATTCACTTGGGTCTTTTTCCTTAGAACTAAGGATGAGACTCCTGAGATTCTGAAGAATTTCATCTTAAAGATTGAGAATCTGTCTGATCACAAGGTCAAAATCATAAGATGTGATCAAGGAACAGAATTCAAGAACCAAACCCTTGATAGATTTTGTGATGAAAAAGGTATTGCAAGAAAATTTAGTGCTCCCAGGACTCCTTAGCAAAATGGTGTTACTGAGAGGAGAAACATGACACTGATTGAAGCTGCAAGAACCATGTTGTCTAACTCTAAACTGCCCATCACCTTCTGGGCAGAGGCTGTCAACACTGGCAGCTATGTGCAGAACGGAGTTTTAGTAGTTAAGACTCATGGAAAGACTCCTTATGAACTTTGGCACAAGAGAAAACCTTTCATTGGTTTTCTCAGTCATTTGGATGTCCTTGCACTATCTTGAATACCAAAGATCAATTGCCAAGTTTGTTGAGAAATCAGATGATGGACACTTTATTGGATATTCTTCACAAGCTAAGACTTATAGAGTGTACAATCTCAGAACTAGAATAGTTGAGGAGTCAGCCATGTGACCTTCAATGAACACACACCATGTGTTACTAGTTCTGGTCCAGATTGGCTATTTGATCTTGATTTGGTTACCAACTGTTTTAACAAATCTTGTGAGAATGTTTCAGGATCTGTAGAAAATTTAAATACAGGTGATCCTTACCCAAGATTTGAGCTAGGAAGATCTTCAAGTCATACATCTTCAGCTCCAATTGGAACTACTTCTGCAAATGAGGTTTCTATCAGCACAACAATGACAAATTCAGCTGATACATCTGGTATGCCTTCAAATTCTAGCTCATAGGCTTTACAACCAGATAAGAACACCTCAACTATGGAAGGCAACAATGGTGATGATGACAGTGACCAAGAATTTCTTGATACCACTAACCACATCATAGATGAGAACATCAATGATGTCACACACTGCTTGGATCAAGTTTCACTTGAAAAGTGTGCTGATGTGGTGGGAGAAACATCTATGCCAGATCTAAATTTTTCTAATTTAGATCTTTCTCAACAACTTGCTATGATTCCTCAGCTTAGGATCCACAAGTCTCATCCTACCACAAACATCACTGGAGATGTTGTCTCCGGGGTAAAACAAGAGGACAAACCCATGAAGCAAATGTTTGTCTTCACTCTTGTTTTCTATCCCAGATAGAGCCAAAGAAGGTTGAGGAAGCTCTAAAGGATGGAAGTTGGTTGAAGCTATGCAACAAGAGTTGCTTCAGTTCAAAAGACAGAAAGTTTGGAACCTTTGTCCTCTTCCTTTTGGAAGACTACCATAGGAACCAAATGGGTGTTTAGGAACAAGAAAGATGATAGAGGCATCATCATCAAGAATAAAGCTAGACTGGTTGTTCAAGGATACACACAAGAAGAAGGGATTGACTACACTGATGTCTTTGATCCAGTGGCAAGATTAGAAGCTATTAGGATATTTCTAGCATTTGCTGCATCCAAGAACTTCAAGGTCTTTCAACTTGATGTGAAATGTGCCTTTTTATATGGAGTGATAGATAAAGAGGTTTATGTCAAAAAACCACCTGGTTTTGTAGATCCTGATCATCCTGATATGTCTGCAAGCTTGACAAAGCTCTCTATGGGCTGCATCAGGCACCCAGGAAGTGGTATGAGACACTGTCTGAGTATCTCTGTAAACTGGATACAGGAGAGGTACTATAGATGGAACTCTCTTCATCAAGGACAAGGAAAAGACATATTGCTAGTTCAAGTATATGTGGATGACATCATCTTTGGTTCAACTAATCCAAAGCTCTGCAAAGACTTTGAGAAGCTGATGAAAGAAAAATTTGAAATGAGTGCTATAGGGGAACTCAATTTCTTTCTGGGAATTCAAGTGAAGCAAGTTGAAGATGGCATCTTCATAAGTCAGTCAAAGTATGTTCAAGACATACTCAAAAGGTTCAATATGACTGATTGTAAGATTGCTAAGACACCCATAGCCAGAAACCACTCCCTTGGTCCTGATCTTGAGGGGGAGTGTGTAGATGAACACTTATACAGGGCTATAATTGGGTCTCTTATGTATCTTACTGCTAGCAGGCCTGATATCATGTTTGCTACATGCATCTGTGCAAGATATCAAGCCAACCCTAAGATGTCTCACCTTATCACTGTCAAAAGGATTCTAAGATACCTCAAAGGTGCATCAACACTTGGTCTATGGTATCCCAAGAATTCTAGCTTCAAGCTGTATGCTTATACAGATAGTGATTATGGTGGTTGTAATATGACTGCAAAGTCTACATCTGGGGGATGTCAATTTCTTGGTGGAAGGGTTGTCTCATGGCAATGCAAGAAACAATCCTGGTCTCTGCATCAACTGCTGAAGCTGAATATATTGATGCCGCTAGCTGCTGTGCTCAAGTGCTTTGGATTCAGAATCAAATGCTAGACTATGGGTTAAATTTCAAGGAGACTCCAATCCACATAGACAACAACAGTGTTATCTCAATTACAGAGAATCCTGTGCAGCACTCAAGGACAAAGCACATCAATATCAGGTATCATTAATAAGAGATAATTATGAAAAAGGATTAATTAAACTAGTCAAGGTTCACACAGATAAACAATATGCTGATTTGTTTACAAAAGCTTTTGATGAACAAAGATTTAAATATCTAATATCAGCTTTGGATGATCAACCTTGAGTAAATTTTTCTTAAAACTAATTCTATTATTTCTTAAAAATGTGTGTTCTAAGTTGTCTAGTCCATCATCTTCATAAGCTCATGTTTTCCTTGGATTAAAATAAAAAAAACTCTTTCTCTAAAGACTTTCCTTAGATTAATTGATGATTTTATACTTCGGAAGTTATGCATTTTAACTTCGGAAAAAATCATACCTTCAAAATATTTAATTGTCTAAAAAAATTTACCTTCGGAAGAGATTTCAATTTTATCTTCCGAAGCTTAAATAGTTATCTTAGACACTTACCTATTTTCAATGACCTTTTCCTTTCGAAGCAAAAATGAACTCTCAGAAGCTTTGTTGATCTCTATACAAAGCACTCAAGTCTTAATTTTTCCTTCCGAAGCAAAATCATCAAATACTCTCAGGAAATTCTTCCGAAGTCATTTTAGCTTCGGAAGCTTTTTCATTAAAACTTCCGAAGATAATAACCTTCGGAAGCTTTTTGACTTCCAAGAAAACTACTTTTTGAGCAAAAAGTAAACTACTTTTTCAGAGGTGGGACGGACATCCGGATTTCAAAGTTTATCCTCTTTCATTAAACTTTATCTGAAATCTATCTCTCATATAAACCCAACGGTTTCCCCCTCTTCTATCATCTGCTCTTCCTCCAAATCTAAAAACCCAAATTTCTCTCTGAAATTTCTTTCTTTCTTTCTTCTTCATCTCTAAGCTACCTCACAATGGCTAACCTTGCTCACAGAAATGATCCCAACTTTACCATGCAGCTACACAGACAACACAATCAAGTTGCTCTGTTATGCTCTGATAAAGATCCTCATTTCTCAGAGGTTTGCCGTTTCTTGTCTCTGTCCAACTACTTCACCTCCCTAACCATTGATCCTCCACTCTATGAGGATCAGTTGCTTGAATTTTGGAAGACCTGCCAAGAGGTCATTATGGACGGGGAGAAGGCACTGTCTGCCCAGTGCAGGGGAGAACAATCTTCATCACTCCGGCCATCATCAACCGACATCTTCAGTTGGATGATGAAGAAGGTGAGGTGTTCTTCCAAAGGAAGCTGTAAATCATTCCTTTGCACAGGTGGGGTATGAGGGAGATTTCTCTGTAAAGACCTTCAGGAAAGGGAAGGTCTCATCCAAATGGAGATTCCTGCTCCATGTGGTCATTCACAGCTTATCAAACAAGCATGGTGGATGGGACTAGATTCCTGAAGATCTCTCCTTCATAGTCCATGGAATGGTTAAGGGGTCAAATTCAGGTACTCTCAGATGTTTATACAAATTTGCTTGCAAATTTAGACTCCTTAGAGTATTACATGTTTCCTAGATATGTCCAGTACATTCTTAATTGTGAACTGGGCTCACAGTTAAGGGAAACAGGTAACATTCTTAAATTGGGATAGATGAAGCCCGACATCTTTAAAACTATGAGAAAGTCCACTGTTGGATTCTCTGGGGTAGAAACAGCCCTAGTCCCAAAAATGTTAGAGCTCATTGCTCAAGGTGACAACCTAGCAGTACAAGCTAGTGTTGAACCCACACCTGCTACTTTCCAAACCCTACACAGCCTCAAATCTCCATTACCTACCAAAGAAAATCCAAACGAACCCCTGCTCAGACTATTCAGTCTGTGGAGGCCCCCATACACTCACCCATACAGGAAGAAGTGGATACTGGAGCTCCCACTTCTCCTGAGGAGCAGACCACTCCCATCTTTTCAAGAATCAGTGCTGAGGTTCCTCATGCTCAGCCTGATGAGCTTAAGCCCTACTCCTTAAGCCATCACTCTGAGTCTCAACACTCAAGTGATCAACCTTCAGGGGACAGTTACCATCCCCAGCCTATAGACCTCAATCAACCAATTCCCAACCTTGACTTCTATACTGATGAAGATCTAGGTTTCAGTGAGTATAATGAGTCTCTCTTATTTTCCCCTACTCAAAGAGAGATGAATACCTGAGTCTCCTACATCTATCTCACGTCAGTCACCTACAACTGAGGTGGACACTCCTGAACTTGTTCAGGATGTCCATATGGAAGAGGCTCTCACTTCTGCAAGTGATTACATTATTAAGACCTTAACCATGGCAACTCAGCCTACTGACATCTCAACTGAGACTACCAGTAAGCAGAGGAAATCTAGTGGCCATGAACTTAGAATTGGTCATGAGAGAAAGGACTTTAGTCGAATCTTCTCCACCCCCAGTGATTCTTCTGATGAAGATGAGGGGGATCTGAGACTAAAAGTGCAACAACTATCCAAAACATGCACCTATTTAGTCTCAAAGGTCAGTCACCTTGAATCTCAGGTGACTACCTTACACAATAGGATCAATTATCAGCAACTTGAGATTTCATATCTTAAGGAAAAACTAGCTGGGAGACCCTTAAGGAGAGCTCAACCAGGAACACAAGAACTGTGGATGTGATTGATCTATCCTCCAGCTCACCTATGCAGTGGGTGATGCTACCAAAAAGGGGGAGAAAGTCTTTCCAGCCACAGAACCTGGGAGTTCCTCTAAGAGAATGGACATTGAGGACTCACCATCCTCACTTGCAAATGTGCATTCTCAGCAACCTCCTCTAGTTCACATTGATGTGAACTACACAGACTCCTTCATACAGAGTTTGTTTAGGATGGGATATCAAGGGCTATGTCCCTTCATCATCCTTCAATCACATCATTGGATGGAGGTATGACAACAACTGGAAGGCCCATCATCATAAGAGTTCAAGGGCAACAGTAAGTCTTTAATTTTCAGAACTTGGACTACTATGAAGGTCTGGATCTAGTCAACATGCCACTTGTCAACCCAAGCCAATCAAGACAAGCTAACAGAATGGCTAAAAGAATCCAAGACAGGATCATTGCAGAGTTCATCCTAAGAAGGAGACTAAGGCAATCAGGCAATGTCATGGTCAACTGGATGTTGAGGCAGACCCTAAGATTAGCTTCATAGGGGAAACCTTGACTGAAGGCCCAGTGACAGAACCTGAGAGCCCTGTCTCATCATCTCCAACTGCTGTAGAGATCCATATTCCTTCTGAGACACCTGCTGGTGAAGGTGCTTCTCAACCTCTCTCTGGCCTGAGCTCAGATGCTGCAACAAGCAATGAAGGCCAAAGCTCTCTCCACCCTAAGTCACAAATGTCTGTGAGTGACAAAGGAAAAAGAAAAATGACATCTGAGGAGATTGAGGAGGAGGAGAGAGAGAGGAAAAGGAGGCTAAGGGGAGAAGGTTTCTCTACTGAGTCTCCAAGACTCATGGAGTCTGCAATCAGGGCTGTCCCCAGACCAGATACTCAGAATGATGAGTTAAGGGCAATCAGGATCAACTATCTGCAGACTAGGAACTATGACATAGATAATATCACTTCTCTCCACTTGGATGAATTGAATAAGCTGGTTGATCTGGAAAGGTCAAGAGAGAAGAAGGAGGCAGAAGATGCAGAACTCCTGGTATAGATCAAAGAAGAAAGAAAAAGAAAAAGACTGTACAGAGGTATGCCTACCCTCTCACCAGTCAAGAAAGCCCTGAACAAGAGGATGTGGTTCAACAAGAACCTCAGGTAGATAAGGAAGAAGACAGAATCAAGATGATTAACTACCTGAGTGCCATAGGTCTCTATCAGGCAGATGCACTCATTCCCTTACCTTATGACTATGTTGAGTTTGAGTATTTAAAACAACTTAAGCTTGAGTTAGTCAAGGAAATAAAGACAACAAAGAAGAAGATGAGGGAAGAAGCTGCAAAGTCAAGAGCCATCATCCAAAAGAGCATGAAGAAGTCTACTGATAGGCAGAGGATGATGAGCTTTTTGAAGCTGTATGAATTCTCCGGAAGGAGACTTGGACCCATGTCTCTATCCACTATGGATGAGCATATCAAGGTAATCAAGCAGAAGATTAAGAGTGGAGTGCTCACTGACTTACACTCCACTCTAAGTCAGGCCCCACCTAAAGTGGAGGTTAAGGTTGAACAACCAGAGACAACACAACCTGGACCTCCTGTTGAGACTCAGCAAGCTTCATCTTCTGATCCACAGCAGGGTCAACCTCCTTCTCCTTCTGAGCCTAAGAGAGAGGAAGTCCCAACTGAGAGAGACAGTGAAGATCAATCTGGTGCTGCAGACCAGTCTTCTCAGTTAAAATTTGGAAAGAGAAAGAAGAGGATGGCTTCTAAACCAAAGTCTAAGAAGAAGAAGAAGCCTGCATCCCCTTCTGAACCTCAGGATGAATCAGAACAACCTGAGGATGTGCAGCCAGAGGATGCTCAACCAACTCCAACTTTAGTAGCTCCTCTTACATCAGAAAGACCCATCTTGTCTTGGACATACACCACAAATCCAGAAAGGTGGCATGTTATTAGAGATCAAGGCATTGAAGACATTTATACATGGCAAGATATGTTTCAGTTGCCTCTACATGACCTCTTTGACATGAGAAGACACTTTGACAGCCTGAAGGATCCTCATCATCTTATGAAGAAAGGAATGGTGATCATCCTAATGAGGACTGTTAATATCTAAAGTTTTCTAAGTGTTTTGGTAGCATCAGCCTAGGGGGAGTTTGTAGAGATTAATGAAGAGGCTGATGCAACCTAAACATCTTTAGTCTTTCCTGCATGCTGCACAGTGCATTGAAGTGGAATGCTTCGGAAGTTTCACATGTGCAACAGAAATACTCTAAGTGTGAAATCTTCCGAATCCAAGACCAACATCTTCCGAAGCCAAAGATGAAGTCTTCCGAAGCCTCAGAGACAAAGTCTTCCAAAGCTTCAAGTTCATGAAGACAGATTTCTTCCGAAGACTTTTAGTAACATGCTTTATCAGATGTACTGTTCCATAAAGCTGGACACCTTTCCGCTGCAACTCTGCTAGTCACCAACTAACATGGTTTGGTGAAAAGGTCCATGCTTTTGGTAACTGTACATTGAGGTCTTAAGTCTGTAACTTTCTACTTTATGTACTTTATCCTTTTTGTAATAGATAAGGATGTGAGCTATGGCATGTCATAGTCACTAGTCAAAAGGCAATCTGCCTTTTGACTCTACTATTGATTTTGTGTGTGTCTAGTCAATTGTATCCAGCTGGCTTTCAAAGTATAGCCGGCTGTAGGATGTTGTATAAGTATCTCATGTTCTTGTATCTTTTGAATATGCTTCGTAACACTTGTAATAGAACATAGAGAAAGCAATATACTGCATTCTTGAAAACCATACACCTGTGTTCTTTATGTTCTGTCTCTTACATTACTTGTGTTCTTAGTGTCTTATCTTGGTTAATCCAGTTTACTGGTTGATTAAAGTTTGGTTAATCTCCTCTTTTTGTTGTTGTGTTGTAATTCACACCCTTCAGCGATCCTGTAAAGAATAAATTTTATAGTAAGTTAAATAATTTATTAAAGAAAAAAAATTATAACTCTAATCGTTTGATTGGCTTTTATTTAAATTGAGTTAATGAGTTTACGAAAAGAAATATAAAACAAAAAAAATCTTGGGCTTAGTGACAAAAGACCTAATTTATCAGTTGGGCTGGTTATCTTTCTCAAAAAGTTAACTTAGGTCATTTTCTTCTTTTGCACTGTAACTATATTTCAGCAGAGGCTTCACAACTTTTTTTTCACTGCCATCGCTTCCAGAAATCAAATTTGATGGGTCAGAGGTCCGCCAATGAGTCATCAATCAAATTTGATGGGTTTATGTTTCACGCCCGTGAAGAGCTTGGCACTGCTCCACTTTAGTGCCCCTTTCACCACCGTGTAGTGGCTTTAGCGCCACATTTGTTTCCAGCTCATCAACGATGGCGCCCCAATCCAAGACCACTACGAGCAGTCTAAGAATACCAGTATTTATATAAGTTGACGTAAACAATATAATAATTGTTTTAGAAGATAACAATCAAAATTCAAACACAATTCAAATATATATGTATTCAAGTGAGTAAAAGGAATCGTTACACATGATTATAACATAATAAAGACGTGCGGAAGAAAGATATACGCGATCGGACGCGACAAATCAAACGAAAAGATAAGGTGGGAAGAAGGGAAGACGCCATACCTTGAAATCTAAGGTTGGGAAGAAGGTAAAACGCCATACCTTGACATCGTGAACAGGATTCGAGAAGAGTTCTCATGAGATGATGAAAATATAGCATGAGAGGAGTTTGTGATTGAAGGTTTTGAAAACCTAGGGTTTGAAAATAGATGAACGGCAGATGAATTGATGGAGAATTAAAACAAAAATAAAGACTTTTAGTATTTGGGTGACCGACCCATATAATAGATTCGCGGCCCAACAAAGCAGATGAGGGTAGATTGGGCGAGAAAAAGGAATTGAGGAGGCAGTAGAAGATGTCATTTGTCCCCCACAATTACTCTTTTATTAGAGTAGGGATATATATATATAATATATATATATATATATATATATATATAAGATATATATATTTATATATATATATATATATATGCGCATATACAATCAAACCATTTTTAATCATGTTTACCTTTTTGTAAGGTTGATGCATTCCCGATCAGTCTAATGTTTGGAATGTGCTCTACTTTCCTCTTCATTTACTCCAAAAACAGTTATTTCCTATGGAATTTTATATGAAAAATAACCGTAGAAAATTTGTTAAGTAATAGCTACGGATTTGCTACAAACATATTTTGCTACGAACTAGAAGCTATGTTCGTAGCAAATCCATAGAAGTGCTAAAATTAACATACTAAAAAGCAAATAATTAAATTAGTAACAAATCTATAGTAAATCAACAACTAAATTTCAAGGAAAAAACAAAAATAGTCTAGCAAAATCGTTAGCAAAATTCGTAGCAAGAATAAGAAATACAATTACAAAATTTTAATTTAATAAAATCCGTAGTAAGATTCGTGGCAAAAGTGAAAACATATGTATTTAAATAATGATAAAAAAGTTGACTTCACAAATTCTGTAGTAAAATCCATAGCAAAATCAAAAACCAAAATCTAAATAACAGTAAAATCAAAGTCATAGCAAATTACGTAGCAAAATCAAGAAAATAAATTTTAAAATAATTTAACTTAGACTTGTAACAAAATTGTTAGTAAAAAAAACAAATAAATCTAAGAAAAAATAAAATATGTAGTAAAATCCTTAGTAAAATTCAGGTGAAACGAAAAAATAGTAATTTTAGTAAAAATAAACAAAGGTATTTTATTACAAGTTCGGCAAAAATATTAAAAATATAGTAAATTAACGTTGACATTGATCAATCTGATCAGTTATTGAAAATTATGTAATTATGAATAATTAGTATTAGTTATGATCAATCAAAGGAAATTACTATAAGTGAATGAGAGTCAATAATAGTCAACTAAAAACAAATAGTATCAATATTGATCACATGCGGATAATTAAAGTTGATAATTACCATCATCACCATTTAGGGTCAATGAGTTTAACATCTATTGATTAGGAAAAAAGTTGCAATCAAGGTAAATTAGTTTAAAATGAGATTAAATAGGCGTATTAAGATTAGTGTTGATTATGTTTGATAATTATGATTAAGCTTGAGCAATTGATTAGTACATAATAGTTAGTCATGCGTATGTATGAACTACTATAACTTCTTATATATCGTAAAAACTTATAATGACCCATTATAATGTATTAAAACTCATTGTGATACTTATGGCGTATTATGATATGTTAAGTCAACATATCAATTTTCTCCATCAAAGTGATGTGTGTTTAAATCCTTACAAGTGCAAGGTTTAGTAGAATATGAAGAAAAAATGTTGTTAAAAATATATGTTAAGTCAACGTATCAATGTAAGTCAACTTGGGCAATAACTATGATTAGAGGTTAAACTCAATGAATTCATCAAATAATGGTCAATCATAAGGGATCACAAGAAAATATAACGATCTATACTCTAATATAATGTAAATTAACCCTTACAATTCCTTATGGGATTTCATAACTTTTAGTGACTCATTATGACACAATGTAGGGCTGCAATTTATAATACAACTCATTATCATCCTATGAACAAATGTGAAATAATATGAGTTAGTGTTTAGGTTAAGCGTGCTTGAGTCAAAAGCAGGTCTAACACATTTAAAAACGTGTCTAAATAAGTATAGATATAATAATAATAATAATAATAATAATAATAATATAATAATAATAATAATATAATAATAATAATAAATGTTAAGTCAACGTATCAATGTAGGTCAAACTTGGGTAATAACTATTGATATGTTATGAGTGTGATGTGTCAATTATTCGTTATTGTGCAAATGTTGAAATAACAAATACAAGGGTTGGAACGAAATAAAGCAGAAAAGAATATTATGATGGAGAAAATAAAAAAAAATGCAAGGTTATATGCTGAAATAAGTGAAAAACTTCAAATGCTATCACAAAACCTATCACAAAATATTCCATCAAGTTAAGGAATTAGTTTATGCTAGTAGACATTATGATTTCTATATAATCTTTGATGTTTTTGGATGATTTGGATATTTTATGCAATTTGGTTTGGATTAACTTGTGATGTTTTTGGATGTTTTTGAATATTTAATGTATTGAAATTGGATATTTATGTTATTTGGTTTGGATTAACTTTTGATTAAGTTTGTATATATTTATGAAAGTTATGATATATATCATTTACAGGAAAGGTTGAATAACATTATGAAAAACAAATATTTCAAAAAATTTGGACAAAATTCGTAGTTAAATCCATAACAATAATTTTATAAAATCCATAACAAACTAACTGCAAATTCATAGCAAAACTGGTAACAAAGGCATAACAAAACTCATAATAAAATTCATTGCCAATTTCCATAGCCAAAATGTAAAAAAGCTGTAGCTAAATTTCATAGCAAATATTTGTAGTAAATTCCTAAAAAAAATCATCGATAACAAAACCGTTGCTAAAATCCATAGCAAAACTGTGGCTAAAATTCATAACAAACCTTTCCGTAGCAAAAATTTTGTAGCCAAAATCAAACAAAACTCTGTAGCAAACTCCATAGCAAATATTCGTAGCCAAATGCGAAGCTAAATTAGCAACACCAATTTGTGTAGCTAAACCCGTAGCAATATTAGTCCGTAGCAAAATTTCGTAGCAAAACAAATTAGGGACGAAAGTATCATCTACAAACCAAATCCGTAGCAAATTCGTAACAAACACTCATTTTGCTATGGATTCAATACGGATTTGACGGTAGCAAATACATTTTTTTGTAGTAGTATCTATGTTTCAAAGATGCCTTTTGGGAGTCGTAGAAAGATGTAGTATGTTCTATACATTAGATTTCACCATTTTTTTCATTTTTGAATATAAACTCAGTTTTGTTGGTAAATTTGGATGGTGAATTATTGAATTTGTATGTATGATTACAGGGCAAGATAGGGTAAGGGAAATAGAGGCTTAACTGCTAAATATATAATACAACATCAAGATGAAGGTGTGTGTAATGTTAGTATATTTGTCTTTTGGAGATCAGATGATTCAGAGGCCAGTGGTGGTGGTGGTGGTGGTGGTGGTGGTGGTGGTGGTGGTGGTGGTGTGGTGGTGGTGGTGGTGGTGTGGTGGTGGTGGTGGTGGTGGTGGTGTGGTGGTGGTGGTGTGTGGTGGTGGTGGTGAACAACATGAATAGCAAATTTTGAAGTTCTTTTTGAGAATAAGGTATATTGCATACCATTAAGAGAGAGTATCTTGTAGTTTTTATAGTTGGATGACATTGGTTATGTTCTAACATAAGATGTTTCTACATTTGGTAGTTTTTTGTTTATGTATTTTATCAACACTAATGATACTCATTAAGAAAACAACTTTTGTACTTGTATTCTTTTGTTTTTTACTCATGTTAGAACCATCATTTCAAATTAATCATTTTGGCCAGTAAAATGTACTCACACAAAATCCAGCCTATTTTGTCTATTCGTTATGGTTATGGATCTTGATTATCTAGGAACATAATAACTCGTACAAATTCAGTAGTTTTATGACCTCAAGTTGAATTAGTTTATCATAAAAGATTTAACAGAGAAAGATTATTTCAATGAGTTATAAATATCATCCAAATCTAAACGAAAAAAAAAGAATGAAAATTTGTGGGAAATTAGATGGATAATTCAAAAGGGGTCGGCAAACAAATTAATCATCAAGAAAAATGAAAACCCTAACCGTCTCGATGTTTATTCGTCACAATCACAATTCTGAAATTCAGAACACCCACGTCACGGATTTGAAAGTTTGCGTGTAGATAAACATTAATTAATAAAAATAATAACTTCTACAATCATTTTCCCATACGATACAAATACACACAAATCCAATGAATTCACACTTCAGATCCTCATGTTCTTCACTTTCAGCTTCTTTCAGTTACTGGTACGCTTTCTCTGATCCTAATTCCCATTTTTCTTACGGTTCTTGAGCTTAATAATATAATAATTAATCACCATTTCGATTTCATCGTTTAGATTAAAAAAAGATATACTTTGGTCAAAGAACTGCGTATAAGTTGCGTGTTAATCTTTCTTGATGATATGATTTTAGGAAAAAAGAATGTTTTTTTAGGGTTTTTGTAGGATCATTTGATTTGGGTATTTACTCGATTGTGCTAACTGTTACAGATTTGATCAAAGGTGTCGGTGTTTGATCATCAATGGCGGAAACTGTTGGTCCGAGGTTGTACGGTTGCTGTAATTGTCGTAGTCATGTTGCCCTTCACGATGATATCATTTCTAAAGCTTTTCAGGTGAGTTCTTTTGAGTATCTGATGTAATTATTCGAGTGTAATGGGATTGATTTTGATTCTTTGATGCTCAATAGTGGCTGTTAACATCAGACCATCAGAATTGTTTGAATGAATTTGTACTCTTTAGTCTTTATGTTGATGTTTCTTGCTGGAGAACATATAGTTTAGTAAACATATAAACATGATTGTATAAACACATGTACATGTTACTTTAACCGTGATATATAACCACATAACTTGTTTATGTCTCTCACTGTATTGGGCCAGCACAAGTGCGCAATATATACAAGTGCTTATACGGGTTTCTACTTATTATAATGTACAAGTGTTTAGGTTGTTCTCTTATTAAAAATTCTTGTATTAAAGATGCCCCAATGTGTGCCTGTGTGTTTTACTGAAATGGAGTAGAAACATTTATCAAGGATGAAAGCAGGGATGAAATGTTAATTAGCAGATGGATATTGTGCATACAGTTGTGTTTTGAGAGTTCTACTTTTTAACAGAAGTTTGCATCTTTATACAATTATTATATGTATCATACCATATCTCTATTAAGATTTGAGATGTGAGATTTTATCTGACAATTCCCAAGCTTTATTATTTAAGGGACGTTTGGATTTTCGAAGGATTATCTTATTATTGCAACTTGAGGTTGCAATAGTGATGGTTTAATGTGTTGTATAAATAGATTCTACTTCTGATTATTGATTATGTCATGATTAATTAATCAATTTTGTTGATCAGTCTGAATAATCAATTTTGTTTGATTAGTTCATACCACTGTTATCTAAGCCTTAAGGGTATAGTAAAATTACCTATCTACCCCTTCCTTTAACCGAATTTGAAGTACTTTATCTTTCTTTCAAACAAAAATGCTCTTTTTGTCACAAGAAAATGTCCTTTTTTGTTTCTTTTATTTATTACTGATAATAGGTTAAGCATCACTAGCACATTGAGATGTCATTTATATATATAACCGTTTTATTGCAATTGATTATCGATTATTCACTTTTAAAACACACATCCTAGCCCTCAGCCCTCTCTTAGTTAAAGATGTATGTTTATATATTTTACAACTTTGATACTTGATCTTGAATTATAATTGCTTTGTGTTTGATGTTAGGGGAGGAATGGTAGAGCCTTTTTGTTCTCTCATGCAATGAATGTTTCAATGGGACCGAAAGAAGACAGGAACCTGATGACTGGACTCCACACGGTTGCTGATGTGTACTGTTCTGATTGTCGCGAGGTTTTGGGTTGGAAATATGAACGCGCTTATGAAGAATCTCAGAAATACAAGGAAGGTAAATTCATTCTTGAGAAGTCCAAAATCGTCAAAGAAAATTGGTAGCTAGTAATTAATCAATTAACCTACAATAGTCATATATCTAAATTATCTTTTCATAAGTGTATGAAAAGTGTCTGTTTAGTGTTCATGCTATCGAATAATTTCCTTAGGTTCTCTGTTGGTTTCTCTCTTGATTCGTTGTCAATTCTTCTGTCTCATGGAAACTTGTATTTAGGATGATGGGATTGATGAACAGCTTTTGTTGGTTCTGGTTTTCTGTAAATATATTGGTGTAAATAATCTTAAATGTTTGTTTTGTGTCAATTAATGGGTGTAAATGATCTCAAGTATTTTTGGCATTTGTAATTCTGCATAAATATGTAGGTCGTAGAGAATTGCCAATGGTGAGCTTTCATTGTTCTGTTCACTTGATATTATATTTTTGTTTGATTATGTTGATCATAGTTTTATCAGGGGTCATGTTGAGCCTCTTCATGCTCTTGTGTAACCCCAAGGCCTCAATTGTGTTTTGATTCAAGGATGAACAGAAATGCAGACATTTTTATGTCAAAGTTTCAGCGTAATCCACTTAATAGAAAACAGTAACATGTTGTAAATTGCCACCACTATCACATCGCACGGGTGTCCTGCTAGTGTATATAGAACACGCATACTTCTCATGGTGGTTTACCGCCACTTAGTAGTGGCTCTGCCACCGCTCATACACATCTCACAGCTATCCTCTGTTTCAAGCTCCTTTTCATGTAAATCGTGCCATAAAACAAAGATAAAGAAAGACACCAATCACACACAAACAGTTAAACGCATACTAATCACATACAAATATGTAAATCCAACTGATGGATGATTAACTTAACCAACAGTTTCATCATATATTTATATGAAGGCTTAGAGAGAATGATGAAAAATTGTTTCTTTCTTTATAACTCAAGTATATATGCAGATTCCATGAACAAACAAGGAGATAAATAAGACTACAAAAATATTTGAATATACAGATTATATAGACTAATTTAAATAAATTTACAACTTAATTAATCAATATAAATGAAAGCTCATCATAACTAATACCCAACCCCGGAATACAAACCTAAATTGTCGTTGGACAAGGGATAAGGGGTAATGGCTAGGTGGTGGAATTAATATGTCTTGCAAAATGGGCAGTATGAAGACAAGTCCAATAATGGACAAAAGCATGTTGAACCTCAGTCGAAGAAGAGATTTTGTAAATATATCTGCCAGATCATCTCCGGCAATGTGGGTGACTCGTAATGAGCTTTCTTGCATTTCTTTTTTCTCTAACAAAGTAGAAATCTAAAGCTAGATGCTTCGTGCGAGAGTGGAAAATAGGATTGGCGGAGTATGTGATAACACTTAGATTATCACGGTAAATGGTTGGGTTGATTAAAGAGGTGAAACCAAGTTTCATAAAGAGATGCTCAAGTCATTGGACCTAAGTAGTAGTAGAGGCTATCGCTTGAGACTCGGCGACAGTGGAGGACCTTGCTAGGATGCTTTGATTTTTTGAGCTTCAAAAGATGAGATTTGACCCTAAGTAGACAATATAGCTAGTGATACTCCTGTATCATCCGCCCAGAGTAAATCTGCCAGCTAATCATCTCTAGCAATGTGGATGACCCTTAAGGAGCCTTTCTATACATTTTCTTTAATAAAGTAGAAATCTAAAGATAGGCGCTTCATGCGAGAATTAAAAACAGAATTGACAAAGTATACGGTAGCACTTAGATTATCACAGTAAATGGTTTGGGTGATTGAAGAGATGAAACCAAGTTCCATAAGGAGATGCTTAAGCCATTGGACCTCGGTACTTGTAGAGACTATCACTCGAAACTCAGCCTCAATGGAGGACTGTACTAGGGTGCTTTCCCTTTTAGAGCTCCAAAAGATGAGATTTGACCCTAGGTAGACAATATAGCTAGTGGTAATCTTGTATCACCCGCTCACACTACATTAGTGAAAGCATGAAAGTGAAGTGTTGATTGTGTCATGTATACATCTTTGGTTTGGTTAAGACCATAGATCGACTTTTATAAAGATTGCATACATGATTAGAAAAAGAGGGATAAATAAACCGGGTGGTTGTGTCATGTATACATCTTTGGTTGAGGAAGTGTTAAGTAGAATGCTAGCTATCAACAAGCATGCAATGGTAGCTATCAACAAGCATGCACTATGACAAGTAGCAACAAAGTCTAAATCATTCTAGCTTCTATTTAACATTTCGATTTTGAAAACCAAACAACTATGCCACATTAATTTTGGCTCATGCAACTCAAACAAACAAGTTACTTCAGTTTGAGTTTTGCAATTTTGATATTCTAGTTTAGAGTTTCGAACAAACAAGTATTTAAAAAATGATTAAATTGAATTAATAATCATCAAAATATTCACAAAGTCTAGAACAAAACCATTTAAATCTATGAAGTAAAAGAATCAATAAAACTAAACTGCAAGTTGAAACAATTGTGGCTAGCTAATTTTTACACCAAACTCAAAAAACTGAGACTTTCTTCTTCGAATCCCATTTCCTCTTTGCATCTTCAATTGCAGCTTCTCTACACTTCTGTAATTCACTATACCAGTAATTATACTGAGCTTCAATATTAGCAAGCTCTTTCTGCAGATCTTCACACACATCCTTCACACCATCATCTTCACACAGTACTGAGTCGTTAGACGTAATTTTCTTGCCAGAATCATGAGAAAACAAGCCCGAGCTCTTCATCCAATCACCGAGTATTTAAGCAAAGATGAATTAGCAGACCCTTTGGAACTGTGGTGTTCCAGCTCAGGAACATTTGTTGGCCCGCATGCAACTTGACTGCTTTGAACAAGTATAGAGCCTTCTTGTGAACTAACTCCTCCACCAGAGATGGACTTTTTCCCGAATGATGGTTCCCATGTTGGCACGAATTTCTTAATCATGTCGTCAATGAGCTCTGCTATGATTATCACGTCTTCATGCAAAAGGTCAAGTTCTTCAACCATCTCTTGAGCTATTGTATGTGCAGTATCAGTGTCAAGAGAGAAAGGAAAGTCAATGTTCCTCGCACCACCTGTTAACACAAAACAATCAAAATTTAACATAAATAAATAATTTGTTTTCAGAAGTTTGATTATTGTTGCAACAACATTAAATGTGCCTATAATATGTGTGGGTCAACCCTACCAAACCGTTTTGAATAGTGCAAAAGAATAATCTAAACCCATTACCCAACCCGTACAATTTGTCAACAGGATTAGTTCAATAGTTCTTACCACCAAAATCAGCTATTCTCAAATATAACATGACGGAGTTATCTTCATTCCTTTCTCCTTTTAGTCGGATGTCATTTCTCTCGTTGAGAAACTGAAGTTCAAGTAATGGAAAACGCAGGCTGCTGGTGCTGCTCTTCGCACATGAGCTACCAGATGAAATCTTATTGTCGTTACAGTCTATGTCCATGGGAAATGTTGACAGGTTGACCAAGTCGACATCAACCGGCTCATGTACATGCTTTTCTATTCTTTCTGGGGCAAGGAATGGATCTTTAAGAAGCTCTTTTGCAGACAATCTTTGAGATGCCGGAACCAAACACTTCTCTATGAACTCCTTGACTTGTGGATCTTTGACTTTCAAAAGAGCAGCTGGCTTTATCCCCTGCAAAACAGAAAGACCAAGATCACACAATAATCAGATAATTGATTCCAAAACACAGAACTAAACCTCCCCTATAATAGAAGATGATCAACTGTAGAGGAACTTACAGAAGTAACTTTTTTATATATCTGTGCATGACTTCTGCATTCACTGTATGGATATTCACAAGTAATCAACTCTAATATACACATCCCGAATGAATATATGTCAACAAGTTCATTATATTCCTCTTCATAAAGCTCTGGAGCCATGAACTCAGGGGTTCCTGCAATCCAGTAAACCAATGAAAACTTCTGCTAATTTTTGTATAATTAAAACCATGACACTATCAAAAGCATGATCTAAATAAACTACCAATTAAACTTTTGGCAATGGGGCGTGTCATTAAAGTTGCCAATCCAAGATCTCCAATCTTCACTTCTCCGTGATTTCCATTGACAAATATGTTGTCACATTTTAAATCTCTGTGAATAATAGGAGGCTCATGACTGTGCAGATAAGCCAAGCCTTTAAGGATCTGTCTGGCCCAATTCTTGATAGCCTTCAAATCAACACTCTTATGCTTCTTGCGATATCTAAATGCAAATGAAAACATAGATTAAACATAAAATATATTAAATAAATGCAAGAAAAAGAACAAAGGGATAACCACTTACTGCCTCAAATTGCCTGAAGTAAACAGTTCAGTAATCATGTTAATAGTTGTCTTTTCTTCGTCCACCCAAGAAACATACGACTTGATTATGTTCTCATGCTTTAGTGTCTTTAGCAAGTGAGCCTCAGAATAAACTCTTTCGAGATGCGCAGAAGATCGAATAGCATCATTTAAAAACACTTGGTTCCAAGCAACTTCTATCCCTTCAACTTCATCAAATCCCTTGTATCTGCAATACCACATAAAAAAACAGAACAGAAAAATAAGCATCATCATGAAGCTGTTAGGGATAACTCATCAGCAAAATAAATATCTGTCTACGAGTATAATATAGCAAAAAAATTCATAACCATGACAACCCATTAGGGATAACTCACGCCCGTGCTAACAGTGGGACGGTATATAATAAACAAATTTAAACAAAAGGAAATAAAATTAGATGTCTTACACAGTCTTGAAGGCTCCCTCCCCAGCAATTCATTGTACTGAAAGAAGGAAACCAAAAAACCTTAAGAATCTGATAAAAAAATATTAAACAAGTTGTAAAGTGTAGCAATTCATAACAAATATACTTATTAATCATGGTTATATCTGGTTCTAATAATATGTTTTCAAACCAATTTAATACTACTTCAACAATGCATATGCTCACTTTGCAACATAATAACCAGAACAAACTTCAACCTATGCATACTAATCATCTTAAAAACCTTGAATTATGAACAACATGAACTGAAATTTAATCTTACCCGAACGTAACGATTGTGAGGGCATCTTTCAACAGCATCAGATCCTCAATCTCCGGTTTCAGGTTTGAATCCAACTTCAACTTCGCAAACAGATCACCATCACCATCACCAGTTGCCAAAAACCCTACTTCAGAAGCCATTAGCACCACCGAACACAATCTCACGGACCCCAAAAACGCAGAAGACAACACCAGCTCCTGAACGAACAAAGAACGAAGAAATCGCTAGAGTCTGCAGTGCTCAGAAAACGCTTCGCAAGCAACGTAGAACGAATCGATTGATGATCGAATTCTGAAGAAATTTCCAGCAAAACTCATCGGCAACAACGTGCGTAGACTCTTCAAACGAATCGAAACTATGCAAACTACCTGTGCTTCTCCTCCAAATCTCTTAGCCATACCGCGAAACCTTCAGATCCCCAATCATTTACAGACGCTTATGCGATGAAATTGAGCGATTTGTTGAAGAATTAAGAAAATCAACCTCAGAAATCAAGTGTTTAATATGAGATTTGAGAAGTAGAATTTCCGATTGATGATATTGAGTAGTAATTTTTTGAAGCAAAATTGGGGATTATGATGCTTTATGGGATTTATAGAACCCTAAAATAGTTATCCAATTAGAACGATGAAATCGGTTTTTGAAGTGTGTTTCAATTTTAATTTGCTTCTTTTTAGAAATGGATAAGTTACACGAAACACCCCTTATCTATTGACCAGTTTGCAGTTTTTATCCAACTACTTTTTCTTAATATTGTATTTTTACGTTTACATGTTGTAGAGATTTATAATTATCTCTTAAACATATTTGTTAACACGTCTAAGCACTCTCTGAAGGTGCAGATGACGATAATTTAATTTAAATGCACAAAAGGGAATTTGATTTTATGGTTAATTAGTAATTGAATATTCTTTTGTTTATATATCTTAAAAGACAGTTGTATATACAATGAATAATTACATTAAATAAGTAGATTGACAGTCTGATATCAAATGAGTTAGTGATCGTTATATGTTATGACCGACAATGAATTTAATTATCGAATATCAAACATGCAAGTCATTTGCGTAGAAAAAGTATTACGCAACATAGAATAAAACAAAAAAACTATTATTAAATTTTAGGCTTGTAATATACGTAAATTAGGATACATCTTATAATTTTTGTTGTTTATTGTACAAAAAAGGTAAAAGAAAAGAGTTTGAAGATGGCATTATTACTCTTATTATAAGGCATATGTCACATGTTGTGCTTAAATAAATTCTCATATATAAATTTGATAATCGTATAAATATGTTCTTAAAATTTGTATAGAAGGTAGTTTTAAATTACTTAACTCATATGATATTCAATAATATATGGATATATCTTGTAATTAGCACTTTCGAAGAAGCCTTAATAAAATAATCAAGTCATAAAATTTACACGGTAAGTTTATGTTTTTTTGTTAACATTCAAAACACCTTTAAAGATGTAAATGATTAAGTTTCCATTAAAAAACACTATAGATTTTCAATTCACCATCCATAACTAAATCAAATATATCTATATTTGAATATTTTAAGAACGTTAGAAGCAAATAACCATATTAAATGAGTAGGTAGGTTGGTCTGACATAAAATTCAGATATTGTTATCGCATACGATTGATGTTAATAATTTCTAGTCAATCGTCATGATAACAACTTTGACCTTATTAAATCAACCCATTAAAGACCATGATCGCATTTCTACAATGCTAAATACACTACTCATTCGCGTAGACAGTGTCAATAAATATAAAGAAAACATAACGAGATTATATAAAACCAAATCTAAGAGTTTGGTTTATACTTGTAACTTTTTAAAGTTAGTGGTTAAGTCTATACTTTGATGAAACTAAGGTGTGGTTTGTGTAACAATGATACCTACCTAGTCATCCGAAGAATAATATTAGTATATCCGTAATTCCACGAACATGGCGGCAACATAATCCTATAATCTTTCTTTAATAACAATTATTCTTAATCTTTGCCAAATAATAACATTCAAATTTAAACTAATTTGATAAACACGTGGAAAATAATAATAATAATAATAAATATGGTCATATTGTTAATATGTTTGTTTTAATAAATCATGAAAAATCTATAACCTATAATACAAGAAAATTTTCTTAAAACACGTATCATTATTCTAACATATCAAATAACACGTGTTATCATTCTAACATATCATCAAAATTATTTTCTCGTCTCTCTCTCATAATAAATACGAAAATTATAAAAATAATTAAATTTGACTTTTCTTTTTAATTAAAATTTGTTAAAACATATATATTTATATTTGTGTTTCTTGTCTCTCTCATATTAAATAATAATTATTGTAAATAAGTAAACTAAACTATTACACATCTAAAATATAAATGTACTTATTTTAATAAATTATTAATACATATTAATATAGAATAATTTCTAATTATTATGTGTTATAACTTTTTAAATATTCATTATATTTTTATTTCATCAATGGATAATACCATCTAGAAATTAAAATATTCATAGAACTAATAATTTTAATATATTTTATCTATCCACTCATGTAATACATGAACCTAGTGATAATATATTTCTGACTTTTTGCATTTTATTTAAGGTTGGGTTATTAGATTTAATAATCTCAATTTTCATTTATTGGCCGAGACTAATTGCAACTCATGAAATATTCATACACATTTCTAATTTTAAGCTTATTTTTCTTTAATGATCTATTACTAACTAAGAGTTAATCCGTTAGTTTTTTTATAATGTGCACTGCTTATCTGATCAAAACACTAAGTAGAATGTTGAAATCTACCATCAGTTCCGTCAATCTAAAACTATTGCAAACTGAAACCCGTCAATCCTCAACTTTTAATTTGAACCACTTGACTCGTTGGAGACAGATTTTAGGTGATGATGGAGGCTAGATACCGAAAAACAGATCTGATAAAGGCTAACCGGTGACAGAGTTGAAAAATTACTCAAAGTTGCTCTCGTTTATTAAAAAAACTAACGTGGGTTAACTCTCAGTTAATAAGCGACCGTCGGAGAAAAATAAGATCAAAGTTAATTTCTGAGATGGAATTAATCCCGGTAAATAGATGAAAGTTGATATTATTAAAATCAAATAACCTTTTATTTAATGGATTGTCTTATAATTTATTAGCTTAATATTTGTATTATTCGTAATATTAAAGCAATACAGAATGTATATTTAGCTTAATACATAAAATTTTATATTGAATTAGATAAATGAAATATTAATAAAAAAACTGAAGCATAGTGTATACCCAAAATGCTAGACGTTTATATGACGTCTCAATACTCGATAGTCATTTTTGTAGGCTTGACTTTTGATAGGATCGTCAAAACTGCCCATGTTTTTAAATATTGTTCAATTAAATAATAAATTTCAAACAGTTTTTTATTTTTGTTTCGAAATTGTCATGGATAGTCAAAAAAACACACCTTAACTATGTATGAACGATGATTAAAAAACTTGGAAAAAAGAACATCATATGTGAATATGGCTGCAACAACCTTGGAGGCTTTTCATGTTTTCTAAGAATGTGGATATCGTTTCTTTAATGTTTTTAGATGGAAAACATTTTTCAATTATACTTTTTTAATGGATTTTATTTTAATTTAATCCACCCATAAAAAAGAGACTACATATACACAGCCGTAACCGAATACCATTACAAATTTTTGGTTTGACACACCCCCACTACCCTATCCAATCTCACACCCTAATAACGAGTACAATCTTAATTTCACCTTTTTACAACAACATTGATGACTTGTGGCTTTCAAAATCCTCAAGTCCCACTTGTTCGGGTTTTAATAATTATATTTGGCTTTTTTGAACATATATGAATAACTAGACTCTTGGTTTCCTGATTCTGAGGAGCAACTCACATGACCGGAAACATATCAATTATGATCATATTGTTCGATATCATGGTCATGGAAAAGCTATAGTGTGGGTAATCGTATGGCACTAAACATCTCCCGCATTGGTCATACTACACTCTCATTATCTATACATAAAATTTTACTTGAACATGTCTTAGTAGCTTCTAAATTAACTAAAAATCTTTTATATATAACTCGACTATCACCATTATGATATTATGTCTTGGTTTCTCTGTAAGAGCAAAGTCGTCCACTGCCTACATCGTAAGGTGTTTCATCTATATTCTCCCTCGACGACTACCAACGGTCATGCACTATGGCACCTCGATTAGGGCATCCAAGTGACCTTCAACGGTGGTACTCTTCATCTATCTCATCAAAGATATATATTTGACCTACCCAAAGGACAAGTCTTAGGGACTGTTTGGCAGCCTCTTAATTAGCCTCTTAATTGTTCAGATACCTAAATGGTTCAACACTTAATGGTTCAGACTTTTTGTTTCGCGAGCACATTTCTAAATGGTTAAGACATTTTTCTCTGAATGGTTAAGCATTATACTAATGTTGAATGGTTAAGAGGTTTAATATTAAATGGTTAAGTCATATTATCTGAATTGGTCAGACATTTGCTTTTGAATAGTTAAACGATATACTAGTTATTAATGGTTCAGACCTGTTAATGGTTCAGTACTTAATGATTCAGACCTCTTATTAGTTCAGCACTTAATCATTCAGAAATTGCCAAACAACCTCTTAGTCAATATAAATCATTACCTGTTCCTGTTTGTTTGAGAAAAAAGTTATGTCTCCGCTTCGGAGATCCCTGACTTGATCCCTAGTGATATCAAAGTACATGTCTTCCTAAAAGGCACCCCTACATATGGCTTGACTATCCAACGCTCTTCATATTATTTCTCATTTCTATGTCGATGTCGACCATGTTGGCTACCAAATGATTGTCAATCTACAACTGGTTGTTGTCGCTTCCTTGTTTTAGACCTTAATAGTTAGAGTTCCAAAAGGGAACACATAGTGACTTGATCCAGTACAAAAACATAATATTGCATGCTAGCTCATACTGCTATTGAAGTTTGTTGGATCATGTATTTACTCTCTAAGCTTACTATTTATTTACCTAAATCTCCAACTATTTGGTGTGATAATGTTGGCGCTACCTATCTTGTTGTCAATCTTGTCTTTCATCAACGTTAAGCACATTAAGTTTTACCCTCACTTCATAAGCAACATGGTTTTTGCCCTCTTTAACATTAAGATTGATCCTCACTTCATACGCGACATGGTTCTTGCCCACTCTTTAATCGTTACATTCCTGCTTCCACTCAAGTTGCTGATATTTTAATTGAAGGATTGTTGCAGTTTGATTTGAAATGCTTAAATCCAAGCTACAACTTTCTCCAACCTTTTCACTTACTGGGACGTATTATACAATAAATCATCCTCAATTACTTAATCTACCCCCATTCCAACCCAAACAATGGTGTAAATTAGTTTGGAGTAAGATAGTTAAAGTTCTATTTTTATGCATTTTATGTGTTTTTAAAACTTTTACTCGTAATAACGTTAAAACAATCCAACCGTATCGCTTTTAACTTTTGTGTTTTTAGATACGCGGTTACTATATATTTTATATTCAAGTATCAAGGAACATCTAATCAGTTGTAGAAAAATTAGCAGGCCATTTCGGTTTGCCATATAGAAACAACAGTAATCTACTTAGGTTGTTTTTAAAACCAGATTTGGCCAGGAGCATTCTATCAATTATATAGAAATCATTGTTAAAGTATTCAAAGTCCGTAAACTCTGCAGATGGAGAGTATGATGTGAAGGAGAAAAGTGACAAGGAGAGAAAGTAGAAACTTTTGGCTAAGAATTTGAAAAAATCAACTTTGTGAAGAGAGGAGCATGATAGAGTTTTAATGGCATATATCCTCTGTGAAATTATACTCAAAGCATGCTTAAAATGCATTGCATTTATGAATTGAAAACATGTGTTGTGAAAAAATATGTAATTTCAATGATGAAGATCTGAATATATGTAATTCTCCCTGGTTCTAGAATTGCTCCACAAACCAAACTAAAATAAAGTATCTTAAAGTTCACCTAACCACAATCTAACACTTCATTCTTAACCTGAAGTACCCAAGAAAGGAGCACATTCTTTTTAAAGCCAACTCAATGTCACTACCCTAGAAACCCGAGGCATTGTACTCGAAGTGTCTAGCAACACAATGCAAATACCCAAGCTACACCCCGGGTACCCTAATGCCCTAGTATCAAAAGAAAAAAAGAAAAAGGAATTCCGTTTATCAGTTTATTTCAGTTCAATACTAACATGAATCTGCATGACACATGATCCACAATTAACACTTGACATATGCATTCTATGGGGAGAAAACAACATGATCTAAACACAGAATTGGTCTACTATTAATCTGCACAAAAGAACATCAAGATTTCATTTCAACAAAAAGACTGGCTTGAGGATGCAATCCAACTTGTTCGAGGGATAATGAGAGTTTGTCCGGACCATATGAAACGCGAGGGAAATTGGTGACAAGGGTGTAACTTCCCATTTCCAAGGTTCCCGAAGAATCAACAAAGTCATATAGAGACTGTATTGTTGCAGTAGAATGGAACCGCCTTCCCTTTCTTTCCCCGTTCGGTAATCTCACCAGTACCTACATCATTTAATAAATAAGATCACATATAAGTCTTTGCTTGGAAAAAAAATACATTGATTTATAGTCAGAACATAATCTAACTTAACACTTGCATTTTATGGAACTAAAACAACATGAGTACAGCGGATCTTTACACTGATGTGTTTCAGAATTTAAGATTTATAGGAATGACTGGCCATGTTTAGTTTCCTATGTAAATCTATATATTAATATATCTATAAAACTTAAGCCCAAATATTATGTGGAGAGGTGGAAAAACGGGTATTGCCGTATGGGTCAAAACGGGTTGGGTTGGTTTGGTCCGAAAAACTTATCCAAAGGTTTTACATATTTAAGCAATAATTAACAAGTAAAAATGATTGAATACATAGTTTTAGCTATAGAATAACATCTTACTTTATTTAATGTACCAATACGACCAAGTTACTTTTTAGTGTCAAACTGTCAATAGGACCACTGAACTACATTTTGCTAACTTTTTGACCTGACATGATAGCCTCATGGCATCTGGGTGGTTTTCTTGTGCTTTTTCTTGCCGCGGGAGTATTTTTTTGTCCCTTTCGACTTTCACTAACAAGGTGGTGGTGATGGGCTGAGGTAGGAGGAGTCACAACCGTAGATTTATAGGTGCTGATAGGGAAAGGGGAGAAGATAGGGGAACTTGTGCGATGTGGCACGCCGGTGGTGGTGGCAGGAGGCACTGTAGAGAGGGAGAGAGGGAGGGAGGAAAGGGTAATCAAGAATTTGCTTATTTATTATTATCAACTTTGGTGTCGTCCTCAACTTAATTATAGTTAATAAGCAAATACAAACGTCACATTTTACATTTTGACCCGTGGAACCGTCAAGCTACAACAGCCTTGCATATTGGAACAAAATTTAAAATTGCCATGGTGAAAAAAACAGTTACTCACATTGGTACATCAAATAAAGTAAGTTCTTATTTTATAGCCAAAATCCTTAATGTTATAGATTTTCAACAATAATTTAAGTTTATGAATTAATGATTTAGGAGGTTTTGCGAATTAAATATGCATGTTTTGTGATTTTTGACACATTTGGCCAATTTCCTTTTTAGATGATCTTTTCTGTTTTTACACGTTTTGACCCGATAAGAACTAAAAACATACCCCGATTTCACCCGTATATTTATAAATGATTGTAACTGTCATCTCTCTAATTATAAGGTCATTTGTTCTGTAGTTATATAAAAACTATCCACCTCCATTTTATTAGAGTTGTATATTTCTCAGAATAAGATTCAGACCTCCACTAATAAAATTTAGAACAATTTCTTATGAAAATCTAGCATGCCCATATAGTCATATATTATCATTAGACAGGAATTCAAGACAAGAGTAGAGAATACCTGAGTAACATCAGGCCCTTTTTCAGGTTCAGGGCCCAAAGACATGGATTTTTGCTCTCGCAGTTTGATTAATTCAGCTTCTCTTTCAGCAGCTTCAATTGCTGCTTTTTCACGTGCCTCCACTTCTTCCTTTTGTTTTCTCTCGGCTTCAGCAGCTTCCCTTTCTAGTCGTTCTTCCTCTTCCTTCCTCTGGCGTTCCCTAGCCTGTTTTCACATAAACAAGTTAGGCAATATGATTACATAAAATATATTATACCGATAATAATCTAAACCTTTTCAGTAAGATAATTAAGAAGACTTTATACGTTAGAAATATCCTTTGGCCAACCATATGAGCCGTTTCGTTTCTAAGATATCATTACAATTACACGAATTTAACTGGCTAGAAAAAGACAAATGTGAATAAACCCATCTCTAATCTGCATGGTCATGAATAACGTCCTAATCATCAGATGATAATTCAGAATAAGAAAAGTAAATAAGAACATACTTGATCAGCTTCAAGAGCAGCTTGATATGCAGCATCTTGCTCCTCCCTCAATCTTATGTTGTTCCTACGTTCCTCTGCATCAAGTCTTGCTGTTACAAGGACAGGGGCACTTTCTTCAACAACCCTTTGTAATAATGTAAGCATTTCTTCTGGTGATTTTGGTCCCTCGACCTACAACAAATGCAAATATGTAACGTACTTTTACCCTTGTCAAATTGCACAAAGCATTACATAGTATAAAGATGACATGGGGTTTGTGCAGGCCATTACATAATATGCATACACGGAAAAATTAAGAAGACGTGTAGCTTTCATTCTTTAGGAGGGTTCGTGTGCAAGAACTTAAATTATTAAAATATACTAAAAAAAGATAGTGTCCAAGGATGATATACGCAAATCTTTAGCATGCGTATAATTGTCTTATGGATTGTATACTTGCGCTTGTCAAGACAAGCTGGAATCCGCGGTTCTTTAGTTACTTAAGGGTGTTTGAATGGGCTAATAAATATTGATAACATGGATTTTACTAATCAAAAACTCAGAATACGAAAACAGGTTACTGGAATCTGCTTCTACTGTTTAAAATTGTAATATTAAGTTATCTGAGTGTTTGACAGATTCTGATTATTTAAGGAAAAAAGTGACTATGAATGTGGTATTGTATAAAAAGAAGAAACATCTTGTTACATGGTAGTGAATTTTCTTAAATTAGGTTAAAAAAGAAGGTTACTAGATTACTTAAGTTTAACGTATAATAACCTAACTATATTGCTAGGTACGAAACCGATAATTTTACCCCTAAATATTTCCAAAAAAAACTAGAAGCAATATCTGTTTATCAGAACATCTGAAACCGCTTATCATGACGTTAACACTTAATCAGATAATCCAATACCAAAACAACAATCCAAACACCCCCAAGATCATAAATTTAGTCTCATAGATGCAACTACCCGAATTGGATATAAATGATCACCAACTTAAAAAAAGGCATGATATAAAACGAAACCAACCATAATGCTTACGACTTCCCTACTCAAAGTTGTTGCTAACACTGTGTTCAAGTATAAAATATCAACCACCCAAACTAGAAAATTTGAAACTACTATTCTATCAAAAAGTTCAAAACAAGTGAGACAAATGGTGATTTCAGTTTGTGTAAAAGGGTAAACACTGATATGTTCTAATGGTTTAACACTCTTCAAACATCATAACATAAGTTAGATACCTGCTGGAGCAGAGCAATTCTCTGATTAGAAGCTGCCATAACAACAGCACAGAAAGGAAACCTAGAAGCCTTCAAGCTGTTACTCATTTTAAACCCTTCACTAGCCCTAATACTCGCACCCCAAGCAACAAAATTCTCATTCACAAACGCTGACAAAACCTCAGAACACAAACTACCTTCACAGAACTCCTGCGCATCAGGGTGATCCGGCGAGTGCAAGTACACAAACAGCAGCTTAAACTCACGCCTCGACCTCGCTAACGCATCCATAAAACCCTCGGAAACAAAATTCGGACGTCTATCACCATACTCACTCTCAAACTCCGACACAAACTCCATCGCCTCCGCCGCTGCAGTTGACACCGAAACCAAAGGATTCGACGAAGATCCACCGTTAGTTAACCCAATCATGCCTAACGAATATGATAAAACACCACCAACCACCCATAAACCTAGACCTACAGCACCGGAAACTAACCCTAGGCTACCAGAAACGATGGAAATCGGTAGCGTAATAAGCTTCCATGCTAAACCTGGTGAAGCTGCACCTTCATCGGCCATAAACCCTAAATCCTCGAATCTGTCGGTTGCGACGGTGGCGGTGGCGGAAGAAGTCGGAGGATTGGTGCGATCGGAGTCTGATGTTGAAGTGATGCTTGAGATAGCTTGTTCGAGGTTCCATCCGTGAGCGGAGAGGATCTCGGTGCACAAATCGGCGTCTTCGAGGCCTGCAATTGCTTGAAATTGAGCTAGTTTATCGGCTGTATCACTCATCTCCAGTGTAATTTGATCAAACTGTATGGAAATTAAATGAGTTCAACCAGAGGATTGATGAAGAATCGATGAGATTAGGGTTTTTGAGAAAGAAGATGAAATCTGCTAGTAATGCAAGTTTCTTGTGCGATAATTCTCGTCTTTCTTGAGGTATGAAATGAAAAGAGGTGTGGTAGAGGAAGAGTTCAAGTAAGATAATCCAAACATAACAAAAAAATGTAAGTTATTATTTTTTATTTATTATTATCTATTATAAGAGTGTAGTTGTGAGTATAGTTACTTCTTTTGGAAAAATATTATTTCCAAAATATTATTTTCTTGGAAAGCTAGAAACACTTTTGGAAAAAGAGTGACTTTTATTAGTTTTATCATTTGTAGCCTTTCGCTGTACTATCTATTGTTAGATAAAACCTCATCCGAAATTATACATAGATTTTAAAAGTATAAATAACTAGTGTTTTCTTCGCGCGTTGCGACGGTTCAGATATAATATATATTAAAACGTATGTGAAAATAAATAAATCTTAACGGTGTATTCGAAAAATAAAAAACAACTACAATGCATCAAAAAGAAGTAAAAATACATTATATTTGTACATAGATTATCACTATGCACTCTGCGACTTGGTTTCAAATAGAATTTAACGTATACAGAAATAATCGCGTTGTAATAGTATATTTGTTATTCCTAGAATAAAATATGTTGCGTAAGAATAAATAATACATTTTATTTGTCGCGGATTAGTTTCAAGCGAAACTTACATTTAAACATAGAAAAAATAGCATGTGATATATATTTAAAATTTAAAAACAATATTATTACTTTTAAAGTTATAAAAAAAGCAAAATACAATACATTTTAGTTATAATAATAAAATAAAATTTAAACTTTGACTTTTGAAACCAAAGAAACTAAAATCAAAGGAGCCTAAGGTCCAAGTAATGATCATTCCTATTCATTTGAACTTGTATCGTATGCATTAAGAGTGTGTTATATGATTTTTAAAGTATATAAAATGAGTTTTTTATAAGGAGGATCAGATCAAACTAAGAAACTTGCACGGGTTGCATGGAAAAAATGCATGATGTTTAAACATTATAGTGGTACGTCAAGGCTGTAAATTTAACTCTATCGGAAATTTGGGTTTGAAGATATAAAATGAAAGCGGAAGATGTATGATACATTTCAATTAATAATGTTTTGTCAAGTTACATCAAAATAGAAGGTAGACGGGCAACAAGCTGCGCCGCCACCCCTTTCTGAATAGCAAATCCTAACCTTCCAAAAACAAATCCTCGCCTCCCCGGGGTTGAGCAATGGTTGTCTATGACCCATTGGACCCTGGTCAAAAAGTTGATAGCTTCTGGCGCTAGGGAGCCAAATGTATCAAAGGCAAAGGGAACAAAAGCGTGTTGGTTCTCTGCGCAAGCTTTAGCATGTTTATCCACTTTCTTTGATTCTGCCTTTCTTGCAGCTTGACCAGCTACAAACCCGTTTTCCCATAAACCAACCAAAGGGGAAACCCCTGTGAGGTCCACACGAGCATGTTTGCCCCCAGCCCAGCCAAAGACGAGCAGATCCGCTGGTCGCAAAGTAGACCTCCCCTCCATAGGGTCCGTGAGGAAATTCACAAGGGCTTCTTTCTTAGCAGAAATCCCAGCTCTTCTTAGGATGTCCCCCAAAACATCTCGTACCCAGTCATGCCGATATTTGAACCCAGGTAACTCTTTACAGTGAAGGGCGTGCTCCCCATATTTATCCATACAAGCTTTACGACATATCGGACATGTTTCATCTTCCGGGTACATAGGGATCATCAACCGGTATTTGAGAATTGCTCTATATTCTACTGGAGACATGCACTGTCCCAACCCTTCAATCGGGATAACGGTCAAAAAGTCCTGAGCATGGGGGCCCTTCAGGCACTCAAACACCGCCTTTTGGCGGGATGACAAAGAAAAAACTTCTCCCAGGCTTTGAGCGATTTTGCTAAACAAAGCATTCGCCAAAGTTGTTTGTGGCTTCGAGGGGGCGGTGTCCTTATTAGAGAAACCGCCAATATCCAAGTCTGGGAGAAGGACATATAAGCGTTCAAGCGCCTGCTGATAGTCCGGGTCAAGCCCGAAGACCCACTGTTTCGAAGGATATGATCTTGTAGTTCCCAAGACTGAGCTCTAGAGGCCACAAAAGCATAAGCCCCAACATCTCGTGCTGAAAGGAGTCCCAAACCACCGAGACGCATTGGCAAAGATGCCAAACGCCATTGGAGATCACCAAAAAAAGGGTCACCACCCACGACTATGTCTTCTATAGCCTCCCTGAGGCCATCATCGAACCGAGATACCGCATCCTCCATCAAATGGGGTTGACAAGTGCGCAACCCAAAAAGTAACTTAGCAACTCCCATGCACGACCTTAGCAAAAGTAGTTCACATTGGGGATTCCTAAGGCAGGGCAAGAGTTTCATGAGGTCAACCGCTCCCGAGGCCCGCCGCCCGCCAACTCCTCAATAAAGCTAGGATCATGGCTAACAGCTCCTCCAAGGAGCTTAACCCCCCTCTCTGGTCTACCAATCCCTCTTGGGAAAAGTCCGTCCTGAACTTTACGCCCATCGCATGTCGGCCAAAAAACCTCTGTTTTCTTAATGTTGAGATAAAGCCCGAGAGATGGCCCTTCCACGTTGATGATGTCTAAGGCCTTAGCAACCTCAGACGCGTTGCCGATAATCGTTCCATCATCCAAATACCAAGCATGTATGATTAAAAGTGATAAATGTTATTCATGGTTTTAATTGGAACATTGCTTCTTTTCTATTGTGGAAATCAATCTCCGTGTGTAATGGAATGTTTTGAAAGCTGTCGATGGCTTTATGAAGTTAAAAAGTTAACCAAAATGATTTCATTAAATGCAGGTTAAATGACGAGCCTTCAATACAATTCTAGATAGACAATAGGAGTGGAATTTGGGCTTTAAAATTCATATTTCATAACTTATTTTTCTTAAACAGAACAAAATGGTGATGGTTAATGAGAGATTAAATGGTATTACTAATGAAAAGTGTTTTAAATGGTCATGAAAGAAAGCTTTTTCTCAAGTGCAAAGAATACAATGGTTGAATTTCTTCATTCCATAGATCTTCAAAACTGTCCTCATGTATGGCGATGGGCGGTCTATGGTGATATCGATTGTACAAGTTTGTAAAGAGAGTTAGACAAGTGGAGTGAGAGAGAGCGGCTTGATCGATAAAAAAGATTGTTGTTGGTGGTGTGGCTAAAATTGAAAATTAACAAAGGATTGTTCTTGGATGATTTGATGGATTTCGTGTGGTTATATTGGATTCCTATCAAGGGTAGAACTTTTGTTTGTAAAACGACGAAAGATAAGATTGTTGTTATGGTAAGTCTCACCAAGAAGAATATTATGGCGGAGAATGTGTTATCTGCTCGGCTTGTGGTGTAGATATGGAAACAACATCCAATATTTCACTACAAGGAAAAGATCCTATCGCGACTAGATCTATGGCGACGACATAATGTTGTCGCTATAGGACACCTAAGGCGACGACATGTCGTCATCATAGGGTCACTTTAATTTTTCGCTATTCTAGCCCTATGGCGACGACTTGTCGTCGCCTTAGGGTGACCTATAGCGACAAAATAGAAGTCGTCGCCATAGGTGTAGAAAAGTCGTTGCCATAAGGTTATTGCAGGACCGATGAAGGGGACAATTTCAACACAACAACACAAAGAGGAGATTAACTAGAACTTAATCAAATAGTAAGACTGGATTAACCACAATAAGATACTAAGAACACAAGTAATGTAAGAGACAGAACACAAGTGTTTAGTTTTCAAGAATGCAGTATATTGTTTTCTCTATGTTCTATTACAAGTGTTACAAAGCATAATGGAAAGATACAAGAACATGAAATACTTATACTACATCCTACAACCGGCTATATTTTGAAAGCTAGCTGGATACAATTGACTAGACACAAAACAAAATCAATTATAGAGTCAAAACGCAGATTGCCTTTTGACTAGTGACTATGACATGTCATAGCTCACATCCTTATCTATTACAAAAAGGATGAAGTACATGAAGGAGAAAGTTACAGACTCAAGACCTCAATGTACAGTTGCCAAAAGCATGGACCTTTTCACTAACTCATGTAAGTTGGTGACCTTACAAAGGTGCAGCGGAAAGGTGTCCAGCTTTATGGGAAAGTACATCAGATAAAGCATGTGTTAAAAGTCTTTGGAAGAAATCTGTCTTTATGAGTTGAAGCTTCGGAAGACATTGTCTCTGAGGCTTCAGAAGACTTCATATTTGGCTTCGGAAGATATTGGTCTTGGCTTCGGAAGATTTCACACTTAGAATATTTTTGTTACATGTGTGAAACTTCCTAAGCATTCTTCTTCATAGCACTTGTGCAGCATGCAGGACAGACATTGGATGTTTAGGTTGCATCAGACTCTTCATTAATCTCTACAAACTCTCCCTAGGCTGATGCTACCAGAACACTTATTAGACTTCAGATATCAACAGTCCTTATTAGGATGATCACCAATCCTTTCTTTATAAGATGATCAGGATCCTTCAGACTGTCAAAATGTCTTCTCATATTAAAGAGGTCATGCAGAGGCAATTGAAACATATCTTGCCATGTGTAAATGTCTTTAATGCCTTGATCTATAATGACATGTCATCTTTCTAGATTTGTGGTGTATGTCCAAGACAAGATGGGTATTTCTGGATTTAGCCACAAAAAGTAACTTGATGAAGATTTTAGCCACAAAAAATAACAAACAAATAAGTTGCCAAAATATCCAATGGATTGGTTTTTAATCAATGAAAACACACCTTAGACGTTTAACAGATAATGGAATGTTAGTGTGTCATTATAGTGCATTTTCTTTTGTTCAAAGAATAAAGCTCGATAAGGGAGAAGAGGATGCTCAAATAGATCGATGTCACTCGATATCCTGTGTTAGTAGGCCGATTTATTATACCTAGTAACGAGGCTTGATATTGCATGTTCAGTAATATTTTGAGCTAGTTTGTTAGGACCCTTATCGCAAGCATTTATAGTCCTTAAATTGAGTTTTGAGATATTTAAAAAGGGCACCGAGGTGAGGTATCATTCTTCCTCAGGAAGGACAACCAATCTTAACTGCCTATTGTGATTATGATTGGCTTCGGTGCCCGTACACAAGACGATGATGAACTAGAAATTTACTTCTTTTGGAAAACTAAGAAACAAATTGTTATGTCTTGCTATTAGCAGAAGCTGTATATAGAGCTATAGCTTCGAAAATTACTGAAATTCTTTGAGGTGAGGTGGCTATTCAAAGACCTACAAGCTAAAATAACAACTCATACATTCTTATTTTGTGATAATCAGGTAGCTCATCATATTGCCAATAACCAAGTTTTTCTTATTGAGAAGTATTATTTCTTCGTCCGTGAACAGGTGGATTCCAAGGAGATAGTGCCTATGCGGATTTGCTTACAAAAGGTTTTGGAACTCAGTAGTTTATTTTTTTACAAAGCAAGATGAATATCAAAGATATACATGCTCTATCTTGAGAGTAACTACATGATTTTTTTTAGTTGTTAACTTTTCTTGTTCTTTAAGACTACCATTATCTTGTTTCCTTGTTTTTGATTTAGGTAGGTTTTATATAATCTCCTTGATTGTATATAACTAAATCATCAGAAAACCCTAGAATTCTCTCTATACCCTCGAATTTAAGAGATATATATATATATATTAATCAGAAAGTTCTTAAAATTTTATCAAAGAACTAAATTTTTTCATGGGGTGATTCGGGTTACATAACCACAATTGAAAAAGAGAACAAAAGTTAGAGCATATGAAAATTTCCATCGGATAGACGTTTTTTTCATCTTCTCATGCTCGGACGATCGGTAAGCTATGTTGAGCGAGAAAGGACTCAGCAACGAGAAAAACACGACTGAGTGCTATGTTGCTACATTACTCATACACTTGGTGTGACGGCTTTCATACGGTATAGTTTTATTCTTAAAGTTTTTTTTATTCTTTTTTAGCTTTGCTACTATATTAATGAATGAAGACTTTTAAGTTATTTTGGGATTGGAATTTTAACTTATTATATATTTTTTGTGTGCTATAATAACAAATAATAAAAAATTAACCCAGTTGGTAATAAAGATACACAAACCAGTTTTTCCTCAATCGGTTTCTACAGGTATCGGTTCCAAGTCAAAACTGATCAGCTCTGTTTGGGTTGTTGATAAGATGTTTAATCAGTTTGAAGCAGTTTTAACCGATTTGGTTCTAGTTTAACCAATCCAGTTTCGAACCAGTGTAAAGTGAGGAATACAAACCGGTTAGAAACCCATGGTTTTTATCGATCTCAAACTGGTTCCTATATGTACCGGATTCAACCCGGTTCCTATTGACAGTTTCAGTTTTGAAACATTTTTTTCACATCTAGCTGGTAGACACACATTCTCATGTAGTCGTTGGTTTCAATCTCACACCACTCTCTTCTACCTCCTTTTGTTACCACTTATCTGTTTTTTAAATCGTCTTTCAGGCCATACTTGATTCTTTCATGGCCCATAAGACTTAACAAGTAATGATAAGTACCACAACAATAGTAACTCCCTCAAACTTCTATATTTAAATTCAAACAAATCGATAGTATAAAGATAGCAAAAGTTACAAATACTTTCCTTAATTTTACTGCAAAAACTTAATATTTGTTTACTTTTTGATACTTCAACCTCTATCAATATAATAATTAAGCATCAAGGTCACAGTTATTAAACATGTTGGAACTTTATTGTTTAATCTTATATGTTTTATACATTATTTATATCTTGTTAGTAATTTTGTAGTTTTTCATAATACAATTTATTTTATAATCTTATTATTAATTTTTATTGATATGAATATTGCTGCTTTTATTATTGTCGTTAATTGTGACATCCGGTAAATTTCCGTTACCAAACTCCGTTAGTTCCGTTAAGTCTTGTAAACACGTGTCGTGAGCACACACTAGTTGTCGTTAACGTTGGTGACCTAATATAATGATTAATGTTAATTTGTTGTGAATCTAAATGATTATGTGAATATTGGGTTATGTTTATGTGTTTACACATTTATAAACAATTAATTAAAGAATTTATCGCGTAACGCGGAAACTTGTCTGTTTATTCGTATGTCTTGTGTTTTTATAAAGATAAGATATATAATGAACTTATAAGTGATATCTTTATAAGTTTATATCTTTATATTATGAAAATTAAAACACTTTACAAAGAGTTTAAAGCTTAGTTTTTACAAAATCCAAAACACAAGGGTTTAAAGGGAAATATGTAAATTAAAATTTAATAAAACAACCCAAACCCTAATTCGTAAATTGGTCCTTGTTGGGTCGATTTGGTTGTTGTTGATGATGTTAACATGTTAGTTAGATTGTATACATGTTAGTTAACGTCGATTATGCAAGAATTATATGTTTTTTGGGATTTGATCATGAATTTGGTGTTAAGCAAGCCCTAATTCGAAAATGGCTTGATTATGTGATGTTGATGATTGTTTGATGAATGTTTGATGATAATTGGGTTGTATGAATGTTAGAATACGTTGATTATGCAAGAAAGTTGGGATTTTGATGCATTGTTCATAGGTTACTAAGAATAGTAACTTTATTTTGCATGTAGTAGTGATCTATGATGGATTGATGTTATGGTGTGTTCATGATGATAATTAGATGCTAGATTGGTATTATGAATGCTAGAAATCTTTAATTTGATGATGTTGATCATAGCTTGCCAAAAGTAGAAACTTTTGTTTATGAAGATTGTTGGATTGAGGTGTTTAGTGTTGTTGATCATGCTTAGATGTTAGTATGAGCTTGAATTGGTATATTATTGATGAATTCATGCATACCTTGGATGTTTGATAGATTTTGGATGTTCTTTCCCAAAAGGGAAACTTTATTTGTGTAAATGTTGAAGTATGATGTTGTGATCATGTTTGAGATGATAGGAACTTGCTAATATGTTCAAGGATGGATCCTAGTGTAATAGAACGTGTTAAATTAGTTGTATGGCATGTTTGGATATCATGGGTGATATTTGGACTTTGTGATCATGTATGGTTTGGATGTTGTGTAGTAGTAGGACATCATGCTTGGGTCTGGTAATTGATTGTTGTGATGTTGTGAATGCAATGTATAGGCTTAAAGAATTTGGTTGTGATCATTATACACGTTGCGGATCTGAGGCCCCTACTTAGTGGGATTGGCAGGGTTTAGGATGTGAAGTCGTGAGTGGCTTCACATGGCATGTGATGAATGGTTGAACCTTGTATGACATGTTAGTTGTATTGTAGCTAATGGTTATGTTAATGTGCTAGATTCGCATGACTTGTATAGTACTTGATGTATGATGATCTATGTGATACACCTGGTTGATATAACATATGTATGATACTAATTGAATGTTAATCATGTATGTTGTATGTGTTCATTGGCTTTAATTGGATTATAACTCATAATGTCACCAACGGGTCAAACGGGTCAACTAGGTCAAACGTGTCTATTTGTCTGGAAGCTTGAGTCTTTGATTTTGGTATGATTAGGGTTTCACATGTCTTTTATTTACACGTACTTATGTACTCACATGATCTAGGTAACCTGTGAAGGTTGGCTATCCTCTCGTTTCTCAAAATAAACCCTAAGTACTTTGCATACATCAGGTGAGTTCATGCCCCACTCTTTACTTAATCTCTTTTGGGGGAGATGGCATACTGGTATTTATACGAACGCTTTTATGATTTAAGTTGTGTATAATATTAATATAGTGCTGTTTACCATGAGAAAAGTCCTCACACTTTTGAATTGTTAATATTTAATAGCGGGGAAACTTGGGTAGTACTACTGGGTCTGACGAGCCCCACCTGTGTGACTCGAGGTCAACCGGGTGCAATTTGTCCTATTGATCATTGTCACGACATTGTAAGTCGTGACAGGAGGCAACAACTATCACAGTCAGCTTCAATTGCAAAATCACTATGTATTAATATTTACTGATAATAGACTAGCTATCTATTACCATACACTGCTTATATTATCGCAACTGTTTACATGTTTATTGAACTCAAACTCTTGAACTCACCAACCTATGTGTTGACATTTTAGTATGCTTTTCTCAGGTCCTTAACTTGCTTGCCATAGGAGCACTGCACGGTTCACTTCATTTAAGACATTATGCTTCAAGACAATGTGACATTTTAACAATTATGGTTTATTTTTGGTTTGGCACTTGTTTTGCCATAAGTTATACTTTATAGACTTGGGTTGTTTTCAAAAACGCTTCCGCATTGTTTAAAGTTGTGTTTTGGTTGATTTTGTTATTTTATGGCATATAGAGTCGTTCTGAGTAACTATTGACTGTGATCCTGGTTTGTTCACACACCTCGCGGTAAAACTCCGCAAGTGGATTTTGAGGGTGTGACAGATTGGTATCAGAGCCATTGGTTATAGGGAACTAGGTTGCATACACACTAGACTATAACCGCACAGTTAGTTAGTTACCTGTTTCTTGTTCCATCGACTGTACACTCATTGGCATACCATCACATTATCTGCAGCATGGCATCGTCTTCAAGAGCTCCGGGTAAACGACCCGAATCACCTACACGATCTGAATCCCCCTCCCGCACCTGTACCTGATGATGGATTCGATTGGCCCAGACTGGCTTATCCCCGAGAGGAGATTGACTGGGATCAACCATTCGCGTTGATGAAGCGTGACCCTCCGCGTGACTGGCGTTCTTATCCTAGGTTTGTTGACCATATCATGTTTAGGGAACGCGTACCTGTCCTAAAGCCAAGGACTAGGAACAATGCCAATCAACCCATGCTTTCACTCCCACGAACGACGCAGTCTAACGAGCAACTGATTGCTGCACTAATGGCTGCATTAGATACTGAACAGCATCGCGTAAGACGACTCACGGGTGATGTCTGTACACTACAGCAAGAGGTGTACAACCGGAGACATCAATTGGACGAACTCAAGGAAGAACACGGGAAGACGCTGAACGGTTGTCACCATATGCAAGATGGTGTTATGGCACTCCAAGGACGCGTGACTGCTCGTGAACAGCGGGACGCCATAGCTGATAATAGGATTGCCATCTTAGAAGCTCAACTAGCAGCACTCCAGATTGCTATAGCTCCTGTTCCTGCCGCGGACTCTGAGGATGAGGAGGATCCCGAGGAGGGACCCGAGGAAGAGGAACCGGAGGAGATGGAGGATGATAGTGATGGGTCAGACATTGTCGATTGACTTCTTTATATAACTTAGACTACGTAGTGTTTTCTTTTTGAAACCTATGTGGGAAGGGTTGTTTCCCCACACGAACGACAAAAACTTCAATTTTGACATTGCTAAATACATTGTGACTTATTGCAATTTATTTACTTTGGTTATTATTTTTGTTCTAAATGTTGTGGTTGTGATGATACGTTATTTCTTTCATTTACTGTTTACTACGCTTCAATGAGTTAAATGTGTATGATGTTACTCATTATTGTATTGTGAATATAAAGTGAAAAGAATGGACGCTCGTGGACGTGGACGTGGACGTGGTCGTGGACGCGGACGTGGACGTGGCACCGGAGAACAGGGTAGTGGTGCTATTAACATGACTCCTGCGGAATTGGCTGCTCTAATTAATGAGCATGTTCAGGCGGCAGTGGCTGCTGCCCATGCGGGTCAACCGGCAGGTAAACAATGATAGAAAACAAATCTGATATCCTTTATAACTATAGGGGATGTTTGATTAACGTGTGTTGTGTTAAAACAGGACCACCAGTGTGTACATACAAGTCCTTCATGGACTGCAAACCACACACCTACAGCGGTACAGAGGGTGCTGTAGGGCTTGTACGCTGGTTTGAGAAGACTGAGTCCGTTTTCTCCAAATGTAACTGTCCACCGGCGGATCAAGTAAAGTATGCCACCGGGACTTTGGAGGGTGCTGCCCTGTCATGGTGGAACGCGCAAGTCCAGATGCTTGGACAAGCGATGGCAAATGGACTCCCCTGGAATGAGTTCAAGGATATGATGATCGAGGAGTACTGTCCTCGAAATGAGGTGCAGAAGTTGGAGATGGAATTCTGGCAGCTCAAGATGAAGGGTTCAGAAATTGAGGCTTATACAACCCGTACTCATGAGCTGGCCACATTGTGTCCAGGAATGGTTAATGAGACACATAAGAGAATCGAGCACTACATACGAGGGTTGGTGCCTGAAATCCAAGTATGGTAACGGCTTCTAACCCACTACGATCCAGCAGGCCATCCAGATTGCTCACAAACTTACTGACCAGGCGGTAGAGCAAGGGCGTCTACCCAAACGGGGCGCTGTGGTGAGCGTGCCGACAACAAAAGGAAGTGGGATGCTCCCAGCAACAGCAACAACAAAATCATCATCATCATCGTCTGGCGGTCAACAACAATCCCAACAGCAACAACAACCAGCTCAGCAGCAACAGCGGCGGTTCGATAATAACCGCAATTTCAACCAAACTGCCCCAAATAACCAAGGACCCAGCGGTTATGGCGGCAGACATCCCAAATGCCCACGGTGTAACTACCACCACGTGGGACGGTGTGATAGCTTCAAGTGTCAACGTTGTGGAAAGATTGGACACGCTGCGAAGGATTGCCGTGGTGAACTAATGAGGAGGCCACAACAACTCAAGAAACTCCCAAGGGTTGTTTCGAGTGTGGGAAAGAAGACATTACAAACGAAACTGCCCACAACTGAGAAGGAACGGAAATGGCAACAACAACACAACAACAACACCAACAATCATGGGAACAACAACAACAATGGCAATAATAACAACAATGGTGGAAACGGCACTGGAAATGGCGGCAATAGAGATGGAGCCAAAGGGAGAGCCTTCGTCATTGGCTCAGGTGAGGCTCTAAATGATCCCACAACTGTTACTGGTAGATTCCCTGTTAATGGTTGTTTTGCTACGGTACTATTTGATACTGGAGCCGATAGGAGTTTTGTGTCCTTAAAATTCTGTAGTCTTTTAAGTGATATACCCTCTGCTTTAGAATCTAAGTACACTGTGGAATTAGCCGACGGTAAGCAAATCCATGTAACGCATATCCTTAAAGACTGTAGGATAGAACTTGCTGGTCATACTTTCGCTATAGATCTCATGCCTGTTACGCTGGGAGTTTTGATGTTGTGATAGGCATGGATTGGCTCTCTAGCAAGCAAGCGGAAGTCATATGTCACGAGAAGATTATACGGATCCCGGTTGGTGATCAAATTCTTACTGTCAAAGGTGATAGGAGTGGTGCTGTGATAGGCATCATCTCGTATATGAAAGCTCAAAAGTTGTTACGAAAGGGCCGCGTGGCTATCCTAGCACTTGTAACCGATAAGCAAAAGGAAGAAAAGAGAATGGAGGATATTCCCGTAGTACGCGACTTTCCGGAGGTGTTCCCAGAAGATCTTCCTGGATTACCACCGCACCGTCAAGTGGAATTCCAGATTGAGTTGATTCCCGGCGCAGCTCCGATTGCTAGAGCACCTTATCGATTAGCACCAAACGAACTACAGGAGTTGTCGTCACAACTTCAGGAGCTTTTGGATAAGGGTTTTATTCGACCTAGTACATCACCTTGGGGAGCTCCTGTACTCTTTGTTAAGAAGAAGGATGGTACATTCCGGATGTGCATCGATTATCGAGAGTTAAACAAAGTAACAGTCAAGAACCGATACCCTTTACCTCGTATCGACGACTTGTTCGATCAGCTTCGAGGATCAAGCTATTACTCGAAGATTGACTTGAGATCTGGTTATCATCAACTCAGAGTTCGAGAAGAAGACATTCCCAAGACTGCATTTCGTACTCGTTATGGTCATTATGAGTTTTTGGTCATGCCTTTTGGGTTGACTAATGCACCTGCTGTGTTCATGGACCTCATGAACCGCGTGTGCAAACCTTATCTTGATCAGTTTGTCATTGTGTTCATCGATGATATACTGATATACTCTAGGACCAAGGAGGAGCATGAAGAGCACTTACGAATGATCTTGGAACTATTGAAAAATGAGCAGTTGTATGCAAAATTCTCAAAGTGTGACTTTTGGATAAGAGAAGTACAATTCCTAGGTCATATTGTTAATGAGAAAGGAATACACGTTGATCCTGCCAAAATTGAGGCGATAAAGAATTGGACTACACCCAAAACACCAAGTGAGATAAGACAATTTCTTGGATTAGCAGGATATTACCGCCGATTCATAGAAGGATTTTCTAAGATCGCACAACCTCTCACAGCCTTGACTCACAAAGGAACGACATACAAATGGGCTGAGAGTCAAGAATCAGCTTTCCAATTATTAAAACAAAAACTCTGTACTGCCCCGATATTAGCATTACCAGAGGGAACAGATGACTTTGTGGTGTATTGCGATGCATCCATTCAAGGATTGGGTTGTGTCTTGATGCAACGAGACAAGGTGATAGCTTACGCCTCGAGACAACTAAAGGTTCACGAGAAGAACTATACTACCCATGACTTAGAATTAGGCGCAGTAGTTTTTGCCTTAAAGATCTGGAGACATTATTTGTACGGTACCAAGTGCACAATCTACACCGATCATAAGAGTCTTCAACATATCTTTGAGCAAAAAGAGTTGAATATGAGGCAGCGACGTTGGTGGAACTACTAAATGATTATGATTGCGCAATTAAGTATCATCCGGGAAAGGCGAACGTAGTTGCCGATGCTTTAAGCAGAAGGAAACAGCTAAACCCCGACGGGTGCGAGCTTTACAGCTTACTATCAGTACCCAACTGCCCGAACAAGTTAAGGAGGCACAAATGGAAGCTTTAAAGGTGGAAAATATTGTTCTGAGTTGTTAAGGGGAATGGATAAGCAGCTAGTGATGAAAGAGGATGGAATTCGATATTTCATGGATAGACTTTGGGTGCCTGTTCATGGAAATCTGAGAGATTTAGTTATGAGCGAGGCACACAAATCTAAGTATTCTATACATCCTGGATCCGACAAGATGTATCATGACCTAAAGGCTCACTATTGGTGGCCTAACATGAAAGCGGATGTAGCTACGTATGTGAGCAAGTGTTTGACCTGCTCAAAAGTAAAAGTGGAATATCAAAAACCATCCGGACTATTACAACAACCCGAGATTCCAATGTGGAAATAGGAACAAATCTCTATGGATTTTATTACTAAGCTACCCCGGACTAGTACTGGTTGTGACACGATATGGGTTATTGTGGATCGATTGACAAAGTCTGCTCATTTTCTTGCAATAAAGGAAACCGACAAGATGGAGAAGTTAACTCGCCTATACCTCAAGGAGATCGTTTCGAGACACGGTACCGATCTCAATTATCTCCGACCGTGACGCTCGTTTCACGTCACATTTCTGGCATCATTGCAGAAATCCTTGGGTACACGTTTGGATATGAGTACTGCATATCATCCACAGACGGACGGTCAGAGTGAGCGTACTATACAGACGTTGGAGGATATGCTACGTGCTTGTGTGATTGACTTCGGGAATAACTGGGAAATTCACCTGCCATTGGTGGAATTCTCTTATAACAACAGTTATCACACTAGTATACAAGCAGCACCTTTCGAGGCGTTGTATGGGAGAAAATGTCGATCACCGGTTTGCTGGGCAGAAATTGGTGATAGTCAGATAACAGGTCCCGAGTTAATTCATGAGACGACTGAGAAATTATACAGATACGGAACCGTATGGCTGCAGCGCGAGACAGGCAAAAGAGTTATGCTGACAAGAGACGGAAACCTTTAGAGTTTCAGGTTGGTGACAAGGTTTTGTTGAAAGTCTCACCGTGGAAAGGCGTAGTTCGGTTTGGTAAACGAGGGAAACTAAACCCGAGGTACGTTGGACCATTTGAGATTGTGGAAAGAGTAGGTCCAGTAGCGTATCGATTAGCCCTACCTGATTCGCTAAGTGGAATTCATGATGTATTTCACGTGTCAAACTTGAAGAAGTGCATAACTGATGAAACGACGATCGTACCACTAGAAGAAATCCAGGTGGATGAACAATTGCGCTTTATTGAGGAACCAGTTGAGGTGATGGACCGTGAGGTGAAAACACTTAAGCAGAGCAAATACCCATTGTCAAGATCCGTTGGAATTCGCGACGTGGACCGGAATTCACATGGGAACGGGAAGATCAAATGAAGCTTAAGTACCCTCAACTATTCGAAGGAACGATGCCAGCAGACGAAGGTATTGATTTAAATTTCGGGACGAAATTTCTTTCAACATGGGGATGATGTGACAACTCATCCAAAACTCACACGATTTCGATTTCTGTGTGCCAATGCAGTAGACCAGTGATGGAAACCAGTGATGGAACACTCTCACCATGTAACGCAATTTTCGGGACGAAAATTCTTTCAACATGGGATAATGTGACATCGGTAAATTTCCGTTACCAAACTCCGTTAGTTCCGTTAAGTCTTGTAAACACGTGTCGTGAGCACACACTAGTGTCGTTTAACGTTGGTGACCTAATACTAATGATTAATGTTAATTTGTTGTGAATCTAAATGATTATGTGAATATGGGTTATGTTTATGTGTTTACACATTTATAAACAATATTAAAGAAATTTATCGCGTAACGCGGAAACGTGTCTGTTATTCGTATGTCTTGTGTTTTTATAAAGATAAGATATATAATGAACTTTATAAGTTTATATCTTTATATTATGAAGTTAAAAAACACTTTACAAAGAGTTTAAAGCTTAGTTTTTACAAAATACAAAACACAAGGGTTAAAGGGTAAATATGTAAATTAAAATTTAATAAAACAAACCCAAACCCTAATCCCCACCCATCGGCCGCGATATCCCATCCACACCTCTCCTTTGCGAAATCAGCCAAGAACAAGCAGGAGGAAACATCAATTTGATTAGATTACAGATACAACGCTTAGGAAGCATCGATTTCAAGCAATTACAAGTTTAAAGGTTAGTTTTTGTGAAGTGGTTCATCATGGCCGAACCCTAATTCGAAATGGTCCGTGTTGGGTCGATTGGTTGTGTTGATGATGTTAACATGTTAGTTAGATTGTATACATGTTAGTTAACGTCGATTATGCAAGAATATATGTTTTTGGGATTGATCATGAATTTGGTGTTAGCAAGCCCTAATTCGAAAATGGCTTGATTATGTGATGTTGATGATTGTTGATGATGTTTGATGATAATGGGTTGTATGAATGTTAGATACGTTGATTATGCAAGAAAGTTGGGATTTTGATGCATTGTTCATAGGTTCTAAGAATAGTAACTTTATTTGCATGTAGTAGTGATCTATTGATGGATTGATGTTATGGGGTGTTCATGATGATAATTAGATGCTAGATTGGTATTATGAATGCTAGAAATCTTTAATTTGATGATGTTGATCATAGCTTGCAAAAGTAGAAACTTTTGTTTATGAAGATTGTTGGATGAGGTGTTTTAGGGTTGTTGATCATGCTTAGATGTTAGTATGAGCTTGATGGTATATTATTGATGAATTCATGCATGCTTTGGATGTTTGATAGATTTGGGATGTTCTTCCCAAAAGGGAAACTTATTTGTGTAAATGTTGAAGTATGATGTTGTGATCATGTTTGAGATGATAGGACTTGCTAATATGTTCAAGGATGGATCCTAGTGTAATAGAACGTGTTAAAGTTAGTTGTATGGCATGTTGGATAATCATGGGTGATATTTGGACTTTGGTGATCATGTATGGTTTGGATGTTGTGTAGTAGTAGGACATCATGCTTGGGTCTGGTAAGTGATTGTTGTGATGTTGTGAATGCAATGTATAGGCTTAAAGAATTTGGTTGTGATCATTATACACGCGTGCGGATCTGAGGCCCCTACTTAGTGGGATTGGCAGGGTTAGGATGTGAAGTCGTGAGTGGCTTCACATGGCATGTGATGAATGGTTGAACCTTGTATGACATGTTAGTTGTATTGTAGCTAATGGTTATGTTAATGTGCTAGATTCGCATGACTTGTATAGTACTTGATGGTATGATGATCTATGTGATACACCTGGTTGATATAACATATGTATGATACTAATTGAATGTTAATCATGTATGTTGTATGTGTTCATTGGCTTTAATTGGATTATAACTCATAATGTCACCAACGGGTCAAACGGGTCAACTAGGTCAAACGTGTCTATTTGTCTGGAAGCTTGAGTCTTTGATTTTGGTATGATTAGGGTTTCACATGTCTTTTATTTACACGTACTTATGTACTCACATGATCTAGGTAACCTGTGAAGGTTGGCTATCCTCTCGTTTCTCAAAATAAACCCTAAGTACTTTGCATACATCAGGTGAGTTCATGCCCCACTCTTTACTTAATCTCTTTGGGGGAGATGCATACTGGTATTTATACGAACGCTTTATGATTTAAGTTGTGTATAATATTAATATAGTGCTGTTTACCATGAGAAAAGTCCTCACACTTTTGAATTGTTAATATTTAATAGCGGGGAAACTTGGGTAGTACTACTGGGTCTGACGAGCCCCACCTGTGTGACTCGAGGTCAACCGGGTGCAATTTGTCCTATTGATCATTGTCACGACATGTAAGTCGTGACAGGAGGCAACAACTATCACAGTCAGCTTCAATTGCAAAATCACTATGTATTAATATTTATGATAATAGACTAGCTATCTATTACCATACACTGCTTATATTTATCGCAACTGTTTACATGTTTATTGAACTCAAACTCTTGAACTCACCAACCTATGTGTTGACATTTTAGTATGCTTTTCTCAGGTCCTTAACTTGCTTGCCATAGGAGCACTGCACGGTTCACTTCATTTAAGACATTATGCTTCAAGACAATGTGACATTTTAACAATTATGGTTTATTTTGGTTTGGCACTTGTTTTGCCATAAGTTATACTTTATAGACTTGGGTTGTTTTCAAAAACGCTTCCGCATTGTTTAAAGTTGTGTTTTGGTTGATTTTGTTATTTTATGGCATATAGAGTCGTTCTGAGTAACTATTGACTGTGATCCTGGTTTGTTCACACACCTCGCGGTAAAACTCCGCAAGTGGATTTTGAGGGTGTGACAGATTGGTATCAGAGCCATTGGTTATAGGGAACTAGGTTGCATACACACTAGACTATAACCGCACAGTTAGTTAGTTACCTGTTTCTTGTTCCATCGACTGTACACTCATTGGCATACGCATCACATTATCTGCAGCATGGCATCGTCTTCAAGAGCTCCGGGTAAACGACCCGAATCACCTACACGATCTGAATCCCCACCTCCCGCACCTGTACCTGATGATGGATTCGATTGGCCCAGACTGGCTTATCCCCGAGAGGAGATTGACTGGGATCAACCATTCGCGTTGATGAAGCGTGACCCTCCGCGTGACTGGCGTTCTTATCCTAGGTTTGTTGACCATATCATGTTTAGGGAACGCGTACCTGTCCTAAAGCCAAGGACTAGGAACAATGCCAATCAACCCATGCTTTCACTCCCACGAACGACGCAGTCTAACGAGCAACTGATTGCTGCACTAATGGCTGCATTGGATACTGAACAGCATCGCGTAAGACGACTCACGGGTGATGTCTGTACACTACAGCAAGAGGTGTACAACCGGAGACATCAATTGGACGAACTCAAGGAAGAACACGGGAAGACGCTGAACGGTTGTCACCATATGCAAGATGGTGTTATGGCACTCCAAGGACGCGTGACTGCTCGTGAACAGCGGGACGCCATAGCTGATAATAGGATTGCCATCTTAGAAGCTCAACTAGCAGCACTCCAGATTGCTATAGCTCCTGTTCCTGCGCGGACTCTGAGGATGAGGAGGATCCCGAGGAGGGACCGAGGAAGAGGAACCGGAGGAGATGGAGGATGATAGTGATGGGTCAGACATTGTCGATTGACTTCTTTATATAACTTAGACTACGTAGTGTTTTCTTTTTGAAACCTATGTGGGAAGGGTTGTTTCCCCACACGAACGACAAAAACTTCAATTTTGACATTGCTAAATACATTGTGACTTATTGCAATTTATTTACTTGGTTATTATTTTGTTCTAAATGTTGTGGTTGTGATGATACGTTATTTTTTCATTTACTGTTTACTACGCTTCAATGAGTTAAATGTGTATGATGTTACTCATTATTGTATTGTGAATATAAAGTGAAAAGAATGGACGCTCGTGGACGTGGACGTGGACGTGGTCGTGGACGCGGACGTGGACGTGGCACCGGAGAACAGGGTAGTGGTGCTATTAACATGACTCCTGCGGAATTGGCTGCTCTAATTAATGAGCATGTTCAGGCGGCAGTGGCTGCTGCCCATGCGGGTCAACCGGCAGGTAAACAATGATAGACAAACAAATCTGATATCCTTTATAACTATAGGGGATGTTTGATTAACGCGTGTTGTGTTAAAACAGGACCACCAGTGTGTACATACAAGTCCTTCATGGACTGCAAACCACACACCTACAGCGGTACAGAGGGTGCTGTAGGGCTTGTACGCTGGTTTGAGAAGACTGAGTCCGTTTTCTCCAAATGTAACTGTCCACCGGCGGATCAAGTAAAGTATGCCACCGGGACTTTGGAGGGTGCTGCCCTGTCATGGTGGAACGCGCAAGTCCAGATGCTTGGACAAGCGATGGCAAATGGACTCCCCTGGAATGAGTTCAAGGATATGATGATCGAGGAGTACTGTCCTCGAAATGAGGTGCAGAAGTTGGAGATGGAATTCTGGCAGCTCAAGATGAAGGGTTCAGAAATTGAGGCTTATACAACCCGTACTCATGAGCTGGCCACATTGTGTCCAGGAATGGTTAATGAGACACATAAGAGAATCGAGCACTACATACGAGGTTGGTGCCAGAAATCCAAGTATGGTAACGGCTTCTAACCCAACTACGATCCAGCAGGCCATCCAGATTGCTCACAAACTTACTGACCAGGCGGTAGAGCAAGGGCGTCTACCCAAACGGGGCGCTGTGGTGAGCGTGCCCGACAACAAAAGGAAGTGGGATGCTCCCAGCAACAGCAACATTAAATCATCATCATCATCGTCTGGCAGTCAACAACAATCCCAACAGCAACAACAACCAGCTCAGCAGCAACAGCGGCGGTTCGATAATAACCGCAATTTCAACCAAACTGCCCCAAATAACCAAGGACCCAGCGGTTATGGCGGCAGACATCCCAAATGCCCACGGTGTAACTACCACCACGTGGGACGGTGTGATAGCTTCAAGTGTCAACGTTGTGGAAAGATTGGACACGCTGCGAAGGATTGCCGTGGTGAACTAATGAGGAGGCCACAACAACCTCAAGAAACTCCCAAGGGTTGTTTCGAGTGTGGGAAAGAAGGACATTACAAACGAAACTGCCCACAACTGAGAAGGAACGGAAATGGCAACAACAACAACAACAACACCAACAATCATGGGAACAACAACAACAATGGCAATAATAACAACAATGGTGGAAACGGCACTGGAAATGGCGGCAATAGAGATGGAGCCAAAGGGAGAGCCTTCGTCATTGGCTCAGGTGAGGCTCTAAATGATCCCACAACTGTTACTGGTAGATTCCCTGTTAATGGTTGTTTTGCTACGGTACTATTTGATACTGGAGCCGATAGGAGTTTTGTGTCCTTAAAATTCTGTAGTCTTTTAAGTGATATACCCTCTGCTTTAGAATCTAAGTACACTGTGGAATTAGCCGACGGTAAGCAAATCCATGTAACGCATATCCTTAAAGACTGTAGGATAGAACTTGCTTGTCTACTTCGCTATAGATCTCATGCCTGTTACGCTGGGGAGTTTTGATGTTGTGATAGGCATGGATTGGCTCTCTAGCAAGCAAGCGGAAGTCATATGTCACGAGAAGATTATACGGATCCCGGTTGGTGATCAAATTCTTACGTCAAAGGTGATAGGAGTGGTGCTGTGATAGGCATCATCTCGTATATGAAAGCTCAAAAGTTGTTACGAAAGGGCCGCGTGGCTATCCTAGCACTTGTAACCGATAAGCAAAAGGAAGAAAGAGAATGGAGGATATTCCCGTAGTACGCGACTTTCCGGAGGTGTTCCCAGAAGATCTTCCTGGATTACCACCGCACCGTCAAGTGGAATTCCAGATTGAGTTGACTCCGGCGCAGCTCCGATTGCTAGAGCACCTTATCGATTAGCACCAAACGAACTACAGGAGTTGTCGTCACAACTTCAGGAGCTTTTGGATAAGGGTTTTATTCGACCTAGTACATCACCTTGGGGAGCTCCTGTACTCTTTGTTAAGAAGAAGGATGGTACATTCCGGATGTGCATCGATTATCGAGAGTTAAACAAAGTAACAGTCAAGAACCGATACCCTTTACCTCGTATCGACGACTTGTTCGATCAGCTTCGAGGATCAAGCTATTACTCGAAGATTGACTTGAGATCTGGTTATCATCAACTCAGAGTTCGAGAAGAAGACATTCCCAAGACTGCATTTCGTACTCGTTATGGTCATTATGAGTTTTGGTCATGCCTTTTGGGTTGACTAATGCACCTGCTGTGTTCATGGACCTCATGAACGCGTGTGCAAACCTTATCTTGATCAGTTTGTCATTGTGTTCATCGATGATATACTGATATACTCTAGGACCAAGGAGGAGCATGAAGAGCACTTACGAATGATCTTGGAACTATTGAAAAATGAGCAGTTGTATGCAAAATTCTCAAAGTGTGACTTTTGGATAAGAGAAGTACAATTCCTAGGTCATATTGTTAATGAGAAAGGAATACACGTTGATCCTGCCAAAATTGAGGCGATAAAGAATTGGACTACACCCAAAACACCAAGTGAGATAAGACAATTTCTTGGATTAGCAGGATATTACCGCCGATTCATAGAAGGATTTTCTAAGATCGCACAACCTCTCACAGCCTTGACTCACAAAGGAACGACATACAAATGGGCTGAGAGTCAAGAATCAGCTTTCCAATTATTAAAACAAAAACTCTGTACTGCCCCGATATTAGCATTACCAGAGGGAACAGATGACTTTGTGGTGTATTGCGATGCATCCATTCAAGGATTGGGTTGTGTCTTGATGCAACGAGACAAGGTGATAGCTTACGCCTCGAGACAACTAAAGGTTCACGAGAAAACTACACTACCCATGACTTAGAATTAGGCGCAGTAGTTTTTGCCTTAAAGATCTGGAGACATATTTGTACGGTACCAAGTGCACAATCTATACCGATCATAAGAGTCTTCAACATATCTTTGAGCAAAAAGAGTTGAATATGAGGCAGCGACGTTGGGTGGAACTACTAAATGATTATGATTGCGCAATTAAGTATCATCCGGGAAAGGCGAACGTAGTTGCCGATGCTTTAAGCAGGAAGGAAACAGCTAAACCCCGACGGGTGCGAGCTTTACAGCTTACTATCAGTACCCAACTGCCCGAACAAGTTAAGGAGGCACAAATGGAAGCTTTAAAGTGGAAAATATTGGTTCTGAGTTGTTAAGGGGAATGGATAAGCAGCTAGTGATGAAAGAGGATGGAATTCGATATTCATGGATAGACTTTGGGTGCCTGTTCATGGAAATCTGAGAGATTTAGTTATGAGCGAGGCACACAAATCTAAGTATTCTATACATCCTGGATCCGACAAGATGTATCATGACCTAAAGGCTCACTATTGGTGGCCTAACATGAAAGCGGATGTAGCTACGTATGTGAGCAAGTGTTTGACCTGCTCAAAAGTAAAGTGGAATATCAAAAACCATCCGGACTATTACAACAACCCGAGATTCCAATGTGGAAATAGGAACAAATCTCTATGGATTTTATTACTAAGCTACCCCGGACTAGTACTGGTTGTGACACGATATGGGTTATTGTGGATCGATTGACAAAGTCTGCTCATTTCTTGCAATAAAGGAAACCGACAAGATGGAGAAGTTAACTCGCCTATACCTCAAGGAGATCGTTTCGAGACACGGTACCGATCTCAATTATCTCCGACCGTGACGCTCGTTTCACGTCACATTTCTGGCATCATTGCAGAAATCCTTGGGTACACGTTTGGATATGAGTACTGCATATCATCCACAGACGGACGGTCAGAGTGAGCGTACTATACAGACGTTGGAGGATATGCTACGTGCTTGTGTGATTGACTTCGGGAATAACTGGGAAATTCACCTGCCATTGGTGGAATTCTCTTATAACAACAGTTATCACACTAGTATACAAGCAGCACCTTTCGAGGCGTTGTATGGGAGAAAATGTCGATCACCGGTTTGCTGGGCAGAAATTGGTGATAGTCAGATAACAGGTCCCGAGTTAATTCATGAGACGACTGAGAAATTATACAGATACGGAACCGTATGGCTGCAGCGCGAGACAGGCAAAAGAGTTATGCTGACAAGAGACGGAAACCTTTAGAGTTTCAGGTTGGTGACAAGGTTTTGTTGAAAGTCTCACCGTGGAAAGGCGTAGTTCGGTTTGGTAAACGAGGGAAACTAAACCCGAGGTACGTTGGACCATTTGAGATTGTGGAAAGAGTAGGTCCAGTAGCGTATCGATTAGCCCTACCTGATTCGCTAAGTGGAATTCATGATGTATTTCACGTGTCAAACTTGAAGAAGTGCATAACTGATGAAACGACGATCGTACCACTAGAAGAAATCCAGGTGGATGAACAATTGCGCTTTATTGAGGAACCAGTTGAGGTGATGGACCGTGAGGTGAAAACACTTAAGCAGAGCAAAATACCCATTGTCAAGATCCGTTGGAATTCGCGACGTGGACCGGAATTCACATGGGAACGGGAAGATCAAATGAAGCTTAAGTACCCTCAACTATTCGAAGGAACGATGCCAGCAGACGAAGGTATTGATTTAAATTTCGGGACGAAATTTCTTTCAACATGGGGATGATGTGACAACTCATCCAAAACTCACACGATTTCGATTTCTGTGTGCCAATGCAGTACCAGTGATGGAAACCAGTGATGGAACACTCTCACCATGTAACGCAATTTTCGGGACGAAAATTCTTTCAACATGGGGATAATGTGACATCCGGTAAATTTCCGTTACCAAACTCCGTTAGTTCCGTTAAGTCTTGTAAACACGTGTCGTGAGCACACACTAGTTGTCGTTTAACGTTGGTGACCTAATTTAATGATTAATGTTAATTTGTGTGAATCTAAATGATTATGTGAATATTGGGTTATGTTTATGTGTTTACACATTTATAAACAATTAATTAAAGAATTTATCGCGTAACGCGGAAACGTGTCTGTTATTCGTATGTCTTGTGTTTTTATAAAGATAAGAATATAATGAACTTATAAGTTTATATCTTTATATTATGAAGTTAAAAACACTTTACAAAGAGTTTAAAGCTTAGTTTTTACAAAATACCAAAACACAAGGGTTTAAAGGGTAAATATGTAAATTAAAATTTAATAAAACAAACCCAAACCCTAATTCCCCACCCATCGGCCGCGATCTCCCATCCCACACCTCTCCCTTTGCGAAATCAGCCAAGAACAAGCAAGGAAACATCAATTTGATTAGATTACAAGTATACAACGCTTAGGAGCATCGATTTCAAGCAATTACAAGTTTAAAGGTTAGTTTTTTTGAAGGGTTCATCATGGCCGAACCCTAATTCGTAAATTGGTCCTGTTTGGTCGATTTGTTGTTGTTTGATGATGTTAACATGTTAGTTAGATTGTATACATGTTAGTTAACGTCGATTATGCAAGAATTATGTTTTTGGGATTTGATCATGAATTTTGGTGTTAAGCAAGCCCTAATTCGAAAATGGCTTGATTATGTGATGTTGATGATTGTTTGATGAATGTTTGATGATAATTGGGTTGTATGAATGTTAGAATACGTTGATTATGCAAGAAAGTTGGGATTTTGATGCATTGTTCATAGGTTACTAAGAATAGTAACTTTATTTTGCATGTAGTAGTGATCTATTGATGGATTGATGTTATGGGTGTGTTCATGATGATAATTAGATGCTAGATTGGTATTATGAATGCTAGAAATCTTTAATTTGATGATGTTGATCATAGCTTGCCAAAAGTAGTTTTTGTTTATGAAGATTGTTGGATTGAGGTGTTTAGTGTTGTTGATCATGCTTAGATGTTAGTATGAGCTTGAATTGGTATATTATTGATGAATTCATGCATACCTTGGATGTTTGATAGATTTTGGATGTTCTTTCCCAAAAGGGAAACTTTATTTGTGTAAATGTTGAAGTATGATGTTGTGATCATGTTTGAGATGATAGGAACTTGCTAATATGTTCAAGGATGGATCCTAGTGTAATAGAACGTGTTAAATTAGTTGTATGGCATGTTTGGATAATCATGGGTGATATTTGGACTTTGGTGATCATGTATGGTTTGGATGTTGTGTAGTAGTAGGACATCATGCTTGGGTCTGGTAAGTGATTGTTGTGATGTTGTGAATGCAATGTATAGGCTTAAAGAATTTGGTTGTGATCATTATACACGCGTGCGGATCTGAGGCCCCTACTTAGTGGGATTGGCAGGGTTTAGGATGTGAAGTCGTGAGTGGCTTCACATGGCATGTGATGAATGGTTGAACCTTGTATGACATGTTAGTTGTATTGTAGCTAATGGTTATGTTAATGTGCTAGATTCGCATGACTTGTATAGTACTTGATGTATGATGATCTATGTGATACACCTGGTTGATATACATATGTATGATACTAATTGAATGTTAATCATGTATGTTGTATGTGTTCATTGGCTTTATTGGATTATAACTCATAATGTCACCAACGGTCAAACGGGTCAACTAGGTCAAACGTGTCTATTTGTCTGGAAGCTTGAGTCTTTGATTTTGGTATGATTAGGGTTTCACATGTCTTTTATTTACACGTACTTATGTACTCACATGATCTAGGTAACCTGTGAAGGTTGGCTATCCTCTCGTTTCTCAAAATAAACCCTAAGTACTTTGCATACATCAGGTGAGTTCATGCCCCACTCTTTACTTAATCTCTTTTGGGGAGATGGCATACTGGTATTTATACGAACGCTTTTATGATTTAAGTTGTGTATAATATTAATATAGTGCTGTTTACCATGAGAAAAGTCCTCACACTTTTGAATTGTAATATTTAATAGGAAACTTGGGTAGTACTACTGGGTCTGACGAGCCCCCCTGTGTGACTCGAGGTCAACCGGGTGCAATTTGTCCTATTGATCATTGTCACGACATTGTAAGTCGTGACAGGAGGCAACAACTATCACAGTCAGCTTCAATTGCAAAATCACTATGTATTAATATTACTGATAATAGACTAGCTATCTATTACCATACACTGCTTATATTTATCGCAACTGTTTACATGTTTATTGAACTCAAACTCTTGAACTCACCAACCTATGTGTTGACATTTTAGTATGCTTTTCTCAGGTCCTTAACTTGCTTGCCATAGGAGCACTGCACGGTTCACTTCATTTAAGACATTATGCTTCAAGACAATGTGACATTTTAACAATTATGGTTTATTTTTGTTTGGCACTTGTTTTGCCATAAGTTATACTTTATAGACTTGGGTTGTTTTCAAAAACGCTTCCGCATTGTTTAAATTGTGTTTGGTTGATTTTGTTATTTTATGGCATATAGAGTCGTTCTGAGTAACTATTGACTGTGATCCTGGTTTGTTCACACACCTCGCGGTAAAACTCCGCAAGTGGATTTTGAGGGTGTGACATTAATTAATAATAGGCATACACAATTTTACTTTCTGAACTTAAACCGCTTTCGAAATTTTAACTTTCAATCACATAAACTGATAAAAAGGTAATGCTTTTTCTAAATAGCGTTGTTTAACATTTTGGTATATTTATTTAACCTTCCAGTTAAATAAAACTAAAATAAGGCCACCGCGTTGCGATTGGGGAGTGAAATCGAGAAAAATGCTAACGTTAAAATGATTTCGAAACCTTGAAACAACTTTCACGACTCGTACATTTGTGCTTTAATGACTTGTACATTTTAGAAGTTATATGGAAATTACAAAAGAACTTCAAAACTAATTTTAAAAATAAAATATTAAGTACAAAAAGACAAAAGTATTAAAATATAATAAAGAAATAGTATGCGTAAACTATTTGTACATTGAGCTTTAAGGCGTTTTATTTTTGTTGTTAAAGTATACTTAAAAATAATAAAAAATTAAGTAAAAAACAAAAGTATTAAAATAATTAAAAAAAAAAGTAGTATGCATTAGCTATTTGTACGTTGAGCTTGTTATGGCTTTCCAGTTTGGTTTTTAAAGTATACTTAATTAAAGTATGTGTATCCATATTATCCATTCATAATAAGTATTATCCGATAAGTAGTGAATTTATTATTGGATGGTAATACACTACACGTCTAATCTTGCGTTCTAATTATTACCACCACCGTCACCGTCACCGTCACCGTCACCACCACCATCCACCAAACAACAACCATATCTTCACTCCACCACCACCACCACCACCACCACCACCACCACCACCACCACCACCACCACCACCACCACCGTCCGACCTACACACACCTACTTCACAACCACACACACACCGAACCTTCACCGGAGAACTCAACACACGAATCCTCTAATCAAACGAACTCCAAACAATGGCCAACTTGTACGTACAAGCGGTGCCTCCGACGGATCTCAAAAGGAACACCGAGTGGTTCATGTACCCCGGCGTCTGGACCATCTACATAATCATATTATTCTTCGCTGGGCTCGTTGTTCTCTCCGTCACCGGCTGTTCAGCTGGCATGGCTTGGACCACCGTTAATCTCTCTCACGCTCTGGTGTGCTTACGTTCTTCAACTTTTTGATTTTGTTTTTATACTGAAGTTTCGATTCAATTTTAGGTTTACGTACGCGATCACTTGATTGTGCTTGTGTTAGAGTCAATTAAGTTGGATTATTAATGTCTGTATTGAGGAGAATTTGATGTTGCGATTCGATTTTTAGGTTTACGTACGCGATCACTTGATTTTGTTCGTGTTAGAGCTTGTTTAGTTCGAGTTTATTGGTTTTGATGAGAACTTGATGTTGCGATTCGGTTTTAGGTTTACATACGCGATCACTTGATTTGTGCTTGTGTTAGAGCATGTTTAGTTCGATTTTATCCGTATTGATGAGGATTTCATGTTCTGTTATCTGGATTTAGGGTTTTGAAGCATGAACACTGTTTTTAGTTTGCTTGATCTGTGTTTTTTTTATGTGTAAAATGAGTTATGGTTGCTGATGATTGCCAAAAAGATGGCTTGTGATTAAAGTTATTACGATTGTATCATTTGGTTGGTTGGATTGAGTACTGATGCCTTCAACTATATGAGATTGACTGATTTCTATTTAGGATTTGAACTATGTGCTAAGCTGTTGTCATGACCATGAAGCAACTGTTGATGAGTTGTGACTTTCATTTGTGGAAGAACTATCATGGTATATTTTTTGGATTAATTTAGTGCTACCGTGGGCCGTGGGGGGTTTACTGGTAGTAGTGCATATTGATGAGACACTGTACTCATGTCTATATGCCATGGTATGATCAGTTGTTGCTCTTGAAGAGTTGAATCTTGAGTTGAAACAGACTCACATTTATGTAATATTATTGTACTGAAACACTTTCTCCAACCATTGGGTATCTATCTTCTAATAAGGTCCACAGATGATTTTTGAGGATGTTAGCTAGTTCATCATACTCTGTTTCTATTGCTAGCATATGTGTTTACTTGGGCTTGTACTAGCTAAATTTAATTGTTTATCTCTTTATTGTTACATCAGATTACATATCACTTCTTTCACTGGAAGAAGGGAACACCTTTCGCTGATGACCAGGGCATCTACAACAGGTTGACTTGGTGGGAGCAAATAGATAGTGGCAAGCAGCTCACTCGCAACAGGAAGTTTCTTACTGTTGTACCTGTAGTCCTGTAAGTTCTCTCAGTTTCCCACTTTCGTGAAGCCCATAAGCAGGTTCTTAGAGTTCATATTACCATCACTATGATTCGATATTATATCAGTCTGAAGTTTATTAGAGTGCATACTTGGCTCTATGGGTAATTATAATTTGTATGCTTGTCTTGCAAAAGAAGCAATAAATGAACCTGACCGAACTTTTGACAGTCAAAGAAGTACCCAATGTAATCTCAATTTAATGGAGTTGACACTGAACTATTTGTTGAAAGATAGTAGACATCGATGTATGAAGCGAAGTTGTAGGAGAAGGAAAACAATGTTTATCCTTTGATGGAAGCATCTATAAGATCTAAGCTAGCATCGTATAATAGTATAATAAAAGTATAGAACTAGATCAATATTGCTAAGAGAAGTGCACAAAACCGAGATACATCATACACACTTAAACTTTTCCTAATAAAATGCAAAATTAAGGCAAGAAAAGGAAGGATGTCCTAGGAATAATGAAATGGTCGAAATATATGCTTTTAGTGATTATGAGCCTAGGAGGTCCTGTACGCCTGTCTGTTCTCTTGCAGCAAGGGTGGCATCCTTTGTAGTTTTAGAAATGGATACAAGAAGAAATTACGTGCCATTTTTTTACTTCACAGATCAGCACACAATGTATATGATCAGTTAAATTCTTGATAATCAATGATCATGTGAAGAACAAAATGTAGCTTTTTTCTGTGATGATTTTATGGGCTGCTGCCATCAATAGGTAATTCATGTAAGTATGTAACAATCTCAGATCAATGCCAAAGATGCATCATCACAAGCAATAACAATTTATTCATCAGCACCATAGTTGTGATTATGAAAGACTAGAGTGATCATATGTTGATACATGAAGTAATGTTTTATCGCACTATAAATTATCAATTATTTAGTCTTTCATTAACATTCCTGCTAATCCCCCTTATCTTTATTCGGCGTTTTTGGTCTATATGATGGTGATTCTGTTTCATGTGAACTCATTTGTTGTTATGTGGATGTTTGTGCAGGTACTTGATAGCATCCCATACAATGGACTATGAGAACCCGGTGCTGTTCTTGAACACACTGGCGGTTTTTGTGCTAGTGATCGCCAAGTTCCCCCACATGCATAAGGTCCGAATATTGGAATCAATGCTGAAGAGTGAAAAGTATCCTGCTAAAACGGGTACTGGTTCACTTCACTGAATATATGATCATATATTCATATCTGTATTGTAAATTTTGACAGTTATAGTTGAAAGGGTACAAACTGGTAGAAAGGTTATATTAACTTTTTTTCTGTTTGTAATTATTTTTCGCTTATGTTTCGTAGACGATGAAAAAGAACATAAAGAAATCACTTTTATTTTTTTGTCAAGATTGGAACACTAAAATATAGACTTAAAAACGGTCACAATCGATTTAAAAATAATTATTGTAGCGACTTTCGAATTTACCATTTGCTCCATCTTTCATTTTAGGTGTTACTACCAATCATGGGCGGCCCGGTGGGTGGGCGACTGCTTAGGACCTGATATCCTTAGGAGGAGCTCAGAATTTTTGAATTTTTATATATTATATATATATATATGTATTTAAAAAAAACTATAAACCAATAATCCTTATGCTAACCGGTTAATATGTGATAAGCATGTCATGTAAATATGAGAAGACCATGGATTTGATTATTCAAATATCACTTTGAGGGGTTGGAGGTGCGGTACTAACTGGTTGCATATTTGTCGTTAAATAAAAAGTATAAACTATTAATTTCACTAACAAACTCAATAAATGTTTAATTAGTTTAGCTTGTTAAACCTTAACGAGGTCATTAACATTTTAAACAATTTAGTCCGATGCCATTTACCCAATTTAAACTCAATTTAATATAAGAGTAAATTGCATGGATCATTTCTAAAGTTTAGTCAAATTTCATCTTTCGTCCCTAGGATTGAAGAATTACAGATTTAGTCCTAAGGTTTGGAAACTTGTAACACGTTTCGTCCCTGGGTCAAACAGTCGTTAATTTATTTCGTTAAGTAGTTAAAAAATGACCATTTTACCTAGAGGTGGGCATAAAAACCGGGTTCAAACCCGACCCAGGTATGAGTAATGCCCGATGGGAGTTGTACACGGGTTGGAGCTGTTTAAACTGGTAGGATTGGAACCAGTTTTAGATCTTTGAGTTTTTTAGCGAACCCGACCCGAACCCAACCTGGTTGAACCCGAGTTGAACTTAATATTGGACACACACATACTTGAAAAGAAAAGAAGAAGAAGAAAAAACTAAACCCGGTATTGGATCCGGTTTCGAATCTGATCCGACCCTACCTGTGTATAACGCGTAGGGTTTTCAAATATGTGAACCCAGCCCAAGTTCATACCCGGTTTCGCCTCAACTCAGGGTAACCCGGTTGGGCCGAACCCGGTTTGTACCTGGTTTCGGGTACGACCCAAAACCCGAAATGCCCACCTCTAATTTTATCCTTCTTCTTCCTCATTTAATCCCATCTCAACCGTCACCACCACTCCACCATCACACACCACCATCTTCACCATCAAATGACACCATCAAAAGTTTATGGTACTTATGTTTCTGGGCTACTTATGTTTATGAAAAAAATTTAAAAGTTGTGTCAATTTATTTATAATAAGTCTATAATTGTAAAATTTAAAATTAAATTTCTTGACGAACGGTGCCAAACTTGTTAAGGTGAATATCAAAGTTTCACGGGGTCTGTATTAAAAATTCATGAGGGTCGGTGTTAATATTTTTTAAGTGTGAGTGTAATAAAAAAAACCGGATCATACGACAAATATAAAAAATAAAAAAAATCACAGGGTGCAGGTGATCTTATGGTACCAATGTAGGCCTCCCTTTGGGTAGGCAAGTGTAATCAATGTTTCAGATCGGATGGTACGACGAACCAAACGGCAAATTGATCCGCTGGTCGGACCGGATCTCATGAGTTCAAACCACCTTGGGTTATTCTTTCTCCAACTTCATACCACTTTGAACCGGCTCACCATTCTTTTAGTTTTTAATTTTTTTAATTTGGCTCACAATTGAGATTGACTCAAAATAAAATGGCTCACCTCATCCACCTTCACGCTTTCAGTGTTTTTTAATTGTTTTTATGCGACGCATGAAATAAAATGACATATATCAATTTACACGCTTCATCTTTTGCTTTTTTATCATACATTATTATTTTTACCTCTTTTATCGTCCATTATTATTAGTATTTTTTTAATTGTTAACAGTTTTTTTACTCAAACGCGGATGAGATAATGAGATAATGTGTAGAAGTAAATGATAAATTTTAGCATTAAGCTTTTTTATTTGTATAGAAACTGACAAATAAAAATGCAATTACAATGATCACCTATTGAAATAGATTAAAGCCTTGGTAAAACGCAACAGAAAAAACCCTGGGATCTGGTTGGTAATGGGAAATGAAATGCATGAAGAAATAGAATAGACAATAATATAAAATGGACAAAATTAGTGCAATTTTTATTTTGATAATTTAAAATTGCTTTTTTAAGATTTTACATGTGAAATTTGAGTGAAAAAAATGATAATCATTTTTAATTTGAAGTAATGACTGCTAAATGGTAGCTTTCCCCCCTCCATGGTATTAAATTGTCTTTAAGAATTTTAGTCGCTCTCTTGAATTCTTCTTCTTCTGATTCACGAAAATCACACAATAATACATATTAGTTTCTGATATCGTCTGAGTTATATCCGATAGATATGTTCGGATGAATAATCGAATAATTTCGATTTGAAAATGATTTTCACGATTACCAGATTATCCAAATTGATTTCAAGTTTTTTAAATTTGTAAAGAATATATGAAGAGACTCATGCAACCCAAACATCCAAAGTCTATCCTGCATGCTGCACAAATACATTGAAGAAGAATGCTTAGGAAATTTCACACATGCAACAAAAATACTCTAAGTGTGAAATCTTGAAGCCAAGACCAATATCTTCTGAAGCCAAGACCAATATCTTCTGAAGCCAAGACCAATATCTTCTGAAGCCAAGACCAATATCTTCTGAAGCCAAAGATGAAGTCTTCCGAAGCTTTAGAGACAAAGTCTTTTGAAGCCTCAACTCTTGAAGACAGATTTCTTCCGAAGACTTTTAGTAACATGCTTTATCTGATGTACTTTTCCATAAAGCTAGATCCCTTTCCATTGCAATTCTGTAAAGTCACCAACTTACATGAGTTGGTGAAAAGGTCCATGCTTTTGGTAACTGTACATTAAGGTCTTGAGTCTGTAACTTTCTACTTCATGTACTTTATCCTTTTTGTAATAGATAAGCATGTCATAGTCACTAGTCAAAAGGCAATCTGCCTTTTGACTCTACAATTGATTTTGTTTGTGTCTAGTCAATTGTATCCAGCTGGCTTTCATAGTATAGCCGGCTGTAGGATGTAGTATAAGTATCTCATGTTCTTGTATCTTTCTTTTATGCTTTGTAACACTTGTAATAGAACATTGAGAAAGCAATATACTACAATCTTGAAAACTATCTCCCTGTGTATCTTGCTCTTGTATTTTGTCTCTTAATTACTTGTGTTCTTAGTGTCTTTACTTGTGGTTAATCCAGTTCTCTATTTGATTAAGTTTAGTTACTCTCCTCTTTGTGTTGTTGTGTTGTAAGTGACTCCCTTCACCGGTCCTGCATTTGATATCAGAGCTTTCCAGGCTCTTGATATAAGATCTCACCATCTTAAGATCCCTTACACACATAAATACTCAACTTTCCAAATGGCAGTCATTTCCAAGACTGATATGGAAACTGGAACCATGAACAAATCGCCACTGATCACTCTTGATGACTTTGATACCTGGTGCCTGAGAATGGAAGGTTTCATCAGGTCTCTAGACTCAAGAATATGGGAGTCTGTTGAGAATAGACCTTACATACCTAGCACCCCTTCTGCTACTGGTGCTGGTATGATCCCCAAGGCTGCGGCAACTACTTTGATGAAGACAGGAAGAGAGTAGAGATTGATAGAAAAGCCATGATAGCTCTTCAGACTGCTCTTCCAAACTCTGTATACAGAGGTTTCAAAAATGCAAAATAGCTAAACAGCTAAACAGCTGTGGGATGCATTAAAATTGATGTATGAGGGTTCCTCTGAAGCCAAGGAGAACAAGAAGGATCTCCTGAAGCAGCAGTTTGAAAACTTCACCTTCAAAACAGGTGAAACCATGACTCGGTAATACTTCAGGTATGTTGAGATTGTGGACACCCTTATGGATGGAGGAGTTCCTCTTGAAAACAGGGACATTGTAAGAAAGTTCATGTCCTCACTTCCTAGGCAGTGGATACACTATTGTGTGGTGATCAAGAGGACTGAAAATCTCAAAACTCTCACCTGATAGAGTTATATAGGATTCTCAGTGGCTACCAGATGGAGATGAACATGCAAGGTTCAGGCAACTCCAACAATCAAATGGGTTCATCCCTGCATGTGGTTGAAAGGGATAGCATAGAACCCCAACATCATCTCATATGCTACCCTGACAACTCACCAAAGGGTCCTTTCATCACCTTTCCAGAGACACCAAGGGAGAACTATACTCAAGGAAGCCCATTCCAAGAGACAAGCTCTTCTCAAGCCTTTGTGTCTTCTGATGAAAGTTGTGACAACTTTCTTTTCACCTTTGAAGACCTAGACTGTATCCATCCAGATGATCTTGAGTATATGGAGATAGTCCAGCAGATGACTCTTCTCACTCACAGAGCCAAGAAGTTCTACAAGCGGACATGAAGGAAGTTTCCAAGCAATGCAACCAGTGGAAAGTTTGGCCTAGACAAAGGCAAAGTCAAGTGTTACAACTGTAACTTGATGGACCACTTTTCCAGGGAGTGTAAGGCACCTAGAACAAATGGTGGCCAAACACAGTCGAGACCCAACTACACTGACAAAGCTCCCCAGAATGAGAAGCCAAAGTAGCAGGCTGCTGTTACTGTTGAAGAAGGAGGCTTTGACTGGAGCTTTCAGGTGGAAGATGCTTCTCCAAACCAAGCACTGATGGCAGATCATGATGAAGCCAAGGTATTGGAACATCTTTGTACACCTGAATGCATTGCTAAAGTAAATAGATACAGGTCCTATAACTTGTAAATGAGATATGATCTTGAGTCCTTAAACATTTTAAAAGCTGATTTTAGAAAGTCTGAAAATGATTATAAACTGAAGATAGAGGACTTAGAGAAAACAATTTCAGTTCTAAAACATGAGCATACAGATTTTAGAACTCATATCAAGGATCTCATAACCAAGCTGACTGAGTGCCAGGCTGAGCTTGTGATCAGCAAAACCAGGGCAGACAAATGTGTTCTTGAAGAAGAGACCTTCAAGAACATGATATCCTCATCTCTGTACAACAAGGTGTACTATCAAAACAGGTAGGGACTGGGATCAAACGAGATAGCTCCTCCACACACAATCTTGTCTGTAAGATCACCTAGGTGTGAAACTTGTGAAGATGAACTTATGAAGAGGATGAAGAAGTGATAGTGAAGAATTCCTCTAAGAAGAGTGAATAGGAGGATTCTAAGAAGGGTCACTATCCTTCTTAGGAGAAGAAGAAGATTGTGAGGACCAAGTCAATGAGAAAGAAATTGATCAGGAAGAGCAAAAGAAAAGCAAGGAAGGCTCAAGAGATCAAGGCTACTTTTGACTCCAAGCAGAAACAAGTTTTTATCTGTACAGAGTTTGAAGTAGTAAAAACCGAAGACATCAACCTAAACTCTTCTGCTAAGAGTTCTGGTTCATGTTCAAATCATCTTAGTACCAAAAAGAAGTCTGATCTGTTACGTATCACTGCTACACAACCTGGACCATCCAACTCCAAGAACAGTTCTCAGCTCAAAAGGACTGTCTCAACATCTGCAAAGATGAGGGTGGAGAAAGGAAGTGACCAAAGTCAGTCCTATTCCCAGCAGAAGACTTTTAGGAAGAAGAAAATTGAGTGTGTTATGTGTGAGAGTACTACTCATCTTGCTAAGGATTATCCATACAATTCTAAGGGTACTCGTCATATGATCAAACCAAGGACTTCCAAGAGTTCCAAGAAGATTCAAGCTTCGGAAGGAAAATTTGTTTCCTTCGAAAGCTCCAAATCTAAGAAGAAGGCAAGTGGAAAATTGCCTTTGGAAGAAAAGTTGGTCTTGAAAGAAAGGAATACTTCCGAAGCACTGAAGTCTGCTGTAGAACTTTGAAAGGAATACTTCGGAAGAAAGGGACAGCTGAAGACAAACAAAAAATGGATCATTGACAGTGGTTGTTCCAGGCACATGATAGGCAATAGGTTACTACTCCAGAACTTTGAAAGGATTGATGGAGGACTAATTACTTTTGGAGGAGATGAAGGTGGTTACATTTCTAGAAGGGGCAAGGTCACAAATGGTAAGCTCAGCATTGAAAAGGTAAACTTTGTCAAGGAGCTTGGGTACAATCTTCTGAGTGTATCCCAATTTTGTGATTAGTCATAACATGCTCTTTACTGAGCATGAGTGCATTGTTCTCAAGCCCGGGGTGATCATTTCTCATAAGCATATTCTGGTTAGAGCCCCCAGGAAAGGGAACATGTACAAGATGGATTTGCAAGAAACATCTCCCTCTAGAGAAGTTTCATGCTTTCTGTTGAAAGCAAATAGTGATGAGTCTTTCCTATGGCATAAAATAATATGCCATGTAAACTTTAAGAACATGAACAAACTAATTAAGAATGATTTGGTAACTGGAATGCCAAAGAAAGACTTTACAAGTGATGACCATTGTATTGCATGCCTGAAAGGGAATCGACATAAGGTATCTCACAAGCTTGAGGAAACGAACTCCATCACCACTCCCCTACACTTGTTACATATGAATCTCTTTGGCCCCACCAGTGTAATGAGTCTAGGAAGGACCTCTTATTGTTTGGTGATCACTGATGACTTTACAAGATTCACTTGGGTCTTTTCCTTAGAACTAAGGATGAGACTCTCGAGATTCTGAAGAATTTTATTTTAAAGATTGAGAATCAAAATGATCACAAGGTCAAAATCATAAGATGTGATCAGGGAATTGAATTCAAGAACCAAATCCTTGATGCATTTTGTGATGAAAAAGGTATTACAAGACAATACAGTGCTCCCATGACTCCTTAGTAGAATGGTGTTGCTGAGAGGAGAAACAAGACACTGATTGAAGCTGTAAGAACCATGCTATCTGACTTTAAGCTGCCCATCACCTTTTGGGCAGAGGCAGTCAACACTATCTTCTATGTGCAGAACATAGTTTTAGTAGTTAAAACTCATGGCAAGACTCCTTATGAACTTTGGCACAAGAGGAAACATTTCATTGGTTTTCTCAGGTCATTTGGTTGTCCTTGCACTATCTTGAATACCAAAGATCAAATTGCCAAATTTCCTGAGAAATCAGATAATTGACACTTCATTGGATACTCTTCCCAAGCTAAGGCTTATAGAGTATACAATCTCAGAACTAGAATTGTTGAGGAGTCAGCAAATGTGACTTTCAATGAACACACACCTTGTGTGGCTGGTTTTGGTCCTGATTGGCTCTTTGATCTTGATTTAGTTACCAACTATTTTAACAAATCTTATGAGACTGTTTTAGGATCTACATAAAAGTTAAATACAGGTGATCTTGATCCAAGATTTGAGCTGACAAGACCTTCAAGTAACACATCTTCAGCTCCAGTTGGGACTACTTTTGCAAATGAGGTTTCTATCAGCATCACAATGACAAACTCAGCTGATACATCTGGTATGCCTTCAAATTCCAGCTCAGAGGCTCCACAACCAGAAAAAGATGCTTCAATTGCAGAAGACAATGATGGTAGTGGTGACAGTGATCAAGACTTTCTTGATGCTGATAACTACTCCATAGATGACAACATCAATGATGTCACACACTCCTTGGATCAAGTCTCTCTTAATAAGTGTGCTGATGTGATGGGTGAAACATTTATGCCAAATCTAAATTTCTCTAATTTCTAGATATCTCTCAACAACTTGCTATGATTCCTCAACTAAGGATCCACAAGTCTCACCCCACCATAAACATCATTGGAGATGTTATCACAGGGGTAAGAACAAGAGGACAACCCATGAAGCAAATGTTTGTCTTAACTCTTGCTTCTTATCCCAGATAGAGCCAAAGAAAGTTGATGAGGCTCTAAAAGATGGAAGTTGGGTTGAAGCTATGCAATAGGAGCTGCTTTAATTCAAAAGGCAGAAAGTTTGGAACCTTTGTCCTCTTTCTCATGGGAAGACTACCATTGGAACCAAATGGATGTTTAGGAATAAGAAGGATAATAAAGGCATTATCATCAAGAACAAAGCTAGACTAGTTGTTCAAGGATATACACAAAAAGAAGGAGTTGACTATACAGATGTCTTTGCTCCTGTAGCAAGATTGGAAGCTGTTAGGATATTCCTGGCATTTGCTGCATCCAAGAACTTCAAGGTCTTTCAACTTGATGTGAAGTGTGCTTTTCTCTATGGAGTGATTGATGAAGAGGTGTATGTTAAACAGCCACCTGGTTTTGTAGATACTGATCATCCTGATTATGTCTGCAAGCTTGACAAAACTCTGTATGTGCTGCATCAGGCACCCAGAAAGTGGTATGAGACACTATCTTAGTATCTTTGCAAGCATGGATACAGGAGAGGTATTATAGATGGAACTCTCTTCATCAAAGGACAGGGAAATGACATATTGCTAGTTCAAGTATATATGGATGACGTCATCTTTGGTTCAACTAATCCAAAGCTCTGCAAAGACTTTGAGAAGCTGATGAAGGACACATTTGAAATGAGTGCCATGGGGGAACTCAATTTATTTCTGGGAATTCAAGTGAAGCAAGTTGAAGATGACATTTTCATTAGTCAGTCAAAGTATGTTCAGGACATACTCAAGAGGTTCAACATGACTGATTGTAAGATTGCTAAGACACCCATAGATAGAAACCACGACATTAGACCTGATCTTGAGGGGGAGTGTGTAGATGAACACTTATACAGAGCTATGATTGGGTCTCTTATGTATCTTACTGCTAGCAGGCCTGATATTATGTTTGCCACTTGCATCTGTGCAAGATATCAAGCCAACCCTAAAATGTCTCATCTTATCACTGTCAAAATGATTCTAAGATACCTTAAGGGTGTTTCAACACTTGGTTTATGGTATCCTAAGAATCCTGACTTCAATCTGTATGCTTACACATATAGTGATTATGGTGGTTGCAACATGACTGCAAAGTCTACATATGGGGGATGTCAGTTTCTTGCTGCATCCAAGAACTTCAAGGTCTTTCAACTTGATGTGAAGTGTGCTTTTCTCTATGGAGTGATTGATGAAGAGGTGTATGTTAAACAGCCACCTGGTTTTGTAGATACTGATCATCCTGATTATGTCTGCAAGCTTGACAAAACTCTGTATGTGCTGCATCAGGCACCCAGAAAGTGGTATGAGACACTATCTTAGTATCTTTGCAAGCATGGATACAGGAGAGGTATTATAGATGGAACTCTCTTCATCAAAGGACAGGGAAATGACATATTGCTAGTTCAAGTATATATGGATGACGTCATCTTTGGTTCAACTAATCCAAAGCTCTGCAAAGACTTTGAGAAGCTGATGAAGGACACATTTGAAATGAGTGCCATGGGGGAACTCAATTTATTTCTGGGAATTCAAGTGAAGCAAGTTGAAGATGACATTTTCATTAGTCAGTCAAAGTATGTTCAGGACATACTCAAGAGGTTCAACATGACTGATTGTAAGATTGCTAAGACACCCATAGATAGAAACCACGACATTAGACCTGATCTTGAGGGGGAGTGTGTAGATGAACACTTATACAGAGCTATGATTGGGTCTCTTATGTATCTTACTGCTAGCAGGCCTGATATTATGTTTGCCACTTGCATCTGTGCAAGATATCAAGCCAACCCTAAAATGTCTCATCTTATCACTGTCAAAATGATTCTAAGATACCTTAAGGGTGTTTCAACACTTGGTTTATGGTATCCTAAGAATCCTGACTTCAATCTGTATGCTTACACATATAGTGATTATGGTGGTTGCAACATGACTGCAAAGTCTACATATGGGGGATGTCAGTTTCTTGGTGAAAGGGTTATCTCATGGCAATGCAAGAAACAATCCTGTGTCTTTGCATCAACTGCTGAAGCTGAATACATTGCTGCTGCAAGCTACTGTGCTCAAGTGTTTTGGATTCAGAATCAGATGCTGGACTTGGGTTCAACTTCAAGGAGACTCCCATTCACATAGATAACAATAGTGCTATCTCAATCACAGAGAATCCTGTGCAGCACTCAAGGACCAAACACATCAACATCAGGTATCATTTAATAAGAGATAATTATGAAAAGGGATTAATTAAACTAGTCAAAGTTCACATAGATGAACAATATGCTGATCTGTTTACAAAGACTTTTGATGAACATAGATTTAAATATCTTGTATCAGCTATTGGGATGATCAACTTTGAGTAGGTTTTTCTTAAAACTAATTCTTATTATTTCTTAAAATATGTGTGTCCTAAGTTGTCAAGTCTATCACTTTCATAAGCTCTTGTTTTCTTTGGATGGAAATCATTTTAAAGACTTTCCTTAAATTTATGAAAATTTTGACCCTTCGGAAGGTATGTTTTTAACTTCGAAAGAAATTTATGCTTTTAAAACAAATAACTGCCCAAGTATTTTACCTTCAGAAGAAATTTCTAAAAATATCTTCTGAAGCTTAAAATTTTCTTTAGCATTTATATGTTTTCAAGGACCTTTTTCTTCCGAAGCAAATTAACTCTCGGAAGCTTTGTTCTTAAACAAAACTTTCAAGTCTTGATTTTCTTTCGAAGTCAAAATCTTCACAACTTTTAGGAAAATCTTCCGAAGTCATTTTAGCTTCGGAAGCTTTTTCATTAAAACTTCCGAAAATAATTTACCTTCAGAAGCTTTTTGACTTCCAAAAAAACTACTTTTTGAGCAAAAGTAAACTACTTTTTCAGAGGTGGGACCGACATCCGGGTTTCAAAGTTTATCCTCTTTCATTAAATTTTATCTGAAATCCTTTTTCACATATAAACCCAACGGTTTCCCCCTCTTTCTATCATCTGCTTCTTCCTCCAATCCTAAAATCCCAAATTTCTCTCTGAAATTTCTTTCTTCTTTCTTTCTTCATCCTTAAGCTACCTTACAATGGCCAACCCCTTTCACAGAAATGACCCGAACTTTACCATGCAGCTACACAGGCAACACAACCAGGTTGCTCTATAAGCTCTTAGAAACATTCTCATTTCTCAGAGGTTTGTCACTTCTTAGCTTTGTGTAACTACTTCACCTTCCTAACCATTGATCCTCCACTGTATGAGGATATCTGCTCGAATTCTGGAAGACATGCCAAGAGGTCGTAATGGATGGGGGGAAGGCGCTGTCTGCCACAGTACAGGGGAGAACAGTCTTTATCACTCCGACCATCATCAACATGCATCTTCAGCTGGATGATGAAGAAGGTGAGGTGTTCTTCCTAAAAGAAGCTGTCAATAATTCTTTTGAGCAGATGGGGTATGGGAGAGATTACTCTGTCAAGACCTTTAGGAAAGGGAAGGTCTCATCCCAGTGGAGATTCCTGCTCCATGTGGTTATCCACAGCTTATCCAACAAGCATGGTGGATGGGACCAGATTCCTGAGGATCTCTCCTTCATTATCCATGGAATGATTCAGGGGTTCAAGTTCAGGTATTCTCAATTTGTTTATACTAATTTACTTGCCAACTTAGACTCCTTAGAATGTTACATGTTCCCTAGATATGTCCAGTATATTCTTAACTATGAACTGGGCTCACAGTTAAGAGGAACATGTAATATTCTTAAACTGGGACAGATGAAGCCTGGCATCTTTAAAATACTGAGAAAGCCCACTGTTGGATTTTCTGGGGTAGAAACAACCTTAGTCCCAAAAATGTTAGAGCTCATTGCTCAAGGTGACAACCTAGCAGCACCAGCTAGTGTTGAACCCACACCTTCTACATCCCAACCACCAAACAGCCTCAAATCACCCTCACCTACCAAAGAAAATCCAAACGAACCCCTGCTCAGACTATTCAGTCTGTGGAGGCCTCCATACACTCACCAATATAGGAGGAAGTGGACACTAGAGCTCCCACTTCTCCTGAGGAGCAGACCACTCCCATCTCTTCAAGGATCAGTGTTGAGGTTTCTCATGCTCAGCCTGATGAGCTCAACAACCACCTCTCCCAAACTGCTTTAAGCCATCACTTTGAGTCTCAACACTCAGGTGATCAACCTTCAGGGGATAGTTACCATCCCCAGCCTTTAGATCTCAATCAACCTATCCCCAACCTTGAATTCTATACTGATGAAGATTTAGGTTCCAGTGACTATCATGATTCTCTCTTCTTTTCCCCTACTCAAAGAGAGATGAGTGCTCCTGAGTCTCCTACTTCTAGCCCACATCAGTCACCTAGAACTGAGGTGGACACTTCTGAACATGATTAGGATGTCCATATGAAAGAGGCTCTCACTTTAGAAAGTGATTACATCATTAAGACCTCAACCATGGCAACTTAGCCCACTAACATCTCAACTGAGATTGCCAGTGAGCAGAGGAAATCCAGCAGTCAAGAACCTGAAGATGGTGGTGAGACTGAGGACTTTGGTCCAATCATCTCATCCTCCAATGACTATTCTGATGAAGATGAGGGGAATCTAAGACTAAATGTGCAACAACTGTCTACAACATGCACCTATTTAGTCTCCAAGGTTAGTCACCTTGAATCTCAAGTGACTACCTTGCAGAACAGGGTCAATGATCAGTAACTTGAGATTTCATATCTTAACGAACAACTAGCTGGGAGACCTTTAAGAGGAGTTCATACAGGAACACAAGAACTTGTGGAGGTGGTTGACCTAACTCCTAGCTCACCTATGCAAGTGAGTGATGCTACCAAAAAGGGGGAGAAAGTCATCACCGCCACAGAACCTAGGAGTTCCATAGGGAGTATGGACTTTAAGGACTCGCCATCCTCACTTGCAATTGTGCCTACTTGACAACTTCCTCAAGTTCATTTTGATATGGACTCAATAGACTCCTTAATACAGAGTCTGTTTGAGGAAAGGATACCAAGGGCCATGTCGTCTTTACCATCTTCTAATCAAATCATTGGGTGGAGGTATGACAGCAACAGGAGAGCCCTAATCATCATAAAAGTTCAAGGGCAGTAGGAGATCTTCAATTTTCAGACCTTGAACTATTATGACAGTCTGGATTTAGTCAACATGCACTTGTCAATCCAAGCCAATCAAGACAAGCTGACAAGTTGGCCCAAAGAATCCAAGACCGGATCACTGCAGAGTTCAGCCTTAGAAGAAGACTGTGGGAATCAGACAATGTCATCGGTCAACTGGATGTTTGTAAGGCTCCGTTCCCGGGATTCTTACAGCTGGTAATTCATCGCATATAAAACATATACTTTGCATTTAATCATCAAAACATTGCAGCGGAAACATAAAACAAATGGAATTTCATTTCATCATAAAAACTTTTGCAAAATAATGCATTGTTTGTCGGTTACAAAGTTACATTGTTGTATTACATCACAAAAGCTTTAAATAAATAGATGCCATCCAAAAGAGTTGAGCAGCCACCTCGTGCCATCCTCAGCAATGCTTACCTTCCAACTGGAAAATGCATAAAAGTCAGCGTTGCTGAGTGAGTTCTAGTTTTATAGCAAAACATACTTTTCTATCATAAAACCATCCTTTCTTTTAAAATCATATTATACTTTACATTCGTTCGTGATCATACATCGTACGTACATACAGCTAATATCATTATTATCTTCGTCATTCTTTCGTTCATTCCTTCATTCATTTATCATTACTTCTGGTGACATGTACATTACCCCGAACATTATGCACGAAGCGGGTAACTGGGCCTGAGGTCTCTCATAGACCTCGAACATTATGCACAAAGCTGAATCCGTACCTAGGGCAAGTACATTCACCATTTATCCTTTCTCTTTCATTCTGGATCAATGCCATATCCTATACCCCGAACATTGTGCACGAAGCGGGTAACTGGGCCTGAGGTCTCTCATAGACCTCGAACATTATGCACGAAGCTGACTCCAGTACCTAGGGCAAGCGATAAGGATCCCATATGTATGGTCAATCACAAGGATTAGACCCCAGTGTGTATCCTTCTAGGGTTGAACCTCCATACATTTGCTTGCAAGGCTTTCTTACATTCATTCATTAATGCATGCATTCATTCATCATGTTCCTCTTTCATTATCTTTTACTTTACGTTACATAATACTTCGTTCATTCCTTCATTCATAACACGTAAAGTCATAGGAAAGATAATCATACATCATCACAAGGAACATAAACATATCATTCATACATCATCATGAATGGCATCATACATACATAACATACATCATGCATAACCATGCAACATCATCATCATCATAAGCATCAAGCACACATCATTACGTGCCCATCATACCATCTATGACCCCCATAAGTCAACATTCATAACCCCTGGGAATCTCCTAGGTCAAAGTCTACATTACCTCTTTTCTCAAAAAGTCAAAATTTTTCTAAGTGTTCATCCGCATTTCCTATAGTCATCCGCATTTCCTACAGTTCATCCACATTCACTATAGTCCATCCGCGTTGAATTACTTCATCCGTATTTACTTTACTTCATCCGCATTTGTCATCCGCATTAGTCTAACTCATCCGCATTTCCATACTTAGTCAAATGCTCATCCGCATTGACTCAATTCATCCGTATCGACTTACTTGCTCATCCACATTTCCATACACAGTCAAATGCTTATCTGCATTTCCTGCACTTAGCCAATGCTCATCCGCATTTCCATACATAGGCAAATGCTCATCCGCATTGACTTCATCCGCATTGACCTACCCATTGGTTATTGCTCATCCGCATTAACCCTTTTCATCCACATTTACTTCCACACACTTAGGCATATTTAAAAACTTATCAAGTGGGTCTAAAACATCAGATTCAATTTCCATGCACCATTCATCATGTTCTAAGCTTAATTCTTACCCTCTAAGCCTTAGGAACACAATCATACATCATCAAGCATGAACATAGTCACCATCACATCATAACATCATCATACACACATTCAAGCATACGGGTCCGAAACCCAGCTATATAAAAACATACATTCATGCATTTCCAGCCCCAAAATTAGTTAAAAACCAGTAAAAGAGGGGTCATAGAACTCACCTTTATAGCTTCTAAGTATGGCTTCCTCCAAACTCGTTTGCAAATTGAATTCAACCGCTTAGAAACCCACTAAAAACATACCCAAACACATACAAACACACATAAGCATAAACCCGAGGATAAGACAAGTCAAGAAAACCATAAAAGCATGAATTCTTACCTTGAATTCGAACTCTTTCTTGTTCTTCCTTCAAAACCGAGAACTTGCTGCTCTTTCTCTCTCTCTAAAACCCGAAAAATCAGAGGTGTATGTGACATATGGGCGGCCATACCACCTTTTACACCAACTTTTCAAACATTTTGTCTTTTTGGACACTTTTTACCCCTAGACTTGGGTTTTATTCCTTTTTCTTCTTTTCTTTACTTATTTTTCTTTCTTTGACTTTAAAAATAACCGGTGTTACAAGTCCACCTCCCTGAAATAGGTTTCATCCTCAAAACCTGTTATTCCTCAAAGAATTATGGGTAATGCTGGCTCATCTCTTCTTCAGTCTCCCACGTAGACTCAGATCCCTTCCTGTGCTTCCACTGCACACGCACAAGGGGAACCACTTTATTCCTCAGCCTCTTTTTCTTTTGATCAATGATTACCACCGGTTGCTCCACATAATTGAGCCGTTCGTCTACTTCGATATCTTCCAATGGAACAATCATGTCTTCATCAGCTAAGCACTTCCTTAGATGAGATACATGGAACGTCGGATGAATTCCACTTAACTCATCGGGTAACTCCAATCTATAGGCGACCTCTCCTACCCGAGCAATGATTCGGAAAGGGCCTATGTATCTTCGGCTCAACTTGCCCCACTTTCAGAAGCGAATAATACCCTTCCAAGGTGAGACCTTTAACATAACCCGGTCACCCACCCAGAACTCAATCGGTCTACGTCGTTTATCGGCATACGACTTCTGTCTATCTTTGGTTGCCTTCATGAAGGCTTTGATCTTCTCAAGCTTCTCAATCGTAGCCTCGATTACCTCGACGCTTCCTAACTCTTTCTGACCAATGTCACCCCAACAAACGGGTGTTCCGCATCTCCTACCGTATAGCATCTCGTATGATGGCATGCCAATGCTGGCATGATAGCTACTGTTGTACGAGAATTTGGCTAACGGTAAGTGGTCATCCCAACTTCCACCAAAATCAATCACACATGCCCGAAGCATGTCCTCCAACATCTGAATGGTCCTTTCTGACTGACGATCAGTTTGGGGATGATAAGCCGTACTAATATGTAACCTCATCCTCATAGCGTCGTGGAATTTCCTCCAGAATTTAGATGTAAACGGGGTGTCACGATCAGACACAATGGACATAGGCACACCGTGACGAGTTACAACCTCCTTGATGAACATGTCAGCCAAGCTCTAGGATGAATATGTCTCGCGAATTGGCAGGAAGTGGGCACTCTTCGTCAGACGGTCCACAATCACCCATATGGCATCGTACCCTTTAGGAGTACGTGGCAGCTTCGTAATGAAATCCATGGTGATGTGCTCCCACTTCCATTCAGGTATATCCAAAGGTTAGATCTTCCCATACGGCTTTTGATGCTCGGCCTTCACTTGCAAGCAAGTAAGGCACTTACTCACATACTCCACCACGTCGCGCTTCATACCGGCCACCAATAATCTTTCTTCATGTCTTGGTACATCTTTGTGGCACCGGGATGGATAGAGTATCGGGTCTTGTGAGCTTCGTCCATAATCTTTACCCGTAGATCCCCAAAACGAGGAATCCATACACGACCGAATCGGATTCTAACACCGAGTGTGTTTTCACCCAATTCCCCAACCAGACCTTTCATTCTTTCAGAGTTAAGATGGTCTTCTTTCAGTGCCTCATCTTGAAACTTCTTGACCTGCTTCAATACATCAGAGATCATGATCAGTTGGTATGCTTTCACCCGAATCGGCTCGGGCCTCTCCTTCCGGCTAAGAGCATCAGCCACCACGTTGGCCTTGCCCGGATGGTAATGGATCTTACAATAGTAATCCTTTATGAGCTCCAACCATCTTCTCTGCCTCATGTTCAGATCCTTCTGCTAGAAGAAGTACTTCAAGCTCTTGTGGTCAGTGAAAATGGTGCACTTCGTACCGTAAAGATAGTGCCTCCAAATCTTTAGTGCAAAGACCACGGCTGCTAGCTCCAAGTCATGAGTAGGGTAATTGACCTCATGAACCTTCAACTGTGAGGACGCATAGGCTATAACCTTCCCTCTCTGCATTAACACGCACTCCAAACCCGAGTAGGAAGCATCAGAATAAACCACCAGATCTTCGCTCCCATCGGGTAATGACAGAACAGGAGCTTGAGTCAACCTCGCCTTCAATTCTTCAAACGCCTTCTCTTGAGCTTGACCACATACGAACTTCACATCTTTTCGGGTCAACATGGTTAGTGGAGAAGCGATCTTGGAAAAGTCTTGAATGAATCTTCTATAGTAGCCCACCAAACCCAAGAAACTATGAATCTCGGATGGCCCAAAATCCCATCGGGATTCACCACATGACCCAAAAACTGAATTTCGCGCAACGAGAACACGCACTTGGAGAATTTTGCATACAACTTCTCCCTCCTCACGTCTCCAAAACCTCCTGAATGTGACCGACATGCTTAATCTCACTTTTCGAATAAATCAGGATATCGTCAATGAACACAATACTGATTTATCCAACATCGGCTGACACACACGGTTCATCAGATCCATAAAAGCAGCTGGCACATTGGTCAAACCAAAGGGCATGACAAGAAACTCGTAGTGACCATAGCGCGTGCGAAAAACTATTTTAGGGATATCCGACTCCTTCACTTTAAGCTGATGATAGCCCGATCAAAGGTCGATCCTTGAAAACCAACTAGCACCTTGAAGATGATCGAACAAATCATCTATTATCGGTAAGGGGTATCGGTTCTTCACTGTCAACTTATTCAACTCACGATAGTCAATACACATCCTCATACTACCGTCTTTCTTCTTCACGAACAAGACCGGTGCACCCCAAGGTGTGACATCCGTCACCTCAAGGTCCGTCGAACGACATAAATAAGCATAGAAATATTTTAATTATTCTTCATTTTCTTCATGAACTCCTGCTTTAAGGAATCATGTCTGCCTATCTTCTCCTGTGCCTGTACTTCCTCCGAGAACATGTGCTAAGCATAAACCTTTTATAAATTTCATCACCATTACCACCAAATATATCATTTTTAATTTCGACCATTGTCATTAATAAAACCATTTTAGACTATCAAATGCCATTAAACACGCTTTTAACCTTAATATAACGAACATTTTAAGGTCGTAATCAACCGAAACAAATTTTTGGGAAACTCGAGGGTTAAGTGCAGGGACTAAACTTGTAATTTTGCAAACTTAGACTGCGTGTATAAACCCCATTCCCAGCCATATTCCTCACTCACTTCATCTTCTTCACCTCTTCACTCCCTACACACACATTTTTTTCATTCTAGCACCAAAATCTACCCATGTGGTCTCGTTTTCGTCGTCTAGTCTTCATCTACAGCCTCATCTACTCATTTCTAGTAGGTAGACGACTTTGGTTATCTCTTTTCTTGTCTTTTACTGTTGTGTTTTCTAGGGTTTCGGGTGTTCGGGTTCATCCGAGCACATAAGGTCATGTGGGTGCGTGTAAGGTCTTTCTGCTTGTGTTTCATGTTTGTGTATGTTTGTTGAGTGTTTCTGGAAGTCCTTGTGGTGTAAAACTCGCGTTAGAGCAGCTCGGGGCTTCTCAGCCGACCACAGTCGCGATTCTGCAGTTCAGGCGACTGGGTCTGTCATGCGATTGAGCCGTGCGACTGAGTGAGTCATGCGACTGAATCATGCGTCTAAGTCAATCGTGCGACTGAGTTGTGCGACTAGGCATGTCGTGCGACTGAGTCGTGCGACTGAGTCGTGCGACTGGGTGTTTGTATGCGATTGAGTCATGCGTATGAATGATTGTGTGCGATTGAGTCAGGTGACCGACTGAGTGTATGCGATTGTGCGTGTTTCGCACGACTGGAGTCCAATCGCACGAATGAAGGTTCAATCGCACGAAAGTAGCTAATTCGCACGATTAAGGGTTGATTCGTGCGCATGGAGGTTGGGTCGTGCGAATGTGTGTGTTGTGTGGTGCGACTGAGTCCAATCGCACGAATGAAGGTTCAATCACACGAAAGTAGCTCATTCGCACGATTGAAGGTTGATTCGTACGAATGGAACGTGGGTCGAGCGTCTGGTCCTGTTGTGTGTCTGTTGATGAGTGTGAATTTCCCTTGAACGTCTGATGATGATAAGGCAACATCAGTAAAAGTGTCATTGCTTGACCCCAAAGATTAAAGTCAACGCTATCAACATGCACATACTATTTCAATTGAAATAAACCTAACATTTTACAATTACCGACAACCCATTTGAAACTACAAATACTTAACAAGTGTCATCTTTCATAACAATGAGATCTTTACAAGGATGTCATAAGCAATGACGACTACTCGTAGTACTTGGATCTACATAAGATCTGATACGTGTGTTTGCTTGTGTGTGTGTGCCACCCACGACCGAACCGATACAGCCCGAACCGACCAAACATTACTATACGCTTTATACATGTCATTAATGCTTGACAATAACTGTCAATAGGTGTTTGACCAATCATTGCATTCAACTGTTGGAAATCTCGATCTTTCATACTTACCACTTAACATGTGAGTTTCGTGGCCCCTTTTTATGCTTATACTATTTTACAAACGTTTACAAACATGGGGGAAAAGTATGCTCGCCCGTTTCTATGCTGTACAACATACATACAATTTTCATACAAGGAATCAACGTGATACTGTGTTGCAAGTACTTATCTGATACATGCTTGGGTCTGCTGTGTGGTTCTATCTTTGCAACTATTTAATTCCAGTGTGGGAACCGACGGTTAGGTATTGGTAGTACTACTGGTTGACACCCCCACCTCGTGTTGGTATACTAGTTAGTACCACAATAGCCAGGTACGGGCCTTGGTGAATATATGCCGACAATTTCTTTGTGTACGTCGCTAGGTTTGGTTGCAAAGCTCATGTCATGTGATTTTACTTGTGTATATAACCGTATTCACGGTATTCCATATCATTTACTTTATACAGCATCACTTACACTTTTATTACTTAAACCTGCGAGCTCACCAACAATTTGTTGACCATTTTGAGCATATCTTTTCAGGTGATCATGCTAGCTGAGGTTCTAGGTGTGCTGCCTTAGTGGAGACCCTAGGATGCATTTTCGGGCTAAACTTGTCTTTTTGAAAACAATTGTTGTAACTATTTCAAACAACATTATACTTTGTAACTTGTTCCCGGGTTGTGGGATTGCATACAATGTTTTTATCTATGTTTATCTTATATCATGTTTATGCTTATGGCTATGTTGTCGTGAATACCGACTAAACACGACACAAGTCCCCTTGTTGTTGGGTGTCGTCATGACACGCATGTCATCATCATTATTATTGCATCTCTATCGCTTACCATGTGTTATGACGATTCCCGTCTTGTCGCAACCCCGTGTTTCCGCTCTTAGTGGGGGTGTGACAGACTGGTATCAGAGCCATTGGTTATAGAGAATTAGGCAATACGCTTGACCTAGACTATAACCTAGGAACCTTCATAGATTGCATGCCAGGGTTGTGTGCATTTTGTATCTCATACGTGTTCCTCATTACTTGTTCGTTATCTATCTATTTCGTGATCTTTCCACCCTATGAGAGAGCCTTGTGCTCACTCTTTTATGGGATGCTCCTATTAGATCTTCCGTTTCCTCTGCGCGCCAAGTTATCATAACCAGATTTGGTATTAAGACCCGAAGAGATCTTCACAGATCATATACTGCGCTTAACCTTGGATACTGAGACCGACCGAGGAGGCTATGTCTGAGTCCTTTAAGGATGCGAGATAGGCAACCTCCACCACTATACGTGATTACATGCTTGGGCTCTCAGTGACCTGATGGATTATTATGGATATGATGTAAAGGAAAGTCGGATGTCATGTAACCGGATCGGGCATCATTCTCGGTACATCGTGGGTGTGGTGGGAACGCTGCGGGGAACCCTATATATAAACATCACCGGTATACCGAGAATATGCTTGAAATGGGCTGCATGGTGATCTTGACCGATCGGAACATGAACATTGGAACTTGATAAACGGAATACTTGTGTATCTTATGGTGACTAAAGCTTACATGTTACCTCTTTTATGAATAGAACATGCCGCCTCGATGATCTACCCGCAGTAATAGTAGCGGAATTGAAGCCCCAAGGGGCAGAGGCAGAGGCAGAGGCAAGGGAAGAACCCCAAGAAAAGTGATGCTCCAACCAGTAGCAATCAAGGAACAAGAAACGCGGATATGGAAGCCCTGATCGCTCAACAGCTGGCCGCACTAATTCCGACTATCGTGGCCCAAGTGAGCGATGCTCTTCAGAATTCTCACCCACGGGGGCGATGGCAATGAAAATGAGGATAACGGTAAACCGACTGGGAACGAAAGCAATCAGGAGACCGGAAATGGGGGTACAACCGTAACGAAACTGGAATTGTTAATGAGACCGGGGTTGTGAATGCTAGACGGGGATGTTCGTACAAGGAATTTGTGGCTTGTAAACCACGAGAGTTTGATGGCAAAGGTGGAGCCATAGCTCTGACCAGATGGCTTGAAAAGATGGAGGCCGTGATTCGACATCAGCGAATGCCTCGACAGTCAAGAATTAAGTACGCCACTTGCTCACTACAGGGCAAGGCACTGACGTGGTGGAACACTCAGATTCAGGCTAGGGGAAGAGAATCCGCGATGCAAATGTCGTGGGATGAGTTCAAGGCCCAATCACCGAGGAGTACTGTCCTCTCAATGAGATGCAAAAACTTGAGCATGAGTTCTGGAATCATGCCATGGTGGGGGCTGGACACGCAGCTTACACCGACCGTTTTCATGAGTTAGCAAGGTTGGTTCCACATCTAGTCACCCCGGAATCAAAAAGGATAGAGAGGTACATTTGGGGACTTGCGCCTCAAATCCGGGCAATGGTAACCTCTACCGCTCCTCCTACTATTCAGAGCGCGATTCTAAAGGCTGGCGCTTTGACTTATGAAATGGTGAGAACGGGAGTTTTGGGTAGAGGAGCAGAAAAGAGAAAGGATTTTGGGGAAACGAGCCGGTCGAGTGCCGGGAAGTTTGATAAAAGAGCCAAGACAACCAGAAACTTTGTGGCAGTGACGCAGGGCAGGCGAGAGTATGTGGGTCCGCACCCCAAATGTGACAAGTGCAATTATCATCATCCCCCAGGAACGTAGTGTCGGGTGTGCGCGAACTGTAGACGCCGGGGCATCTTGCAAGAGACTGCAGAACAGCGCCGAATATGGTTGCACCGGTCAACGCGGTTAACCCCGTCGGAATGCAAGGGCTTGTTATGAGTGTGGAAGCCTTGATCACTACCGAAACATGTGCCCCAGGATGATCGGGCATCGGGTCAACAAGGAAACAACCAGCAGCAAGTGATGGCTATAGCTGGAAATCAAGGCCCGACCAATCAGGGGAATACAGCTCGGGGACGTGCATTCGTCATTGGAGCCAACGATGCTCGTCAGGACCCGAATGTTGTCACGGGTACGCACTTACTCAATAATCACTTTGCATCTATACTGTTTGATACTGGAGCAGATAATAGCTTTATATCTTCTGAGTTTGTGCAATTGCTTGATTTGAGCCCTAGTAGGCTAGAAACTAGCTACTCTGTAGAAATGGCCAACGGTAGGATTGTTCAGGCTGATGAAATTATTAGAAAGTGCTCGATAATGTTAGAGAACCACACCTTCGATATAGACTTGATACCCTTTGAGTTAGGAAGTTTCGATGTAATTGGGGAATGGAATGGTTGTCGAAACACGGGGCCGAGATTTTCTGTCGAGACAAGGTAGTGCGAATCCCTATGTCAGACGGGGGAGTACTCAGAGTTCAAGGAGAAAGACCGGGGAGAAAATTAAAGCTTATTTCCTGCATGAAAGCACGCCAGAGTTTACGAAAACAGTGCTACTCTTTTCTGGCTCACGTGGTGGAAAAGAAACAAGAGAAGCAGAAACTGGCAAATATCCCTATAGTGCGGGATTACCCAGATGTATTCCAGATGACTTGTCTGGTTTGCCTCCTCCACGACAGGTGGAATTTCGCATTGAGTTGGTTCCTGGAGCTACACGGTAGCAAAGACACCGTATCGGTTGGCACCGTCTGAAATGCAAGAGTTATCTAGCCAGTTACAGGAACTACTGGAGAAGGGTTTTATTCGGCCGAGTCACTCGCCCTGGGGAGCACCAGTGTTATTTGTAAAGAAGAAGGATGGGTCATTTCGTATGTGCATCGACTACCGTGAGTTGAACAAATTAACTGTGAAGAATCGGTATCCTCTCCCCAGGATCGACGACCTGTTTGATCAGTTACAAGGAGCTTCGTATTTTTCCAAGATCGACCTTCGATCTGGATATCACCAACTAAGAGTTTTCGAGGAGGACATACCGAAGACAGCATTTAGAACTCGTTATGGGTACTTTGAGTTCTTGGTCATGCCGTTTGGATTGACTAACGCACCAGCTGTGTTCATGGACTTGATGAATGGTGTGCAAACCTTACTTGGATAAGTTTGTGATCGTATTCATTGACGACATACTTATCTACTCTCGATCGAAGGAGGACCATGAAGAACACCTTCGGGCAATACTGGAACTGTTAAGAGAAGAGAAACTTTTCGCCAAGTTCTCGAAGTGTGAATTCTGGCTGCGAGAGGTGAAGTTTTTGGGTCATGTGGTTAACAAAGACGGGATTCATGTAGATCCCGGCAAGGTCGAAGCGGTAAAGAAATGGGATACACCCCAGACACCTTCAGAGATACGGTAGTTCTTAGGATTAGCCGGATACTATCGTCGTTTCATTGCGAACTTTTCAAAGATCGCTCAACCGTTGACATTGCTGACTCAGAAAGACAAGAAGTTTGATTGGGGAGATGCGCAAGAACGGGCGTTCCAAACGCTGAAAGATAAGCTGTGCAATGCACCGATATTGTCCCTCCCAGATGGAACTGATGATTTTGTGGTGTACTGTGATGCTTCGCATCAAGGGTTGGGATGTGTACTAATGCAGAAAGATAAGGTGATCGCCTACGCTTCGCGACAACTTAAGGTGCACGAGAAGAACTACACGACTCATGATCTTGAGTTGGGCGCTGTAGTATTCGCACTTAAGATATGGAGGCATTACCTGTATGGAACCAAATGCATCGTATACACAGATCATAAAAGCCTTCAACATATTCTGGATCAGAAGGAACTCAATATGCGACAGCGACGTTGGGTAGAGCTTCTTAGTGACTACGATTGTGAAATCCGGTATCATCCGGGAAAGCTAATGTGGTGGCTGATGCTCTAAGCCGCAAGAACGCGTGAAACCACTACGTGCTCGAGCTTTGGGATTGACCATCCAAACAAATTTGAAAGCCCAGATCCGAATTGCACAAAGTGAAGCGTTGAAAGAAGAAAACCTTGCGGGAGAAGAATTCCGAGGGTTGGATAAACAACTGATGTGCAAGGACGATGGTGTGCAGTACTTCGTGGACCGTATATGGGTACCCAAGTGGGGAGGTGTACGTACCTTGGTCATGGATGAAGCACATAAGACACGATATTCTATTCATCCTGGCGCAGACAAGATGTACCACGATCTCAAAGATCTGTACTGGTGGCCAGGCCTGAAGAAAGACATTGCCACGTACGTCAGCAGATGCTTGACGTGTTCGAAAGTTAAAGCTGAACATCAGAAACCATCGGGATTATTACAGCAACCTGAAATTCCGAGTGGAAATGGGAGAGAAATAGCCATGGATTCATTGCCAAACTCCCTAAAACGAGCAACGGACATGACTCGATATGGGTCGTAGTGGATCAAATGACGAAATCAGCACACTTCTTGCCAATTCGAGAAGACTACAAAATGGACAAGTTGGCGAGATTGTACATCAAAGAGGTCGTGACAAGACACGGAGTGCCGGTGTCAATCATCTCCGACCGTGACAGCCGATTCACTTCACGATTCTGGCAGACACTACAAAGAGCGATGGGCACTCGATTAGACATGAGTACCGCCTATCACCCTCAAACAGATGGCCAAAGTGAACGAACCATACAAACGTTAGAAGACATGCTGAGAGCGTGCGTAATTGACTTTGGTGGTAGTTGGGATACTCATTTGCCATTGATTGAGTTCTCTTACAATAACAGCTACCACACCAGCATTGGGTGTGCTCCGTTCGAAGCGTTGTACGGAAGGAAGTGTAGATCACCCGTTTGTTGGGCCGAGATTGGTGAAAGTCAGCTAACAGGCCCAGAGATCATTCAGGAAACAATCGACAAGATCTTCCAAATCAAAGATAGGCTGAAAGCCGCTAGAGATCGCCAAAAGAGCTACGCCGACAATCGTCGAAAGCCTCTAGAATTCAACGTTGGGGACCGAGTGTTACTCAAAGTCTCTCCTTGGAAAGGAGTTGTTCGATTTGGAAAGAAAGGGAAGTTAGCCCCAAGATACGTTGGACCATTCGAGATTACAGAAAGAATTGGTCCAGTGGCTTACCGATTAAGGTTACCACAAGAACTCAATGGTGTGCATGATACTTTCCAGTGTCAAACTCAAGAAGTGTTTGCTGACGAATCACTTCACATACCCATTGACGATATCAAAATCGACGAAAAGCTTCATTTTATTGAGGAACCCATTGAGGTCATGGATCGTAAGGTCAAACAGTTGAAGCGCAGTAGAATACCAATTGTTCGCGTAAGGTGGAATTCAAAACAAGAGCCAGAGTTTACATGGGAACGGGAAGATCAAATGAAACTCAAATACCCACACTTGTTTGTGGATGACACTTTTGGACCTAACTCCAGCTGAATTTCAGGACGAAATTCTCTCAACTGGGGGATACTGTGACATCCGTCACCTCAAGGTCCGTCGAACGACATAAATAAGCATAGAAATATTTTAATTATTCTTCATTTTCTTCATGAACTCCTGCTTTAAGGAATCATGTCTGCCTATCTTCTCCTGTGCCTGTACTTCCTCCGAGAACGTGTGCTAAGCATAAACCTTTTATAAATTTCATCACCATTACCACCAAATATATCATTTTTAATTTCAACCATTGTCATTAATAAAACCATTTTAGACTATCAAATGCCATTAAACACGCTTTTAACCTTAATATAACGAACATTTTAAGGTCGTAATCAACCGAAACAAATTTTGGGAAACTAGAGGGTTAAGTGCAGGGACTAAACTTGTAATTTTGTAAACTTAGACTGCGTGTATAACCCCATTCCCAGCCATATTCCTCACTCACTTCATCTTCTTCACCTCTTCACTCCTACACACACATTTTCTTCATTCTAGCACCAAAATTTACCCGTGTGGTCTCGTTTTCGTCGTCTAGTCTTCATCAACAGCCTCATCTACTCATTTCTAGCAGGTAGACGACTTGGTTCTCTTTTCTTGTCTTTTTACTGCTGTGTTCTAGGGTTTCGGGTGTTCGGGTTCATCCGAGCACATGAGGTCGTGTGGGTGCGTGTGAGGTCTTTCTGCTTGTGTGTTTCATGTTTGTGTATGTTTGTTGAGTGTTCTGGAAGTCCTTGTGGTGTAAAACTCGCGTTAGAGCAGCTCGGGGCTTCTCAGCCCGACCACAGTCGCGATTCTGCAGTTCAGGCGACTGGGTCTGTCATGCGATTGAGCCGTGCGACTGAGTGAGTCGTGCGACTGAATCATGCGTCTAAGTCAATCGTGCGAATGAGTTGTGCGACTAAGCATGTCGTGCGACTGGGTGTTTGTATGCGATTGAGTCATGCGTATGAATGATTGTGTGCGATTGAGTCAGGTGACCGACTGAGTGTATGCGATTGTGCGTGATTCGCACGACTGGAGTCCAATCACACGAATGAAGGTTCAATCGCACGAAAGTAGCTAATTCGCACGATTGAGGGTTGATTCGTGCGCATGGAGTTTGGGTCGTGCGAATGTGTGTGTTGTGTGGTGCGACTGAGTCCAATCGCACGAATGAAGGTTCAATCGCACGAAAGTAGCTAATTCGCACGATTGAAGGTTGATTCGTACTAATGGAACGTGGGTCGAGCGTCTGGTCCTGTTGTGGGTCTGTTGATGAGTGTGAATTTCCCTTGAACGTCTGATGATGATAAGGCAACATCAGTAAAAGTGTCATTGCTTGACCCCAAAGATTAAAGTCAACGCTATCAACATGCACATACTATTTCAATTGAAATAAACCTAACATTTTACAATTACCGACAACCCATTTGAAACTACAAATACTTAACAAGTGTCATCTTTCATAACAATGAGATCTTTACAAGGATGTCATAAGAAATGACGACTACTCGTAGTACTTGGATCAACATAAGATCTGATACGTGTGTCCGCTTATGTGTGTGTGCCACCCACGACCGAACCGATACAGCCCGAACCGACCAAACATTACTATACGCTTTATACATGTCATTAATGCTTGACAATAACTGTCAATAGGTGTTTGACCGATCATTGCATTCAACTGTTGGAAATCTCGATCTTTTATACTTACCACTTAACATGTGAGTTTCGTGGCCCCTTTTTATGCTTATACTATTTTACAAACGTTACAAACATGGGGGAAAAGTATGCTCGCCCGTTTCTATGTTGTACAACATACATACAATTTTCATACAAGGAATCAACGTGATACTGTGTTGCAAGTACTTATCTGATACATGCTTGGGTCTGCTGTGTGGTTCTATCTTTGCAACTATTTAATTCCAGTGTGGGAACCGACGGTTAGGTATTGGTAGTACTACTGGGTTGACACCCCCACCCTCGTGTTGCTAGTATAGTACCAACAATAGCCAGGTACGGGCCTTGGGTGAATATATGCCGACAATTTCTTTGTGTACGTCCTAGGTTTGGTTGCAAAGCTCATGTCATGTGATTTTACTTGTGTATATAACTGTATTCACGGTATTCCATATCATTTACTTTATACAGCATCACTTACACTTTTATTACTTAAACCTGCGAGCTCACCAACAATTTTGTTGACCATTTTGAGCATATCTTTTCAGGTGATCATGCTAGCTGAGGTTCTAGGTGTGCTGCCTTAGTGGAGACCCTAGGATGCATTTTCGGGCTAAACTTGTCTTTTTGAAAACAATTGTTGTAACTATTTCAAACAACATTATACTTTGTAACTTGTTCCCGGGTTGTGGGAATTGCATACAATGTTTTTATCTATGTTTATCTTATATCATGTTTATGCTTATGGCTATGTTGTCGTGAATACTGACTAAACACGACACAAGTCCCCTTGTTGTCGGGTGTCGTCATGACACGCATGTCATCATCATTATTATTGCATCTTTATTGCTTACCATGTGTTATGACGATTCCCGTCTCGTCGCAACCCCGTGTTTCCGCTCTTAGCGGGGTGTGACACAAGGAGAGATACTCAGTCTGATAAACCCCTTGTCAAGCAGCTCTTGCAACTGCTCCATCAACTCCTTCATCTCTGTTGGGGCCATTGATACGGTGCCTTGGCAACAGTTTGGGCACCCGGTATCAAGTCAATCCGGAACTTGATCTCTCGGTCAGGTGGCCCTCCTGGTAAGTCTTCTGCGAATATGTCTGGAAAGTCACACACAACGGGTACATTGAATAGTTGTGGTGTTGGCGTATCCACATCCTTTACATAGGCCAAGTAGGCGCTACATCCACGCCTCATACACTTTCCCGCCACCGCCATCGAAATCACTTTCGAAATTTTCGTGACTCGATCACCATAAACCGTTACCGAACTCCCGTCAGGCGCTGATAGCTGAATCATCTTCTTGCGACACACGATGTTCGCCTTGAAATCTACCAACCAATCCATCCCAAGAACCAAATCAAAACCACCTAAGGTCATCACGAACGGTCTAACAGGAAGTATGACCTTCTAGCTCCATATAATAGCCCTCTAACATCTCAGAAATCCTGGTGGACTTACCTACGATAGTTTCTACATCAAAGGGCGCATCAATACGTCTACTACTAATAGGAAACTTAGCATAGAAAGCAGCAAAAATAAAAATCTTACTCGCACCCGAATCGAATAACACAAAAGCTAAAGTTTGGTTCACCAGAAACATACCAGACATGACATCAGGGTCCGTTCTAGCTTCCTCATGTGTCATTGTGAATGCTCTGCCGTTCACCCTTGGTCCTTCACCTCCATTTTTCTTCACCCCAAAAACCTCAACTCTTGGCTTCTTACACTCCCTGCTTATATGACCACTCCCCCTGCAGTTGAAACACTTCACACCTCCACAGTCTCTAGCCATATGACCAGGCTTCCCACACTTGACACAAACATTTGACCCCCATCTACACTCGCCACCGTGCTCCTTCCCACACTTGCCACACTTTTTCAACCCCGCACTTGATGTGACCACACGACGGTCATCCACTCGAGCCTTCTTGTTACTCGTCGAGGCACCACCCCGACCAAACCTCTTCCTATTCCAGTTTCTATCACCTCCACCCTTTCGACTACCTTCAGTCACCACCACCACCACAGTCCTTTTTTCATCATACAATCGTCCCACCAAATCCACTACCGACCTAAACGTGCTCGGCCGGGCAGCAATCATGTGCCTGCGAATATCTGCTGGCAAACCCTGAATGTACCTCTTGATCTTCCAAGATAGAGGTGTCACCTGATCCGGCACCAGGCGTGCTATTTCATTGAACTTTGTGGTGTACTCTTGGTGTGTCATCGTTCCCGCCTCCAGTTGTAGAAACTCCCTCTCGACCTTATCCATTTCCCGATGAGGACAAAACTCCTCGATCACCAACTTCTTCAGTTCGGGCCATCTCATTCTTCCAATGGCCCTGCTGCCTTCAGCTTGGACAATATTGTCCCACCAGCATAGAGCTGAGTCCACAAAAGAGTGGGTAGCGAACTTAACTTTCTGGTCCTCTCGGCACTCGCTGATATCAAGTACAACCTACATTTTCCTCACCCACCGGTGAGCAGCAGCAGCAGTGTCGTTTCCACCAAACGTAGGGGGCTTGCATCTCATGAACACCCCGTAGTTACAGCCTCGTACTGCCTCCCGCACAGGCTCTGCTTCTTCCTCTTCTTCCTCATCATCAGACGGAACCGTCTCAGTCTCGGGTCGTCTTCTTTCGCCCGTAGGTCCACTCCTTTCCCTTCTCTCCCCCTCTGTAACTGCCTTTATTACTTCGGTCACCACAGACGGTAGGATCTTCTGCATGACTTGATGCACTTCTTCCACAACCACCTCCTTCACTAAGGCTCTTAGATTAGCATTCTTATCTCCGCCATCCGGATGAGGGGTTTCTGGTTCTTCATGAACCACCTTTTCGGCCCTAGGCCTTCCCCTCATAACCCGTGGTTTAGCACCACGTCCATCACCACACGAAGCTTTAGATGATCTACCACCGACCATCCTCTAACTCACACTGAAAGATTTAAACACTAATACGGTCATTCCAGGAAATGGCTTAGTTTATGGCAAGTATAGTAAGTCCCTAATTACAGTGTCCAGTTGTGATTAGCCACTTACTTTACTTTTCACACCCCAAGCATTACCTGTCCTGACTACATCAGCATTTAAATCTACATACAACACATAACCACATACCATGCGCACATAAAACCAATTATCTTTACGAAAATAACTGATGGCACGCAGCTACTCAGATTGGCATCCCATTCCCTTCCGTCCCATTCTCAGTTTAAGTTAAGGTTTATTTTGAAAGTTTACCCATTTCACTTAAACTTTGGCTCTGATACCAACTTGTAAGGCCCCGTTCTCGGGACGCTTACAGCTGATAATTCATTGCACATAAAACATATACTTTGCATTTAATCATCAAAACATTGCAGCGGAAACATAAAACAAATGGCATTTCATTTCATCATAAAAACTTTTGCAAAATAATGCATCGTTTGTCGGTTACAAAATTACATTGTTGTATTACATCACAAAAGCTTTAAATAAATGGATGCCATCCAAAAGAGCTGAGCAGCCGCCTCGTGCCATCCTCAACAATGCTTACCTGCCAACTGGAAAATGCATAAAAGTCAGCGTTGCTGAGTGAGTTCTAGTTTTATAGCAAAACATACTTTTCTATCATAAAACCATCCTTTCTTTTAAAATCATATTATACTTTACATTCGTTCGTGATCATACATCGTACGTACATACATATAATATCATTATTATCTTCGTCATTCTTTCGGTCATTCTTTCATTCATTCATCATTACTTCTGGTGACATGTACATTACCCCGAACATTATGCACGAAGCGGGTAACTGGGCCTGAGGTCTCTCATAGACCTCGAACATTGTGCACGAAGCTGACTCCAGTACCTAGGGCAAGTACATTCACCATTTATCTTTTCTCTTTCATTCTGGATCAATGCCATATGCTATACCCCAAACATTGTGCACGAAGCGAGTAACTGGGCCTGAGGTCTCTCATAGACCTCGAACATTATGCACGAAGTTGACTCCAGTACCTAGAGCAAGAGGCAAGGATCCCATACGTATGGTCAATCACAAGGATTAGACCCCAGTGTGCATCCTTCTGAGGTAGCTAACCCACACACAGTTGAGCTAACACCCTTCATTGGGTGTGAACCTTTATACATTTGCTTGCAAGGCTTTCTTACATTCATTCATTAATGCATGCATTCATTAATCATGTTCCTCTTTCATTATCTTTCACTTTACATTACATAATACTTCGTTCATTCATAACACGTAAAGTCATAGGAAAGATAATCATACATCATCACAAGGAACATAAACATATCATTCATACATCATCATGCAGGGCATCATACATACATAACATACATCATGCATAACCATGCAACATCATCATCATCATAAGCATCAAGCACACATCATTATGTGCCCATCATACCATCTATGACCCCCATAAGTCAAAATTCATAACCCCTGGGAATCTCCTAGGTCAAAGTCTACATTACCTCTTTTCTCAAAAAGTCAGAATTTTTCTAAGTGTTCATCCGCATTTCCTATAGTCATCCGCATTTCCTACAGTTCATCCACATTCACTATAGTCCCTCCGCATTGAATTTACTTCATCCGTATTTACTTTACTTCATCCGCATTTATCATCCGCATTAGCCTAACTCATTCGTATTTCCATACTTAGTCAAATGCTCATCCGCATTGACTCAATTCATCCGCATTGACTTACTTGCTCATCCGCATTTCTATACACAGTCAAATGCTCATCCTCATTTCCTGCACTTAGCCAATGCTCATCCGCATTTCCATACATAGGAAAATGCTCATCCGCATTGACTTCATCCGCATTGACCTACCCATTGGTTATTGCTTATCCGCATTAACCCTTTTCATCCGCATTTACTTCCACACACTTAGGCAGATTTAAAAACTTATCAAGTGGGTCTAAAACATCAGATTCAATTTCCATGCACCATTCATCATGTTCTAAGCTTAATTCTTACCCTCTAAGCCTTAGGAACACAATCATACATCATCAAGCATGAACATAGTCACACATCACATCATAACATCATCATACACACATTCAAGCATAGGGGTCCGAAACCCAGCTATATAAAAACATACATTCATGCATTTCCAGCCCCAAAATCAGTTAAAAACCAGTAAAAGAGGAGTCCTAGAACTCACCTTTGCAGCTTCTGAGTATGGCTTCCTCCAAACTCGTTTGCAAATTGAATTCAACCGCTAAGAAACCCACTAAAAACATACCCCAAACACATACAAACACACATAAGCATAAACCCGAGGATAAGACCAGTCAAGAACACCATAAAAGCATGAATTCTTACCTTGAATTCGAACTCTTTCTTGTTCTTCCTTCAAAACCGAGAACTTGCTGCTCTTTCTCTCTCTAAAACCCAAAAAATCAGAGGTGTATGTGACATATGGGCGGCCATACCACCTTTTACACCCACTTTTCAAACATTTTGTCCTTTTGGACACTTTTTACCCCTAGACTTGGGTTTTATTCCTTTTTCTTATTTTCTTTACTTATTTTTCTTTCTTTGACTTAAAAAATAACCAGGTGTTACAATGTTGAGGCAGACTCTAAGATTAGCTTCATAGGGGAAACCTTGACTGAAGGCCCAGTGACAGAAACTGAGAGCCTAATCTTATCACCAATAACTACTGCAGAGATCAATGTCCTTTTTGAGACACTTGTTGGTGAAGGTGATTCTTAACCTATCTCTAGCCAGAGCTTAGAAGCTGCATCAAGTAATGAAGTCTAAAGCTCTCTCCACCTTGAGTCATAAAGGTCTGTGAGTGACAAAGGGAAAAGAAAGATGATATCTGAGGAGATTGAGGAGGAGGAGAGAGAGAGAGAGGAAAAGGAAGCTGAGGGGAGAAAGTTCCTTTGCTGAGTCTTCTAGACTCATGGAGTCTGCTATCAGGGCTGCTCCCAGACCAGATACTTAGAATGATAAGTTAAGGGTAGTCAGGATAAACTACTTGCAGATAAGGAACTATGACATAGATAATGTCATCTCTCTCCTCTTGGAAGAGTTAAATGAACTGGTTGACCTGGAAAGGTCAAAGGAGAAGAAGGAGGCAGAAGATGCAGAGCTTCTAGTACAAATCAAAGAAGACAGAAGGAAGAAAAGATTGTACAAGCATGTGCCTACCATCTCCTCAGTTCAAGAAAGTCCTGCACAAGAGGATGTGGTTCAACAAGAACCTCAGGTAGATAAAGAAGAAGATAGGATCAAGATGATCAACTACCTGAGTGCCACAGGCCTCTATCAGGCAGAATCACTTCTTCCCTTGTCCTATCACTATGTTGAGTTTGAGTAATTAAAACAACTTGATCTTGACATAGTCAAGGAAATAAATACAACTAAAAGGAAGCTAAGGGAAGAAGCTGCTAAGTCAAGAGGCATCATCCACAAAAGCATGAAGAAATCTGCTGACAGGCAGAGGATGATGAGCTTCTTGAAGCTGTATAGATTCTCCGGAAGGAGACTTGGCCCCATGTCTCTATCCACTATGGATGAGCATATCAGGGTGATCAAGCAAAAGATCAAGAGTGGAGAGCTGGTTGACTTACATTCCCCTCCAAGTCAAGCCCCACCTGAAGTGGAGGTTAAGGTGGAACAACCAGAGACAACACAACCTGGACCTCCTGCTGAATCTTAGCAAGCTTCATCTTCTGATCCACAGCAGGGTCAGTCTCACTCTCAATCTGAACCTATGAGAGTAGAAGACCCAACTGAGAAAGACAATGAAGATCAATCTGGTACTGCAAGCCAGTCTTCTAAGTTAAAAGTTGTAAAGAGAAAGAAAAGGATGGCTTCTAAACCAAAGCCAAAGGAAAAGAAGGTTGCATCCTTTTCTAAACCTCAGGATGAGTAAGAACATCCTGAGGATATGCAGCTAGAGGATGCTCCATCATCTCCCATTCCAGTAGCTCCTTTAGCATTAGGAACACCCATCTTGTCCTGGACATACACCACAAATCTGGAAAGATGACATGTCATTAGAGAACAAGGCACTAAAGACATTTACACTTGGCAAGACATGTTTCAATTGCCTTTGCATGATCTTTTTGACATGAGAAGACATTTTGACAGTCTGAAGGATCCTGATCACCTCATGAAGAAAGGAATGGTGATTATCATAATGAGGACTATTGATATCTGAAGTCCACAAAGTGTTTTGGTAGCATCAGCCTAGGGGGAGTTTGTAGAGATTATATGAAGAGGCTGATTCAACCCAAACATCCAAAGTCTATCCTGCATGCTGCACAAGTGCATTAAAAAAGAATGCTTAGAAAGTTTCACACATGCAACAAAAATACTCTAAGTGTGAAATCTTCCGAAGCCAAGACCAATCTCTTCTGAAGCCAAAGATGAAGTCTTCCGAAGCTTCAGAGACAAAGTCTTCCAAAGCCTCAACTCTTGAAGACAGATTTCTTCCGAAGACTTTTAGTAACATGCTTTATCTGATGTACTTTTCCATAAAGTTGGACCCCTTTCCGTTGCAACTCTGTAAAATCACCAACTTACATGAGTTGGTGAAAAGGTCCATGCTTTTGGTAACTGTACATTGAGGTCTTGAGTTTGTAACTTTCTACTTCATGTACTTTATCCTTTTTGTAATAGATAAGGATGTGAGCTATGGCATGCCATTGTCACTAGTCAAAAGGCAATCTGCCTTTTGACTCTACAATTGATTTTGTTTGTGTCTAGTCAATTGTATACAGCTGGCTTTCATAGTATAGCCGGCTGTAGGATGTAGTATAAGTATCTCATGTTCTTGTATCTTTCTTTTATGCTTTGTAACACTTGTAATAGAACATTGAGAAAGTAATATACTGCAATCTTGAAAACTATCTCCCTGTGTATCTTGCTCTTGTGCTCTGTCTCTTAATTACTTGTGTTCTTAGTGTATTTACTTGTGGTTAATCCAGTTTTCTATTTGATTAAGTTTAGTTACACTCCTCTTTGTGTTGTAAGTGACTCCTTTTATCGGTCCTGTAAAATTTTTTGTGGGTAGATCGTATTTCTTCTGTTTATAGTGTAATTGCTTACAATGATGTGATTACTTATAATTTTGACTGAAACCTAATAAGAAGGGTGGATTAAGCTAAAACTCTAAAAGTTAAGTAAAAACAATTAAGATCTCACATGACAAATAAAAAAAAATATAAACCATAATAAAAGGATGTTGGGAACGATAGAAATGGGCATAATGTGGCCATCTCTCATCTTCGTAGAGAGACAGAGAATGGTGGTACACTGTTTTCGAGACTGGATAGGACCGGTCGGTTGAACTGGTTTGATCAGGATCGGAGTATGGGCCGAACCGGTTCAGGGTTGTTCGTCTGTGACTGGTTGAACCGGTCAGTTCATCCCGAACCATTGATCGAACCGAGAACCAGACTGGTGGTCCGACCGGATTTTGATTTTTTTTTTTGGATTTTAATGGGTAAAAATAAGGGGTTGAATAATAAATTAGTATGCTGGACATAAGATTATTGTTAAAATTTATATATAACTACAAAATACACACAAAAACTACTTATATTGAATTATATATATATATATATAATATATATATATAATATATATATATATATTATATATATATATAAAATTATGACGCCATCCGGTTCTTAAATCCAGTCCGATTGGTCCGACCACCAAACTAGTAAGGCGTCCAGTTCGATGTCCGATCCGATTATGAAAATATTGATTGTAAATCAACCCAAATGGGACTAACTTTAAATTAAAGTCTTTAATATGTAGATGTAACCCCAAATAAAAACATTTTAAAATTTATTTAATTATATAAATTTGTACATGTATGTGAAAAAAAGACTTATAGTAAAAATGTATTTAATAAAAAATTAAAAATGATTCTAGGTTTCATATGTAATTGTATTTATAATCTTTGTATCAAATACGTTAGGTCATCTACTAAATAAATCGGTTCATTGTGTCTAATATGACAAAGTCTTTTTGTAAAATATTTTTTATTATTTGTTATATGTATTAATTATGGTGCTTTATATTTTAGATCATTTCATATAATTTTTGTCATTGTGTTTTATATATTATACAAATTTGTTTTTATTTTATTATTGTGTTTTATTATAAAAGTTACAAAATAATGTTATTTCAACGATACGTGTTTCCAAAACCCATTATAAAAATTGTTTAACAATGACGAATAGAAAGATAACACGTTCATTATTGTTTTTAAGTTTTATACAATTTTATCATTATTTATAATGTATTTATAGATTATTTGTTTTATAATTGTATTTTACATTAAAAAAACACAACTGTGGATATTGCCCCATTTTGTTTTTCATAACTCATCATTTTAAGAAAACATAATGCAACTTAGGGAAACACAAAGATAGACAAAAAAACACAATGATGGGTAGAAATCACAATGAGCTAGAAAAGTTAATTTTTTATTTTTTTATATAATAATGATATTGTAGTAGTTTTTTTATAAAACTATTTTTTATGATGTAATTATATAAAAAATACAGTATATAAAAATTATGAATGTTTAAAAAAATAAAAAAATTAAATTTTTTTTTAACAAAACTGATCATACCTAATATACTCTTCTAATAAAAAAATTTCTTTATAATTTAGTATCATCCACTAGTTAATAAAATTGATGGTTATGATCACTTCTTAAAATCTTTTGAGATTAAAATTCTATTTTATTTGAACTCTTATATACGTTTATTAGTTGCATGTGTGATGAATAATACCACAATAGTTTTACAATATATGAGATTTAGTGGGTTTGATTTTAAATATGGTTATGGATATGAATAAAAAAATACCACAATCACACATTACTTGTGCCATTTCTTTCATGATTTCTTTACTTTTCTTTGTTTAAGCATTTGTTTCTTTTATTCTAAGTTATTTTAGTTAAATATTTTATTTTAAGGTTTTTGTTATAAGTTTACATTTACTTATTTTAATGTTTTTTCTATCTTAATTTCACATAAAGTTTTGTTTTAAATATATCTATAACGGTTTTCTAAATTTCATATTTATTGTTGCTGTATATTATTTATATTAACTTTTTAATATATTTTATTAAAAACGAGCAAATCAAATACAATATATTATGTTTTATTGTTTATCTATGGCAGACTTGTATACAAAGCTAGACAAATATAATATATTTTTACTTCTTTTATTTTTATTTCCCTTTCATGTTTTTAGTGCCCATTTTCACATCAACTATTCATTTTATTGTGTTTTATTAACCTTCAAACATGTCGTAACTTCTTAATATACATAATATGATGTAAGTTATATTTAAAATCAAGTTGTTGCAACAAGCATCATGTATTCAATAAAAAGCATTATATTTTGTGTATTTCGTACTATTATATATATATACACACGTAATATCTAAAATTAGTAAAATAATGGTATATGCTATATCAGTATATAAAAGATTTCGTTTTCTGTTTCATTAACAAAATATCAATATGTAATGCCTAAATGTGGTGCTATATATATAGTTTGTGAAAGATTGAGATGTATCATAATCAACTTGTTGTTTGGGGACCTTTGCTGTTGGTAACATGCCTTTCTAGATCCATGGACCCAACTTTTTTTTTGGGGTGACATGTTTCACTTAAACACCAATTTATATATGTGGATGATATGATCACCAAAGAACTAATATTTGAACCATGAGTCTAGATACCCCATACATTGTTTAGTCCCTGCCTTACATGTCTCTATCTTTCTGGTTTCACGTACTCGATTAGCGAGTGGAGTAATGGCCTAGCTTTCTTTAGTTTACAAGCAACCCTAAAGATGTGATGCTCAACTTAAGTACCATGGTGATGTACACTGTAATGATTAATTGATTTTCATGACAAGGTATATCACTTGTACTAAACGTTATACTCATTAATCAAAAATTGGTCTCACACATAAGAACGAATTACTGCAAAGTTACATCTATGGTTATATTCGTTGCGTATGATTGTATTGTTATATTATTAAAGAAAAGATACGCATTCTAAGACGAACAAGGTGAGGCAAAAATGTGACATCAACCTTCCAATTGTCAACCATGCCTAAAACTCTACACCGCAAAACCCATAATTATAAATTTAATTCTAGTAACGTTTGAGAAGGATAAAATTTAACTCGATAATAAATGACTTATTCATTAAATGAGTACACTAAAAATGCGACATATTAACAAAGAATAATGTGTTAGACAGAGGATATAAAAAAACCTTCGTTAACGATCCGCAGTACCAACATTAAACCTACCATCAACTGTCTTCACATGACAAACTGCTTAATCTAGGTATATGAATATATATTAAACGTACTGCCAGCAATATTATTCTTATAATTAATTCCTTTAGAGTATATGTTGTAAACATAATGTACATGTTCCTTGAGTATCTACATCTTTTTTAATCTCATATAATTAATTAATATAAATATAGTCCTTAGAGTATCGATCTGGATCTTTTTTTAATCTTGATGCTATAACATGTATAGTACTATATATGTGTTTGATTAATCTAATCAATGGAAATGGTCAACGACTGTTTTGGGTTCGGTAGAAACTATGAGTTCAGAGAACGACCATAACCGAGCACCTTCATCCGGATTGCAGGCTAGTTTCGACGGTGAAGCTTCGTTGCAATCGACAAAGTATTTTCCGTTCACGTTTGTGAGTCTCGGATGGGTTGCAACATAACAAGTCGTTGCAGCTGCCTGTTAATAAACGGAAAATATTAATGCATCGGCACACATAACAGTATAAAGTTACTAGAATGATAAATTGACTAAATTAATATAATTTCTTTTTCAAAACCGTAACCATTTAACATGATAATTGATGTATGGTCAAATGGTCAGAAAGTAAGAAATAATTTTTAGGGTTTAGGTGTCGAATATGATCACGACTAAGGCTGACTTGTCATCACCTGGTTAGTTGCTTGACGACTTTAGTTTTGTTTTCATGATTTTCTTAAACATAAAAATTGATATATGTAACAAAAACATAACTATTTTATACTCGACGAACATACACTCTATACTTTATATTTTATACATGTATGTTTTAATTTTAAAATCATCGCACTTAAAAGAGTATAATTACGTTACCTGAGGAATTGTTTTTAACAGCTTTGAAGCCAGAAAAAATATGAGGTCTGCATGTACATATGATCAATGCAAATAATTAGTATACTTTGATTTATATATTATATAGAGTTTACATGTACAATAACTTTTTAAATTACTTATGTTGCTAGCTAGTATAATGAATAAATACATGTATTTAGCAGGAGATAATTACTCGTGAAAAAGCCTTCATGATCTCTTGTTAATCGCGTTTTAACGATCCCAGGATGCACACAGTTTACAATCACATTCACATCCATTTGCTGCAAACATAATATATATAAACTCATTTCGTTTTATTAATATCTATCCACATAAATTTATAAATATAAATCTCGTAAATGACATGCATCAACTAGTAGTACAAAATAATAAGAACAAAGTGATCGATGTAGAAACATGGTAACACTGAGATTAATGTTGTCAGGATGTATACCAGAAAGAAGAAACATAAAGAATTAAAAAAAAGTCAGTTTTGTCATTAGCTTATAATAGTTTAATATTAATCAAGTGGAAATAATTGAATATATATATATAAATATAAAATCATGATGGATGAATATGTATGTAGCTAATAGTACCTCGAGTCTCCGAGCAAGTTCCTTGGTATGCAAAACGTTAGCGAGCTTCGAGATTGCATATGCACGTGTTGCATCGTACTGACTGCATGCACACAAGACAAATATGCACAATAACTAATCAAAACCATTGTTAAATATTATATTAATCCATCTTCAATTACTGTTTTATTCATAATTGTAGCAAATTATTTTCTTTAATTATAAACTTTTCACCTTGGCGTACGTACGTAGGTGAGCTAACATTGAAGTAAATTTCTAAGAAATTCTTCGAAACAAAATTTTTATCACATTGTAACACACATTTGTGACAAATTAATATTTCACGAAAATTAAACCCTTAATTTTGCAACAAGAAAGCGACATATTTATGATAAAAAAGAACATGTTAAAAATTATTTTTAGTGGATCGAGTAGAAGGGCGACAAACTTTGAGGGTTCTATAGGAGAAAATCCGTCTATACATATTGGTTTGTAAAGAAAAAGGGAAAGAACGAGGGGACGGAGAGACAGGCCAAGTGAGTCCGTGGGTTTTTTGAGTTCGCCTATGTTTTTCCCGTGAAGTTTGTTCCTTCAACCCATTGCAAATGCTTTTACGTTGTAATCTCAAATCTTTAAAAGAAAGAAGTGAAAATATAAAAATGTAAAATATATGAGTTTCAGAGTTAACGAGTGAAGTAAAAAAAAATGAAGTGAAATGAATGGGAAGAAAGATTATTATAATAATCATTCGTAGTGGCTTGTCTCCCGAATCGCAAGGATGTTACATTTCCAACCTAATTTAATTAAATAATTAAAAAAAATAAAATAAACAATAGTAAAATTATAACTTAATTTTTTCTTTGAAACACAAAATAAAATTATATATTCCGCCCCTCTTAATTCTTCTCTTTTCCAATCAAAGATTTTCTTAATAAGAATATTATTACAAATTTCAGCAAATTCGAGGATTGATTATGAGCCATTAGAGCGCATAATCAGCAAAAAGAATATTCGTCAAATATAAACCATCAATCAAAATATATGTTCTTCCTCTCGATTTTGGCGGAATTGTTTCAAAAAAAAAACCAGTGAATTACCTCTTATCTCGACTAATTTCACCGACGCAACGAATCAAGTCACCGGAAAACCATGTATGAATACCCGACGACACGTTCACTATTCGACCTTGAACACCCGTCGTTCTCGCGGTCTCCATCATATCATTCATCAGCAGTTTCGTCAACAGAAAATGACCTAATTATATCAAACTCACACACATGATCAAACTTCATCACACTTTTCGTGTGCTAACTGAATGCTAACAAACTCCTCATTTCGCATCCCTCAAACAACTTACCGAGATAGTTAGTTGCAAACGTCATCTCTACTCCGTCTTCCGTTATCCGGTGCCCGTGAGAAAACTTTCCCGCGTTGTTTCTGCAAATTAATCAACACAGATTATTCATCGTTCACGAGTATGTGAATTGTGATTTGTGATCTAACTGTTGTATCCATAGAAATGAAATTGAATCGAATTGTAGTTACATTAGGAGATTGAGAGGCAGATTGAGAGCTTGAAACTCCGAAACGAAGCTTCTGACGGAGCGAATTGAGCTTAGATCAAGCGTTAGAGTGATAATCTCTGCATCAGGAATCTCCGATCGGATACTCGCTTTGATCTCCTCGGCGGATTTGAGGTTTCGAGCGGGGAGAACGAGCCGAACACCGCGCTTCGCGAGAACTCGAGCGGTTTCAGCTCCGATCCCCGACGTCGCACCTGATAGATAAAGATTGATTAGATTACACATATGATATGATAGGACAATGATGAGTGTGCATGAGCTAGTTTGATGATGATGATGATGATGATGATGACGAAGATGATGATTGATAGTTGTTACCGGTGATGATGGCGGTGGTGGAGTGTTCTCGAAGGAAGTTACCCGTGACTTGATCGGCGGTGGTTTTGGAGCCGTAACCGCTGGGTCCGGTGGCGCCGATGAGGTAGTTGATGGTTTCCATCATTTAGTATCTTTGAATGATCGAAATTGAATTGAAAATGATTGATATGAAGTTGTGTTGTGGAGATGAGATGATAAATAGGGATAGTGGTGGAACGTATCGGAATCGGAGAAGATGATACGTGGTCGTGTTTGTGATATAATCTTTAAAATAAGGAGAGATTTTGCTTAAATAATGTTCAACTTTCTAGTTTGTAGTTTGGTTATTATTAATTTTTAAAACAACAAGTTTATTTTAGGCGTTTCAAAATTATTGAAACGAGTGGTTTATAAAGTTTATTTAACTTTTATTCTAATATTCTCATAATTACGGACATGAATATGATGTTCTTTTAAGGATGTTCACAGGATGTGTGAAATTGTATTTAGTAATTTAGGTAAGTTGTAAATGAAAATCACTAAAAATTAGAAACAAAATAACTAATTTTTGGTTTTTGATAATGAAACAAACAATATGATCAAGATTCATGTAGTTAGAAAGAAAGATATAGGAGAGGAAGATGTTAAACATTTACAAAAATATATTATATTGACTAAAACCAGTTATTCTGTTTTTAAAATTATTTAATAATAGTTTATAGTATACACTTCATGATTAAATAGTAATCATAATAATAAGTGATAAATATTTGATAATTCATGTAGCACATGGCATAGGCATCCCCCTCAATATTGTACCACAAGTAGACCACCCCAACCATGACTCGCAGGCTTAGCCATCAAACCCACTTGACCCGTGCCCCGCTCTTGCCCCCACTTTAAATTGGAGGTTTAAATTTTAGGTTTTAAGTCGTTTAACAATTATTTCTCTTTTCAGATTTTAGTTACCATACGTGTTGATTGCTATGGTTATTCCAGAAATAAAATGTTAACGTTATATTCTTAGCTGGTTTTTTCTCGTGTTATGTGACGGGTGGTTGTTATTCCCAAGTGTTACGCAATGCAATAGTGTAAGTTGGCTTGATGAAACTATAAAAGTGATTGCCTATATTAGTTCTTATAGTACTAATAGTGGCAACAATAATGTTTGGTTCGTAATGTTACTGCCCTCACTATGTCATGTGATACTAAAAAAATTGATTGTGAATACAACTATGTTTTTAAAATTATTTCAAACGTTGACAAAAAAAATAAAGAGATTCACGCATGTCGAGTTCTAATAAAAAAACTAACCAAACAAAGTTATTCCCATGCGCCACCTAGCAGGAGTTTGGCTGTTTTCCCAAACGTTACACAATTTGAGCTCGGTTGCTCTCGTCTCGGCTTGTTGAAAACCATAAGAGTGAATACCTAAATCGATTCCGATAATACTAGTGCCGATAACATTTTTCACTCATCACCGATTTGGTTTGTCACTGTAAAAAAACGGTAAATGTGCTGGTATAGCTTACGATACAAAAAAAAGACTCGATTTAAAATTTACAACTACATTTTCAATAAATGTTATAATGGAACGTTGAAAAAAGTAATAAAAATAGTCACACGTTCAATTTTTAAAAAAAATTATTAGAAAAAAAACGTGTCTAAAATGTAAATTACATATAGTTTGAAGGTGATAATATTAATAAAAAATCGTGTGGATTGCATGTAGAGAGAGGTGGAAAAGAGCGATTTAGATCGGGTTTATGAAAACTATTATCATATTTAAGGAAATTATATAATCCTATAGCGATGAGATATTGTCACCATAAAATTTTCATAATTGCAGGACTATTTTCTTTTTAATTATTTCAAAAAAAAATATGTTTACCTATAACGATGACAAGTCTTTCCACAAGTTGTTGACATAGAGCTTTTATAATGACAGGACTGTTTCCCTTCTAATTATTTCAGATAAATATATATGTATATATATAAACAATATAATCTATTGTATACTAATAAAATAATATTTTTAGCTGACACATGACGCAATGATAGAGTTTGTAAATTTTAGTTTCCCGTCTTTCTCTATCCTAATAAATTATTTCATTAACTACTAATAATTTTAATTTATTTATTTTAAGATTAAAACTATTATTTATTAATTAAGAAAAAAGACCTTTTAATAAATGTAATTTCTTTAATAAATAAGAATTTTTTTCAAAACATCAAACTTTTTAAAAATAAAAAATATTTCAAAACTTGTATTGTTAAAAAATAATTTTTTAATGAAAAAAATGATTGAAAACTTTTCATAAATTTTTAAAAAAAATACTTTTTATAAGAGAACTTTTTCAAAAATGATTAAAACTCAAACTTTTATTATTTAAACTCTTTACTAATACGTAATTTTAATAATATCATATATCAAGATATTGTTTTATAGTTTCCAAATTTTTTATTACTAACTATTTAATATTTATTTATGTAACACGTGTATTACATGGGATACTAACCTAGTATAATATACTTATGGCGACGACATATTGTCGCCTTAGATCCACACATAATTTTAAAATTCTAGCATTATTTTAAATAAATCAAAATATAAAAAATAGACCAATTGTGACGATTTTTCTACACCTTCGACAAGGACTTTTTGTGTCACTGTGCCACCCTAAGGCGACGACATATTGTTGTCATAAGGTTAGAATAGCAAAAAACAAAGTGATCCTATGGCGACGACATGTCATCGCCTTAGGGTGACCTGTAGCGACAACATTATGTCGTCACCATAGATCTAGTAACCATAAGGTTAAATAAAAATATTATGTGAATAATTATTTATTAATATTGAAAAATAAAAAAAATAAAAATTTTGAGATAAAAATACCATTCAAATTACGTATAATAGTTAATTTAGGTGATAAAAGAATAATAATATTTTCCAGACTTTTGCCTTTAAAAAACTTTGCATTAAAATTTTATTTTTTTATCACTTCAATTTTTTTAAAAAATACTTTTTTGAGCAATGTCATTTTTTTAAAAAAGTCCTTTGCATTTAAGACTTCATATCTCATAAAACTTTGTTTTAAAAAATATAAATTTTTATAACAAAAAGGTACTTGTTTTTAAATTAACAAAAAAAATTGTTTTATAAATTGTAAACTATATAAATAGTATAATCAGTATTTAATGCATTACTAAATAGTTATGTTTAATTTTGATAATGTCATATGTATAATACCTAGATGGAACCTAGGTGGAGGGGGAGAAAAAAATCATGTAACAAATATACATTTCATTTTATTAGAGTAGATGAAGCCATCAAAATCAGTTTTAGGAAACTAATGATGTTTTATATATTATGCTTTCTTTTTATTATGCCAGGTTCCTCGATCGAATTTCTTTTTTTACGTTTGATTATTTTTGTTGTTAATCTATTATATTAATAAAATAAGATCTTTTAGTAGGTTGATTGTCACAATTCTAGAGCTTCTAAATTTTTAATTCTTGTTTCTCTCTTCTAATAAATATCATATTAACTACAAATGATATTATTTAATTTTTAATATTAAAAGTATATTTATATTAAATTAAAAAGAAAGATCTTTCTACAAATGCAATTTGTAAAATAACTTTTTTATAAATTAAGAATTTTTTTCAAAAGAAATATCAAACTTTTAGAAAACACTATATATTTTAAAACATGTGTCATTAAAAGTAAACTTCTTATGAAGCAAAAATAAATAAATTTTAAAGTTATAATAAACAAAATATTAAAAGTGATACTTTTTTAAAACGTTTTGTTTTGAAAGAATTTGTTTAAAAACCAACTTTTTTTGAAAAAACAAAAATTTTAAAAATGATATTGTTTTTTTATTACTCGTACGTAATGTCAATCATATCTTATATCTAAAAGTCATTTTATAATTCATTAATTTTTATAAATAACTATTTAATATTTATTTATTCAACCCGTATAATACACGGAGGAACTTAGTTAAATAATATTACAATGTTAAAAACGTTACTAAATAATTTAATTTTGAATGTCTGGAAGTAGATTTTGACTTTGATAGAAGTCAAAGATTCATCTCCTTCGATCCCAAAGAGGCGAACTGCTCGATGCATCCAACCAACAAATTCAATATTTGACTTAAGTACTTGTGACAACCCACTACAAACATAAGGTACAACTAATTCATTTATTTATCTACCAAAAATATTATGTTTTATACATGTTACAAGTATGGTTAAGTAAGTGAATAGAGAAGTTTTGTGACATTATTTCTTATAAATTAATTTTATGTAAAGTTTATATCCTATTACTTCTGTAAGGTTTTATATGTGTATAATGTTTTTGACGAGTCAATTTAATTACTTCTTGGCAAGATTACTTTCGTACTTTACTTTGCTTTTGGGCTTAAGATAAATTTTTTTTAAAAAGGAATAATTTTAAAACTAGAGTTGGCACAATACATGTTTAAACGTCATTTGAATCTCTTGAACAGATCAGAAACAACGATTCTTATGAGGCGTTAAGAAATCATTAAAGAAGATCTATTCGATTGCTTGGGAGAGACAACTAGCCCCTAAATCACAAGATAGCTCCCATTTTGGTTACTTAAAGTTGTCTAAATCGTGAGATTTCAGTCATTTGAACTGAATTCAAACCAAGAAAATCAAATCCGAATTCGATTCACATTCAACGTAATTATTAGCTTCTCATAATTTAAAAGTCGATCTCTGTTTTCATATCTACTTGAATTTTAGCTTCTCATTAATGTGTTTATAACGTCATAAGAAACAACCCAACACCGTTAATCACCAAATTCAAAAACGGCAAAGAATAATATTCAGTCAAACACTTATATTATAATTTGTTTAAGATAAACATGCTTTATAGAAAATTATTTGGTTGACGGGATAAATGGTAAGGTGGTGTATATTATAATGTATACGGTTATATTCTTCCACTTTGCTCCCAAAAAGATGTGGAAAAACTAAAATTAAAAACCTTTCATCGTGTTTCATGTTACTCCATTTTGGAATCATCCATTCATACTATTTTCTTATTTGATTTCACGAAAATAGTGATGCACTTTTTGTATGCAATATAAGCTCACTTAAATAGTTAAATGTTACTGAATTGAATTTGAAAATCATAAACTTTAATTTAAAATCAAGTGTTTTTAACATTTTCATTACTAGTTATCTTTAATAATCTTAAATTTTAAGGAATCCTAATTAATGCATTCGTAAAATCGTATATTATTAAGTGTTAGAGTGTAAGTTAATAGAGAGTAGCCTTGCATCATGTAACTAACCATTGCATTAAAAATTTACAAACTAATTTAAATAATAATTCAGACAAAAGCGTAAAGAGAGCCTAGCTTCGGTTGTTCCCTAATTCTTTCATAACCAATAACATACAAAACGAGTTATTGACTTTATATTAAAAAAATAATATACAATAATGATTTTTCTACCAACAAATTTCTTATTGTTATACATTGAAAATATAGTAAATAATCTGTAAGAGTTTATTGTTGTGTACACTAAAGTGTATATATTGGTCAAGCAAGAGTTTATTATTAGTAAAAGGAAGCCTTAATACGCTATCGATCATTGTACTATTAGTAGCTAAAGGGGTCGGATGTTAACTTCTTTGTTCTAAGAATCGATTATCGATGAACGCTAACATCTCTCATCTTTTTGTTCTTGCGAGAATATTCAACTACCTTCTATTTTTTGCAAAGTTTAATCTATGAAGAAACCAAACTTTTTCAAATTGTCTAAATAGCTTTTTCATATTTTAAATTTATTTGAATTAGAGAAGCTAGGCGTTTGTCCAATATTCAACATGCGTATCTTGAAAAGGTGAGTGTATCCGTAGTGTGTGTAAACGTTACATGATAGTCAAGTTACCGGCCAAAAGAAATAATAATATTGTAAGAAAATGTATTAAATATATTGATATACGACTACTTCCATTTACTACAGTAAAAATTTTAATTTAAACAACGTGTTGTTTATCCATTATTAATTATACGTTTACATAAATTAAGCTTTAACATTATCACATACAATTTCATAAACAAGCATGTGTAATTATTTGGCATTTACTTCTAGGTTTATACACACATACAAACAAATGTTCAATACAAAACTAAACTAAATAGAAATCGTATAAACAATTATATCTGCTCCTACGAGTGAGACACATAAAATAGTTATAAAATCGCATATTCGTTTCTCTTTATCTCTCATTATATTTGATATGATTATCGTAAACTAAGTTAATCATCTGCTTAGAATTGATTATATAGATACACACATATACATACATATATTTACATCCATATATGTTAGGAGTTGGTGTCATTAGGGTTTGTCTTGTGTTTGGATACGAAACCCCACATAACCACACTTATGGATTTGAAATCACAAAAGCTACTTATTTAGGGTTTTTAATGCTTCCTTTCTCTATCATATGCACTATATAGTAGCTTTTAGTAGCCAACTAGATTTGACTAGTGACTACCCTTTATTAAAATTAAAGAATCAAGAAAATGTATTGTTCTAAAAAGCTCTCAAAATCGCAATCTAGACCCTTTTAATCGCTAAATTAATGTCATACTAATACTTAAGGTTTGCATATTTGTTTATAAATCATATTCAATTATTAAATAAACACTTGTCGCTAATTGCTATATACAGATTACAATAAATATTATCAAGCATCTTGGCATTAATGATTTCCACTAACTCATTATCTCCTGATCTAAACCAATAATACTATCGAAGTGAAATCATTCAATACGTATTCAATGATTTGCGATTCTCTTTAGTCGCCCCAACACATAATGTCACACCCCCGCTAAGAGTGGAAATACGGGGATGGAACGAGACGGGATTATCATAACACATGGTAAACGATAGAGATGCAATATAATAAATGATGACAAGCGTGTCATGACGACACCCGACAACAAGGGTACTTATGTCGTGTTTAGTCAATATTTACGACAACATAGCCATAAGCATAAACATGTTACATGAATCACATAAACAAAGATAATAACATTGTAATGTATTTCCCACAACCCGGAAACAAGTTTCAAAAGTATGAAGTTTAAAGTAGACTACAACAATGATTTTAGAAAGACAATGTTCAGTCTCAAAAATGCATCCTACGGTCTCCACTAGGCAGCACATCTAGATCTTCAACTAGCATGATCACCTGAAAAGATATACTCAAAATGGTCAACAAAATTGTTGGTGAGCTCGCAGGTTTAAATGTAAATACGTAATTGATGCTGTATAATAGTTTGTTGCGGAATACCGTGAATACAGTTATAAGTAAGCAAAATCACATGACATGAGCTTTACAACCAAACCTAACGACGTACACAAATAATCTTGTCAGAATATATTCACCCAAGGCCCGTTCCTGGCGACTGTTGGTACTAACTAGTATACCAACAACGAGGGTGAGGGTGTCAACCCAAGTAGTACTACCAATACCTATCCGTCGGTTCCCACACTGGAATTAAATGGTTGTAAAGAAAGAACCACACAGCAAACCCAAGCATGTATCAGATAAGTACTCACAAAACAGTATCACGTTGATTCCAAGTATGTAAATTGTATGTAAGTTGTACATCATAGAAAACGGGTGAACATACTTTTCCCCCATGTTTGTAAATGATTGAAAAGTGTATAAGCATAAAAAGGGGCCACGAAACTCACTTGTTAAGTGGTAAGTATGAATGATCAAAGTTCCCAACGGTTGTATGTAATGAACGGTCAAACACCTATTGACAGTTATTGTTAAGCATTAATGATATGTATAAAGTACACCGTAATGTTCAGTCGGTTTGGGTTGTATCGGTTCGGTTGTGGGTAACACACACACAAACAGACACACGTATTAGATCTTATGTAGATCCAAGTACTAGAAATCGTTGCCATTGCTGGTGATATTGTGTAAAAGATCCATTATTATAGGAAAGTATTTATTAAATATTAATAGTCACAAATCGGTTGTTGATACTTGTAAAATGTTAGGTTGATTTGATTTGGAATAGTATTCGTGGCCTTGATAGCGTTGACTTTAATCTTTGTGGTCGAGCAATGACATTTGTATTGATGTTACCTTATCATCACGCGACATTCAAGAAGGAAATTCACACACACAACATCATTAGTCACACAACAGGACCAGACGCCCGACTCAACACTCCATTCGTACGAATCAACCTTCAATCGTACGAATCAGCTTCATTCGTACGATTGAACCTTCATTCGCACGACTGGCATTCAGTCGTACCACACAATAGTCAATCGCACGACTTAACCTCCATACGCACGAATCAACCTTCATTCGTACGAATCAGCTTCATTCGTACGACTGAACCTTCATTCGTACGATTGGCCTTCAGTCGTGCGATGCACGCACAATCGCATACATTCAATCGGTCGAAGGCTCAATCGCATACAACATTCATCCGCATTGACTCAATCGCACACAACATTCATCCGCATTGACTCAATCGCACACATTCATTCGATCGCACGACTCAGTCGCATGACATCCCCAGTTGCACAACTCAGTCGCCCGAATGACACAGTCGCATGACTCAGTCGCACAACTCACCCAGTCGCACGGCTCAGTCGCATGACAGACCCAGTCGCCTGAACTGGAGGTTCGCGACTGCCGAAGTGCAGAGCAGCCTCCGGCTGCTCCGTGCATGAGTTTTACACCACAAGGATTTCCAGAAACACACTACAAGCACACACAAACAAGAAGCACACGCAGAAAGACATCACACGCACCCACACGACCTCTTGTGTTCGGGTTGACCCGAACACCTAGAAATGGACAGCAGTATAACAAGCAAGAAAGAGACAACCAAGGTCGTCTACCTGCAAGGATGGAGCAGACTAGGTTGTAGATGAAGTTTAGACGAAGAAAACGAGACGAGACGGGGAGGTTTTGGTGCAAGGAAGAAGATGTTGTGAAGTGAAGAAGAATGAAAAAGAAGTGAAGAAGGTGAAGAAGAATGGCTGGGAAATGGGGTTTTCATACCCATTCCAAGTTTGCAAAATGTCAATTTTAGTCCCTGCACTTAACCCCCGAGCTCCCAAAGTTTGTTTCGGTTGAAAACAACTTTAAAAGTGTTGTTATATTATTGTTAAAAATGTATTTAATGATAAATGGCACTTAGAATTGGTTTTATTAATGGCAATGATATTATATAAAAATGACGTATTTAGTGATAATAATGATGAAATTTGTAAAAGTTTTAAGCATAGCACACGTTCACGAAGGAAACACAATCACAAGATAATAAAGCAAGTAGGATATCCACACAAGGAGTTAATAAAGATGAGGAATGAACGATCAAGGAAAAGTTAACGGGATATTCACGTTAATTGACGGACCTTGTAGTGACGGATGTCACACATAATATATGTGAATTTAGTTATATGAGTCACATCAACAGTTTTGTTATGATATGTGTTATAATAAACGAACCCACTTTTTATACAATTTTACACTAATGTTTATAAGATGCAAAATAGTTTGTGTGAGTAAAGTCGTATGAAAGATTTAAGATGTGACACGTGTATGTTTTAGGAGAAAAGTATATGTGTTTGTTTAATTATAAAATGTTTTTAATACCATTGTAATCACGCAGGTATGTGTTCATAAAGAGTTTGGAGACATTTTTGTAAGTTAAACATATCGTCTAAGTAGTTTAAAAGCACTGTTATATAATGTCAAGGTATAAAGTTAATTAGTAGCTTTTTGAGTATAAAATTCTTGATGAAAGTACATTTTAAGGGTAGAAAACTCAAGAAAAAGTCAACATTTATACCTTATCTCCTTTCAACTATTTTTATCTTTACATGATTTATTTCTAATAGTCATTAAATTAGTTAGAACAAAACTTCAAATGGATCTTATTTGCGAATCCTAGAAAGTCATCCGAGCATGACACGTATTTAGAAGAAAAAGGATAACTGTGTCCAAAAAAAGATGAAAGTTCATCATGAGAGTTACATGCGAGTCAAATGTAATTTTCATATTTTTTAAGCGTCTATAACTTTTTCATGTCAATTTAAAAAAAATCATACTATTAGTTTAAATGTTTTTTATCTTTAATATAGTATGATATTGACATAGTTATAAAAATATATATTTATTTAAAAGGCTTGAACCGGACATGTTGTACATGTTTTGCATTTTTGTGCATGCCGTTTTAGTATCATGTTAAATATAACGTCCAGGAGTAATTTGTAAAACATCATGATAGAAATTATAATTTATTAATCAAAATTGACACATTGTTTAGTTAAGATGTTAACCATACCACAAAACACCCGCATCTATATTTGACTAGAATATGTTCTATATATATATATATATATATATATATATATATATATATATATATATATAACCTCTCTTATCTCCACTAGGGTGACAAGGATTACAAGTTTTGTCCTATTTATGCATTTACAAAGCTAACACTTTTGTTTGTTAATCTCCAATAAATTAGGCTTGTATGACCTACATTTATAATTTTATAATCTATACTTGCACAAGCTGAGATGTAAAAACAATAGATAAATAAAAAAATAAAACCTCAAATGAAATGATTGTATTTTTTAAGCCTTAAGTGGGAGATGATGATGATATGATTGTTTATAAATCAATAAAATTGAATAGACGGTTAAAATCAACTAAGTTGGATGGTTCGGTCACTTTTGCAATTATATGGATTGGTTTAAGGTTTGAAAAACTGAATTTTAGGTTCGGTTGATGGTTTATGTCTTACGATCGACGACCTAAAGCAATGCAGTTGAGTTTTACATTCTTTATATGTGTGTCTAGTATACTAATCAATTTAAAGCAAATTAATGATATTGGAAGAAACATTATCATGTAATGATAGAACCAAACTGTTTTGAATAGCTTGATCGGTTCAACTAAACCAACCAACCTAACTAATAGTTTATTTCTTGGAATAAGATTGTAAATAAAATTGGCAAAGTTTTACTTATTTTTATATTTGTCTAGCATACTAATCAATTTACGAGAATAATAATCCTAAAAAGGATTTATAAACATGAGTTAAACAAGATCATTTTGAATAGTTTGGAAAGATTCATGGTCATAACTAGTTTACTTTATCGTTGTCTAAAATAGTTTTTATCAGTTTGAGTTGGATTTTCATTGATCGTAACCACTTTGTTTGTCTATTAACTAATGAAGGATATTAAAGTGAAAATTATTATAGTGGAAAAGATGAAAGAAAGTAGTATTGGCATCTATGGAAATAAATCAAGGATATTTTTGCTCAATAATGATGGCTGAATAGTCCACTAAATCACATGTCATAGGAAAGTAGAACTAGAAAGAATCTAGAGAACGACAAAGAAATTGGCAAACATACATATAGTGATCGATGGTGAAGTGGTTTGAAGTTTGTGGGTGCTCATTACATAACAGCAGCGATATGGTCTTCTTATGGTTCATAACATGCTTTTTTTTTCTTTAAATGTCTTTTTATGGACAACATTTGGAATTTTCTAAGATAAAATTATGATATCATGCATCTTACAAAACTAAAACATATACTTTTTTTTGTTTGAAAAGTATACTACTTATCGCCCACACATGGGGTTATTTTAAAAGTCCTATGGCCTATGGGTGTGGGATGAGTATGAAGTATAATATAAGATGATGTCCAACTTTATAACATAATGCATACATATTTGTTTACCCAACAATACTTATAACACTTCGATTTTAATTTTATTTTCTTTTGCTCATGTTAAATTGAGTAACATACTAGTCTACTAAACTTTTAGCTTTTATATTTCTAATTTTACTGAGTAATAAAATTATATAATAATTTAAGTAGTAAAAAGTGTACTTAGAAATTCAAATTCTACTTTTTAACAAACAAATGAATATAGTTAATACCCAACAGTAATCAGTAACTAAACGATATGGACACGATTTTGTATATAAAAATGAAACTATGAATACCAATTTCCATCTCAACTCATCCCTGTGCAAAACCCTGCACAAATCCAACATCATTAATGTGCATAAGTTGTTGGGTACGGAACAAAGATCGAGTAATATGCAGCTCCTTTCGGTGAAAACTGAAAGCGTTGAAGAATATAAACTAAGTTACCTACATAGCGTGTGTAAATATATATTTTACACACTGCTTTGTGGAAAATGTTGAAACTAGCATATTGAAATATCATTTGACTAAACGTTGAAGAGACGGGTCAAATGAGTCAAAGAGTCAAGTTTTGGTCATTTATGGTTTAAATTTCAAACCTAACTAATTAGATAAATTACAAATGAACAGTCTAAGAATGGGTTGATTAGATACACATATGCTGAATTGTGCATGTAAGATGGACAACGGTAACTTCAGGTCATTTGCAACTGATTGATAAGTAGCATAACGATGTTCACCTTTCGAAAATCATAACTACACTCATATCACTTCACAGTCATGTTATCCAAGTCTTGTTGCAATGACAACATACAAAATGCAAGTACAACCGTTATAAAGGCGCTCTGGTATATCATAGTATACTCATTCATATACCGTGTGGGAAGTTAGTGAGATTGCAGTTTCTTCTTGTAATCCTGGAAGTTTCCACTAAAAGGTGTCACCCTGCCTTCAGATACTGCCCACAACTGGTCAACACTGCCGAAATCAGATGCTCGTCGTGACTTACCTGTAAGTTAAAATAATTTGTGACAGAAGTATTAGATCAAGTGTTTATTTTAAATGTCATGTGAATAAGACCCACATAATTAAAATCTCCAGGCTTGATTCTTATCTGTTTATATCATATTCCTTTGTTCTCATTCATTATATTGTGGTTTTCAGTCATTTCACATTTTCATTCTTCTTACGTTAGAAAGGACCCACATAACAAAATTCTTGAATAAAATTGAGGAGGACCCGAGTATTTATTTGTTCATATCATTTTGGTACTCCCGCCGTTAAGTTAATGGGCCCACATCTTCCCCAGTCTCATATCATATAAACGAGACTCATAAGTGAGAAGGCTAAATAACTCGAAGGAGTTAGGATCTAATTACCATCAGAACTCCTCCTTGGTAGATAACAAGACCCTGTATTAATGCTTCCACTGCATCCAAATCCTGCATTTGAACACAAATTTTGTTGAACATTCTGTTAATCGATGCTGGTAAACCAGCATTACACTTAAAGGTGGCAATTTCTAGCCCATTTAATTTTTAACCCGTCAATTTGGGTTACACTTTTCTCTGTAAATAAAAAAATAAACCCATTTCAGCCCCTTGACCAACCTCCTGACCTGACACCAAGCAAATCCAAAAAAAAGTGTTTCTTGTTGAAAAACTAACAAAATGACTCTTTATCTAACTCCAAAAAAAGGGTAATTAAGGAAATCATTAATTTTGGCTCCAAATTGGATGATTCTGATGATCCACCACATTTATAATGATGAAAAAGCATATGATAATGTACCGTGAACCCACAAGCACAATGATGGTGGCAAAAAGTGAGGCATACATATAAATGGTTATAATATAGTATAAAAAGAGGACAAGAAACAGATGGTCAATTCAATAATAACCACAAGACCATTCTACAGGTTTCAATATGAATAATATTTAGAGGGAAAAAACAATGAGACTTACAAGATGATTTGACGGCTCATCAAGCAATATAATGTGAGGCTTTTTAAACGTTATCTTTGCAAATGCGACCCTGCTTTTCTGACCACCTGAGACGCCACTAAGAACACTGAATACTAAGCTGTGTGTTGTTGAAGTGGTTTTAGCACCACTAATTTAAGTTTAAGAGAGTGAAAGCAGTATGCTCCACACATCCACCAGACGATTCATATATAAAATAGCAAAAGCCAATAATAAACGAATGTGTACCAGACAACGTGTACATTGGTTGCAGTGCCAGATTCCCGGTTACACCAAAGGAACCTAAGTGACCTCGAAGCTTTTGTTCAGGCACTCCCTGTGATTGCCAAAAATCATAATTAAACCTAATATACATAGAAGAATGATATTCAACTACAGTTAGCTGCATCAAAAATTTTTATTAATAATCTTGAAATGGGAGAAGATCTACGTGATAGTGATTTGAACTAAGACACAAAAAGTAGAAAAAAGAAATAAAACACAAAAGCAAAAGTTGCCATATAGGAACTCACTGGGAAGCAACGCATCATATATAGAAGTGGATTGGAGGTGAGGTCAAGTCCATCCACGTGATGCTGACTGAATACAGCAATACGAACCTGTTGAGGGAATTAACACCAAAATCAGATGAACAATATTATAGCATAGAAAAAAATAATAATGGACATAGCATTTTCACTAATCAGAATTTTTAAGCAACTCTTATTATATTCACCTTAGCCGAACGAAAAACTGTTCCTGAGGTTGGTTGAAGCTCCCCTGAAATCAGCTTAAGTATAGTGGACTTACCAATACCATTAGGACCCACCACTGAAAATTAATTTGCATACCACTGTTAGAAACTGAAACAAATATGCAATATCAAGGCTAAAATATATATATATGAAACTATTTTGATACCGCTATCAAATCACATAAAGATATACTTAGCAAAAAACATAAAGATTTTTATTGCTAAACATATCAAAATAAGAATACAAACATGTGATATCGATGTGTGTATATATATGTATATATAGATGTAAATAATAAATATATAAGCACATGCACACACAGATACATCACATATATATATACCAACATTCATATAAATATACACACAAACTGGGACGTGGACAAATATATACTTATGTACATAATGTATACATACATACATACATACATACAGATACAATGTCTAAATGCACACAAAAAAATAATTAAAAAGGGAACTTTAAAGCGTTAATGCGTTATCCTTACTTGCTACACGGCTGTCCAAATCTATCCCGAAGTTCAAATTCCTAAACAGTATTGGGCCTCCCGGGTAGCCAAATGAAGCATCACTGTCATCACAATTGAATAAACAAAAACCTATGATTAAAAAGCCCATTGTTACTCAGATGACATTAGCTTTTTAATGTACAAATGAGAGCGATGACCCATGTAACCAGTTAATACAGAACAAAAAAGGCATATTATTCCTCAATGATTGATTTCTTGACAAGAATAATTTAAAAGGGTTAGGGACTAAAAATAATTATTTTCAAACATCAAACCTGAAACTTATTATTGGCGGCCCAGGCCTATCATCTGGAGTAGGAAAATCAAACTTGTAACTGCATACACAAAACAAACACATAACAAGTTAGAATAGCCTAGATATAATCAATAGTTACCAATATCAACCCATACAGAGGTGGCAAAACACAGGACGCCTGGATAACATGTAGTTTTTTGTGCAGGTCAGAAAAGGTTTGGATTGACCCAGAACACTTTTGTCTAGAACTATAATTGTTTATAAACAATTAGTGTTTCAATTTGAATACAAGAATTATATTTTTTCACCTAATCTGATCTTTTGAGATAAATTATTTAGGGAGTACGCATTTTAAATACACTTTAGGCAACTTTCAACCCATTTCCTCTTTATCTTACCATTTTGACTCATTAGAGATTAAGCATTAACCCAAATCTCTTAAGTAAATGGTTTAAAATTGCCACCTCTATTAAAACATGTACACATCAGCAAGCACAATTATATAAAAAATGTGGCTGTGGTACGCACTCTGGATCATTCACAACTTCATCAACATGTCCTAAGCGTTCCAGCGCCTGAAAATTAGTTAAACAGAAATGGAAAATCACATCACAAAACCTAGTAATTCATATTTAAAAAGGTATGATAATCTAAATAGAACTTTACCTTGATTCTTGATTGAACAAGAGAAGCACGTTTCGCATTATACCGGAATTTATCAATGAAAGCCTGCAGCATTAGAGATAATGAGTGTTAATTCAACAAAATATAATGTAGTACCCGACTACACAATATGTATGGCTTTTGAATTTCATTTCCGATCAAATTTAGAATGAAAATATGATGTGCAGCTGGCTATTCTGTACACCATTACCTGTAGAAATTTAATGCAGAATAACAAGAAAGAACACTATTGTATGTTCCTTTTTAAAATCAGCATAACAAATTATGAAACTTATTTAAGAGTAATATAGCACGATCAAAACCTGCATATGTTCCCTTGAACGCTCATTTGATTCAAATGCTTTCTGTTGGTTTTTAAGATGTTCGGCTCGTGTCCTCTCAAAGGTATCGTAATCTCCTTTGTATGCAGTCAACTTCTGGTTTTGAAGGTACAAAATATCTGTGACTACCTGCAAGACAAAACAAACAAGAGATATACCAGAGGATTTTACTAAATAATGAAATACAAATTTGCCAAAATGTTACCGTATTCAAAAATTCTCTAGCATGAGACACAACAATAAATGTTTTTGGCCATTTAGTTAGATAAGCTTCCAGCCACAGCACTGCATGAAGATCAAGATGATTCTGCACATAAAAAAAAGAAGTCATTTTTTAATAATTTTACCGCCTAAAAGTATCATCAAGGGTGTCTTGTGTGACAAACCGTAGGTTCATCAAGTAATAAAAGATCAGGCTCAATGAAAAGAGCACGAGCAAGAGCTATTCTCATTCTCCATCCTCCAGAAAAAGCTCTTGTTGGTTTTTTTTTGCATTTCTGGCGTGAAACTGAGACCCTGAAATTCCCGTAGTTGGTAAAATATAATCATTCCATTGACAAATCAAGGAACAAGAAAATTAATATCTTACAACAAAATATTTAACATGGCTCAACGTAAAACTCAGCTCTAAATATTACATTCAGTTCACAAAGTAAAGTCTTGAGATTAGTGGGCTAATTAATTAATTAATGTTCTATAGAGTAGGGAGTAACCGCAAGAATAGAAGCAGCACGAGACTCTGCAGAATATGCATCAATGAACTCTAGTCTTTTATATATCACTTCCAGCTTTTGTGCAATTCCATCATTGTCATTTACCAAAGTTGGGTCCTTTTTAGCTTCAGCGTCTAGCTCAGCATCTCTCTGTAATTTTATAACATTTCAAGTAGTTACGGAAAAATACATGACACGCATTAGTCACAGGTTTCTCCATGTGCATTCACACATACAGTGGAGGAAAAAAAGAAACTGAAGCAAAAACCTGTAATTTTAGTAACCGGGCTTCTTCTTCCAAAAGTTGTGTTCTCTCAACATCAGAATTAAGAACGCATTGTAATGCAGATGTGTCATCACCAACGACTTCCTGCTCTACATGCAATATCTGACAGTTTTTAGGAATACCTTCAATGGCATGCATAGCCATATACCTTAGGAAAGTTGTTTTCCCTGTACCGTTCCTGCCAACAAGACCTGTAAATATGTCACACGTAATGGTGTCATCACAAAGAAAACGTTAATCCTATAGAAACAAAAATGTATACTTCTTAATAAATGTTTGTTGAACAACAAAGATCACCAATAGACACATACACATGCACAAAAAACATAAATGCAATGGCATTTGTGTGACATACTACATAGGGGTGTAAGTCCTATGGCGGACAATGACATAGAAATGATAGAATTAGGAGTAGGATTAAGGTGTGTGGGTTTGCTGTTCAAAAAAAACAAGAACATTTCATAGAATAACTTATACTATCCGAATAGATTAGATAATTTATATATTCTGATTTATTTTAATATGCCTTTAAATGAAAAATAAGACTCACCATAGTGTCGTCCAAAAGAAAGTGTAACAGTACAGTCAACAATAAGTTCACGTCCACCAACAGACACATTAAAGTTCTCCATATGAATATCCCTAACTGTAGATCCTTCAGCACTATTGTCATGATTTACAGATACAACAGGCATTCCTGCTTTTGCTGCTTCCATTTCTGCTACATGCATCTGGTATTGCATCTGACCAATGAAGAAATATACATAAGAACTCCAATATAAAACTAACCACATTCCTTCAATCAAAAAATAAGATGACATGTTATTGTACCAACATGTGCAGGAAAAAAATCTCTACTTGACTGAACTGAGAACATATGTATGGAGTGACCAATGGCTCATCTTGATCATAGATAAGCCTCTATACGTCAGCCCAGTCATTTATCAAACATAAGCCTCAACAAGTGTAGGTACACATGTGTCAACAAATATAACTAACATAAAGAACCCTTGGTTTTAAAAGCAGTGAGGCCCCCAAGGCATTTAGATCCCAAAATCTGATACGTAAGTTCTGCGCATCACTAATGCAAGGCGTTCATTATTAAAAAAATACTAAGAAGTTATATTCAGATAACATTTTAACTTGTTAGCTATTAAACACTATCATCTCCTATCTAACCGGTTCAACCGATGGTCTAACTTGTTCAGACTCTCAAACTCATTGTTCAACAGATGGTTAGATTTGTTCAATGGATGGTAAGATTTGTTCAATCAGATATGGTAAACTCAAACCAATTGCAATAGATACTCTAATTTGTTCAAATATTGGTCAACCGTTGCGTCAGCACATCACATGTGTTGGGTTTGTGGAGTCTTATTTGGGCTCAGGTTAAAAGACAACTTAATGGCGGATAATTAAATTAAAGACCTGGCCCGTTTTTTATTTAATTTTGGCCCATTAGGGTTTTCTTGGGGATTAAGTTGTAAACCCTAATTTTCTCTATTTATATTGTGTATTGTACTTGTAATTCCTCACGAGTGAGGTAAAAAGCAATAAAAGTATTATCCTGGTTGCAGCCCGTGGACGTAGGTCACATCGACCGAACCACATTAAGTCTCGCGTGTTCATCTTTGTTATTATTTTTCTCTCGCAGTTTGATTGTGTTTATGTGTCGATCTATACCCGGATCCCTAACAAGTGGTGTCAGAGCTACAGCTCGTTACGTACGGGAAACACAACATGAGAGAAAAAAGTTGTCCGTCTAAGGTTTTTTTTGGTGTCAGCAGGTAGTCGTCATAATCCAACGATCAACCAAAAGTCACAAAAGTTACCAAGATCCAAAGTCGTGAAATCTCAGGTGCATTTTTTAAGCTTGTTTATTTACTATTTTTTTGAGACCGAGAAAAAAAAGATAGTGTTCAATAGAACAACACTCAAGTTCAGGCAGCCGGCCATAGTTGTGTTTGACACTACTTTCAGTCTTGACTCGATTAGTGAACAAATTGTAGTTTGAGATATGACTGAGAGCGAAAAACTTCAGATTGAGAAGTTTAATGGAAACGACTTTGGTTGGTGGAAAATGCAAATGGAGGATTTGCTTGTTCAAAAAGACTTGGATGTTGTTTTGGGTGATAAACCAGAAAAGATGGAAGCAACTGAGTGGGAAAATTTAGATAAAAAGGCAAAGGCGGTTATTAGGTTGTCGCTGACAAAGGATGTTGCGTTCAACATTCTGAAGGAAACTACAGCGAAAGGTATCATGGATGCGTTATCTAATATGTACAAGAAGCCTTCGGCAGCAAATAAAGTTTTCGTGATTCGAGAGCTAGTTAATACAAAGATAAAGGAGGGAAGTTCAGTTTTAATGCACATCAACAACTTGAACTCAATTTTGTCAAGACTTGGGTTAGTTGGCATCAAATTTGAGGATGAGGTTCAGGCTCTACTACTGTTATCATCATTGCCAGATAAACAGGTCAGGGGCAGATACAGCTGTGACTGATATGGTTGAAGCTTGGGGAGCTTCAACGGGCCTTCAGGTTAACTGATGAGAAGGCCGCTGCAACCAGGATGACGAGGAAGATTACAAGAGGTACAAGTGTTCACAGCGGAAGGCAGTTTGAAAATGATCAAGCCGGAGATTGTTGGGTTTGTGGAGTCTTGATTTGGGCTCGGGTTAAAAGACAACTTAATGGCGGAATAATTAAATTAAAGACTTGGCCCGTTTTATATTTAATTTTGGCCCATTAGGGTTTTCTTGGGGATTAAGTTGTAAACCCTAATTTTCTCTATTTATATTGTGTATTGTACTTGTAATTCCTCACGAGTGAGGCAGAAAGCAATAAAAGTATTATCCTGGTTGCTGCCCGTGGACGTAGGTCACATCGACCGAACCACGTTAAATCTCGCGTGTTCATCTTTGTTATTTTTCTCTCGCAGTTTGATTGTGTTTGTGTGTCGATCTATACCCGGATCCCTAATAACATGTGCATCATGGAACTGCATCGCATTAACTGCAACGCATCATGTTCATTGCCATCAGGCAAATGCATGCATTTTTAAACCAATAATGAACCTAACCAGCATGCTCCCACACATAAAAAGACTGATATATACACACACACACACAACACACACATATATACACGTATACAGTAATGTGTGTGTGTTTTGTTGGAACTTACTTCTCTTTGGCGATCTTCCTTCCTCTTCCTTCTTTCAAGCTTGATTTTGTCACGTTCAGTAAGTAGAGGACCGTCAACAGGTTCAGGCTTCTTTTTAGGGGCTTTCACTTCATCCATTCCTTCATTCATTCTAAATGGTGTAGCAAGGCTTCTAACAGCCGGCTTCACTTTGATCAACCCATGCTTTCCAAATTTCTCTGATAGTCTGCCACAAACCTACAAGGTTGTTTGAAGAAAACTCATGAATATAATTCAAACTCAATAAGTATATTTTGTGCGGATTAATTATCCACTTAGGAGGTCTTTCTAATAGGATGCATGTAAAATAAATCACACATTCACACTTTCTATGCATGACTTGGTTGAACATAAATTCAAATATAATTAAAAGCTTGTAGAAGTAGAAACTACATTAATGGAGATTTGAACTATTTATAACACAAAACAATATAAATCTCTTCAATACATACACTTGACTACTTGAGCACATAAAGAACTATTTAATTTGAAAGGGCCAGAATATAATGTTATCTATTATTGAGTTAAGTTAGTTATTAAATTTTTTCGCCTTCAAAATCAACCAAATTGATATCCCTATATCAGTAACAAGGCAAGAATAGCAGTAAAACTAGAACTACAGTTTAGTACTGCATCTGTTGAAAAGAATTAGATCATCTTATTGTGAAACAACAAATGAAACGACTATCTTTCTTAAACATTTTTAAAAGTTGGACGACATATTTGGTGTAGGTAAGAGACGAAGTGACCGCAAATCATATATAAGTATATAACTAAAGCATTAAACAAAACCTCACTCATAGAGTCATAACATATCATCTTTATTTCATTGCACGGCCCATAAGCTTGATCCATCAAAATTTCCTAACGTCATGAATATATATTTTGTTCTTGCAGATCCAAACCCAGGTACTCTTTCCCCATTAATGATTCATCATGCATCCTCTTTGTCCTAGAGAGCATCTAATCAAATACTTCTACCAATCTGTATGTATAACTAACCGATTCTTGAGGAATGAAACCATGGATAAGTAATCTACTAATCCGATCAGATTACAAAGATTTCAATAATAATTATCATAATATTATAATCCCCTCCTGAGTCCTGTCCCAATTTAAAAAAGGCACTCATTTGATTAGATAACATTGATGTCTATGAGATACAATTTATTCAGACTTGCATTGAATAATATCCGAGTTCCCAAAAGATGCTATAGAACACTAAAAAAAGCATTTTGTGCATGACACACAAATGCTAGATCATTTTGGAGATATCAATTCCAAAAGATTGTTAAATAACTTAAATTAGGGGTTACAAGTACGCAATTAAAGCAGATTCAGCTGGTTAACGGCAACTCCCAAATACTTCCATCTAGTCATCTTTCAGAAGAATTTTCTAACAAATTGAAACAAATAACTGAAAACTTATATCGATGGATTTACAATTTAATTAAGTGCGTAGCAAAGTTAGGCAAAATCAATAAAAACCGTGAAAACGTAAACAACAAATACATACGGAATGACATTCATTGAAGTCATCAACGCATCCGGAATCAACGAGGAGCTCTCCGATAGCTTCAAAAGCGCCTTCGCCTTCAAATCCGAAATCAAAATCCTCATCAGCGAGAACATTGACGATGTAATCGATGATCGGTTGGTCCAGATCTTGTGCTCGTGGACCTAAAACTTCGTGAACAACGTTGCTCGCTACTTCGGTCATTTTGGGAGCAATTCAGTACGGTGCCGGAGCTGATTATCCGACGGAGGTTGGAAGACGATGACGAGAACAAATCTTAAAAGTTAAACCCTTGGCAGTTGTGGGTCGAAACTCGAAACTCGAGTGGAAGATTTTCTTCAACTTATTGGGCCACTTTGAAACTAGTTCTAGCACGTTATTTTTTTCTTGAAATTAGTCGGCCCAAGATTAGATTAAATAACAATGGTTAATGATGCCTTAATGGTATTGAAACCGTGAAACCGTGAAACTGATTTGGAACCGACCCTACATTTAGGGTTCGTAACCCATTGGTATAAACCTGATCCGGTTTGGCCATAATCGTTGTTGACCATCTTTGACTCAATCCGAACCATTTTGGGCCAGATGCTGATTTGTGCATCTGTAATAAAGTTTTCTATAAACAAAAATTAAAGATTCGATATATAAAAGGAAAGTTAAACTATTAAATAAAGATAAATTAGATACCTCATGTTGTTATAAATTAAATACTTTATTGGAGTTGATGTCTCTGTAAAAGAAGCTCTATCATCTCGGATAGCGGTAAGATTTGCTTGCATCTCACCCTTCACAAACCTTACCTATAGTCTTGCTATAGACAGATTATAGTGGGTATGATTGTGGTTATAGTATTTTGTTTTTGTGTAATAAAAAATATTTGTAAACAGTTATGTTGGTTATATCTTTATGATAAACTTATTTTATATGGTTTTTGTTATGAATTTCTCTCGAGGTGTTTGATTTAAACCAAGGACCAATCTTAAGTTGGTAAGGATTATTGGAACTTACATGCAAAGAACGGTAGCTAATGGTTACTTGCTATTAGCTTTTGCCTATTATGACCTTAGAATCGGATTATTTTTTCTAGTTGTATATTTTATAATGTGAGATGTAAACTATCGAATGTCTTAGAACTTCACCATCGGTGCACTTTCATGTCGATGATCTCCTTTTGGATATGCTCCTTAACTATTGGGTTGAAATTCCTTTGCTCATAAGTCCATTGCTCATATCACGGTCGTCATGAATTCGCTAGCCAATAGGGTAGTTTGAGAAATAACAAAGAAATAATCATGATTCTTATTTAAGATCAAAGAGTTGAATTCTTTTTTTTATGACTAATTGTGCGACTGATATCAAAGAGCCTAGATTAAATAGTTATTGCCTTGAAAATTGTACTTTGTGTTATGTGGCATGTTTTATGACAATGTACAGGAGATGCAGATCATGAGAGTTAAAAGTAGTAAAGAGAACATAAACAATGCTACGACCTCCACGACATTATGTTTATACGTATAAAAATCAGTGCCCCTTGAGGCTAAAACTCGGGGCCAACTAATAAAATTCAAGACTAGCATAATGCATTTTATGTTACAACTTAATGACCAGAGTATAAAAAGAGCTGGAGCAAAAAAATAAAAATCAAAACAGAAAACAACCCAATGTACAATTAACACTTTTCAACATTCAGTTTTATCTTATACAACAAAGAATAGAGGAAAATACTTCCCTAAAATTTGGTCATGTCTCCATGACCACATAATCTACAACTTAACATTGTCCTGAAAACCCTAACCCTAATATTTAATCTGAACTCTCACACGAGCTCCCAAGATTAGTCGACAAATCATGAACTAAAAGCCTTATTATGTTACAACCGGATGACATCGACAACTCGATGCATTCTTGTAAGTCTGCATCACAAACTATTAGAACCCATTCATGATCATCATCAAGATACTTTATGTCAAAAGTACCCACATCTAACTTTAGTCTTTTTGCAACTTCTTCTTTTAATGTGATAATACCTGAGTTTGTCGCCACACGAAACCTTATTATATCTTCTCTGTAAGTCGCCTTTATTGTTATCGTTTTCATTTCAGTTCTGGCTGTGAAAGGTTGTACCTTTGGACTGAGTTCTTGTACCTTTTCAGGAGGCTCGGTGACTGGACAAAGATTTGTTAGATCATGTGAGCTTCCAGCATCCTCAATAAACATTATTCCTCTAGAAGGTTCTTCAGTTTGTGCAGCTTGAAGAGCATCAGATACGGTAAAGTCAGCAGCAGCATTCGGAGCTTTGACTTCAAACGGTGGACTTTCTGTTACTCCGACATATTTCTGATTATGAGAAACAATTCGATTATGATTTAACAAGTATTTAGTTTTAGCAAAAGGGTTACCTTGGGAAGACCTGTGAGAGTTTGGGCTCCCAGTACTGGCTTCTCTGCTGCAAGATGTTTGATTGGTTGGACCTTGATCGTTCTTTGGAGATGAAAGGTCAAATGGTTTGGACCCAGGGGAACTGTGTTGGTTAGTTGGTGAACCATTTGGTGCTGTTGGCCAAGATGGGGACTCAACACCAAGAGGGAGTTGGGTGGTTGCTAAAGAAGGAATAGTGAATGTTCCGTCACCACCTTGTACTGATTCGATCACTCGTTTTAGTTTTGTAAGTGAGCGGTTAACCTTGTTTATCTTTCGAGAAGGCCACCTGGAGATTCCATGTTGTCTGCATATTCGTTTCATTGTAGTCGGGCAAACTGCAAAACCAATGATAATATAATAACATTATTCTACACAGACTTTTGGGTTGGTATAATGGTTGTTACTTCATGCAATAACCCATTTTGAAACTGAAAATAGCTTTGTTTATTTATAAAATCATTAACTTTTTTTAAGTGGAAGTTAAAATTGGAAAAATTAAGATGTATAAAAAGCAAAGATGTATAAGCATACCACCAAGATTCTTTGCAGCATCTTTAAGACTTCCTGCAAAATGTTGTTGAAGAACCTCCAAACTAATTGATTTCTCAGCTTTTCCTCGTTTCTTTTCTGATTTCTTGGCTGTTTCCACCGTCTCTATTTTACCACGATTTCCATTTATCACATTTGGTTCAGTAATTAATCGTGCGCCATTTGATATAACAGATTCCGATAGTCGAATGGAATGAATTCCTGAATCAATAGTATCACCATTAACAGATGCTTTAATTATTTCAACAAATCTACCATCTTCCCCTATTTCTTCACCAGAAGCAACTTTAAGACTGCGAAAATGCTGCTTCATTGAAGTCAACAATGATCCCAACATTTTTTGTTGATCTTTACAGTCAACCATGTTTGGAGGAAGAAAGAACTCCAAAATATAATCATCATCACCCGTATGGCTACTCCGCAAGCAAATTGCAAAAGACCCAACTAACCCAAACAAACGGGCATAATGGACTAATGGGTATTCAGTTTTACCAAAATGCGTGATATTTTCACAAAAACATGAACTGCGGGTTGCAAAGGCTCGTCCAGCTACACCTTGGCCTTTTTGAAGGTGATGTTCAGCACAAGCATCACGAAATCCCCACATATGAGCATCAACAACATAAAAGGCTACATCAGTTGTTGACATGCATACTTGACCCATGCAACTTCCATCAAAACTGCTGCAGCTTTTCTTGAGCCCACCACCATACGCTAAGACACTTCGGTGCCTGCATGGGACCCATGTTTGAGCCAGTGGGAAATTATGAGTCTCACAAACTGCTGCCAATACCTCCAGGATTTCAGCTAGGGCTTGTTGTCGACTTTCGTTACATATCTGGGTTACAGAAAAAACTAGGTACATATTGAGATGATTGTTGAGGTAAAAGGAAAATAAAATATTACATATTATTTCATCTTACTGCTTGCCTGCGTATTCGGAGAATCCAATATGTTTGAACTTTTCAAATTTACCGCCTGCAAAAAAGCTGAAACTTTATTACATATTTCTCAAATAAATGATTGTTTAATGTAAGAATATAATGCTATAGGCATGAAGGGTAAGGTTTTTTTCTTGTTTATGAGTATGTTTGAACCATGCCCAAGCCTGTGCTTGCCTTACTTATTATGTTCCTGGTCTTTCAAGCTTGGGATACATGGGTTCCCATTCAGGCTCGAGGTCCACTCTACATTGTGCTAAACTCAATACGAGTATAGGTGTAAAGTTCAACCATCTACTTACGAACAGTCGCTTGGGGTTATGTAACATCTCTATTGGTCAAATGTGTAAATTTTAGAAAAACAGTTTAACAGGAAAGGGGTCAGTGGGTAGAAAATATTCCAAAATGTAATATTAATGCATATAACATACATATTGCAATAATATAAGTTTTGGAATCATGACACACTATTACTCCATTAGGATATAAAAAGATAAAAAAAAGTTGGAGAAAAAAGTGTTTTTGGTCAAACTTTCTAAAGGTATGGCTTCTCTTATGCGGGACGACTAAGGGCACACCCGACCAAATGATCGGTACACCTGGCCTCCTTTGGTACAATCTCCTCCACAGGTTGTAATCCATACGGTTGTTTTTACATAATAATAGACATTTTGCTTCTCTTGCTATGTATCAATTCTCATAGCATCAATACTGTCCTTGCCCAAACCAGCCCAACCCATCCAACCAGCCTATTTTTGCACCCTCTACTTATAAGCATAAAAAGAAGCAAGTGGGCAAACCAACCTCGAGCGCCTTGCAGACTTTATCAACCTCAGGAGCATAATTTATTTTCTGTGAAGTCAAAATCAACTCAAGCACACCAACACATGATTGACCAGAAGGTTCAAACACAGGCAAAGCTAGTGTTCCACGAACATCATAATTCAAAGCATGATTAAGCCGTTGATATTCTTTATCTGAATAATACTGCACATTCGGAGTCCACTCAGGAAGCTTATGTCTAAAAACCCGAGCTGGAAGCCCAAGAACTCCATCGGTCTCACCATCAACAGAAAACATATACGTCAAAGAAGCCATTCTGTATAGATGAAGTCCAGTACAGTTCGGGTCAAGAACAAAGGGTTGACCAGATGTTGTGAGCACATAACGACCCTTGTTTTTAACAGGCGCCCAAACTTGAGCTAGAACATGCTTTTCACCCAACTCTATGAAGTAACGAAGCGCCATTGTCATTCTTTCCTTGATCACACACGTTGCATCTTGATATTCCGATGGATTCACCTCCAAAACCGGCACCGGTAGCTGCCTTTTTACATCATTGCTTGATGGCTTTCTTGTTACTTGATCAGTATTATCTGTATCCAGTGCAAAAACAACACAAAATTAAAAAAAAAAATCACACTCATCTTATCATCTAGATTACTCAACACATAATAACTTAAAACTAATTAAAATTTTAACACTTTTAACCATTGCTTATGAACCCCATCTTCAATCTCCTTATATCATAGGTTAACCATAGCTGATATGAATCCATATCAGATTATTTTCAAACACGAATTTATCAAAACTGCTTTTAAACTCAGATTAAATCAGATTTTAAGGTTTTTAGTGGTATAAAACTTGTTTACTTGATTTGTTCCCTATCCTCAAAGTCCGGAATCACTAGACGGAATCACATGACGAACTATTATGTAGAGATTAACGAAATTCATCACCATCATCAGCATCATCACATATTCCGGTAGACGTTTCAATCTCTAATCAATAGCTAATAACCTAATACCAATTGACTGACTAATTCCTAAATCAATTTCAAATCAAGTTTAACAAACCACAAACTGACCTGAAAGCAGCCGATGAGCACCAAGCGCCGAGGTCAACGTCGCCCCTCCGGCGAGCTTCTCTTCGCCGTCGTTAACTTCATTAGCATGATTCTCATCGGAAAACGCCCAGAGCGGCGAGAAGGTCTGCTCCGTGGCGGAGAGAATGAACGACGGCGAAGGGTCCGACGAGAAGATCTGATCGAACGTCCACGATCCATCGAGGTCGAGATCCATAGTCATCATCACCGGCAAGTCCTCCGTGGCCGGCGGCGGGCCCTTGGTGAAGGAGGCGGTGGTTGAGCGGTGGTCGTCGTCGACTTCGGGCATTATAGAGGATTTTGCAGAGGCTCCGGTGAGATAAATGTAGGTGAGAAGGGTGTGGAAAATGGAAATGATGATGATGATGGTGATGGTGATGATGATGATGATGATGATGATGATGATGATAATAATATTATTATGGTGGAGGTGATTCCGAAGGGAATAGAGATGGATGGAATCTGATAGTTGCAATCTGAGTGTGGAATTGGAGGATGAAAATGGTTAAAAAAATATTGTAAAGGCGTGATCCACTTCTCCACCACTGTCGGGTCTACACCAAGATCACATTCACAACTCTGTTTTCTTGGACACTGTGATTTATATACATTTGCTGACTTGGTTTTCTTTTCGCTTTCTGTTATTCTTTCTTTATTTCTATTCGGGTTATTACACGCTTTGGTACTAGTGTTATCACTCTATTGTAGGATTGATCTTGATTTTGAGAAACTACAATCTTTTGTTTTAGTTCTTTGATGATAAAACGTTACATTGATGGTTTTTAGTATGGATGCCGTTAATTGATTTATAAATTAATAGTTTTATATTATTAGGTCGACAACCACCACCATCGTCGACAACCACCACCATCATCATCACAACATCTACATCATCATCTTCGTACCAACACCTCCACCACATGCCATATCCCCCTCCCCCTTGTTGCCACCAACAATCACCACCGCCCTCCTCTAAGAACTTGGCTATGGAAATTAGTTAACCGCCACCATCTTAACATCACAAACCACTCCATTTCAACCCCTCCCACTCTACGGCCACGTTGGAATCTTCTTCAGCGGATCTTAATCGCAAGTTCTGATCCTATAATTATCTACAACCATCATAATCATTGATTTCTTCCTGGACTAGCTTTGACAATGGCTGCTATGATATTCAAACAAGAAACATATTTGGGGTTTTCGATTACTACAACCAGCTATCACCATCATTGATTTTACCAGTGAGTCACACAAATATAAATTTTAGGGATTTGGGTGGTGACCATTAATAGTTATGGTGATTAATGGTGGCTATGATGATTAGGGATTTCAGTGGTAGTCATAAGTAGTTATGGTGCTTGATGGTGGTTATGACGATTTAGGGATTTGGATGGTTGTCGTAAAGAAACATAGACAAATTTGAAGCCTAAATGGAAGATCTGGTAACCATTAAGACGAGGAGGTGAGGGGTGGCCAGTGATGGTGACAATGTTGTTTTTGTTGTTGTTGTTGTTAGGGTTGTGGTCATAGGTGTTGCACTAGAGATATGTAGTATTTGAGCCTATTATCGGTGGTCGTTGATAGTCCTAGTGGTATGCATCGGTGGTCGTCGATGGTCCTAGCAGTAGGCATAGGTGGTCGGTTAATGGTGGTGGTATTGTGGCGAAGGTGTGCTCATTAGGGTTTTTAGATTGAGAGAACAACAACAAAAAAGCAACAACAACAACAACAAAAACAGCAACAACAACAATAATAACAATGATTTATAAAACAATATTAAGTATTTAATTTTACCAATAAGACGATAATAGTACTTAAAAAACCGGGTTAAAATATGTTTTATTTTTTAAAAGGTCCGTTGTTTTAAAAAAAACTTATTTTAAGAAAAGTAATCATTTATTTGGTTCTTTTTTATAATGTGACTTCATAAAAAAACTGATATATTAGAAATCTATTTTGTTAATCTAAACAAGTATAGCTAGTATAATTACTAATTAGCATATAATATTTTTATTTAGTAGAGGAGAGATATGCGAAAAATTTTACGAGATTGCGTTAAAAGAGTGTTCACCGTTTATCTGAACTAGAATTTTTTTTTTATTTTAAGTAGGTGTTGTTATATATTCTAAAGGTGCTTAAAAACGTTGTTATTTTGAGAAAATTATGTGTTATTCTAAAACAACACATGTAGTGATATTTAGTGTTTTTTTTATAAAACATCATAGACTATAGGGGAGTTCAAACAAACCTAAAAACGAATATTATCCGTCACAGAAAAAAATTAAACTGAATTGCGGATTTGGTTTTTGGTATGATTCGGTTCCTTACCATATCTAAATCATGAATTCAACTTTTTGTTCGGATACGGTTTCACAAAATTTTGCTTATTGGATTTGGTTATCTAAATTCAATCGAGTTTATTCGAATCTGAATCATGAATTCAGATTATAATTTGAATCCAATCCAGTTAAATATGTTTCCAAATCAGTTAAGTTTGGTTAACATATATTCCTAAAAAGGTTCAGAATCATACTAACCGTAAACTGAACTGCTAAACACCCTTAACAAGACATGTTATTTTTATCGTAAAATAACACAATTTCACAACTATGTCATGGTTATAAGAAAATATATACCAATCTTGTACTCAAATTGAAAAGAAAAAAATAATATACTTTTTCTAACAAAAAATATCATTTAGAAAATTATTAACATTTATTAAAAATATAATGATTTAGAAAAAAAAGTTAACAAATGTAACTATATTCAAAACGACCTTCCATCATTTTAGATATTAAAAAAAATTATCACGTGAAAGTTATGTACATTAGAAAAAATAAACTAGAAAAAAATCAACAAATGCAGTTATACTCAAAATAACCTTCCACTATTTTTTTAAAATTTTCTTTCAAACCATTTGTATTTCATTGTAAAAGCGAATGTTGAAAAGGCCAAACACAAACGCAAATGCAACAACAAACATAATGTTAATAAAAGAAAAACGTAGAAATGAAATAAGAATAAAACAAAATGAAGGTTGAAATAGAAAAATTATGGCCAAAGAAGAATGCTTAAAAGCTTTGTGACAAAAATGAACCAACCAAAAAATATACTATTCATCTTTGTGCTTTTAATGTATATAAATAACAAAACAAGAAAAAATAAAAGTAAATATGCTTATATAGTAGATTTGATTGATTAAGAGTTTTATATTTCATTGGTGGATGCTTAGATCAACGAATTCATATCACTTTTTATATTGAACTTAGAATCGACATTGCAATATAAAGATTTATGGCTTTTGTCCACGAATAATTGTGATTCTTTTTAATTCTATACAAGTTGCCAAAAGAACCTTTTAACTTGGAATACTTTGTCGATCAAATAACGAATAAGATTTTGGATCATTTTTTATGCGTCGATGCTAGGTTCTATTTTTTTTATATTAATTTAAAATTTTCATATTACAAACAAGTATTTTATTCTTTTTTGAAAAATAAGATTTGTGGTCGAATATTTTTAACATATTAGAAAAACTTAACATTCTCAAAATTTTTTATAAAATCTCCAAGTCTTAAAAAGTCATTTTCTATATACACGCTCTCTTTGACCTCAACTCAATTAAAATGTTGAGTGTGTTGGCAAAATTGTCATAATATTTAAGTAGATTTTGAATTTTAATGGTGAGACTATGGTTTCATAATTGGTTTTCACCCTCACCAGTCATTACCTCCCTTGGTCCCTCGATGATGAAAGTAGCACCCCACTTCAACAACAGTACTCACTTATTTTTCTTTGTTATATAATGATAATAATATATATAGATCTAGGGTACTTAACCATGTAAACACTTCCATTTGTTGTTTTATTTATAATACATAACTAGTTACCTTACTTTCCATTTTTTAAACATTCGAGACACACTATATCCAAACCTACTATGTCAGATTATACATTACTATATATGCATACACATGTATACAAATCCATTTATCATTTATCGTTATTGTAATCATCTTTATTTTATTTTTATAAGTGTAACTTTAACTTCTAACTTTATTTCTTGGCTTAATGGTACCTATAGTGCCCTCTAATTAATATCAAATTCAGTTTAAGTTTAGTTATTAGGGTGCTTAAATGTTCAAATTATAGCTCTGGTACCAACTTGTAAAACCTTGTTTTCAAAAAATCTCACAGTTAAACTTACGTCTTTTCAAAAGCATAATTCGTAAATTTAAATAGTCATAACTCATTGTAGCACAACACATGATATTCAAGTGACTCAAAGATGACATAACAAACATTAACTATCATAACTATTAGAGATTGGTTACATACTCAACTTTGATGTAAATATTAAAAGTCAAAGTTGTTGAGAATGTTTTAGATTTAACTTCAAAGCATAACTTCATATATAACATTATATCATTAACCTTTTCATCATAACATATCATAATAAATTTGTAATCATAATCATAACATATCATATGACACAACATTAGCATCATAAAACATACCATAGTTAAGTTAGTATTCATAACCTTTCTACACATAACATACTAGTACAGGATCCTAGTAGCCCTTCTTGCATAAAGCATGACTTTTCCTTTCTTGTAAAATAAGCAAGACTTAACATCATTTTCCCTTTCTTACAAGACTTGTATCCCCCGTCGCACTAGCAAGACATGCCTCCCTTTCTAGTACAAGGTTGGACTTATCCATTCCTTATCGTTTTCCTTTCTTGTCATGTAGAAAAGACTTAATCATACATGTATTTGTAATTATACATTTTAGATCATATATGTATATTTAGATGTTCATATACAACTCCTACATAACGCTATATGGTCCCTTTTTTTGCTTATCAGTAAGACTTAACATACACGTTGATTATACACACACATATGTTTAGTTATATATGACCTGATTTTCACACTTAGTAAGACTTAGCATATCAGTCATCTTGCCTTTACCATTCTCTTGTATGAATGCAAAACTTTATTTACTAGTATTTCCTTCCCTTTATCACATTCACACCTAGCATCACACATATGTTCTTGGATTACATAACTGTAATCACATGTAAAGGGAGGGGGATTCAGTTATGGAGGACCTAGGGAGTTATAAAGATTATGGGAGATACGAGGTGTTATATAGTTGTAGAGCCTAAGATGTCAAAATTTGTCTAAGGCATGGTACTTACAAAGGTACGGGTTAGGTATGAAGGTTCATTTCATGAAATTTAACAAAGGTTTTTGAGTTGCAGAGACATCACCCACTTATAGAGGCGTTGGTCAGTTACGAAGACTACATTAGTTAAGAAAGTTAATTACATCCAATATATGCTAACGAATGGGCATTTAAGGAGGTCATAATTGCATCCAATATTTATAAAACATGTTCAAGACATTTATACTTGAAATTAAAATTATTTTTAAATTTATATGTATGGGTTATATGACTTATATCTGGGAGGTCTTCCGATTAAAATTTAAATGATTTAGTTAAAAGCCCTTTAAAGTATAATATAACTTACTTATGTATAGCTATTAGATTAAATTTAGTATGTAATCAGAAGAATGTGTTCCATGCAGGTGTTTCTTAATCTTTTTTCTAACGACGGACACACCCACTTTAAAACTAATCATAATCGATACCATTCGTATACGGCAACACTTGAACGCTCAATCTCTAGAAAACAACATACAATTGTATGGTATCATTTAAGTAGATCAATTTTCAGGTATTTTTCACATATACATGTACGTATACATATATACATATTTAATAATTACTTTTAAAGACTAAAAAATTGTGTAATCAGGTCCTTTTACAACGGTGTTCAGTATTATAATGAAGCAAAAGTAAAGTATGCATCGCAATAGCACTCTTTTATATTTCAACTTTTTTACATACGTAAGCGCACTCATGCTATTAACTAAATTAATTGAATATATTTTGTTAAACAAAAATAAATAAATTCACATACTATCACCAATTTACACATAAAGATGATACTCACATATGCGTAAATTTAACCTTATGGTTTTTTAAACAGTGTAAACAATCAAATAGTATATAATCACAATAACCAAAATTAAAGAAGAAAACCTTATTACACTACTTATAACATCTTTAGCTTGAATTAAAGAAATAACCAATTTGGATTGTGTTAAATACTTTTTCTGTTACTATTTTGTAACATGAATTTCAAATGATATAATTTTTATCTTAAAGTATTATATCTGTTTAAAATGAAATATAATATTGAGTGATGATAAAATCGACATCGGTTTTCTTATCTTATTTCTGATTCTTGTAGCCTAGTTGTAACCACACAAGACCAAACCACTTGTTGTGTGGTCCTGACAATGTAATGTGTACCACTTGCACCACCAATCTACCATGCAATATAATGCCAGTGTTCTCTTATTTATTTATTTACTTACTTATTTGTTTATAATTTATTTATTTATTTATGTTATTATATTCATTTTTTGGGATTTAATAATGATGCTTTTACCAATATAAAAATTCAAATGGAATAAGAATCATAGTCCAAATGCACCAACATTGTGGAGTACGACTTTATTTAATGTGAAAGGGTCTAACCATATTCTACTCTATAAAATAAACTAATTGATATAAAAGTGTTACATGTATGATTGTTAAAACTAACAAAGAGAAACACTAACACATTATCAAAATAGATACAAATGTGCATGCTTCGACATAAAACCAATCAAAGCAAATAAATTAGACCAGTTTAACATGTTTTCCTTTATAATTTGATTGGTTGGATAGTCACTATTTTCAACGTTTTGTCACATACTTCTTTCCTCTCTTAATGACGTCATATTTCTCTTGTTAAGCCACGCATCCTCTATGTGAGAGCATTGTGATCATTTTGCTCATTTTGTTTCAACCTTATGATAGGTCTAATGTTCTTCAAATTATGGGTTCGTTTGAAAGAACAAATCACTAATGATTAAATGAAGTAACTTGAAGCTTTTACAGCTAACATAGATTCCTTATCATTTTAGAGATTTTGTTATAGTTTACCAAAAAAACACCATTGCATATTTAATATAAGAAAAGAAAAATCCGGTAACTGATACTAGTACTTATGCATACGCATATATGAATGTATGTCAAAAATATTATATAAACGTTTCATTGGGGGCCTTACAACAAATATGTCATGAAAAAACAATCAAAATTGTTCCCCCATTGTTGTTTTGGTTCATGATGGACCTCTCTCGACACACTTGTTGGTCAAGCCCTCAAATCCCCACTACCTAGTTGGTGCGGATGTAAAGGAACAAACATAAAACTAAGAGGAACATATGAATAATATTTTAGTAGATTCTTCTTTAAGACCGTTGAACTCATCTTTTGCACAAGGATTGCTATCTTTATTTGATTCTTAGTCGGGTGGAGTGATATATAGTTATCTTAAGAGATATAAACCTAGAATCATGATTATAGGGCAACTTTGATTCATGGTCTTTTTGAATACTTTTGTCTAACCCAAAGGTTATAACATTTAACCTATCGAGAGATTGAAGAGGCCGGGAGAAAATAACCACAAAGACCACATGTGCAATACACATGGTGTCCCTTCACTAGAGAAAGTTGATTATTAAAAAGATAGAGGCAGGAGTAGGGGCATTCACGAGCGAGCCAAACCGAGCGGACCTTTGCTCATGCTTGGCTCATTTTCAAACATAGCCGAGCCGATTGTTTTGTTTACAACTGAGCGTAAAATCGAACGAGCATTTTTTGAGCATTAAATTATCGAGTGAGCGCAAACGAGCGGCGAACAATTTATACAACCCAACTATCTGGGGTGACATATGATTTATATTGCATCGAATAAGGTTTCATTATATAATATTTTTATGGATAACAATACGTTGTGGCTAATGATGAGGCTAAGTCTGTAGTCGATAAGGCGGAAAGCATATTGCAGAGAACGATAACGGTGAACGTGGGAAATGATTGAACAATTTTGGAAAGTTAGAGTTGATTATAGAGGTATAATGATGCTTCGGAAGAAATCAGGTTAAGCTTCAGAAGAAGGTGTTGGCTTCGGAAGAAGTGATATTGCTTCGGAAGAAGTTGTGTTGGCTTCGGAAGTTTCTTATACTTCGGAAGTGAAATTTACCTTCGGATGATATGTTTGATAAACATGAAGGGTGTCAAGTGTAAATAGTTTGTTAAAGGTTGTTGGCCTGATTCATGTATATAAGGATCAGTTGTCATTTAGGATTAATATGAATTTTTTGTATCTCGTCATTTTCTTGGTGTAATGTTTTTCAATAACAGTTGAATCATTCAGTGGTGAGTCTTTTCTATAATATTGTTCTTTCTTTGATTGATTTAACAACAAGTGGTATCAGAACCAAGTTCGGCTCAATTAGAGAAAGAACGTGATCGCGGTGGTGATCATAAGAAAAATTGAAGAATTAGAGATGGTGTCCGTGAAGTTCGATCTTGAAAAGTTCGATGGGAAGAATGATTTCGGGTTATGGCGTGTCAAGATGCGTGCGATGCTTGTACACCAGGGTTTGGTGGGAGAACTCGCAGGGTTGGTAAATTTGCCGGCGGATTTGAGGGAAAAAGAAAAACGGGACATCATGGAAAAGGTGCACAGTGCAATAATTTTGTCGTTGGGAGATCGAGTGCTTCGACTAGTATTGAAGGAAGACTTGGCTACTGGAATATGAGCTAAGCTTGAAAGTCTGTACATGACGAAGTCGTTGGCAAATCGACTATATCTAAAGAAATGATTGTATACGTTTCACATGGCAGCAAACAAGACTGTGGAAGATCACACAGATGAGTTTAACAAACTTATCTTGGATCTTGAAAATATTGATACGAAATTAGAAGATGAAGATCAGGATATTATCTTCTTGACTTCGTTGCCAAAGTCATATGAACACTTTAGTGACACATTGATGTATGGTCGAGAGACATTATCAATGGAAGAGGTTCTTGCAGCCATGAATTCAAAGGAATTGAAGAAAAGAAGCGATGTACACGAAGATTCAAGTAATGGGTTGGTAGTGCGTGGGAGACCAGAACAAAGGTTCTCAAAAGGCAAGGGTCAAGCTAGATCAAGAACCAAACAAAGGTGCTATGTATGCAATTCGGAAAAACATCTCAAGAAAGACTGTCCAGAGAGGAGGAAGAATGGTAGTGAATCAAGTTTTGTAAAAGGGAAAACTAGCCATGTATTCGAAGGATCTGTTGATGGCTATGATAGCTCGGATGTTTTGAATGTGTCTTGTGATGAAAACATTAGTGAATGTATACTTGATTCAGGGTGTTCTTTCCATATGACCCCTATCAAAGAGTTCTTTAAGGAGTTGAAGATGGAAGATCTTAGTGAAGTAAAGCTTGGGGATGATCGGCCTTGTAAAATTCTAGGGTCAGGTACTATCACTTTTAAGCTACATAATGGCACTGAGTTTGATATTAGTGATGTCAGGTATATTCCTAGTTTGAAAATGTCTGTTATCATTAGGGACTTTTGAAAAGTCAGGCTATTATGTTGGGTTGAAAAATGGTAAGGCTAGAATTGTTAAAGGTTCCTTGGTATTGTTAATCGGTAGTAGAAAGAGTAACTATACATATAGATTAGAGGGATCGGCAGTGCCTAGAAGTGCATGTATGGCACTTACTTAGAATGATAGCTTTTTGGTGTGGCATAACAGATTTGGCTATCTTAGTGAATAGGGTCTCATTGAGTTACGAAAACAAGGCATCATTAGGGAGTTTAAGATGAATGATGTAGGTTTTTGTGAGACATATGTTTTGAGTAAAAGTAAGAGAGTTCAGTTCAAAACAAGTAAGCATATATCTACAAATGTGTTAGACTATGTACATTCCGACCTATGAGGGCCTACCAGAACAAGTACTCTAGGTGGAGCTAGTTATTTCCTGTCTATTATATATGACTACTCATGGAGAGTTTGGGTTTATGTTCTTAAGCATAAGATTAAAGCCTTTGAGAAGTTTTTAGATTGGAAGACTCTGGTAGAAACTCAGAGTGAGAGGAAGGTAAAGAAGTTGAGGACTGATAATGGGCTGGAATTCTATAATGTGAGTTCAATGAGTTTTGTAGAACTCATGGGATAGCCCGACATCTTACTGTACCTGGTACTTCCCATAAAATGGGTTGGCTGAAAGGATGAATAGGACTTTGTTGGAAAGGCTTAGATGCATGAGGATTAATTTTGGATTTCCAAAAGGTTTCTGGGGTGAATTAGTTACATCTGAAGCTTATCTTATTAACAGATCTCCATCTAGAGCCTTGGGTATGAAGACTCCTATGGATATATGGACAGAAGTTAAGCCTGACTATAGTCATTGAGGGTGATTGGGTCAGTGGTATACTTTCATATTAGTTAGGATAAACTTGATGCAAGAGCTCAAAAGGGTGTTCTTTTAGGGTATCCTGAAAGTGTCAATGGATATAGAGTATGGAGGTTAGAAGGAGAAGGACCTCGGGTAATTGTAAGCAGAGATGTAGAGTTTCAAGAAGGCTTATTATGTAAGGATGTGGTAGGTATTGACATCAGATCTCAGTCCCTAGAGAAAGTTGAGATTGAGGTAGAGTATGAGGATGATTCAGACAGAGTTGTTGGGTCAAGCAATGGTATTGAAGGTGAAGTGAATCGTGAGCCTCATATTACACATAGCATTACAAAATATAGACCTAGAAGAAAGGTTGTAGCCCCTATTAGATACAGGCAAGATCATGATGTATTAGTTGTTGCTTTGACAGCTGCTAAAGAGGAGAGTATCTATGAGCCATTGAATTTTGATGAGGTTATGTCATCAGATGAGAGAGATAGGTGGTATGATGCTATGGTTGAGGAGATGAATTCCCTAGAAAAGAATGAAACATGGGAATGGTTGATAAGCCGGTAGATCAGAAGTTGGTAGCTTGTAAGTGGCTGTATAAAGTCAAGGATGGTGTTCCTGGTACTAAGGGTCCTAGGTTCCAAGCTAGGTTGTAGCTAAGGGATTTACTCAGATAGAATGTATTGACTATAATGAGATCTTTTCACTAGTGGTAAAGCATACTTCTATTCGTATAATTTTGTCTTCCACAGCTGCTCTTGATCTAGAGTTGGAACAACTAGATGTGAAGACAGCTTTCTTACATGGGTTCTTGGATGAAAGGATATATAAAACAACCTATGGGTTTTAGGTTAAAGGCAAAGAAGATAAAGTGTGTTTGTTGAAGATATATTTGTATGGCTTAAAGCAGTCGCCAAGGTAGTGATACAAGCGGTTTGATGAATTGTAGTGACTCATGGTTTCACTAGGAGTGCCTATGATAGTTGTGTTTATCATAGGAGGTGTTCTAGTGGGGATTATCTGTATTTGTTGTTGTATGTAGACGATATGTTGATTTCTTGCAAGATACAAGGTGAGATTGATGCTACAAAGAAGTTACTCATTATGGAGTTTGAAATGAAGGAACTAGGTAATGCTTAGAAGATTTTAGGAACGGAGATTACCAGGGATAGGAGTTCTAGACAGTTGAAGTTATCACAGACTTCTTATGCAATAAAGTCTTAAAACTTTATGGTATGCATAAGTGCAAGGTTGTGAATTCAAGGATCGCAATCAGGAATTATCAGTGTTAATCTGGAGTCAAGACAATGTTTATGGAATCAACATTAAATTTGTTTAATTATTTTTAATAAATTCATATCAAAAATAGTGATTAATAATTAAGACAAATACAATAAGAAGAACACAATTAATAATCAAACAAAATATTTAATTCAAATGTATTTCACTAAAACATTTTAATGATTACAAATGAATAAACAATAAATGAATAATAATTGCTTTGAATGTATTGATGTTGATGTGACAGCTGCTAGGGTTTATGTTTGTGTGATTTTATGTGATGTTAGGGTTTGCCGTATTAAGGCTTAGTTGTTTGTGTTTATGTGTCGTCTAGCCGTCTTACTTTTGATGTGAAACCTAGGATCCGTATTTATAGACATGTGTGTTTCTGTTAAGGAAACACCGGATCTCTTGGGATTCGCATAGCTTACTTGTTGACTTGTAACACTTATATTATTAAATACGAGTGTTTGGACTTCGTAGGAATATGGTCTTCCGTGGATATTTGTTCTTATGAAGGAGTCTTGTTCTTCCGAAGGTACTTTGTCCTTCCGTAGATGTTTATTCTTCCGAAGGAGTCTTGTTCTTCCGAAGGTACTTTGTCCTTCTGTAGATGTTTGTTCTTCCGAATGAGTCTTGTTCTTCCGAAGGTACTTTGTTCTTCCGAAGGGATATTCACTTCTGAGTTGAGCTAGTTGTTCATCCGCAAAAGATCATCGGATGATGGATTTTGTAAGAAACATATGTACTGAATAACAAAAATGTTCATCCGTAGATGTTTCTTACACTTAGTCAATTTCAATAATTGACCAAGTATTATGTTTGTACATGCAATCATACACAGATCAATACACATAAGGGTTAACCTATATATAATGCATACGACATAATAATGAATTACAACTATTTATTACAAATATTGATTAAAGTTCCAAGCCTATACAAAATGATCTAGTCCTATAGTTCCTAGATCTAAGTAAGGTTGTTCAAACTCCTATTGGGGCTCATTTCAAGTTGTCCATAAAAGACAGTCCTTGTACTGAAGATGAGTTGATCTATATGGAAAAGGTTCTATATGCAAATGTAGTAGGGAATCTTATGTATCTGATGGTATGCACTAGGCCTGATTTGGCTTATGTTATGAGCTTGGTTAGTAGGTTTATTTCATCACCTGGGAAGGTTCATTGGGATGTTTTTAAATAGATTCTTAGATATCTTCAATATACTAAAGATTAGGGTTGGTTTTTGGTTTGAAGGAAGGTGATGGTCAAGATAGAGTTGAAGGGTATGTTGATTCTGACTTTGCAAAAGATCTTGACAAAGGAAGGTCCATCACTGGGTATGTGTTTAGAGTGATGGGTAATATGATAAGCTGGAAAGCTCAGTTGCAGCATATGGTTGCATAGTCTACTACTGAAGTAGAGTATTTGGCACTAACTGAAGCTATAAAGGAGTCATTATGGTTATAAAGACTGGTTGCTGAGTTAGGGATGAGATTGTATGATATAATGGTGTTTTGTGACAATCAAGGTGTTGTATAGCTTGCTAAGAACAGTGTCTTTCATGAAAGGACTAAGCATATTCATGTTAGACTGCATTTTATTTGGGAAGTAATTACCAATAAAGAAGTTCTGGTAAAGCAAGTTGAACAGATGAGAATCTTGCAGATATACTTACGAAAATGGTGTCAGGTTCTAAGTTTGAGTTTTGTGTTATGAAGCTTGGTATTGGTTGACATCATTATTGGTGACTCTATAATGCATACTCTAAAGGTGGAGATTGTGGAAAGTTAGAGTTTATTATAAAGGTATAATGATGCTTCGGAAGAAATCAAGTTAAGCTTCGGAAGAATGGTGTTGGCTTCGGAAGAAGTGATATTGCTTCGGAAGAAGTTGTGTTGGCTTCGGAAGTTTCTTTAACTTTGGAAGTGAAATTTACCTTCGGAAGATATGTTTGATAAATATGAAGGGTGTAAAGTGTAAATAGTTTGTTAAAGATTGTTGACCTGATTCATGTATATAAGGACCAGTTGTCATTTAGGATTAATATGAATTTTTTGTATCTCCTTGTTTTCTTGGTGTAATGTTTTTCAATAACAGTTGAATCATTCAGTGGTGAATCTTTTATTTAATATTGTTCTTTCTTTGATTGATTTTACAACAAAAATATTTCTTAACGGATTAGAATTTCACTTTTATGTTTAATGTAAAATTCTTTATTAGGTTTGTTGGTACATGTATGTCCCTAGATCATGATATGAACGTAATAGATCTTGTTTGTCTGATTCTGGTGTAATGTTTGGAATGATTAATATAATGATATGGTTGTCTGTTATTTATAATGTTTAATATTTCATTAATGAGTCGATGTTGAATTGGTTAATTAGGTTTGTGATTGTTTGAAGTGTTATGCATAAGGTTATAATATTGAATACACTCAAACTTGGTGAAGTGAAGTTCTCATGCGTCCGACTGGACCATGCGGCCCAACAGTGTTCATGCATCCGACTGGCCATGCGACTGAGTGTCCATGCGCCTAAATAGTCCATACGCCTGAACAACTTCATGCAACTGACTCAGGCACACGACTGAACACTCAGCCATGCGGATGAATCAACCGCATGGTTCAATCGCACGACTGAACCATACTAATGGTTCAGTCGCACGAATGAACAATACTAACCTATAAATACAACCCAATTCGTGGAAAAACGTAAGCATTCATTCTATTTCGACTCCAGACGTACCCTAGCTGTCCAGAAACCTCCAAGTTGATACTCCAAGTTCATAGAACGCTGTAGATCGATTCCTAATCGATTCTTAACGTTTGATTCAATACTTTATTGATTCTACGTGCGTTCTCACTGATTGGACCGCCAATCAAATAGGATTCCGCACTATTTGGTTTGGCTTACACGTTAATCATTTGGTATTTCGTTCAAATACCAGGTCCTAACAAGTGGTATCAGAGCTTTGGCTCTTGATTACGTGTGATTCAATCAAGACTGATAAAAAGTTTGTGTTTTTACACTAAAAAACGCAATCTTGTGTGTCAAAAGTTGTCTTGGACGTTCCCTGCTCATCAAGTTTCGGTTTCTACGGCCTTAGGCGATTAGGGTTTGCAAAATTTCGAATTTTTACGGCTAAAACACGTTTAACCTATAAATTTTCGCAAAACAGCAGCTTCAGTCGCACGAGTGAGCCATTCATACGACTGGACTCATTCGCATACACCAGACGCACGATTGGACTGAGTCGCATCTCCATTAGTACGACTGAACCATCCGTTCGCAGTGTTCATACGCATCAGCTTCATTCGCTCGACTGAACCAATCGCTCAGTTCAGCCGCACGATTGAACCAATCGCATAGTTCATTCGCATGGATAGCCCATTCGCATCACCCAGTCGCACCAGTTTGACAGTTTGGTTAGTACACTTAAAGGTTAATCGAGATGGAAGATCAGATGTCAGCGTTTACTGCCGGCAAGGACTCAAGGATCCAGAACCTACTGTTGCTTGAGAGTGAGGTGGGGAATCATAATAAACCACCAAAACTCTTAATGTTAGATGAGTTTCCCCACTGGAAACAATGTTTTGAGATCTACCTCAATGGAGTGGATCCAAATTTGTGGGAAGCTATCGAGATTGGGTATAGTATGGCGGTGGGAGCAGATGGGGTAAAGCTTACTTTGGGAGGGATGACTGATGCTCAGAAAGTCAAGTGTAATGCAAAAAAAGAGAGATCTAGGTCCAAGGGGGAGTTTGTTGGTACATGTATGTCCCTAGATCATGATATGAATGTTATAGATCTTGTTTTGATTCTGGTGTAATGTTTGGAATGATTAATGAAATGATATTGGTTGTCTGTTATTTATAATGTTTAATATTTCATTAATGAGTCGATGTTGAATTGGTTAATTAGGTTTGTGATTGTTTGAAGTGTTATGCATAAGGTTATAATATTGAATACACTCAAACTTGGTGAAGTGAAGTTCTCATGCGTCCGACTGGACCATGCGGCCCAACAGTGGTCATGCATCCGACTGGCCATGCGACTGAGTGTCCATGCGCCTAAATAGTCCATACGCCTGAACAACTTCATGCAACTGACTCAGGCGCACGACTGAACACTCAGCCGTGCGGATGAATCAACCGCATGGTTCAATCGCACGACTGAACCATACTAATGGTTAATGGTTCAGTCGCATGAATGAACAATACTAACCTATAAATACAACCCAATTCATGGAAAAACGTAAGCATTTATTCTATTTCGACTCCAGACGTACCCTAGCCGTCCAGAAACCTCCAAGTTGATACTCCAAGTTCATAGAACGCTGTAGATCGATTCCTAATCGATTCTTAACGTTTGATTCAATACTTTATTGATTCTACGTGCGTTCTCACTGATTGGATCGCCAATCAAATAGGATTCCGCACTATTTGGTTTGGTTACACGTTAATCATTTGGTATTTCGTTCAAATACCAGGTCCTAACAAGATCAAGTATGCATAAATATAATTGTATATTTGTATATAATGAGTCAAATCTACTAGAGTGTTACGTATAAACTATATATACATATTAATTCGAGCCGATCAAAATTGAGCGGACCTTTGCTCATGCTTGGCTCGTGCTTGGCTTGTTTACATATAAATGAGTCAAATGTACTAGATTGTTACGTATAAACTATATATACATAAAGTATAATATGCATTTCTTTCTTAGAAATTGTTTTCAAGATTGTTTGTAACATTAATAACTAGAATCATGTTCTTTTTTTGCGTTCTTGAGTATACTTCCGTTTTATGACAGAAATTTTTTTAACAAACAAGAGAAAATTTGGTCCAAAATTTTTACCTCTAGCTAAGATCTTTCTCAAAAGTAAAATTGTATAATATCCATTCATATGCAATGCTAACATATATTATAGGTTTCGCATTCCCATTTTTTATTTTTCGAAGAAGTCATCAATTTCTCATGTAGTTTCTTTGATGTAGGACATATGCAACGTTGACTTAATATTAATTGTGACAATTTGATTACAAAACTAAAATTATACACATTATTATATACAAATGAGGATTGACGAAAATATTTTAAGTGGTACTATATCATGATAGTACTAGTCTTGTACTTCTTAAATTGTATACGAGTATAGATATTACTTAAACGATATAGTATTTAGTTTTATGAATACATAAACTGATCTGAATCTGAATAACTATAGTTTATGCGTCGAATTTATATTATGAATAAACAACTAATCAGAAAAGACAGGATTTAATTAAAACATAAAATCAAATAGACTTGCTTATAAAATATAGAGAAAGACTAATAGGCATGCAATAAGTTAATAAAAAATTAATATACTACTGCTAATAAATTAAATAAGTACTACACATAAATAATACAGAAAGCTAAGTGGCATATGACAATACATTAAATTACAATACATTAAAATATGTAAGATTTCAAAGTGCAGGATCCATTTTGTCCTTTGTAATATATATTTTTAGTTTAAATACTCGCTTCTTACACAGGTTAAAATAAAATTTTATAATTATATATATGTATAATATAATATGTGTTATAGATACATACATATATATATATCAATAAAGGTATTAATATAACAAACATATTTAAGTTTAAAAAACTAATATAGAAGAAAAGATAATTATTATGCATAATTATTCATAAACCTCTTTATATACCTTTTAAATTTATTTTAGTTTTAACAATAACTATTTAGAAATTAAACTATATTTTAAATAATTAAGCCTCGTTAAAGTATTTTTAATAAAATAATTTATTTATTTATATAAAAAATTTAATTGATTAATATAGTAGTAAATGATCATTTATTAAGGTAACTCATTTGAAAACAATATTTTGTTTACCAAATTTATACAATTCTTATGATATGATAACATGCGTACAATCTTAAGTGAAACCACACATGAAAAATATGCTAGGAAATGGTTCGTGGCTGCGTTTATTTAATTATAGAAAACTAGCTTTAATAAACCCGTGTATTATACGGTTTAAATACATAAAATATTAATATAATAAATTATTAGTTATAAAATAATATTTTAAGATATGACATAACTTAAATTACGTATGAGAAATGACTATAAATAATAAAACAATGATATCAACTTTTTAAAATATTATTTTTAATTTTTTTAAATAAACATTTTGTTTTAAAACAAACCATATAAAAATACATTTTAAAAAAATTCTTATTACAACTCCCAAATTTGCTTAATTTTGTTTTTAAAAAATATGACTTTTTAAAAGTATCAATTATTTACAAATAAACTTAATAAATAGATTTATTTCTTAATTTTTTAAATATTAAAAAATATTAAAATAATATTATTAGTAATTAATACAATTATTTAATAAGAGAGAGACGCGGGAAAATTTTGGTAAGAAGGATTGTGGTGATGACATGTGACATTCCATTTATCTTTTTATTAGAGTAAGAAGATATGTGAAACTAGTTTAAACTAATTGATATCTGTTACCGTGTAATAATTATTAATTGCTTTTGGTTTTTTACAAAATATAAAATAACCATTGTAATGATCATAAATCAAAAAATGAATTGTGGCAAATTCTTGATCAAAACATGACCACAATCCATGACACTTAATTATCAATACTAATTAATATTTTTTTAAGATACTATACATTACCATTGATTTTTCATATTTCTTTTGAAATTTAAAACCATTAAATGGTTCTTCTGAAATCAACTACAGATTTCTAAAGTTAATATATGTATGTAACATGATTTTGTGGGAAAATGAGCTAGGAGATGTCTAAAAAGATGATATGTGACGCATAAATTATTTATTTATTATATAATATAGATACAGATTATAACTAGTATTAAAAATCTCATTACGACGAAGATGTAAAACAAAAGCAAATTAACCTCGAAACATTACTGCAGGCCCGCACTAAATTACAAGAAAAAAATATAAATGAATCATTAATCTTTTCAGTCTTAGAAAACTTAGAAATTAAAGAAATGATATTAATGCAATAGTTATTGTTTCTTATTTATCTCTTCTAAAACAAAAAAAACACATATATGTATAAATCAGATTAGTTGTGTTGTTTTTTTTATATTAGTAATACATGTGTCTGTAATATAACTCACACTAATAAAGCAAAAAGTATAAGATTAAAATATATATACATGAACAACTTAATTTGATGATGAGATAGTAGTTACATCATTGCCATTATCACAACAATATTCCCTATTATCTTCTATAACACCACCCCCCCTTCTGGTCGAAGCAAACAACCATGAATATCATTGATTTTGGTCTCCTGATGTTCCTCTATTTTAGTCTTTTGCATTGTCTTTCCATGTATATAATCAAAATAATATACATATATTTATGCATATGATTTTATCTTCTATTTTTAGCATTTTATTTTGACATGTATAGTTTTTAATGGACATGTGCATATAGTGGTTTTCGCCTATGGGCTTTTCATGCACGTGTGCATATAATAGATGTGGTATTATTTAATTTATTGTGGGGATAAATAGTTTTACATTCCATATACATGCACATATCAATGTATTTGAATTTTATTTACAGATAGTTTATTTTTTAAGTGTGTATATGCACATATAGTTATTTATCAAACACAATGTTTTAGGTGTGACTTTTGAAATAAATAGTTTAGGTTTACAATTTTTTTAACTACAAATCTATCATACTTTTACTTCAAATTTACACGTACATATGAGATAACTAGAAATACATAAAACTTCTATATGCAAGAAATGAAGAAAGTATACTTATATTTTATATCAAAGATTACTTAATCATAACATCATAATTAAAAAAAGTTATAAATAATTGTATAGATTTATTCCTATTCATATATGTGTATTTTGCAAAGAAAAGCATGCTCATCATCACGATTGTCTACATACAATTTTTTTTAAATGTAAAAGACATATAATAAAGTGAGAAAATTAACTTTAGAATATAATATTGCCCTTGACTATTGTTTCTTTTAAAAAAGACTTTATTAAAACCTCTAAATAGATATAGAACATTGGAGTGAGTCAACTAGCATTTTCCATTTCTAAAAATGAGCTAGCAGTATATCCATAATGTATATTTCAATTTTAACTTTTGGAAAAAAAATTAAATGTTGATTTTATATATCAATAGTTTTCTTATTTAAACATTATTGTGAATTAATTAGTAAAGAGGTACAATTATTAGTGTTAAATGAATTTAGTATTAGTCGTGAGTTGTTTTAATTTTAACTTTTTATATAATAAAACCATCATTAAAGACAACCAATATGGAGATAAAGCCATTTAAAGAATACAAAGTCGACTATAAATTAATAATGTTCTTAACCGCTCTAATGATTTCGTTTAGTGCTTCATTAGTTTATAGTTAATGACTATTTAAGCAATATTTACAAGTCAATGATGGCATCCATTAAATGACATTTATGCCTCCAAAAACTATTTATTTTCCTTTAGTGCTATCCAATTCTGAATATTTTTCGTATATTTGTCACTGTTGGCATGGCCTACATAGTCTTTTTCTATGTTATAATACGTGGTTAATATCTGGATATCATTTGTCATTGCTTACTAAAAAAAGGCAAGGGTATTATGGTGATCTACCATCATATTTAGTCTTAGAGCCGTTGTTAAGTATTTATAGTAGCAAATCTAACGAATAATCACATTAAATTTTCCTCTACTTTTCAATTTTTTAAACATGTGTTAAAGTTTCCACCGAATCAAGAAAAGCTTTCTTGTCACTTCAATTCAACTTTCTATATAAGTTTCCAAAATAAGAAAGAGGGTAGAATATATACGCGTTTTATGAACACATATCTAATTATAAGTAGAGATTTATAAAAACTGCATAAGCATTTATAAGCAACGTTAATTAGATATAGTAAACGAGAAAGACAATTATACAGTTACATAATCATTTTATCATTCGTCAAGATAAGCATTTCAATCTTGTAGTATTTTATTTAATTGTGTCCGAGAAAATAGTTAAAATGTTAATTATTTATAAAAACTTTATAAAAAAAGATGTGAAACCAACCCAACTAGATCCAACCAGTATTAAACTGGTGTACATACATGTTTGGGTTGATCTATATTAGCATAGTGGTTGTATTCAAGAAACAAAAGAAAATAAATCTTTACTGCTACAAGGGATTTTAAACAAAGTTACAGGAATCAATTGGCAACATAAGTGAAATGTTACTCAGAAAAATATGATCGAGACGCCCATTGTGAAGCACCCAAACGCCACCCACGGACTCAATCGTTCACCTGTTTCAAGTGCTAACGCGGTTGAGATGCTAAGTATACAACCTGGATTATAGATAGATGCACGTTTTTTTATAGAATCTTGATGTGAGAATGCCATGGAACATGTTAAATGTTCCACTTATGTAAACTAAATAGGACCCACATCACATGATCATTGCTCCTATAAGACAACATAAATGAAGCCCACAAACCTATATAGCCAAAAAAAATAGAGCCCATATGACTTAAAAGGGTCCCAACATAGATTTGGTTGTTTTGAGTTAACTTGTAAAATTACTTAGTACGTAGTACTGTAGCATTTAGTTTGTGCTCCAGTAGGGTACTACATGGAAGCATGATGCTGACCTATATGGCCTTTGGTTTAAAAAAATTCCAGCGGCTCCAAAGCATTTTGGTACCAAAAGCCGAGGTGTGTCTATTACAACCAAATCAGCTTTATTTATAGCCAAAACTGCATAAATCTACTTATCAAGTAAACCTTTTATAATTTCTACATACCTTGGGGTGTTTTTTAAGTATAAACCTCCTATGGACCCAGAAATACATGATGTATTTCTTCAGCGCCTCGCGCTTCTTGCACGTTAGGCGCACCTTTTTAAACCAAGATATGGCGATAGAAACTTACCTATTCTTGCAGCCTTCCAGAAGAAACCTCGAAATCTGCAAAACAATGGTAAAGTTATTTGAACAGCATCAAACAAAATCCAACCAACTATACGCACCGTAACATATAAAAGAGGGCATACTATTAAGATAAGCAACTACAATAATGTTTCAGATTACTTTAACAGTATACATACTCTTAAGAGACTAAGCATGAAAACCTAATAATTGTGAAATGTCATGCATGTGTGTCAAGCAAAATAAATAGCCACATCAATCAAATTTTCAGTTTTCACGCTTCTCTAATTGCATGAAGTCATTAGTTTCAGACTCATTACTATTGGGGTATTTGTGTACATTTTCAATTTTAAAAACCATTCAACAAGGTTTAGTATGACTAACATATATTCCAACTAACTGTTCTTTAGTTCATTCTTTGGTAAGAAATTCGTGATGTAAGTTAGATAACTTGATTTAAACTGGAAAACATGATGTAACTAATTCAGTTGTGTGAGTTAAGCATGTAATTGATATATTTTGTTCAAGTAAGAACCTGGGAAAATGGGAATAACAAACAATATGAACATACCCAGTAAAATCCTACTCGTACCGTAGGATCTGGGAAGTGTGAGATAGGGGCAAACCTTACCTCTATCTAATGGATAAAGAGGATGCGCCCCAGGTTAAGGTGTGATTACATGGGCTAATTTGTTTATTTTGCCAAAGGCCATAACCATACAAACTTATTTTCCCCTCTTACAACCCATTTATATACATCAACAAAGTCTAGGAAGTATCAATTAAGTTAAAGATACTTTGCTTATAAAAAAAACCATCAACAAACTAACAAAGTAACAAACATTATTTACTAAACCCCAATAGATCCTCCAAGAATTTGGTAAATATATACATAGACACATTAAGAAAAAAAAATTAGTCAAATTACAACATAAAAGCAAAAAGGTATCGTTAAACCATTAACAGACATTTCATAAAACTTTATTAGCGTGAGAGAATATGGCACAATGATGCAATCGGAATTAAACTACAACAATTCAAAAAGTACTTCAGAGGTTGAACGTGTATGGCCCCTATGGCCCTATGTATCAATATATCATAAAAATGCACAAATTACGAATTTCTCTAGGTAACTTTTGATAAAGTGATTTTCCTTCTGTGCAACTACTTGAAGCTTAAGTGCCCCGATTTCTAGTCAATTTTAGGCGTTTAGCCCCAGCAAAGTGAAGTCAATGGTGTAATTCAAGAGATCTAAGTGTGCCCACCTAAGGATTTGTACTTTTACAACCCCCTAAAGGCCTTAAGAACAAATCTGCAATGAATGGCATACCCTGAATTTCCATTGGAAACCTTCAATCATGGTGTCACAAGCATGATTACTCCTATTAGCTACCCCTACCATCATACAAACATTACTTTGTCAACTTACAACCCAATTTATAAGGCTACGAAGTATCAATCAAATTAAAATTACTTTTTGTGTCTAATTTCATTCAAAAGGTACTCTTTTTCCATGTTAACCAGTAATCATCATAGTTTGGTAATAAGTCACAAATGCTAAAGTACCAACAAAGATTTAGGCCAGTTCATTGATCAATTCATATGCAGGTTCTTCTTCCTACTCTTTTGCCACATCCTCCAGTTCTAGGTGATAAACCTAAGCTCACCATCAATGAAATACAAAGAGGCGTTTGTTGAATTCTGGGCAGACTTGTATATTAAACAAAAAGCAAACGATTACAGGGCCCCAAATTCTTATAAGGTTTTGGTATTGGTATTGCTTCACAGATGAAGAGGCATAGAAAAACTGAAAAAGTGCAAATAATTAGGTCATGTGAACACAACTGCTACGTATATTGCAATCATCTAGCCTGTTCATTCTCATGTATCCAATTGGCGATAAAAATGTTTATAGCACTCACATTTTCCCTTACATCGTTGGCCTTGGAGTTACCAGGCTGGTGATTGCTTACAACAGCGTTTATTTATTTATTTTTACGGCTAATTCAGTAATTCACACACCCTTTAAACCTACTCCTAAATCTACACCAACGTCCACCATGGTACCAGGACCCTCAAGAGGAACACCTTTACTTAAACCCTAAACCCATAACCACACGGTTTACAACTGGGCTACAAGCCCTTTGCTTACAATTGCGTATATATCCACGATTGTACATTCCTAACTTCCAATCACGCAATTTGATTCTATGTATTCCACAGATCGTGTCAAGAACCATATACTTAATCTAAAGCCACACAACAACACATAACCTAAAAAACACGAAAAAGATCCTAAATTTAAAGTTCCCTTAGGCCTCCTGAACGTCCCTGTTCAAATTCAGGGATCAAATTCTATCATCAAAACCTTGTTAGATTCTAATTAGGGGTTTCGAATAACGGGGAAATTGAGTAAAAGAGGATCTAACCCAGTTTTCTGTTCAAGAATAGCAGGAAACTGCATCTTCAAGAAAGTGCAGGTGCAGATTACCAACAGCACCACCGTTAGAAACGAATGAAAATTGAATAATGCCGACTGTACACATAAAAAAAGACAGCTTTTTGTTGGATCAAAATGTAGCAGAAGTGAAACGTGAATTCATGATTGATGATTCGATCAACTAACCATATTTCTAGAACCTCAAGAGCGAGAAATTAGGGTTTGGGGTTCTTCTTGTTCGCCGGGTCTGATTCAGATTTGTTTGCAGGAAAATGGTAAAGGTAAACCATTAAAGATACCACGACGATGTTTGGGCGTGACCCCAAGCTGGGTACAAGTCGTGATGCACAATGTACAAATCATTGTTGCATGATATCAGTTGGTTTGTGTGTTAAAACTAACAAGTGGCGGCTTTTGACTCTGGTTAACACTTCGTAGCTATTAGGTGTATTCAGGGTTAGTAATTGTTTCTAATTCATTCATTTTAAGTATAACCGACAAAGGCATCATAACCTAGCGGCATTTGGTGGAGAATGACACTAACCGAGAAGACAGGTTGTAAGACGATTGAAGTAAAGTAAGTAATGTAGGGTAAAATTTAGTCGTAAAAAATAATGACCAGACAATTTACTTTTTTTCTTAATTTTTTTTATTCTTTTATATCAATCTAACCTGCTTACTACACAATCTGTACCAGGGGAGTATTGATTAGTGGTTTAGTGAAAATATTAGTAACCTAAAGCTTGTAGGAACAAATTTGGTGTGAAGCTTTTTGCAGGAGACAAACTCACGAACAAAATGCTAGTTTATACTGATGTGCTTGTCGGACAATAAGAAAGATGATTGTGACTTAGAAAGACCACACTTAAGTTGAAAGCAAACTATGCCACTTCGGAGGCAAGACATTGAGATTGTGAAAAAGATCAGTAATTCAGATGATTTCAATAGTAGTGTTGGTCATTGCATGACATTATGTTTCATAACTGGAGCAAGATGTCAGCTGTCTTTTAGCACTCTAAAAAAACAAGATTCTTTCCCAAGAAAAATATAACAGTCATAAGTAGATATCGCCTCTCAATGCAACTGTCTCAATTAGCATAATATCCGACTAAGAATGATATTGTAGGATAAGAGAAATGTAGCCCATATGATAGCATGCGTCTGATATAGCAAAGGATTTGTTTGGCCAACTAGTAATGATTCATGGTTGATTAGTTGGGGCATGTAGGAATTGGCACGTATGGTTTATAGCATACAAGAGGTTAGGATGATTGATGGTGAAATATTGAATGGCCATAGACCTCTAGTGTGTCAGTTTGTAATAAGCTTCATTAGTGTTTAAGAAGACTGTTGGACCGGGTTATAGATTAACAAGAACATCTTCCTTGAGCAGTAATTAACTAATATGGAATGTAAGTTAACTACTTACTAACACTATACAAATACTTTAAGGAAATATAATTACACAAGTAGTTCTTTCAAAGCATTCACTTGATTAATCTTTTGAGTACAAATGATACAATCAGTAGATATAACCAAATGGCTTGAAAAACTTGTCTCTACTATATGAGTGTGAGGACTTCTATACTATGACATCCAAACAATAAGAATAAACTATTCTATGTTCAAAATCTATAGTTAAATAGATCATCTGTGTATTAGAGTTGGTAGTTTCAGTACTATGCTGTCTTAAAAAGGTGAAACACAACAGCCATTGGCACAGGCAGTCTTGTTATGAGTAACACTTCATCAGTAGCTCATAGAGTTTAGTGTTGATCATCAGCAGTCCTGATCAGCAGCTCATCTACCGAATGCTGATCAGCAGTTGTTCAGCATATGTTGATCGACAATCATTCAACATATGCAGTTCGGTAGTGGATTCAGAACTTGACTTACTTCGGCAATGGCAGCCAATGCTGAAATATTAAGTTTTCGGTAGCTTCATCCTCTTGATAGATCAACAAATTCCCCCTAGGATGATGCAACCAAAAATTTGCCTATTTTATCGATCGATAAATGGCATTCTTTTATGCGCTTTCTCGCTAACAAGCCAAGCAGTCCCTAGCGGGCTATCCGTCATGAACTCGAAGAAGTGCAACAAGACCAGTATCGAACTGGGATTGCCTCTCTTTCAATCTTCGGAAGTTACTTTGTATCCCTTTCTAATGCAATATCTTCAATCAGATCTGTACGAGTGACAGGAAGAAGTCAGCTAGTTGCCATCCGCTCTGTCCCAATCTCCGGTCAATGATTGAGATCCATTGCTTACTTAGCCTTCTCAGTTTAGCATTCTACCAAAAAAGATTCTTTCTCAGGGTCAATCTAGTCCTCTTTGAATTGATCTCGTACTCTAGAGAAATGGAAGCCTTTTTCTAGAAAAGATGAAGACAGGGAATCGGAACTAAATCATTCTTTCTTCGTCGACTATGGACTTTGACGACTCTAGCTTCATCTTAGGGAAAGTAAAAAGAAAAGCATCATTCACATCTTACAGTAATTTCTTAGGGACTCTAGATCATAGACTGGGATCACTCGAGATCGATGGCTATGCACTCGCCCGAATGCAAACATTGGCTTGTTAGGTTTTCCTTTGAGCGAGCCGTTGACTACTATTTACAATAGAAATGAAAGTAAGAAAACGGGCATTGAAAAGGGGGCAACGATCTGTAGATTGACTGAACGCCGCAGAAAACCTTCCACCGGCAGGCGATCTTGTTTTTCACAGGATTTCTCGTTACTCATGTCAGCATTCTCACTTCTGATATCTCCAGGTCTTGTCACCAAAAACCTTGCCCGATTGACAAAACATTCTGCTACTGACACTTGAAAAAGCTTTTTTCAAGGTCTCGTCGCTTCGGTGAATCATTTGAGCCCTGATACATTTTCGGTGCTTGGAGCTAGACCAGTGAGCTATTACGCTTTCTTGATGGCTGCTTCCAAGCCCACCTATATTTGTAACATGATGTGTTTTTGGTTAACTAAAAATTAGTTTTGTTAAATTCTTGTAAGGGTTATTGTAGGCGTTTATGAAACATATGGGTTATCTATGTTTATTTTCTTTGTTGTCATTAAATTTTTAATTATGAAAGTTAGTATTAAATTGTACAATAATAATAAGTTATAATAGTAATAATACTAATAATAATATTAGTAATAATGATAACAAAATTATTAATAATATTAACCTATAAGTGTTATTAAATTTGAAAATTATTTAAAACTTAAATTAAGAAAGTTAAGGGGGTTGTTTTGCCAATTTAATAAACTTTCAATAGAAGTTTTAACATGAAATAATAGAATTTCAAAGTTGAGGGACCATTTGTGGAATTAACAGAAACCTCAATTAAATCTCTCTCTTTCCCCGTTTTTCTGACAAGGCTCCGGCCAACTCGCCGACGAGTCTCCAGCCACCTTAAACCCTCAAAATCCGACGATTTCTTAACCCAAAACCTGTCCCAAAACTTTTGTGCACTCGTTTCGAACATGTAAGCAACAATTAAACATCGGTTACAAACCCAATCGAATGGGTAACCGATGCCTTTAATCGTAGAACCATTCGGCCTTTAAACTCCAATAATAAACCAATAATAAACCAATTAAATGTACCAAAACGATCAATTAACTATCTCTAATCGTATACAATTCTCAATTTCACCTGAAACACACACAATCATTGAAATCGATCACCACTATCACCGAATCTGCAACCCAATCGAAACCTATTCGCCGAGCCTTCTAAACCTCAATTGATAAGGGGCTTTCAGTCTACAACAACCCCTGAAGCTTTACACAAAGCCAGTTTGGATATCATCACTATTTACATATCAAACGGTTGCAAGTTTTGGTCGTGACTATTATATCATCATTCTTATCGTTCTCGAACAAATCAAGTAAGTTATTAACAGATACAGGTTCGTTTAAACATGGGGAACAAAAGCCCCATGGTTAATTTGATTTACAACATCATTCAGTACTTCAATTTGATTGATCTCATTCTAGGGTTCTTGATTTAGGGGTGTTCTATGTGATTGTGTTTATAAGATTTTAGGACCGGGTCTTAGCACGGCCAAGGCCGCTAGTCCACTGGTAACACGCGTGCATACTACACCTGAGGTCATGGTTCGAACCCGGCTACCTCCATTAAATTTTTAAAGCTTTTCAGCCTTCAAAAAATATATATAAAAATTCTAAAAAATTATTAAAAATAATTTCATAAACAAAATTTATTTTTAAATCACCTTATTAAATCTTTGTAAATTTATTTCTTTAAGCATCTTAATATTTTTATATAAAATAGTACTAACAATAGTTATAACTAGTTCATTTTTATGTTTAAAATATGTACATATATAAATGTACACACACACATATATATATATGTATATATATATGTGTATATATATACATACATACATATATATATGTATAAACTTTATAGTTGAAATCACTAAAAATATTATTGGTCATTACGTTATCCCTAATTATAGATTAATTAGGTTAATTACAAAACTTTATTTACATCTTATCATTTAATGTCACAAAACAATAAAAAGGATTAGTTAAGTTCCTTTCATTGCATTAAAATATATATTTGTGATTTCGATAACTAACTCTATTTATTCATAAAAATAACCCCCAAATTCCTATCGAAATCCTAGTTCATGTTAAAACATTAATCTTATTGTTAAACTTAAGCTTGTAAAAAATATATATTTAGGTACCTTGTGAAGGACTACGTTGGAAGTTGCTTATTATTCTTTTTAACCCTCATTTATACAATTTTACATCATGTGAGTATTTCTGTATCCCTTCTTTATATTTTTACATTTTGGGGTGAAACATGTTACATTATAACCATTGCATTTGTAAAACGTTTGATTCTTGTAAACTTATAGCAATTCACTTGTATGTTGTGGTTAGTTGATTTTAGTAATTACCATGTATTGGCGATTATATGTACAATCATTAACTATTGCTAGCCTGACGACGTCATAGATCTATGATCTTGACAAGCCTGCTTAATTAATCCAAGTACACTTAGCTAATCGTATAAACTTGTAAAGGTTGAAACTTGTAAACTGTCAAGGTTTGATTGTGCATCTGTCTTACATCCCTAGTTACTTTGTTTTCTAACTTATGACATGAATTATCATCTTTTATATACTTATGTATTGAAACTATGGAAATCTCACCAACATTATGTTGACCTTTTATTTTTAACATGTTTCAGGAAACGCACAAGTTTGATTGCTACCTTTGAAGCTTATTCACACCTAGGAATGGACCTAGTTAAATAAATGAATGGACTTGAATTATTTCTTATTATGTATATTTTAATTTCTTTATTAGACTTATGTTTGTAATGTTACATTTGGAACTTATGAATAATATATTTGAGTTTATTAATAGCGTTATGTGGCTGTGAACGATCTTAACCCTCACATCTTGACGTTTCCGCCATCAAGGTTGGGGTGTGATAGATTGGTATGAGAGCCTATAACTATAGGGATTTAGGTTATTAGAAATGGTGAGCTACACTATAGCGTATGCATGAACCTTATAGAATTATATTTCTAACTTATAAAATATATGGTTTGCCTGCTACATAATGATATGCCTTCTTATGTGTAATTTGATGCCTTAGCATAGGATTGCTTAAACATTGTTACATGTTTCTATAACACCCGTAAATTTTCTTTGAAGCCGACAAAAGAAGAAAAAAAAATATAAAGTTCAAAGTTGAGGGACCAAACTTGCAAAACGGGAAGAAACTCGGATGAGTGGAAGTGCAAAAGGGGCGGGCAGCCCACACCCTCCCATTCTTGCCAAAACTCAGCCAAAGAAGAGATAAAAGAAGAAAAAGAGGAGAAAAGCTTGGTTCGGGTTGATTCGAGCGAGGAAATCGACGTGTAGCGGGTCAAATCGAAGCTCTACTTGACGGGATCGTTTATGTGAGTTCTAGGATCCCTATTTTACATGTTTTTGAATGATTTTGGGGCTGGAACACATCTGAAAACCGTTTTTCGGGTATTTGGGTGTAAACCTGTTTTTGTATGTATGTGTATGTGTATGATTCATTTCGGGCTTGATTTTAGGCTTGTTTGCGCTTGAATGGTGTCGTGGTATGCTTTTCTAAGGTTTAGAATGGTTGATTTGAGCTTAAAAGAGGTTTGGAAGAGTTTGGAGGTCGAACTTGGCGGCTGCAGTTCGGGATGAACTGCATTCTGCATCAGCTAGGGCTAGGCGACCGAATGGAGGTCCATGCGTCCGAATGGCATGTGACTAGGTCCATACGCACGAAAGGAGTGCGACTGAGTTTCATTTGCACGGAAGTAGTGCGACTGAGAGTCATACGTATGAGGGCTATGCGACTGAAGGAAATGCGGATGAAGGTCATGTGACTGAATGAAATGCGGATGAAGGTCATGCGACTGAAGGTCATGCGGCTAGAGTCCATACGCCTGTGATTCGTGCGATTGAGGTTCATACGCACGAAAGGTGTGCGACCGAGGGCCATTCGCATGAAGGTCAGGCGACTGAGGTCCATACGCCCGGATGTCATGCGACTGAGGTTCATTCGCATGGGAAGTATGAGATTGGAGGCTATGCGATTGGAGGCGCATTCACCTGAGTTTTTTCATACGTATTGAAGACCATGCGACCGAATAGGGTCCATACGCCCCAATGACCATAGTATTGTATGACTTTCGGAAAAGTGCGGACGTAGGCTCAGACCTTTGGGGTTGTAGATGGTGTGATGGCCATGGATGATGTAAGATGATGTATGATGATGAGATGATGATGATGATGTGTGATGCCGTATGGTTGTATGTTGTGATGCGTGTGATTGGTGTGATGTTTGTTGTTGTGTGTTTATGCACATTGTATGTTTGTGCATGATGTATGTTATGGGTGTGCGATGTTGGCTTGTGTGATTGATGTTGTATGTTGTTATGTTCTTTATTATATGTATGATTGTCTTCCCGTGGTTTTGCGTTGAGCGTTAATAAACGTAATGAAAGTATTATATAATGTGAAGTGGAAGATAATGAAAAGAGGAACGTAATGAATGAGTGCGATCTTGGCTAACTCATAAGGGGACATAGACATAGTAGGGAGTTCAGTTTTGGTAACTGCTCCGATACGTGCGATGTGGTATTTACTGTGTGCTATGTAGCGTGTGATTTTGGCTACCTCATGTGGATTATGTAGCGTGCGATTTTGGCTAACTCATGAGATGGCGTGCGATTCTGGCTAAACCCTAAGAGTCCTCACACACACACACAGGGGGAGTCGGTCTTGGTGACCACTCCATTGGTGCGATTTGTGCGATATGTATGATGGATATCATGAGGGACTATAGACACAGTGGGAGTTCAATTTTGGTCACTGCTCCGATACGTGCGATGTGGTATTTACTGTGTGCTATGTAGCGTGCGATTCTGGCTACCTCATGTGTGCGATTTGTGCGAGATGTACTTTGGGTACGATGATGCGAAATTGCGATATGTATGAAATGGACGAGCGGAAGAAATGATGAATGAATGAATGAAGCGAATGATTATGTAACATGCGATGATTAATGAATAGAAGAATGTTAACGAACGTAATGGAAGATAATAATTATATTATCTGTATGTATGTATATTGTGTGATCGCATACGTATGTAGCGAATGGTTTTATAAAGAAGTAAAGTATGTTTTCTTTAAAACTAGAACTCACTCAGCAACGTTGACTTTGATGTTTTTCCAGTTGGCAGGTATGTTGCTGAGGATGGCACGAGGCGACTACCCAATTCTTTGGAGTGACATCCATTGTTTTCAATGCTTTTGTAATGAAATGTAAAATGATAATGCAAAATGAACGGATGAATTATTTTGCAAAAGCATTTTGATGAAATGAAAATGTTGTTTGTAATGTTTCTGCTGCAATGCTTTTATGTAAGAAGATAAAATATATGTTTTATGTGCGATGAAGGACCAACTGTAAGCGTCCCGGGAACGGGGCCTTACAAGTTGGTATCAGAGCCAAAGTTTAAGTGAAATGGGTAAATTTTCATAATAAACCTTAACTTAAACTGAGAATGGGACGGGAAAGGGAAGGGATACCAATCTGAGTAGCTGCGTGCCATCAGGTATTTTCGTAATATTAACCGGTATTACGTGCGCATGTTATGTGATTTGTGTGTTGCTGGTAGATTTAGATACTGATGTAGTCAGGACAGGTAATGCTTGGGGTATGAAGAGTAAAGTAAGTGGCTAATCATAATTGGCCACTGTAATTAGGGACTTACTATACTTGACATAAACTGAGTTGTTCCCTTGAATGACTGTGTTGGTGTTTGAATCTTTCAGTGGGTGCGGGGATGGCCGGTGGTAGATCTTCGAAAGCTTCACGAGGTGGAGGCGGTGGTGGACGTGGTGCTGAACCACGGGTCACGAGGGGAAGACCTAGAGTTGAAAAGTTGGTTCATGAGGAACCCGAGACCCCTCATCTGGAGGGCGGTGATGAGAGTGCTAATCTGATAGCCTCGATGAGAGAGGTGGTTGCAGAGGAAGTGCATCAGACCAAGCAGACAATCCTACCGTCTGTGGTGACCGAAGTGATAAAGGCTGTTAGAGATAGGGAAAGACAGGAAAGGGGTAGACCTTCGGGTGGAAGGAGACGGCCCGAGACTGAAACAACTATCTTTGATGATGAAAAGGAAGAAGAAGAGGAAGAGCCTGCGCCAGAGGTGGCACGAGGCTGTAAATGTGGGGCGTTTCAACGATGCAAGCCCCCTACTTTTGATGGTAGTGGCACTGCTACTGCTGCTCACCGATGGGTGAGGGCAATGGAAGTTGTTCTAAATATCAGCAAGTGCTGGGAAGACCAGAAAGTGAAGTTTGCTACCCACTCTTTCGTGGACTCAGCGTTGTGCTGGTGGGACAACATAGTCCAAGTTGAGGGTAGCCGGGCTATTGGAAGGATGAGATGGCCAGAGTTGAAAAGGCTGGTGATTGAGGAGTTCTGTCCTCACCGTGAGATGGATAAAGTTGAAAGAGAGTTCCTGTAGCTGAAGGCGGGAACGATGACACACCAACAGTATACCACCAGATTCAACGAAATGGCACGGCTGGTGCCGGATCAGGTGACGCCTCTTTCACAAAAAATCAAGAGGTACATTCAAGGCTTGCCGACGGATATCCGTAGGCACATGATCGCTGCCCGACCGAGCACGTTTAGGTCGGCAGTTGATTTGGCGGGGAGGTTGTATGATGAAAGAACTATGGTGGTGGTGGTGGCTGAAGAAGGAGAGAAAGGTGATGTAGACTAGAACTAGAAAGGAAAGAGAACTGGAAGGGGTGGTGATCCGACGAATAATAAGCACGCACGGGGGGATGACCGCCGTATGGTCACACCTGGTGCGGGGACGAACAAATGTGGTAAATGCGGGATGGAGCATTCAGGAGAATGCAAAAAGGGACCAAACACTTGATTCAAGTGTGGAAAGCCTGGCCATGTGGCTAGAGAATATGGGACTGTGAGTGTTACAATTGTGGAGAAATTGGCCACATAAGTAGGGACTGTAAGAAGCCAAGGGCGGAAGGTTCGGGAGTGAAGAGGACTGGAGGAGAAGGACAGAGGGCGAACGCAACGCCTACACGATGATGCAGGAGGAGGCTAGAGCGGACCCCGATGTTGTGTCAGGTACGTTTCTAGTAAAGCAACCTTTAGCCTTTTGTAGTTCGATTCTGGCGCTAGTAAGAGTTTTATTCCTGCTGCTTTTTGTGCTAAATTGCATGTTAGTAGTAAGAGTGTGAATACGCCCTTCGATGTGGTCCTAGGAGTGGATTGTGTGGCGGACTACAAAGTGAACAGTGTGTTCCGCAAAAGAGGATATGGTTGACAGCGCCTGACGGGATCACAGTGACGATTTAAGGTGATCGAGTCGCGACGATTCCGAAGGTGATTCCGATGGCGATGGCAGGAAAGTGCATGAGGCGTGGATGTATTGTCTACTTGGCCGAGGTAAAGTATGTGGATACACTGATATCCCAACTGTTAGATGTACCGAGACCCGAGTAAAGATTATTGGTGGCCGAGTATGAAGCGTGATATGGTGGAGTGCAGGAGTAAATGCCTTACTTGTTTACAAGTGAAGGCCGAGCACCAAATGTTGTATAGGAAGTATTGAGGTGATCGAGACTACGACTGAGAAGCTCGAAAGGATCAAGGCCCTGATGAAGGTAGCCAAAGATAGACAAGAAGTCGTATGTTGGTAAACGATGTAGACCGATGGAATTCTAGGTGGGAGACTGGAAAGAGAGATGAGACGGTATTGCCCGCGATGATTTAAGGAATAACAGTTTCAGGGATGAAACCTATATAAGGGGGTGGACTTGTAATACCCGAAAATTTTCTTTGAAGCCGACGAAAGAAGAAAAAAAAATATAAAGTTCAAAGTCGAGGGATCAAACTTGCAAAACGGGAAGAAACTCGGATGAGTGGAAGTATAAAAGGGGAGGGCAACCCACACCCTCCTCATTCTTGCCAAAACTCAGCCAAAGAAGAGATAAAAGAAGAAAAAGAGGAGAAAAGCTCGGTTCAGGTTGATTCGAGCGTGGAAATCGACGTGTAGCAGGTCAAATCGAAGCTCTACTCGACGGGATCGTTTATGTGAGTTCTAGGACCCCTCTTTTATACGTTTTTGAATGATTTTGGGGCTGGAACACATCTGGAAACCGTTTTTCGGGTATTTGGGTGTAAATCCGTTTTTGTATGTATGTGCATGTGTATGATTCGTTTGGGGCTTGATTTTGGGTTTGGTTGTGCTTAAATGGTGTCATGGTATGCTTCCCTAAGGTTTAGAATGATTGATTTGAGCTTAAAAGAGGTTTGGAAGAGTTTGGAGGTCAAACTTGGCGGCTGCAGTTCGGGATGAACTGCATTCCGTATCAGCTAGGGCTAGGCGACCGAATGGAGGTCCATGCATCCGAATGGCATGCGACTGGGTCCATACGCATGAAAGGATTGCGACTGAGGTTCATTCGCACAGAAGTAGTGCGACTGAGGGTCATACGTATGAGGGCTATGCGACTAAAGGAAATGCGGATGAAGGTCATGTGACTGAATGAAATGCGGATGAAGGTCATGCGACTGAAGGTCATGTGACTGGAGTCCATACGCCTGTGAGTCGTGCGATTGAGGTTCATACACACAAAAGGTGTGCGACTCAGGGCCATTCGTATGAAGGTCAGGCGACTGAGGTCCATACGCCCGGATGTCATACGACTGAGGTTCATTCGCATGGGAAGTATGTGATTGGAGGCTATGTGACTGGAGGCCCATTCGCCCGGTGTTTTCATACGTATGGAAGACCATGCGATCGAATAGGGTCCATAAGCCCTAATGACCATAGTATTGTCTGACTTTCGAAAAGTGCGGATGTAGGCTCGAACCTTTGGGGTTGTAGATGGTGTGATAGTCATGGATGATTTAAGATGATGTATGATGATGAGATGATGATGATGATGTGTGATGCCGAATGGTTGTATGTTGTGATGCGCGTGATTAGTGTGATGTTTGTTGTTGTGTATTTATGCACGTTGTATGTTTGTGCATGATGTATGGTATGGGTGTGGGATATTGCCTTGTGTGATTGATGTTGTATTTTGTTATGTTCCTTATTATTATGTATGATTGTCTTCCCGTGGTTTTGCGTTGAGCGTTAATAAACGTAATAAAAGTATTATATAACGTGAAGTGGAAGATAATGAAAAGAGGAACGTAATGAATGAGTGCAAGCATGAACGAAGGAATGAGAGCAAGGATGGCTTGCAAGGGTAAGGAAGGAGGTTCACAACTCACTGCGAGTTGTTAGTTCAGCTGCGTGTGTATTTATGGCATGTGATCTTGGCTAACTCATAAGGGGACATAGACACAGTAGGGAGTTCAGTTTTGGTAACTGCTCCGATACGTGCAATGTGGTATTTACTGTGTGCTATGTAGTGTGCGATTTTGGCTACCTCATGTGGATTATGTAGCGTGCGATTTTGGCTAACCCATGAGATGGCGTGCGATTCTGGCTAAACCCTAAGAGTCCTCTCTCTCACACACACACACAGGGGGAGTCAGTCTTGGTGACCACTCCATTGGTGCGATTTGTGCGATATGTATGATGGATATCATGAGGGACTATAGACACAGTGGGAGTTCAGTTTTGGTAACTGCTCCGATACGTGCGATGTGGTATTTACTATGTGCTATGTAGCGTGCGATTCTGGCTACCTCATGTGTTCGATTTGTGCGAGATGTACTTTGGGTACGATGATGCGAAAGTGCGATATGTATGAAATGGACGAGCAGAAGAAATGATGAATGAATGAATGAATGAATGAAGTGAATGATTATGTAACGTGCGATGATTAATGAATGGAAGAATGTTAACGAATGTAATGGAAGATAATAATTATATTATCTGTATGTATGTATGTATGTTGTGTGATCGCGTACGTATGTAGCGAATGGTTTTATAAAGAAGTAAAGTGTGTTTTTTTAAAACTAGAACTCACTTAGCAACGTTGACTTTGATGTGTTTCCAGTTGGCAGGTATGTTGCTGAGGATGGCACGGGGCGACTACTCAGTTGTTTGGAGTGACATCCATTGTTTTCAATGCTTTTGTAATGAAATGTAAAATGATAATGCGAAACGAACGGATGAATTATTTTGCAAAAGCATTTTGATGAAATGAAAATGTTGTTTGTAATGTTTCCGCTGCAACGCTTTTATGTAAGAAGATAAAATATATGTTTTATGTGCGATGAAGGACCAGTTGTAAGCGTCCCGGGAATGGGGACTTACAGTCTCCATAAACTTATCTTTGACTCTTTGATTCTCCCCGAAAATGAAGCTTTTTAATCTTATTCTCGACGACACATGGGATCGCATACTTATTGTTTATGACTTGGATCTTTAGACTTTATGTCTAATATATACAACTCTCATCAAGGTTTTGATTTCATGAACCTAAGAAATACTGTGTGACACATAGACACCTGTATTCTAGATTTCCTTGCAAAAGGCCTTCGGGCTAAGGTAAGCATTTTGCATAAATCCTACGGGACTAGTTATGCTTACTTGGGGATTTCTGGGATGAGTGATAAACTATGGTTAGTATACACAAGTTTCTAAGTCAAATGGGTCAATTCACTTTGGCGTGTCAACGTTTCCAAATGGTAATGCGTTACCAAATAGAATCATTCCGCATGCCTTACAAGTCTTAGCTTATTCTTTTTTAAATTACTATCCTTTGTTATCATCATTCCCATGTCTTGGAGTTCGAGCCTATGCTTTCTAATACGCGTGTTATTCTAGAAAGAGCCTCCACGGTCGAAGTCGTCGATGGAAAATCGATCGTCGTTGACGTCGTAAGATTGTACCTTGAGCCTTAACGAACACGAGTTCTCCATCAACCTTATTCCCATGCAACTAGGAAGCTTTGATGTTATTATTGGCATGTATTGGTTAGCCAAGCAACGTGCGGAGATTCTATGTTTCGAGAAGTGCATTCGAATTCCTTTACCGACAGGTGATACTTTGAAATTCTTTAGGGAGAAATCATCCCAAGGACTCAAACTTATGTCCTACATCAGGCCCGAAAGTGCTTAAGTAAAAACTACCTAGCTTTCATGGCGTATGTAGTTAATACGAAAGCCAAAGGTAAGGAACTGAAAGACATTCCTGTTGTGCGAGAATTTCCCCAGGTTTTTCCCTAGGATCTTAAGGGATTACCTCCCGTACGAGAAGTTGAGTTCAAGATTTATTTATCTCTGGTGCAAACCCTGTGGCTAAATCACCTTATCGTCTTGCACCGTCTGAAATGCAGAGACTAGCTAGTCAACTTCAAGAGTTGATCAATAAGGGTTTCATTCGTCCTAGTTCTTTACCATAGGGTGCACTTGTGCTGTTTGTGAAGAAGAAAGATGGTTCATTCCGTATGTGCATCGACTATCGGGAACTCAACAAGCTTACCATCAAAAACCGATACCCTCTTCCTCGAATCAATGACCTCTTCGATCAACTTCAAGGAGCAACCCAATTTTCAAAGATCGATCTACGTTCTGAGTTGTAACACCCCGAATTCTTATTTGAACGAAAGGAAAAGGAAAGTAAATAGAAAGAATAGATAATGAGCACAAGTGGAGGGGGATAAAGTGTACAAAGTACAAAACCTTTTTATTTTAAGGTTTAAAGGGGCATGGCCGCCCATCCCTTCTTCACCATCTTCATTCGGCTGAAAGGAAGAAAGAAGAGAGAAGAAAGCCCTCAGTTCTAGAGAGAGAGAGAGAGAGAGGAGAAGCAGCTGCAAAGGTGAGTTTTCTCTTATATGAATTCGGTTTCAGCTGGGTTTTGAGTTCTTGACCGAAGTTCTTGGTGTTTATTGTTTGTTTTCGGGATTTAAGAGTTGAATTGAAGGTGGGTCTCGAACTTGAAGTGTGTTGCTTAAAGGCTGCTCAAGGTGAGTTTCTAGAACCCCTCTTTTACTGATATTCAACTTGTTGGGGCTATTATGCATACCAAGAAAATATTTTCAAGTAAAACCGTGAGTTTCAGCCTATTGTTCAATGATGTATGTATGTTTTAGTGTATGATTATGGGTTAGTGTTGATGTTTAGCATGTTTAGGTGCCCCTGGTATGTTAAATCTGTGCTTGGGTAGTGTTAGAATGATAATCGGGTGATGTTAGTAGCATAGAAAACATTTCAGAATGTTTTGATGTGCCCAAGAGTGGTCCATGCGCCTAAACAGTGGCCCATGCGCCCAGCATGAGTGGCCATGCGCCTAAGTGTTGGCCATGCGTCCAGAGGTGGTCCATGCGCCCAGCATGAGTGGCCATGTGTCTAAGTGTTGGCCATGTGCCCAGAGGTGGCCCATGCGCCTAAATAGTGCCCATGCGCCCAAGTTTCCAAAAACGACTAAGTGTCCATGCGCCTGCATAGTGGCAAAATGCCTGAACAGGGCGGAAGCGCCCAAATAGTGCCCATGCGCCCAAACTATTTTACATTTAGAATTTTTATGCTCATGCGCCTAAAAGGTCCCATGCGCCCATTTTGGACTTAGGATTTTCTAAGTGGTTTTAAAGGGTTAAATAGGGAGATAGGCCTTATTATGATGTATATGTGTGTGTGATGTGTTATCTTTCTTCGTCAAAGAGTTTTCAAAACGTACGTATTATGTTTTATAATACCTTATGTATGACTTTACGTGGTGTGATGTATGAATGAATAAATTAACGAACATAAAGTATTATGTAACGAAGTAAAAGATAACGATAGATTACGAAATGAACACATGAGATAACAATGGTGAACATGAAAGTGACGGATGATGAGATCCATGTCGCGTACCCCGGTGTTGATACATATATGTACCTAGATCCTAATCTCAATGTAATATATCTTGAATGTCTTGAACTTATGTAATATTGGGTACTTAATGAAATGATAATGTTTGGTTGTGATTTATAATGTTTAATATTTCATTAATGAGTTGGGTAACGCATATTAACTAGAATATATAGGTTTGTGATTGTTTGAATTGATATACATAATGTTATAATAATGAATACATTCAAACTTTGGTTAAGTGAAATTCACATGCGTCCGAATGGACCATGCGCCCGAACAGTGGTCATGCATCCGAATGGCCATGCGACTGAGTGTCCATGCGCCTAAATAGTCCATACGCCTGAACAACTTCATGTGACTGACTCAGTCGCACGACTAAACACTCAGTCGTGAAAATGGATCAACCGCATGGCTCAATCGCACGAATGAACCATGCTAATGGTTTAGTCGCTCGAATGAGCAACCGTAACCTATAAATACCACTAAATTCGTGGAAAAACGTAAGCATTCGAGAGGAATTCTTAAGCATTGAATACATTTTGACTCCAGACGTACCCTAGCCGTCCAGAAGCCTCTAAGTTCATACTCCAAGTTCATAGAACGTTGTAGATCGATTCCTAATCAATATTTAACGTTAGATTCAATAAATTATTGTGTCTACGTGCTTTCTCACTGATTGGATTGTCAATCAAATAGGATTCCGCACTATTTGGTTTGGTTTAACACGTTAATCAGTTGGTGTTTCGTTCAAATACCAAATCCTAACAAGTGGTATCAGAGCTTTGGCTCTTGATTACGTGTTGATTCAATAGTTTTATACAAAAATTGTGTTTCTTCATAAAAAACGCAATCTTTTTGTGTCTAACGGAGTCTTAGACGTTTCCTGACCTAAAAGTTTAGTTTTTCCGGCATACGGCGATTAGGGTTTGGTAAAATTTGAGTTTTTACGGCCAAAACACGTTTAACCTACGAATTATCAAACTTCAGCAAGTTCAGTCGCACGATTGGCTCAATCGCATGACTGAGTTCATTCGCATTCTCCAACCGCATGATTGGACTTATTCGTACTCTCATTCGTACGATTGAGAACCTCATTTGGACTGTTCAAACGCATTAGTTCTTTCGGCCGACTGACTCATCCGCATTTGTTCAGTCGCACGATTGAACCATCCGCATTTGTTCAATCGCCCAAATAAGCCCAATCACATACCTTCATTCGCATACATCAGCAGTTTGTTAAAGAGTAAAGTTAAGTGAAATGGAGGACCAGTTTTCAGCATACACAGCAAGTAAAGATACTCATATCCAGAATCTACTGTTGTTGGAGAACAAAGTGAGAATTCACAATAAACCCCCGAAGCTTAGAACGTTAGACGACTACCCACAATGGAAGCAACGTTTTGAAATCTACTTAAATGGAGTAGATACAAATCTGTGGGAGGCAATAGAGTCGGGGTACAGCATGCCCGTAGGAGCAAATGGAGTTAAACTTACGCTAAGTGGGATGTCGGATGCTCAGAAGGTAAAACACAACACTAAGAAGAAAGTCTACGCTTTGCTCACTCAGTCTATTCCGAAGGATATCTTCCATCAGTACTCGGAGTTACTCAAGCAAAGAAATTATGGGATGCGTTGGAGAAGAGGTATGATAGAAAGGCCTCACTCAAGGCCATTAAGGCCAAAGCTTTGAAGAAGGAGTTTGACAACTTCTCATCAATGGGAAAGGAAGGTCTGGATGATGTGATTGACAGATTCTACCACTTGATGAGTGAGATGCACACTCATGGTGTAACTACGTCGATGGAGGATAAGGTGTCCAATTTTGCAGATGGTCTATTAGAGAAATGGGCTTCCTTTGTTTCAAATCTCAGACAAAATGGGATGCTCTCGAAGTTAGACATAAATGACTTCATTCTTAAATTGAGGGAAGAGGAGCTTAGGATGAAGTATAGAGCCCAAAAGGCCAACTACGATCAGAATCCTGCACTCTACAATGCAACTCCTCCGGTCAAGACATCTGGAGCACCACTACAAACTGCCTTCGTCTCAAGCGCAACAATTCAAGCACAACCGTCAACTTCAGGGTCTGAAACGTTAGGGTCTTCTAGCACCCAGTATATGATACCTGAATCTAATGCAGCAAAACTGAAAACCGACAACTTCGGGAATGTGACTGTTCAGGTGGCCAAAGAACACATGGACCTCTTAGCTGCTGTAGTCCACTCCTATGATGGACTAGTTACTGGCAAGATAGGAAATTATCACCTGGCAGATGAAGATTATGAACAGGTGGACGAAATGGAGTTGGAATGAATGGACATAGTGTGGGCTTTGGCAAGTGTTGTCCGACGAGCTAAAAAGTTTGTAAAAAAGACCGAACAGAACTTGGTTGCTACCAAGGACACAACCTTTGGCTTCGACAAGTCAAAGGTTACTTGTTTCAACTGTGGTGAGAAGGGACACTTCAAGCGGGAGTGTGTAAAGCCAAAAAAGACTGGGAATGGCAATCCCTTCTCATCATTTAATCGTCAGGACAAAGCCACATCTAGCAGTTCCACTTCATCAAGTAAGGAACCCAAAGCCTTGACTGCTAATGAGGATGAAGGACAGGACCGGAGCTTTCGATTCGTGTCACCGGGAGAGTCCAACATAGCTAATGTGGAGGACATTGATGACGATTCTGTTAGTGAGGGAGACATAGCAGTAGAGCTTGCGATGTCAAATTCTGAAGGCACTGCACCTGTGGTTAACCACCTGCCTGAAGAAGAAAAATCTGCATCAATATTAGAATCACCAGAACTAGAATCAACAGATTCTATACTCATGGCTGACTCATCTTCAACATCTCGGTAAGTACTACTGACCAGCTGTTTGATAATCATGCTTGTTTAGATCGTAATAAATTCAGAGAAAGTATAGATTTAAAATTTGCAAGGTTATTAGATCATAATGATAGCTTAGTAAAGGACCTGGAACTATGCACTGAGGCAAATAAAGTGTTAAAATAAAACGAGCACAATTATAAGGAAAAGATAGACCTATTGAATAAACAACTTAGGGAAACAGAGGTAGTTGCCTTTAACCAAGCAAATGACATTAGGTATTATCTAAACTCCCTAGAGGACACTAAGAAGCAGAAAACAGTTTTAGAAGTAGAAGTCAACTCTTTAAAACAAAAACTATATAGTTGGACAAGCTCATCACATATTATTTAACACTTAGTGAGAGAGAGAAATAATGGGGAGGGGTGGGATACAAAGTGGTTCCACCACCACCTGAGACCTTGATGAACACCAAAAGTAAACCGATTAATAATAACCCCATCAAGGATCACGTGGTGTCCACTCCTCTTGTTAGTGATCCAGATTCCGTAAGTAAATTAAATGAATCTGACTCTAAACAAAAGGAGGCCACTTCAAAGGCAAAAGGAAAAATGCCTTGTGTTAACCTAGAAACTGAGTTTGAAAAGGTTAATTTAAAGTCTGGGTCAAACAAAGTCAAACCAGAACCCAAAAAGACTATAAAACCTAATCAATCACGAGTGTCATGTCAAAGTCTAGGTAAACAAGAGACCCAAGATGTAAAACCAGTTAAAGCAATTAAGTTTGTAAAACCAAATCATACATCTAATAAAGAAGTGTCTCAATCCAAACATAATAAGATCAACTGTGTGACTTCTACATCTCCACCAAAATATGTAAACCGTAAAGTTGAAAGTAGATCCTGCTATAATTGTGGAGAGTATGGTCACATAGCGTCTCGTTGTCCTTATTATCAGACACCGAGGAGGAAAGTAGAACTTTCAGTACCTACACCTAGATCTTTTAAGAGTAACTCAGTGACGCCTCCTAGACGGGCTAGTGAACCCGCAGTTCAATCCATCAGCCAGTCATCTGTTTATCACAAACAGGCCCTACACAAAGCTGGTCTATGGAAAGAAAAGTCTGCCTCAGTGTCTAAAATGAGAACAAACAGCAACTTGGGCTTCCCTCAACCTCAAATGGTCAATGATTGAGTTTATGATGTGTGATGCCTCGGGGAAACCCAAGCTAGTGAAGGCTTGGGTTCCTAACATGAACTAATGTTTTCATTGAATGTGTAGGGTGTTCGCTACAGTGCTGAGACTAACATGTGGATTGTAGATAGCGGAGCATCCAGGCACATGACAGGGAACAGAGCTCTCTTATCAAAAATCAGACAAATCAAAGGAGGGCATGTTCATTTGCTGGAAACAAAGGTGGGTATATCACACCCCAAGGAGAAGTAGGAAATGAGAAAGTTAAGTTTGATAAGGTAAATTACGTCCAACAATTGCAAAATACTTACTTTCAGTTTCTCAAATATGTGATAAAGGATTCAAGGTAGTCTTTGACAACAAGAGTGCTACGTTCTAAAGAAGGACTACGTGATCCCGGAGGACCAAATCCTAATGTTAGCTTCAAGATATAATGATCTTTATGTTTTGGATCTCTCAAAGGCCTCCACAATGGATCATGAAGTTCAGTGTTCTTGTCCAAAGCTACTGAGAAGGACTCCATCTTCTGGCATAGGAGAATGGGACACATAAATCCAAGGAAGATGAATCACTTGGTCCAGAATGATCTAGTGAGGGGAGTAAATGTCAAAAACTTTCAACTCCCGGATTTCTGTGTTGCGTGCAAAAAGGGCAAACAGACGAAGAAGTCTCATAAGGAAAAGAAAGTTCATTCTATAGAACTTCCTCTTGAGCTCCTTCACACGGATCTGTTTGGTCCAGTTAGTACAAGAAGCATCGCAGGCGACTTGTATTGCTATGTAGTTACTGATGACTAATCAAGATTCTCTTGGGTAATGTTTCTGAAATCCAAATCAGAAACATTTGAATCCTTCAAGGAATTAGTAACTACACTGGAATCCCTATACAAGCTGAAGGTACGACAGGTGCGCTCAGACATCGGAACCGAGTTCAAGAATCAGTGGATGGAGGCTATTGCAAGGAAAAGGGAATTGTGAATCAATTCACCTCTACTACACTCCTTAGATGAACGGGGTTGCTGAATGGAAAAATTGCAGCTTGATAGAGACAACACATACTATGCAGGCAGACTCGAAACTGCCTATTCAATTCTGGAATGAAGCAGTGGCAAATGCATGTTACACGCTTAATCGAGTTCTAGTTGTGAAACGCCATGGAAAAACATGCTATGAGTTACTACAACGACTTAAACCTAACTTAGAGTATCTCAAGCCATTTGGCGCTCCATGCACCCTGTTGAAGAAGACTCAAGAGGGAAAATTTAGTGAGAAGGTTAATGAAGGGATTTTTCTAGGATACAACATACCGAACAAGAGGGTTTACAACAACTCAACGGGTCAAGTAGAGGTGTGGTGTAACGTTGATGTTCAGAGATACATCACACCGCCTGTTGGAAAAGGACCTGCTTACTTCTTCAACTATGATGGATTCTTCAAATCCTTTAACATTCCTCTTTCTTCTTCAGAAGATGAGTTGGCAAACAAGATGATGTATGATGTCTTGAACACACCATCTCAAGACTCAACACCATCCAGTTCACAAAGTCAATCATCTACCAACTCAGGGGGAGCACTTGATATGAGTGACTCTTCCTCTGATGAAGAAAATGTGGAAAATGCTCAGAACAACCAGCATGTACAGGTTCCGCCTACCACAAGTCCACAAGCACATCTCATAGTGATGCATCTGAGATTTTGGAACCTCAGACTCTTAGTGCCTCAGATTCAGAACCAAATGTTCACAATCTTGATTCTGAGGTAGTAGTTCCAACAACTCCCGGCTCACGTCTAAACGTCTATCATCCTTTGGATAATGTTATAGGAGATGTGAGATCAGGGGTTCAGACTAGAAATCAGCTGTACTCAGCTGATTATGCCTCTGTGATGGAAAAGGGATACCTTCACGACGGTTCCTACCGCTGCTTTGTGTCTCAGTTTGAGCCAAAGTATATTAGTGAAGCATTGAATGATGAGGCTTGGGTGAGTGCCATGCAGGAAGAACTTCTTCAGTTTAAGAATTTAGGTGTATGGACTCTAGTAGATAGACCTAAAGGTGCTAAAGTCATCGGTACCAAATGGGTCTTGAAATGCAAGAAAGATGATCAGGGAGTGATCATCAGAAACAAAGCTCAGCTTGTTGTTCAGGGTTTTCGACAAGTTGAGGGTATCGACTACAATGAAGTGTTTGCACCAGTGGCACGGATGGAAGCAATCCGCATCTTCCTTGCCTATGCATCTTATATGAAAATCAAGGTTTATCAACTAGATATGAAGAGTGCGTTCCTTCATGGTGAGATTCGAGAGACAGTGTATGTTAGTCAACCCGGAGGGATTTGAGGATCCATATCATCGAGACAGAGTTTACAAACTCGACAAGGCACTATATGGGCTTTATCAAGCTCCGAGGGCCTGGTATGAGAAACTCTTGACTCATCTTGTGAAACACGGTTTTCGCAGGGGAGTCATTGACTGTACATTGTTTATCAAAGAAAAGGATGGAGATTTACTGCTGGTACAAATCTATGTCGATGACATAATCTTCGGTTCCAAGAACGAAGAATTATGCAAAGAGTTTGAAGCAGTAATGAAGGCGGAGTTTGAGATGAGTGCAATGGGGGAGATGAAGTTCTTTCTCGGGTTACAGGTTGATCAGACACCAAATGGAATTTTCCTACATCAGACCAAGTATGTAGGGGATATTCTCGGTCGGTTTGACATGGAGAATGCTTCTACAGCTGGCACTCCACTTACTACAAACCATGATGTAGCACCCGATGAGAATGGTGATCTGGTAGATGCCACTATGTACCGAGGGATGATCGGATCACTCATGTATCTCACTACCTCACGACCTGATATCATGTATGCTACATGTTTATACTCACGATATCAGGCAAAGCCTAAGGTGAACCATCTAATTGGGGTCAAAAGGATTTTCCGTTATCTGAAGGGCACACCCACACTTGGGTTGTGGTATCCTCATGATGATGACTTTGAGCTTACAGCGTATAGCGACTGGATTACGGCAGCTGCAAGATGAACTACAAGTCTACATCAGAAGGGTGTCAGTTCTTTGGAAGAAGATTAGTAACCTGGCAGTGTAAGAAGCAGACCTCGGTTGCATTATCAACCTGTGAAGCTGAATACGTTGCTGCTGCAAGCTGCTGTTCTCAAATCATATGGATTCAATAGCAAATGCGGGATTACGGTTTGCATTTCTCTTCTACTCCTATCTTTGTTGATAACTTTGCTGCTATCGCAGTCACTAAGAACCCGGTCCAACATTCAAAGACCAAACACATCGGTATTAAATATCACTTTATACGTGATTGCTTTAAAAAGAACTTAATCGGTGTGGTAAAAATAAATACGGATTTTCAACGCGCTGACCTTTATACAAAGACATTTGACAAACCACGTTTTTATATTTGTTAGAGGTCAACGGAGTTAAAAAGAAAAGTGAGGTCATTCCTGAAGATGACCATGTATAGTCCGATGTGTCGTGTCTAGTTTCTTTATTTTTTCAATTTTTAATTTTATTTATTTATTCTCTTGTCTTTGTTTAATTTTAATTAGGTTATTTCCTTGCCTATTAAAATCCTAAAACGCTAATCCGTGGTGGTTTTATAATTTAGGGGAGAATAGGTTTAGGCAATATAAAAAAAAGACGAGGGAAAGAGAGGCAAGCTGATAATAATAAGATCGTATGTGTGATACCGATTCAGTTTTGGAATATGATAGTACACAAGTACAAACCATTTGGGACTTTAAAAAAATCAAAATTGCAAAAGATGCAAAGCTCAAGTATAAGTCTGTGGAGTCTGAGCAATATAAAAGGAAATATGATAGATAAGCTAGTACCACTAAGGTAACACAAGAAAGTAGACCTAAAGGTTGCTAGACCACAGATGATATGTCGGTAGATTCAACACAATAGATGACTAGACCCTTTTGGTGATCTCAAGATTAAACTAAAATGTTTGACTAGCTGTGGGTAACACCTTATCCCTGGTAACACAATCAACAAGATTCCAATAAGGGGTGACGAGCAAAATAAACGCCACAAATGTGTGCGTAAGACCAAAGCATGAGCAAAAGCACATAAAACATGCAAATGCAATCAAACTGATAACTTATGTTGTTGGTGAGATCTGTGCAAAAAGAATGAAATGCTCAAACAAGAAGATGGGTTATGTGCCTCTCTGCTATGCGATGGCACTGACCTGAGGATAAGCATAATCTATATATTCTAGAACTCATTGTTGTTTGCCGCCTCTCTGCTGTGTGGTGGCACTGACCTGAGGATTGGCTTCTCTTTGAAAGTTCTAAGAATAGTCTCTTCTTGAACACTACCCTGAGACCGCTAAAAAATCTCCTGAGGAATGTGGATTACCATATAAATGTGGGATCCACAAATGCTTATTGAAATAAACAAACCTTAAACTATCACCAAACTGTGTTGAAAGTCTGTGTATGGATTTAAGAGGACAAGTATACTAACAATCATTGTGGCTACAATTCTTGAAAGTTCAAATCAGTGTGGGGACTTGAGAGTACTAGCATGATTTCCTAGATTTGCTAACTGACTTCAGATGAAAAACAAGAATAGAGCATCAAAGTTTTAACTATCTTGTCCTGAATGATTTGAATATCCTGTATGATTCCAACTTGAATTAGTCCATGTATGATTAAATGATTGAGGTTGCTCTCTCAGAAAAATTATTCTAGAATTATCTTAGGAGTTAACCCTCACAAAAACACAAAAACATGTTTTAGTTTTAAGTCTCAGTATTATTTCTTTTAGTTCTGTACAGTTAGTCTATTTCAATTCGTTCAGTATCGGACTATGTCATGGAAGTTGATAAGGGACCTTATCATCTAAAAGGTCACGTCTGAGGTGACCACACGTACTTTCAAATAAAAATGGGTCACGTTTGAGGTGACAAATGTTTTAAAAGGATCACGTCTAGGTGATCAAAGGTTTTTCAAGATAAAATGATCATGTCTGAGATGATCAAATGCACATAACATTTATTCAAAAGTTAAAAGGGTGTAAAATGTAATATGGTCAAAAAGTCAAATTCATGAGTCTGACCCATTCGCACGAATGGACCATGAGTATGGACCAATCATATGAATGGACCATACTCATGCATTAAACAGCCGAATGGACATAAGTATGAACCATTCAACCGAATGGCTTATCAGATTGACCCATTTGACCGAATGGGAGTGTGCGAATGAGTCAGTCGACTGACTGAGCTCCAGTCGGTCGACAGAAAGTGAACGACTGAGCCAATCGCCCGACTGAGTTCCATTCGCCCGAATGAACCGAGCGAATGAGTCCAGTCGGCCGATTGAACTCAGACTCAGTATAAATAGGGCCACAGTCGACCGCATTTAGCTCATCACCCCCAATCGCCCTTATATCGCACATCCTACCGTTACGCTGTCCAAATTTCATTAGACCACGATTATACATTCCTATTGATCTTCTGACGTGTGTGTGCATTTATACAGGTATAATGTGATGTAACTTCACAGAAATCAGAAGATATGGTGCCCTAATTAGTGATTCTCGATTGAAACAAGAACCGAACAACTAAATGGATTAATGACCTACTGAAACCATGTAAAATGTTAAAACTAAAGCTATTAGGTCATTAGTTAAGTGATTGCGAGTCTAAAGAACCTACACACAATGTTTAATTTCATGAATTGGTCAAGATTCAAACCTCAGCCGACCGAACAGTGGGTCATGCGACTGGTCGTCTGGTTGAACTCAAATCGCACGATTGAGCTGGCCGAATAGCTCAATCGGCCGAATGTATCTACGAATGAGCTCAGTCGGCCGACTGAACCAATCACAGGATCAGCCGACCGATTGAACTTAGTCACCTGTTCATTCACCCGAATGAGTCCAGTCGCATGATAGGACAACCGACTGAACACAGTCGCATGATTCATTCGCATGAATGAATCAGAATGAATTATATCAAGTTACTTAGAACTGATTTGTATTATATGAGTATCTAACGTTTATGTATCTTGTGTTACAGATCTATGGCTGATAGATGGTCTATCAACCCCAAGCACAACATCTGTACTCATTTAGACCACACAACTCGGAATGGTGTCGAGTTTGCAGAGATCATCGCTTTTCTCATGCGAACAAGGATCCACAAGGCTATCTCTACTCCATACACTCCCTACAGGTCTATACACCAAGCCTTCTAGGAGAATGCATCAGTGGATAGATTACAAGAGCCATACAGCATTCGGAGCTCCATCTTTGGTATGGACATAGAGATTATAGCTAAAGACATTCAGCGTGTACTTGGGTTGGGAGATGATGCTGGATACCCCACCAAGCTTCACCCACTTACGGTGAGAGGCTATTTTCTGAGGATTAAGTACGCTGGGGACATCAACTTAGGTGTGCTCAACAAGAGCAGCCTATGCCCCTAGTATAAGTACTTGGCACACGTTATTCTGAAGGTGCATAGCTTCCAGAAGGGGTGGGTTTGACGACTTCTTAGACCAGATACAAAATGCCTACGTGGCACTGGTGCTGAACTATCCCTTCAGCTTCTCTAGCATGATCTTCTCTTACCTCATAGAGAATCTGGAGGCAAAGGGAAAAGAGGGTTTCTGTATGTACCCTAGGTTTTTGCAGTTGATTTTTGATGAGAAGCTGCCCTCGCTGCCAAAGGAGAGCCACGATGTTGTGGCTTTGGAGACCATGGATGATACGACTCTGGGTCGTATGAGAGTTTACCGAGGTAAGCAGGTCAAGCCCCAGGTAAAGAGACTTATAGGCCATCTGGCCAAGGAGAACTACGTGGCATCAGGCAGGCGTAAGTGGCGTCACGTAGACAGTGACACAGATGATGAGCAGCAATAGCTCCCGGAGCACGACTCCGATGATGATGACAACGGGAATGCTGGAGATGAAGGGCCCACTCAACCAAGGGGCCCCACTACTGATATTGCATCTCCAGCATCTAGCCCCACTAGAGATGTAGCAGAGATTGCTGGATTCCACTAGGAATTCATACCTGGTGAGGAGGAGGAGTCAGATGAGGAGCCTTTGACCCGGACTGTGGGTAATAAAGTCATTGCCACAAAACGGGGGCTCCGGGCGGTTGGTGAACGCCCTGGTGGGTCGGGAGAGGCTGATACTGATCCCACGTATGCTCCCGATCAGTCGAGCCGTGCTCTAGGGGGAGCATCCTCCTCGACAGGATCGAGGAAGAAGAGGATGGCTCAGCCCCACGGCATGAAGAAGAAAAGGAGACGACTCACCTCATGACTACCACAACCACCACTACTCTGCTACTACCACCATCACCTCTACCACTCCTCCATATTCACCACTACCACCATTCCACTTGTCACCACTATTGCCACACACACACACCACCATTACCTTAGCCACTCCACCACTTCCCCACATCACATCCACCACACTTCAGCTTACCCATCACCACCCACACACATACCACCTCCCATATTCACCACTGCCACCACCACCACCTCTAGCCACCAGGCAAGACCATCATATCACCCGTCCTTTCCCTCAGGATTATCTCTACCTCCTAGTGGGGTAGAGGAACAGCTTTCAGCACTAAATCGTATGGTGCTGAAGCTGTTAGCAGAGCGATGATGAGAAGATTGCTCAGCTCCGACAGTTAGTGGAGCTTACTGCTACACAATCATAGCAGATCTCTCAGCAGGCACAACAGATTGAGGAACAGGCTCAACAAATGGCTGCTCAGAGTCAAGAGATTTCCCAACTCAAGGAGCAAAATGTGTTATCTACTAAGAAGATTGAGGAGTTGGAGGATGCTAAGAAGACCATCCTGCTCAAACTTAAGGGCACAAAGGATGAGCCTCTGAAGATCAAAGAGGGAGACGGTGATGATGGTGATGATAGTGATGATGGTGATGATAGTGATGATGATGATAGTGATGATGATGATAGTGATGATGATGATAGTGATAATGATGATGATGATGATGGTGATGATGATGAAGGTGATGATGATGATGATGATGGGGATGATGAAGGTGATGATGAGGATGGAGGAGACATTGAAGGAGGAGGAGAGTCATCTGCTTCGGGTGCACAGGAAGCTAGTGAGAGGCGGACCAAAAAGACTCAAGATCCAGGTGCCTCGACATCAGCCCCGATAGCAGAAGAGCCGATGATCCCGGACAAGAGTAATGTTTAGATGTTTTATTGTTACTTAAAATCATTTGTATTTGGATCATGTATCAAATTTATGAAATGAATGTTTATATGTAATGTAAATGGTTATGTCTTGATTATTAATTATTGATTGCTGTGTTGAATGTTTAATCAAGCAGATCCAGACTTTCAACAAGATGAATATGATATTACTCCCCTCCAACTGGTCAAGACTCAACTGACGTTGATTCTTGATCTGCAAGGTATTGTAAGGAGTTCTGTGATGTATACTCCTGAAGACGGAGAAATCATTCACAATCTCACTGATGAGTAACTAGCTGAAATGTTCAAGCTGACTGCTGAAGAGATTGTGAAAGATGCCCCGACTGTGAATGTAGAGAGTGACGTTGAGCTTCAGGATGTCGATGAGATTGAGATAGAAGATGTCACTGCTCAACACTATCCACAGTACACTGAGAAGGAGGGAACTACCATTCCCAATCTGGGAGACACTCTTGTCAGTGACACTTTTAAGACTCTGGACAGGATGGAACAAGAGTCCGGAAAGGATAAAGATAAGGACCAAGCCACAGATGCTGAAGTAAACATCAAAAAGGCAGAATGGGCAGCATGTTTTGAGGTGATAAGAGCCCAACGCAGCGCTTCAACGTCAACTGCCTACACCAAACTGTATAAGGTCAAGAAACATCAAAAGGTGGCAGGCAGGATCATAGCATGGGCATATTTTGAAGACCTCAATGTTTACGCTGTTAAACGTGAGAAGGGAATTAAGTACTTCAGATTCCCACATGATCTGAAGACTCTTCCAGATTTTGAGCTTAACCAGTTAGCAAAATTAAAATCGCTATACGCTGACTCTCGTAAGATGTCAGGCTGGTTTGAAGCAACTCTAAAGAGGGAGTACCACACCAGATGGGTCAATTTCAAACCACAACAACCAATGAGGTACATTAGACGATCTGAGGTTGACACCATAACTGGCAAACCAAAAGTAGTGTTGAAGTGGAGTCCACCACGTACATTGTCAAAGATCCTATTACGTGAGATGCCACAAGACTTCGCTCCATACTTCAAATGGTGGTACTACAATTGGAGAACAGAGAGGCCGTGATAGTCTTGAACAGAAATGGTACAATGGAAACATAAGGGTGTTTGACCCAATGTGGCTCACCAACTTGTCAGCAAATGATGTTTATACATTATACAAGTGGCCACTGTTCTATGACTCACGAGATATAGTACAAGCTTTACAATTTCAGAATGTAATACGACTCTGTTTTGCTTTCGATATAAATACAGGAGTCACCAAAGAAGCTAAGTACAAGAAGTTTGAGGAAATTATGAAAGATGTAAGACAATAGATAGATCTAGGTCCAAGGGGGAGTTTGTTGATACATATATGTACGTAGATCCTGATCTCAATGTAATATGTCTTTAATGTCTTGCACTTATGTAATATTGGGTACTTAATGAAATGATAATGTTTGGTTGTGATTTATAATGTTTAGTATTTCATTAATGAGTTGGGTAACGCATATTAACTAGATTATATAGGTTTGTGTTTGTTTGAATTGATATACATAATGTTATAATAATGAATACATTCAAACTTTGGTTAAGTGAAGTTCACATGCGTCCGACTGGACCATGCGCCCAAACAGAGGTCATGCGTCCGAATGGCCATGCGACTGAGTGTCCATGCGCCTAAATAGTCCATACGCCTGATCAACTTCATGCGACTGACTCAGTCACACGACTGAACACTCAGTCGTGCGAATGGATCAACCGCATGGCTCAATCGCACGAATGAACCATGCTAATGGTTCAGTCGCCCGAATGAGCAACCCTAACCTATAAATACCACTAAATTCGTGGAAAAGCATAAGCATTCGAGATGAATTCTTAAGCATTGAATACACTTCAACTCCAGACGTACCCTAGCTGTCCAGAAGCCTCTAAGTTCGTACTCCAAGTTCATAGAACGCTGTAGATCGATTCCTAATCGATACTTAACGTTAGATTCAATACATTATTGTGTCTACGTGCGTTCTCACTGATTGGATTGCCAATCAAATAGGATTCCGCACTATTTGGTTTGGTTTAACACGTTAATCAGTTGGTGTTTCGTTCAAATACCAGATCCTAACACCCGGTACTATGTCAGTCTTCGGACATGAGTCGAGGGTTTGTTTATCAAGCCCCGGCACATTATCAGTCTTTGGACATGAGTCGGGGGTATTGCATGAGACAAAACGGATGATGAGATCTGTGTCGCATACTCCAATACTGTGTCAGTCTTCGGACATGAATCGGGGGTTTGTTTATCAGGCCCCGACACCGTATCAGTATTCGAACATGAGTCGGGAGTATTGCATGAGAAGAGATAATGAGGTGAGCGACCTAGTGTTGCAATAGACTCGAATAAAGTTCAATCCCTATGATTGACTCATATGGGATCTTTGTCGAGTATCCCGGTGCTGTGTCAGTCTTCGGACATGAGTCGGGGGTTTGTGTACAGGTCCCAGCACAGCATCAACTTTTGAGCATGAGTCGGGGATATTGCATGAGACAAGATTCGAGTAATGAAAAGTAATGAGCTAAGAAATGAATGAATGAACGAATGATGATGAAGATAATAATGATATTATCTACGTGTACGTATGTTGCATGACCGCGAATAAATGTAAAGATAGTTTTTAAAGGAAATGACGTATTTTATTATATAAAAACTAGAACTCACTCAACGTCACTGACTTTTGTATGCATGATAGTTGGTAGGTATCTGTTGATGCTAAGGAGTTGCAGGCATGGATGCATAAGCTACTGGGAGCATTTTGAGACTGGCATCCGTATTTTGACATGTCTTTGTATTTTGGGATGAAAACAAATGTTGTAAATGAATGAAATGACATTTTTTTAGTTATTAATGAAAGTTTTAAATTCCGTTGCAAAATAAATGTACATTTTATAATGTTTTATGTGCGATGAATGATCATTTGTAAGTGTCCCGGGAACGGGGCCTTACATGAGTATCATCAATTACGTGTCCACGATGACGACATTCCAAAGACTGCTTTTCGTACTTGATATGGACATTATGAGTTCATGGTTATGCCTTTTGGCTTGACTAATGCACCTGCTGTGTTCATGGATCTCATGAATCGAGTATGTAAGCCGTATTTGGACAAGTTTGTGATCGTGTTCATTGATGACATTCTTATTTATTCCAAGACGAAAATTGATCATGAGATGCACTTGCGACAAGTTCTCAAACTTTAAAAGAAGGAGCAACTATACGCCAAGTTTTCCAAGTGTGAGTTCTGGCTAGAAGAAGTTCAATTCTTAGGGCATGTGGTGAATAGCTAAGGAATTCATATTGATCCTGCTAAAATAGAAGCCGTGAAAAATTGGTGTGTTCCCACAACCCCAACCGAGGTCAGTTCTTTTCTGGGCTTAGCAAGATATTATCGTAAGTTCATAGCAAATTTTTCGAAGATTGCTAAACCATTAACGGCGCTAACTCAAAAGAACCGACTTTTTAAGTGGGGACCCGAACAAAAGGAGGCTTTCGAGACACTGAAACACAAGCTGTGTAACGCTCCTATTCTCACACTCCTCGATGGAAACGACAACTTTATCGTGTACTGTGATGCCTCTAATCAAGGTCTTAGTTGTGTTCTCATGCAACGAGACAAAGTCATAGCATACGCGTCGAGACAATTGAAGGTTTATGAAGTGAACTACACAATACACGATCTTGAACTTGGTGATGTCGTTTTTGCTTTGAAGATCTGGCGACACTATCTTTATGGGACACAATGCATAGTCTACACCGATCATAAGAGTCTCCAACACGTATTCAACCAAAAGGATCTCAACATGAGACAAAGACGTTGGATTGATTTGATTAGCGACTACGACTGTGACATTCGCTATCACCCTAGAAAGGCGAATGTTGTAGCCGACGCACTGAGTCGCAAGGTCAACAACAAGACTGTCTCGCTTCAAGAAATCCAATATCGAAGGCAATGGTTTGATACATTAAAGGAATTTGATACGAGATTCATGTGGATGTCAATGAGGCTACTATCATGCTTCAAAACATAAGGATTGATAGTGATCTCGAGTTATGCATTCGCGAGGCTCAATAAGCAGCGTTAACCGATGAAGGGAAATATGAAGATTTGATGTTTAACGTTCGGTCCCAACTGGAGACAAAACCAAACGGCATGTGGTAATTCCTGAATAGACTTCGAATTTCAAATTATGATAACCTTCGACGCTTCATTATGAACGAAGCTCATCAAACCCGATATTCCATTCATCCCGGCTCCGATAAGATGTACATGGAGCTGCATGGTCAATACTGGTGGTTGGAAGGAAGAAAGATATCGCATTTTATGTTATTAAGTGTCTCATGTGTGCAAGAGTCAAAGCCGAGAATCAACGGCCAAGTGGTTTACTTGAACAACCTGAAATCCCTATGTGGAAATGGGAACATGTATCCATGGATTTCGTAACCAAGTTACCTCGTACTCCTCGTGGTCATGATAATATATGGGTGATTGTTGACCGTTTGACCAAGACGACATATTTCATACCTATACGAGACACATACGAAATTGTGAGTCGTCATGGGGTGTTGTTGCACATCATAACCGACCGAGACGCTCGTTTCACTTCGCACTTTTGGTCGTCTATGCAAGAACTCTTAGGTACATAATTGAATTTAAGTGTGACTTTCCATCCTCAAACTGATGGTCAAATCATATGAACAATTCAAACCCTCGAGGATTTGCTATGTCTTTGTGTCATTGAGTTCGGTAGTGATTGGGATACGCATTTACCATTAGCGGAATTTTCTTATAACAATAGTTATCACTCAAGTATCAAGATGGCACCGTTCGAAGCACTTTATGGTCGTAAATGCCGTTCACCGATTTGTTGGACCGACATTGGTGAGAATTTCATCACTGGTCCTGAACTTATACAAGAAATGACTGATAAAGACTCCACAATCCGCAAGAACCTTGAAATGGCAAGAAGTCGACAAAAGAGTTATGCCGATAAGCGTCGTAAGCCGTTGGAGTTCCAAGTTGGCGACATGGTTGTTCTTAAGGTTTCATTGTGGAAATGTGTTGTTCACTTTGGGAAGAAGGGTAAACTGGCTCCAAGGTTTGTAGGACCTTTCAAAATCCTGAAAAGGATTGGAAAGTGGTTTATAGACTGGAACTACCTTCCGACCTTAGTGGATTTCATCTTGTGTTCCATGTCTCAAATTTGAGAAAGTGTTTGGCTGACGAGAGTCTGTATGTTTCATGTCTCAAATTTGAGCGTGAGGAACACATGAAGGCAAAATACCCGTATTTGTTCGTATAGTTTCATTACATATGGGTTATCTATGTGTATTTTCTTTGTTGTCATTAAATTTTAAATTATGAAAGTTAGTATTAAATTGTACAATAATAATAAGTTATAAGAGTAATAATAATATTAGTAATAATGATAATAAAATTATTAATAATATCAACCTATAAGTGTTATTAAATTTGAAAACTATTTAAAACTTAAATTAAGAAAGTTAAGGGGGGTTGTTTTGTCAATTTAATAAACTTTCAATGGAAGTTTTAACATGAAATAATAGAATTTCAAAGTTGAGGGACCATTTGTGGAATTAACCGAAACCTCAATTAAATCTCTCTCTTTCCTTGTTTTTCCGGCAAGGCTCCGGCCAACTCGCCGGCGAGTCTCAGGCCACCTTAAACCCTCGAAATCCAACGATTTCTTAACCCAAAATCAGTCCCGAAACTTTCGTGCACTCATTTCGAACATGTAAGCAACAATTAAACATCGGTTACAAACCCAATCAAATGGGTAACCGATGCCTTTAATCGTAGAATCGTTCGACCTTTAAACTCCAATAATAAACCAATAATTAACCAATTAATGTACCCAAATGATCAATTAACTATCTCTAATTGTATACAATTCTCAATTTCACCTGAAACACACATAATCATTGAAATCGATCACCACTATCACCGAATCTGCAACCCAATCGAAACCCATACGCCGAGCCTTCTAAACCTCAATTGATAAGGGGCTTTCAGTCTACAACAACCCCCGAAGCTTTACACAAGCCAATTTGGATATCATCACCATTTATTTAATTATTTAATTTTATATTTATTTCAAATTCCAATCATAACCACCCTTTTAAAAGACTTATAACTCACCATTAACACTATTCATAACCTACTCTTAACCTCAACTATAAAAGCAAGCCTTAGGCCTCACTTTTCATTTGCACATTCTCTAAAAATCCCACTCTCATATCTTTCTTTCATCCATTGGTTATGATCAATTTGAAGAATTTTATTTTACAAGAATTTTCAAGAATTATTAATACTAAGGTAATCTTTTATTTTTTTATATTATACATTTCAATCATCCTAACATTCAATTGTTCTTATGACTTTATGTTCTTACTATTATTCTTTCTTCTACCAAATCTCTTTTTATTTTAATTATTATCATTTGATAATTAACATTTTAATAATCACTAACCTTTTAACAATCACTAACATTCCTAAATCAATCTAACAACACACTAACATAAACAAAGAATCCCGTTTGCATATGGACAGCTATGCCGTCGCATTCGGTTATTCCACAAGATTATTTTTCTAAATTATGGCTATGCCAAAGTATTTAAATATTTTATAACTCAAATGAAGACTAATATACCATATATTGACATAATAAATTGTTCTAACCCGTTTCATGCTTTAACGATTTTAAAAGTACACATAAGTGCCTTACTACAATTCTGGCAGAATATAATCTTACTTCAACTGACCATAACGTGATCATAAAAAAATTAAATTTGAGTAAACTCAAACTTTAATGTTAATTTCATTGAATTAACTTCTCAACGACAGTTTATACATCTTCAAACTCAATCACACGACTAAACAATAGCCTTCACAAGATAAGTGCGCATTTTAGCACATTCTGTCTCGTGCTGCTTGTTTGACCTATTTACGGATTCTTTCATAAAAATGTTTCTGAATGAAATTTGTCCTGGAGACTTTGAACTAGTCAAATGTAAATTTTTATAATTTTATAAAACCGTTTGCTATTTTAAAAACTTGTTTAAACACATACTGAACATTCTGTCCAGAATCTAAAATTGGTACAATAATTGTTCTTCAACCTACCTTTCGCTTTTTGGCATTCCTAAGCGTCCTAACTTCTTGTAATATATTCTGACCTTAAGTTATTGTTTTTTTATCATTTAGGACATCACCTTTGACTCTTGAACATCCAAGCTTTCTTATGTACTCTACAACCATCACTATTATTGTGAGTTTCCTATGTGAGTTTTCCATGTGAGTTCTCCATGCCCCTTTTTACTTTATTTCACACCTTTTAGGGTGAAACATGTTAGATTATCAACTTACATTTGTAAACATCTTAATACTTGTAAATGCACATGCAATTCATCTTTACCTTTTGTCATGGTTATTTGTGTTATTATAAGTCTTATATGGGATACATATTTTATTTACAACCATTAACTATTGCTAGCCTGGCGACATCTTAGATCTTTGGGCCTGAAAAGCCTATTTGGCACTAAAGCCGGTGTATTTCCGGCTCCTGATAACATATGACTTGTTCATCATGGGAACCAAGTACACTTAGCCAATCTTATAAACTTGTAATCAAGTCGAGGTTTGGTTGTAGCTATGTGTGTTCTATAAACTTGCTTAACTCATAACCTGTGACATGAATTGCTACTTGTAACCTTTGATATATTATGTATATAAAACCCATGGGAACACACCAACTTTCAAAGTTGACCCTTTATTTTCAACATGTTTCAGGTTTGATACTTGATGATCTCTTCGTGCTCATATAGGACTTAGACTTAGTTTAATTGAAAGTCTTATGTTATTGTTTATATCTTATTTGTATTATAATGATTTAATTGTCTTGTAGTGTTCAATAAAAATGATATTTAATATTATTTCAACTTATTAGTTCCATGTGCTATGAACAATTGTTTCATATCCGTCCGCCCCGATCATTCCACCATCGGTCGGGGTGTGACACTATTGGTATTGGTCTAAACGGAAAGGAAGAAGCAACGAACTGAGTGACGAAGTGACGGGATTGAGTGCTTCTCCTAGCGCAGGAGTTTTTGTCGCTGGATTAAGAAGACTTAGCGACTTGCCTGAAAGCAAAAACCCGAAGGTTAGCCTTGCATGAACTAGGGAAAGATATAACTCAACTTCACACTGGTTAGCAAAACCCTAGAGCTTCCCTGTATCGGTAGAACCTTATACTTTACCAAGTCAAAAGTTTAAGCTGGGATCGATTCACTTGTGAAAAGATCGACCGTAATGAAGGGGGTTCCCACAGGCAATTCCCAAACAAGATTGAATCACTTCTAGCGGGACTGAACTAGAACTATACAGACTTGATGGACGGGCTTTTCGCTTTTTTGGAATCAACAAGGGCCTGCTGCTGAGCAGGAGCGTCTAGTTGTCTAACAAGGTTTCCTAAGGTTCGGACAAGTTGACTTAGTGAGAGAATAGGAAAAACGCCCCCATCTCGTTCGACAACAAGCCCAAGCCCTTTTCCTCAAAGAGCACTAGTTGCCTTTCAAATTATCAAAAATCCAAAAGGTGTTCTCCATGCCACTTCTTATAGTTCTTCCGATCATTGCGTAAGCCGAGCTGGGCTTGCTGCTAAGACGTCAAAAGAAGCAGAGAAAGGAATTGCTTTGCTACTTTCACTTTATATAAAAAGAGTGATTCATGTGCACATACCGTAGGCAAGGAAGGAGAGATCCTTCCTTATGCATCCCCTTTCTTTTACTATTCTTCCTCCACCCCTCGTAGACCGACTGTTCCGTTCGTATAGATAAAGCCGATACAGAAAGAGAGACTGTTGAATTGATTGGAGTTAGAAAAGTTCCTTAAGCTAAGGTAAGTCCAGGATACAAGGATGAAGTGGCCTACTAGGTTTTCTTAGGACTCTAAGAATAAGAAGAGCTTATTCATTCCACTTTCCTTTTTCCTTTCAAGGAAGAGTTTTTTTAGATCAATAAAGGAGAAGGAAGAGGGCACAAGAGATTCGATTCAGTCAGCTTGGTTCTTGACTTTGTCATCGCTCGATCACTTCCTTTTCCACTAAGTGATTGCCTAGGGACCTTAGCGTACGATCTGGGATATTTCCCTCTCGACTTTGGATCTTATCACCCAAAAATTCTGTTTGTACAAACGATCTAGGTCTATATTCGGAGTTTCCTTGGGGTTGGTAAGGCGAAATGGGGCCACCCTAGCCTATTGATTTCGTACCAGCTCCTTCTACCTATACCGTAGTTGAAGCACCTAAAGGAGAATTTGGTGTCTTTCTGGTCAGTAATGGAAGCAATCGTCCTATTGTCTTTATTCTTCAAGCATTTTGATCATAAGTAGTTCATACATGTATCCTCTTCTATCTCCTGAGGTGTTGTTAAAAGGTAGATTCACCAAGTCTTTTATGTTTTACCGAGATAGTGGGAAAATATTATACTCTTTGACTTTAACTTTTCTGGCACCGACATATGTTAGGTAGAGAGTGTTAGTTGAGGAATTGAAACTCCAATAGGTAATTGGGTCATGAATGCTAAGGGAGTCACATGCAGAACTTCATATTCTGAGATTAACTTGCTAAGCTTCAAAACCTATAGCTTAGATAGAAAGAAAGATTTTGACTTGTTCTTTCTTTTTATGAAGAATCTCTCAAAAATCATAATCCCATTTGATGATTGTTGTATTATCATTCTCTGAGTCTTCTTATTCCTCAAATTATGAGAGTTTTTCTTCATGTTCTGGATGTTCCAACCCATATCTTATTTTTTTAGCAACGTTGGTGATGATTACTTCATCTACTGAACTTTCAGATTGGATTTAGGTATGGGATTTGGTTGTTTTAGTAGCTTGTTAGACCAGTGGAGAATCATGCTCAGTAGTTTGAGTAGGTGGAGAAGTAGTAGGAGGTGGTTGTGGTTGGTTGCTGGGTTTGACAGACGGCGTGATTTCAGCAGCTTTAGACTCTAGTTTCTTCTTTCTTTGTTCCGAAGCCTACCTTGACCTTTGTAGATGCGGTTTGTGGATCCTCGTTAGTACTTGATTCACTTCCCATGCCTCAGAATCATTGCTTGGATTCCTTAGTATTAGCCTTGTCAAGTTAGTTATTTCAAACCGGTTGAAATATACCAATTGTTTCCTTGAGTAAGCCATTCTATCAAATGCTAATCTGGTTATGAAGTATGCATTCTTTTTCTGATCATATTTCAACTCCACTATCAGATTATATGCTAATAGTGGAGTTTAAGGGATCTTTTCACTAGCATCAACTTTGACTAAGGATAATACTTTATGATGCAACACTTTGGATTCATCATTCTTACATCCAAAGATGCTGAACTACTCATCAATTTGCTCAAAAATGTTAAGAGCAGATCAAGTACTTCATTTTCACAATCAAGTACTACAAATTCATCATTCCTAACTTTTTTGTGACCATCTCGATATAAATTTTATTAAAAACAGACTTGTTTAAAAAAATCATATTTTCAAAAAAGTAAAATTTTATTTTTGTCTTTGACATTTTGTTGAAATAGTTATTTCAATCCAAAACTTTTTTTGTTATTTTAACATCATAGTTAACTAAATATTATCATTTTTATCCATTTTACTAACAGTTTAAAATCCTAATTACATTTAAGTGTGTTTTAGTCTTTTTCAACACCTTAATATCCTAATTAAAACTAATCAACAAATTAATATTCAATTAAAAACCAATAAACGCATGAAGTGACTAGGGAGATTGGACGATTAACCTAGATCAATCCCATAAAGCTTTGATTTCTACATTGTTCAATGATATTAAGTTCAGTTGATTTGGATAAGTAGAAATTGATTTCAACAAAGTTCAATAAGAGAATACAATGTTTGGTTTCAACATTTTGGAATTCAACACTATTCGATTGAGGTTTGTTCTTGTCATCGACTCCATTGTTCGATTAAGGTTCAATTGCTTTATTGTTCGATGGAACATCGTCATTCACATTCGGATTGCTTATCAATTTTTATATTGTTCTATTTTCTATTTGATTAGTCTTATATTTCAATTAGGCAATGAACCATTGTGTTCGATTACACGAGATATGGCTTTTACAGTTTTGTTTGTTTGAGGTTCTACTTGATAGCGTGACCCATACGAATGTTATGGTAGTTCTTTGGTTTATTTGAGGTTTGCTATACTCAACAATTTTATTAATAAAAGATTTAATTGAATAATTATTGATTAAAAAGAATTAGGGTGTTGAAAGATGTTAAAATACACTCAATTTTAAAAAAAGGTTTTTATTGTTATTAGTAGAGTGAATGGAAATAACTACATTTCATAAACTATAATATTGAAATTATAAAAAAGATTTATATTGAAATGTCAATTCCAACAAAATATCAGATGAAAATAACATTTTACTCTATATAAAAGATTGGGTTGGATTACATTGTTAACGTGAGTTAGGTTGAGTGGCTAATGGTAAAAGATTGGGTTATGTGGATAGTATAATTGTATAAAGTTTAATTATTGTTTTTTAATAAAAAGAAATATGAAAGATTTAAATTTAGTTTTTTTAAAAAGTAAAATTTTTATAACAAGTAAAAATGACATTTTTCTAAAAACGTTTATTATAAATTATCATTTATTAATTAATATAATTTTAATTAATTTGATAAATAGACCTATTTATAATATTACCATTCAAAAAATATAAAACAAAAATTACAAGAGACCAACGGCGCTTATCCACTTCTATCATCTCCTTTCTACACCAATTTCCCCATCAATCAATCGCATATCTTCACCTCAACAAACAACAATGGCTTCATCATCTTCTCTACTCACCTCATCCCCTCTACTGCAAACCCTAGCCCCTTTTTCAATCAACAAACCTTCACATTTCACCACCAACATCAAGTTAAAAGACATGGGTTTTCAATCAGGGCTCAAACCCTTGATTTCTCCGGCACATTCTTCGAAGGAGGATTGGGGGGTGAAGATGACCTCAGCAGCTCATCTGGGTCGGTTGCTACTGCCATTGAAGAGAAAGAGGAGCCCCAATGCCCACCCGGGTTGAGACCCTATGAACGATGGCGGTTTTGAGACCCGATATGTCGGAAGATGAAAGATTGGCTCTTACCCAGAAGTATGAAGAGGTATAAATATAATTGCTTGGTTGTTTGCCCATTTGTATGTGTTTTTAATAAAGTTCTGGCATTGGTGGGTTTGAGCTTATAATTGTGAGTCTTTGGTTTTGTGAATTTGTACCAGTAATTTGCAGTTTTCTAGGGCAATGCTAAGTGAAAGTATGCTTAATTTTGCTACGAATTCATTCGATTTCCCTGTAGGTTCGAATCTTGCGCCCTTGTTGTAGTTGCCTAACCCCATTGGTTAATTGGTTAGCAGGATTTTGAGGATATTGATGAGATAGTAGAGCTTCTCATGGTTACCCGAAAAAGATATCCATATATGGTTTTTTTGAAGGATAATTTTTTTTTGTTTTCATAGACAGATAACAAAGATACCAATGATCCTTGGCCCTGTTAAGGTTAAGATGAGGTACTCATAACATGTAATATTAACATGTAAATATGAGAAGGTCATGGGTTCAAGTCTCACTCTAAGTAAAAGTGCTCTGAGCCTGGGTTTTTCCAGTGATGAGTTTCCTCCTGACGGGTTGGGGGTGCGGTCTCGGGCTGGGATAGGATAGCTGGGCCCGATTAAGATTACAACCATCCCACGAAATAGGGTTGTACATTTGCGTTAAACGATAACAAAGATGCATTGTAGCGTAAAATTAGTCCATTTGGGTAAGTGTTATGACTTATGAGTGGATGTCTACGACCATTAGGCTGTGAGTTTGAGTCTATGAAGCAGGTAGTTGACTCTTTCAAGAAAGAGAAACATATCTTTTTATCTACTAAAGGGAATTATAAATATCTAGCATCTTTGATTGTAGGATTTTATAGCAGAATTTGGGTTTGTTGAATGTTTTACTTTTATAAAAAAAACCTCTAGGCAATGATAAATTGCTTTTTATACTCTTTGGTATTGAAATCTCAAGGGAAGTAGAAAATTGTGGCTTTTGATAAGATGTTTCATTAGTTGGCATCTTTTTACTGTTAGAAAAATAGCAATTAGTAATACATACTATTTTTATTGATCTGTCTGTTTATCTTCTACCACTAAAAGAATAACATGGAGTTTTTCATTGTTGGAAAAATATGTATTCAGTTTTTAGGTATGTAGTTTGTTGCTGTCTAGGTTGAAATTTACCTTTAATAGAACTTTCTTGAAAGTTTAAGGGTAAACAAAATTAGTTGTGGAAATTAGAACTGGGATAAAAGTTCCTATTACTGTAGTGAGTGTTTGTTGTCCATAATTCAGAAGACACATTCATTTTGTTATAGACCAGAAATTGTTGCTCCGTCAAGTTGTTTGTCTCTTTAAGGCTAATTGGGCTTTCATGCATTTCTCTCTTAGGGATTCATCCTGCTTTTTATCTGGGCTTCTTAGCATGGTTTCTCTGGGCTTTGGCCTTATACAATTCGAATAGAAAAAGGGCTGGTTGGGCAATGGTCAAAGTAGGGATTTTCAGTACCAGTTAGATTGATCTATAACACTTTTTGTGCAAATTCTTTTATATCTTGTAAATATTGTCCAGTTAAATTATCACAAAAACACTTTTCGTCAAAATCTTTTCTGTCCAATACATTTAAAGTATCAATTATAGCATCATGCTGTTCAAACTTCAAATGAACCTAGGTAATATGCATGCGCAAACTAACATAATATGTAGGGAAGGATAAGAATGGTTGTCAAGATAAAAGAGATGCATAGGCTTTTTAAATACACTTTAAACTGCTTATAGGAAAGCTTTAAATATTCTAGTCATCTCAAATATAAGTTGAAAAGGGAGCATGAAAACCTAAAAAAAAAATCCTTGAGGCAGGCATCTATCTCTAATAAATTCAGTTGGATGTAGAAGTTGACAAGACTTGGTTCAGTTAAAACCCATTTTTGCACTTTCATGGGTATTTGAGTGCATGTTCATGCATGCTTTTGGTTATGTATAGAAGCTAGCCATCTTATAGGCGTCTTGATTTCCATTAGAAGTTTTCTGTCCTTATTAATTATTATATAAGTAAAATAGTAAAATTTATAGGTGGCTATTTTGACCCATTTACTTATATGGGGCGATGGGTTTTTTGTTTTGTCCCTAATGGTTCAAATATTCCTGTTAAAAAAGCTAAAAGGGAATGTGTTTAAGGGCTCAAATCGATCAGAAATCTCCAGGAGTGCATTTTTAATGCATTTTAAATCAGTTTATTCAAACAGTTAGTTTCTTTAATGAAATAATATAAATTTTTTACCACGTTTGACTTGCTAGTTATTTATGAGAAATATAATCTTATGGTAAAAAAGTTTTTTGGGTCACACTAAGCTGACCTATTGGCTATTTCGACCCGAGCTAAAATTACCCCTCTGTTGTCAAAACTTCCTTTCTTTCAACTTGTATGATTCTGTATGTTGGAATTATTTGATCTTGGCAGGTGGACATCTTATATCATTCAAGGATAGTATCTAATTTGTTGTCCATAAGTAGATATTACCTTAGAATATACATGAATACTATTAGATAACGATCATGCAATAGAAAGAAAGTCCAGGTTGGGCAAGATGCACATAACCCTTTAGATATATAGGTAATAAAAGACAAGTTCAACAGCAATATCCTGATTGTGAGGCTATCTTTAAATCTCTCTTTCTTTTTTTTCAAAAAGAATACCTTTTAAAGATTTTACTTTATTTTGATACGGACATGGATACGAGCCTTGTTTTGTTAGGTCAAAAGCACTGTGAAGCAAGTCCGTAACTAACGTGATAGACTTTAGCTGTATGGTCTCTTCTGTAGAGTGATTAACTTTTAATAGAATTTATCTTGCCACTTAGGGCGGGAGGGTGCCCACACCGGAATCCCATGGCGTGGGCGGCTCCACATAGTAACATTGCTGCTGGTCCCCCATGCCGCGGCATATGGCCGTTTCATGGCATCCACATGCCGTGATTCTTCCCCATTTTGAACCGTTGCAAAGAGCCACAACACCCCCCCAAAACACACAGTGTGAGCACCCCCCCCCATGGTGTGATGTGATGTGGCAGAAAATGATTGGTGGGCATGTGGTGCGGTGTGTATTGTGTGGGCACCCTCCCACCCTTAGCTTCAAATAGTTATGTATGTTGGTAAAACTGCTAAAAGGGTCTTTAATTGTAATTAAAACTCAAGATATCATCATTTTGATTATTCAACATTTTCATTATGCGGGTCCCATTTTGGTTAGAAGAAAGAAACATGCGACTTTGGGTCTGATTTATGTAATAAGCTTATATAACCACAACAAAATATGTGAAACACAAAATGGTGTTTAGAAAGTTTGTATGATTAAATCATCACTAAATTTTTTTTGAGCTTATTAATTATAGGCTACCATTTTGGTTAGAAGAAAGAAACATGCGACTTCAGGTCTGATTTATGTAATAAGCTTATATAACCACAACAAAATATGTGAAACACAAAGTGGTGTTTAGAAAGTTTGTATAATTAAATAATCACTAAATTTTTTTGATTATAGGCTTCGTATATTCGTCTTTGCTGATGACATTAGTATTACAATTGAATTCTAACATTAACAAACCCTTTACTTTTTGTATCATATGACTTTTGTTGTCTGTTTTCGCTCACTGTTTCCTTTTTATCTTTTTAATCCTGTTTTGTATGCATATGACATGGAATCCCTTACATAATCCCCTTTGTTGGCTGGCATTAGACATTTCTGAGTCAAGAACACGACACGAGGACAATGACTTAACTCATTATCTTTTTAGTGTGCAGCTTTAACTTAAAATAATTATAACTGAATAAATTTTACATTAAAAGCTGAGTGCTTTCTGATGTATTACATGTAAAGTGAAGTGGGAATAACAACTCTTGAATTATTTATTCCATCTAGTGGTTATTTCAGTTAATCATACTTATACTTTTTTACAGTTGTTTGTTGCTGGTGGTGGCATGTATGTTGAGGTATTCAATAGGGGTGTCATCCCTCTTGCTTACAGCATCAAGAAGAAACAAAGCTGGTGAGACCAACACTTACTTGGATGGAATCTATCTTTTGTTCACTTATTTCACGAAACCCGAATCTGTGGAGGCTTTGGAGAAAGCTTTGATCGCGGATGATGATGTCATAAGATCGTCTACATTCCTAGTAAGGAAGAGGAAGTATTAATCCTATATCTAATAGCACTCTAAACCAAGTTCTAGAGTTCTTGAAAGTTTGTCATATAAGCATGCATCATGTTGTAGAAATGTCACATTTTTTCTCAGCATCTTTATGGACACAATTATGTTATTTTGTATTCAAGAATTCTTTTTTTTTTGAGATTAGTGGTATGGAAGGTGATTATGCATAACTACATATTTTTGTTTGCACACAACTCTATACTGACTTGAGTTTTGGGTTTATTTGCTGAGTGGGTAATAGATCAAAACCAGTATCTTTTAGTGTGGTGAGGCTTGGGCCCACCTACAAACATTTTTTTATAAATATTATATAGAGTTAATATTAATTTTGATACTTTAATTTTAACAAAAGTAATTATTTTAATTCAAAAGTTTAAAACATTAATTTCAATCCAAAAGTTTTATCATTTATCTTACTTTCAGTCACAAAAGTTTATTATTTTGTATTCCAATTGAAACAAATAATAAAAAAATTTGTACTGAAATTAAAATAACTTATGAAACTTTTATATGTAAATTTATATTTTTTTGTAGGATTATTTCCGACAAACTAAGGAAGCAAAAATAAATATAACTTTATTATCTATTAGTAATTAAAATGTTAGATATTATATTAACGTTATGTTACTTCTACTTTTGCTTGTAAAACGATTAAGATTTTATTTATTTGTACATCTCAGACAACCTATGTAAGTTGTGTATTTACAGAGAAAATATAACATGATTAATTAATTTCTGACTTATTACTTATAATCTCTATATATGTAGAAGAGTCTAGTTGCAAGCAAGTCAGAGAGGCATATAATATGATAAGTTTTAGACTTCATGTCATTGTGTAAATACAACCATACACTCATACTAAAATCATTTCTTTCTTTAAATATTACTTTGTGTATGTTTATCTAAAACAAGCCTCGTTAATAAGAAAACTTAACTTTTGGTCTCAAAGAAATATTCGCTACTCATAAGCTAATCATTCACTAAAATTAATAAAAAAATGAAAAAAATGACCCCCATACCGTTGAGACTATGCAAGTTAGAGAACACTTTATGCTAATATAAAGCTTCATTTGTAGCCATACAACGTGGATGTTGACCTTTACACTTCTTTTTGCTCCTTTTTATTTTATTTAATGGACCAACCAATTACTAACTTAAAAGAAAAACCTTAAATTCATTTCTTGTGCTTATTGATATATATTTTAGTATTCATTCAACAATATAAAAATTTGAGAAGAACAATAGATATTACAAGAACGGTTACAACCGATAAAAGAAATGAAATATTAAATTAAAGATAATCCTAAGTTAAGAAAACAAAAACATGTAATTGGCCGTGATCACGTAAACATATATAAATGCGTGATTTTATGTTGTTATTGTAGTGGAACGAGTTTATTATATATATGTTTTGTTTCATAGGTGCTTGAAGTTAAAAGTACTTAACTTGGAGTAAAAGAAGCAAAACAACGAAGTTGAAGGATTAAAGATATAAATGTCAAATGATAAGAAAAAAAAACTTGGGGAAGAGACACAATGTGTATGGGTGTACCATACGTCGAGCGACGTGTTGGTGATATGATGGGCGTATTTGAATTTTTTTCCCAGAAAGTTGGGTGTTGGAATGCTAAAGTGAACGTATGATATGCCCCGGGTCAACGTATCATGCGCCGGTGGTTACAAATGCTTCGGATTTCTTGGTTTTTCAAGTGTATTTAAATATCTTCAATTGGTTTTCAAATTACAACTTCCAGATGAACAAAGCCTATTTCCAGGTGACTTTGGGTGATTCAAGGGCTTCCATAAATTTCAATTCATCATCGATCATATTCGAAAAAGATTAAGACATGAGCAATTAGTTATCTTTGTGATTGCTTTCCGGTGATTTTTGCTAAGTGAAACAATTGTATGTTTAAATTAGGGATGTGTAAAAAACAATTAAATTGTGAATGTACATAAAGTTTTGATTAATTTAAAAGGTTTTTTTATAAATTAAGTTTTTCAATTGATTATCAATATTTGGTTTTCTTTCGTTGTTAACTCACAAGAGTAGGTAACTTGATATAGATAATTTGGTAATGTTGTGAATGAAATTAATCTAAATGCTTGCCCTTTTGTTAAAACTCTAGTCAAAAGTTGACATTTTGAAAGTATGTTTGCTCAGACCATGTTCATTGTTTTTGATCTTGTAGAATTAAAAACCCGAGAATGATTACTTTTCTTATTAATTATTAAAATCTTGTTTAAAGTTTGTTATTTTTTGTAATTGCGTTCCTCAAAATCATTCAAAGTTCGCATTATGTTTTGCAAAGCTTTCCATACATACCTCAAAATCATTCAAAGTTCACATTATGTTTTGCAAAACTTTCCATACGTAGTTAGTTGAATACTTTCACCAATCCCTTATGCAAAAGATCTTTCTTATGATCATGCGTTAATATTTTAGTGTTTAACCAATCTAAATACATGAATTTGTATTGCGATTATGGAGGAATATATTCAAGTTACATGTATTTTGATTTGTAGGAATGGGAGTTAGAAAAAGGAGCAAAAGAAGAAACTACAAGGTTTGAAGCTGTAAATAAAGAAAGTTACAAAAATTGCCTAGAAAACCCTAAATCGGCGTATGATACGTCGGGTATGGACGTATCATACGCCGGTCAACGTATTGGCAACATATTTATGGGCGTATTTAAAGAAACAACAGAAAGTTGGGAGTTTGAAAATAGAGGTGGGCGTATGATACGCCCAGGGTCGGCGTATCATACGCCGGTGGTCAACTAACCTCTTATTTTCATGGAATTTCAAGATATTAAAGATATTCAACTTCAATTCAAATGACAACTTTTTCCAACCGAATCTAAGTGATTTTTAAGGTTTTTTTGGTGGTTGCGAGCTTCCTAATACACATAAGAATCATCCTTGATCCTTGATCATCATCAAAACAAGAGTGAAGATTAAATGAAGAACATGAGTGGCTAGTTCGTTTGTAATTACTTCCGGGAGAATCGATTATGTTAAGTAAGACTTTTTATGTGTTTATTAGGGTTTTGTTAGACAAGGGATTTTGAATGTAAGTTTAACTGTTCGTTACGTAAAAAGGTTTGTTTATAAACAAGTTGCTTGTTGAAATTATTTGTTTTCGGTTTCCTTACATCGTGAACTCACTAAAATCAAGAGGTAACTTGATATAGACAAATTAATAACATTGCGAATGAGCGGTCTTAAAAAGTATGATCCTTTGTTATTATGTTGATTAAAAAGTTGAAGTCTTTAGAATTAGGTTTTGGCAAACCCTAGTTTGATTACATAAATTGTTGATCTTGCATAATTGAGGATTCGAAAATGATTGTTTTCTATTATTTAATCAAATTCATTTTAAAGTTTCGTGCTTTATGCACGTGTGATCAACAATTCATTCAAAGTTTTAATCTTTAGTTCAAAGTTCATCTATTTACGTTAATTGAGTTACAATCCTTAAACACTTTCTATATATTCATTGTGGAGACGATCTTACTTACCCTTACACAATAAGGGTAGCTAAGACTGGTTATTTAACTTTTTTTTGATCGAGCATCGACAACCAGATCACTTACCACTACACAATAAATGTAGTTAAAACCTTATGAATACTTTGTTTTTGATCGAGTCTCTATCACACCCTAACCAATGACAGAATAATCAGAGCACATGAATATGAATCTATTGATCATAACACATGGTAGTAAATGCATGGAAATAATATTAAATGTTATTTTTATTGAATGATACTAATCAAACAAAACATCAAAATCAAATAAAAACTCAAGTAAACATAATAGAATTGTCTTTAACTTTGACTAAGTCCAAGGTCTATATGTGCATGTAGAAGTCCACTAATCTACATTCCTAAAATCATATGAAAAGTAACGAGTCAACTAACGAATGACCGATGAGTAAACACAGGTTTAACATACATATATAGATTGATTAAATTGATTGAAAACAATTCAACTCACATGATAATGTCAACACTTATAAGTGCAATAATATAACATAAAAGACAAATCAAACCCAATCAAACCAAATGATTGAGTGGTCTCGGTCCGCAGACAAAGTCTTATGATTGATTGATTGAATCCGGTTCCAATCAGCACTTGAATATTTATATGTGGTGGGTTTGTCAAACTAATAGATCTATAATCACCACTCAAATAAGCATATTGGGTGGGTTTTACAACTAATAGATTATCATCATTACCGAGGTTGTATGAATTAATGATTATGTATCATCTAGTTTATCTAACTATACACATATAATTACAAGTAGTAACATAACATATTTTGAATTGAATTTTGAAATAAAATAATAATAAATAACAATGATTGAATATGAATTACATGATTTTCCTATAATAATAAAACACATAAAAAGGGAACATGAATACTCATTTGATATCTAAATAAAATTATGATAGTGAATAGTTAGAATAAACACCAAAATCCTTATTGGTCAACAACTAAGGAACGGTGTCCAAGATTAGAATGACAATGCAGGACCGTTGAAGGTGTAGATTTACAATACAACAACACAAAGAGGAGATTAACTAAAACTTAATCAAACAGTAAACTGGATTAACCAAGGTAAGACACTAAAAATACAAGTAATATAAGAGATAGAACACAAAGAACACAAGTATATGGTTTTCAAGATTGCAGTATATTGCTTTCTCTATGTTCTATTACAAGTGTTACAAAGCATAATAGAAAGATACAAGAACATGAGATACTTATACTACATCCTACAGCCGGCTATACTTTGAAAGCCAGCTGGATACAATTGACTAAACATAAAACAAAATCAATTGTAGAGTCAAAAGGCAGATTGCCTTTTGACTTGTGACTATGACATGCCATAGCTCACATCCTTATCTATTACAAAAAGGATAAAGTACATTAAGTAAAAAGTTGCAAACTCAAGACCTCAATGTACAGTTACCAAAAGCATGGACCTTTTCACCAACTTATGTAAGTTGGTGACCTTACAAAGGTGCAGCGGAAATGTGTCCAGCTTTATGGAAAAGTACATCAGATAAAGCATGTATTAAAAGTCTTTGGAAGAAATCTGTCTTCATGAGTTGAAGCTTCGAAAGACTTTGTCTCTGAGGCTTCGGAAGACTTCATATTTGGCTTCGGAAGATATTGGTCTTGGCTTCGGAAGATTTTACACTTAGAGTATTTTCTGTTGCATGTGTAAAACTTCCTAAGCATTCTTCTTCAATGCACTTGTGCAACATGCAGGATAGACATTTGATGTTTAGGTTGCATCAGCCTCTTCATTAATCTCTACAAACTCCCCCTAGGCTGATGCTACCAAAACACTTAATAGACTTCAGATGTCAACGGTCCTCATTAGGATGATCACCAATCCTTTCTTCATAAGGTGATTAGGATCCTTCAGACTGTCAAAGTGTCTTCTCATATCAAAGAGGTCATGTAGAGGCAACTGAAACATATCTTGCCATGTGTAAATGTCTTTAGTGCCTTCGTCTCTAATGACATGCCATCTTTCTAGATTTGTGGTGTATGTCCAAGACAAGATGGGTCTTCCTGATGCTAGAGGAGCTGTTTGAATTGGAGTTGATGTAGCATCCTCTGGCTGCACAACCTCAAGATGTTCTGAGTCATTCTGGGGTGTAGAAGAGGGTACAGTCTTCTTCTTTTTTGGCTTTGGTTTAGAAGCCATCCTCTTCTTTCTTTTAACAGGTTTTAACTAAGAAGATTGGCCTGCAACATCAAATTGATCTTCACTGTCTTTCTCAGTTGGGACTTCCTTTCTCTCAGGCTTAGAAGGAGAGGGAGGTTGACCCTGCTGTGGATCAGAAGATGAAGCTTGCTAAGTTTCAGCAGGAGGTACAGGTTGTGTTGTCTCTAGTTGTTCAACCTTAACCTTCACTTCAGGTGGGGCTTGACTTGGAGTGGAGAGTAAGTCAATGAGCTCTCCATTTTTGATCTTCTGCTTTATCACCCTAATATGTTCATCCATACTGGATAGAGACATGGGGCCAAGTCTCCTTCCGAAGAATCCATATAGCTTCAAGAAGCTCATCATCCTTTGCTTATCAGCAGACTTCTTCATGCTCTTTTGGATGATAGCTCTTGATTTTGCAGCTTCTTCCCTTAGTTTCTTCTTAGTTGTCTTTCTGTCCTTGATTATCCCAAGTTCAAGCTGTTTTAAGTACTCAAACTCAACATATCATAGGACAAGGGAAGGAGTGCATCTGCCTGATAGAAGCCCGTGGCACTCAGGTAGTTGATCATCTTGATTCTCTCTTCTTCTTTGTCTACCTGAGGTTCTTGTTGAACCAAATCTTCTTGTGCAGGACTTTCCTGAACTGGGGAGAGGGTAGGCATATCCTTGTACAGTCTTTTTCTTTTTCTCTCTTCTTTGACTTGTACTAGAAGCTCTGTATCTTCTGCCTCTTTCTTCTCCTTTGACCTTTCCAGATCAACCAGTTCATTCAACTCTTCTAAGGAAAGAGAGATGACATTGTTTATGTCATAGTTCCTTGTCATCTAGGTAATTTATCTTGACTGCCCTTAACTCATCATTCTGAGTATCTAGTCTGGGGGCAGCCCTGATAGCAGACTCTATGAGTCTTGAAGACTCAGCAGAGGAACTTTCTCCCCGCATCCTCCTTTTCCTCTCTCTCTCTTTCTCTCCTCCTCCTCAATCTCCTTAGATGTCATTATTCTTTTCCCTTTGTCACTCACAGACCTTTGTGACTCAGGGTGGAGAGAGCTTTGGTCTTCATTGCTTGTTGCAGCATCTAAGCTCTGGCCAGAGAGAGGTTGAGAAGCACCTTCACCAGTAGGTGTCTCAATAGGAGTGTGGATCTCTGCAGCAGTTGATGATGATGAGACAGGAGTTTCAGGTTCTGCCACTAGGCCTTCAGTCAAGGTTTCCCCTATAAAACTAATCTTAGGGTCTGCCTTAACATCCAGTTGATCGATGGTATTGCCTGATTGCCTAAGTCTCCTTCTTAAGCTGAACTCTGTAGTGATCCTGTCTTGGATTCTTTGAGTCAGTCTGTCAGCTTGTCTTGATTTACTTGGGTTGACAAGTGGCATGTTGACTAAATCCAGACCTTCATAGTAGTTCAAAGTCTAAAAATTGAAGACTTCTTGTTGTCCTTGAACTCTTATGATGATTAGGGCTTTCCTGATGTTGTCATACCTCCACCCAATGATGTGATTGGAAGATGGTGAAGATGACATAGCCCTTGGTATCCCATCCTTAAACAGACTCTGTATGAAGGAGTCTGTGTAGTCCACATTAATATGAGCTTGAGGAGGTTGCTGAGAATGCACAATTGCAAGTGAGGATGGTGAGTCCTCAATGTCCACTCTCTCTGAAGAACTCCCAGGTTCTGTGGCTGTAATAACTTTCTCCTCATTTTTTGTAGCATCAACCGCTTGCATAGGTGAGCTGGAAGATAGGTCAATCACATTCATAGGTTCTTGTGTTCCTGGTTGAGCACTTCTTAAGGGTCTCCCAGCTAGTTTTTCCTTAAGATATGAAATCTCAAGTTGCTGATCATTGATCCTGTTGTGTAAGGTAGTCACCTGAGATTCAAAGTGACTGACCTTTGAGACTAAATAGGTGCATGTTTTAGTCAGTTTGTGCACCTTTAGTCTCAGATTCCCCTCATCTTCATCAGAAGACTCATTGGGAGATGAGATGATTGGACCAGAGTCCTCTCTCTCACCACCAGGTTCTTGGCTGCTGGTTTTCCTCTGCTCACTGGTAATCTCAGTTGAGATTTCAATGGGCTGAGTTGCCATGTTTAAGGTCTTAATGATGTAATCACTTTTAGAAGTGAGAGTCTCTTCCATATGGACATCCTGGACAGGTTCAGAAGTGTCCACCTCAGTTGAGGTGACTGATGTGGGATAGATATAAGAGACTCAGGAGCATTCATCTCTCTTTGAGTAGGGGTAAAGAAGAGAGACTCATTATACTCACTGAAACCAAGATCTTCATCAGTATAGAAGTCAAGGTAGGGAATCGATTGGTTGAGATCTATAGGCTGGGATGGTAAATGTCCCCTGAAGGTTGATCACTTGAGTGTTGAGACTCAGAGTGATGGCTTAAGGCGGTTGGGCTAATGAGCTTATCAGGCTGAGCATGAGGAACCTCAGCACTGATTCTTAAAGAGATGGGAGTGGTCTGCTCCTCAGGAGAAGTGGGAGCTCTAGTATCCACTTCTTCCTGTATGGGTGAGTATATAGGGGCCTCCATAGACTGAATGGCCTAAGCAGGGGTTCGTTTGGATTTTCTTTGGTAAGTGATGGTGATTTGAGGTTGTGTGGGTGGTTGGGAGGTAGCAGGTGTCACCTTGAGCAATAAGCTCTAACATTTTTGGGACAAGGGCTGTTTCTACCCCAGAGAAGCCAACAGTGGGCTTCCTAAGTATTTTAAAGATGTCGGGCTTCATCAGTCCTAATTAAGAATGTTACCTGTTTTCCTCAACTGTGAGCCCAGTTCACAGTTAAGAATGTACTGGACATATCTAGGAAACATGTAATACTCTAAGGAGTCTAAATTAGCAAGTAAATTTGTATAAACAAACTGAGAATACCTGAATTTGGCCCCCTGAACCATTCCATGGATTATGAAGGAGAGATTCTTAGAAATCTGGTCCCATCCACCATGCTTGTTTGATAAGCTGTGGATGACCACATGGAGCAGGAATCTCCATTGGGATGAGACCTTCCATTTCCTAAAGGTCTTTACAGAGAAATCTCCCTCATATCCCATCTGCTCAAAGGAATGATTGACAGCTTCCTTTGGGAAGAACACCTCACCTTTTTCATCATCTAGCTGAAGATGCATGTTGATGATGGCCGGAGTGATGAAGACTGTTCTCCCCTGCACTGTGGCAGACAGTGGCTTTTCCCCATCCATAACAACCTCTTGGCAGGTTTTCTAGAATTCTAGCAGATGATCCTCATAGAGTGAAGGATCAATGGTTAGGGAGGTGAAGTAGTTAGACAGAGCTAAGAAACGACAACCTCTGAGAAATGAGGATCTTTCTCAGAGCTTAACAGAGCAACCTGATTATGTTGTCTGTGTAGCTACATGGTCAAGTTAGGATCATTTCTGTGAGCAAGGTTGGCCATTTTGAGGTAGCTTAGAGATGAAGAAAGAAGGAAGAAAGAAATTTCAGAGAGAAATTTTTTTGGAGGAAGAACAGATGATAGAAAGAGGGGGAAACCGTTGGGTTTATATGTGAGAGGGATTTCAGATAAAGTTTAATGAAAGAGGATAAACTTTGAAATCTGGATGTCAGTCCCACCTCTGAAAAAGTAGTTTACTTTTGCTCAAAAAGAAGTTTTCTTGGAAGTCAAAAAGCTTCCGAAGGTTTATTATCTTCGGAAGTTTTAATTAAAAAGCTTCCGAAGCTAAAATAACTTCGAAAGAATTTCCTGAGAGTTTTGAGATTTTTGCTTCAGAAGAGAAATTAAAACTTGAATGCTTTGTACATAAGACGACAAAGCTTCCGAGAGTTAATTTTGCTTCGGAAGTAAATGGTCCTTGAAAATAAGTAAGTGTCTGAGACAAGTATTTAAGCTTCAGAAGATAAATCTGAAAGCTCTTCCGAAGGTAAATTTCTTAGACAGTTATTTATTTTGAAGGCATGATTTTCTTCCGAAGTTAAAATCATAACTTCCGAAGTATCAGAAATTTTCAAAAATCTAAGAAAATTCTTCAAAAAGAAATTTCCATCCAAAGAAAACATGAGCTTATGAAAGTGATGAACTAGACAACTTAGGACACACATATTTTAAGAAATAATAAGAATTAGTTTTAAGAAAAGCTTATTCAAAGTTTATCATCCCAATAGCTGATATTAGATATTTAAATCTCTATTCATCAAAAGCATTTGTAAACAGTTCAGCATATTGTTCATCTGTGTGAACTTTGACTAGTTTAATTAATCCCTTTTTATAGTTATCTCTTATTAAATGATACCTGATATTGATGTGCTTTGTCCTTGAGTGATGTACAGGATTCTCTGTGATTGAGATAGCACTGTTGTTGTCTATGTGAATGGGAGTCTTCTTGAAGTTTAACCCATAGTCCAGCATCTGATTCTAAATTCAAAGTACTTGAGCACAGCAGCTTGCAGCAACAATGTATAAGTGCTCATCTACACACTCCCCCTTAAGATCAGGACCAAGGGAGTGGTTCCTAGCTATGGGTGTCTTAGCAATCTTACAGTCAGTCATGTTGAACCTCTTAAGTATGTCTTGAACATACTTTGACTGACTTATGAAGATGCCATCTTCAACTTGCTTCACTTGAATTCCCAGAAAGAAATAGAGTTCCCCCATGGCACTCATTTCAAATCTGTCTTTCATCAGCTTCTCAAAGTCTTTGCAGAGCTTTGGATTAGTTGAGCCAAAGATGATGTCATCCACATACACTTGAACTAGCAATATGCTATTTCCCTATCTTTTGATGAAGAGAGTTCCATCTATAGTACCTCTCCTGTATCCATGTTTACAGAGATACTCAGACAGTGTCTCATACCATTTCCTGGGTGCCTGATGTAGCCCATAGAGAGCTTTGTCAAGCTTGCAGACATAATCAGGATGATTAGGATCTACAAAACCAGGTGGTTGTTTGACATATACCTCTTCATCTATCACTCCATATAAAAAGGCACACTTCACATCTAGCTAAATATCCTAACAGCTTCTAATCTTGCCACTGGAGTAAAGACATCAGTGTAGTCAATCCCTTTTTCTTGTGTGTACCCTTGAACAACCAGTCTAGCTTTGTTCTTGATGATGATGCCTTTATCATCTTTCTTATTCCTAAACACCCATCTGGTTCCAATGGTAGTCTTCCCAGAAGGAAGAGGACAAAGGTTCCAAACTTTCTGCCTTTTGAATTGAAGCAGCTCTTGTTGCATAGCTTCAACCCAACTTCCATCCTTTAGAGCCTCATCACCTTTCTTTGTCTCTATCTGGGATAAGAAACAAGAGTGAACACAAACATTTTCTTCATGTGTTTGTCTTCTTGTCCTTACCCCTATGACATCTCCAATGATGTTTGTGGTGGGGTGAAACTTGCGGATCCTAAGCTGAGGGATCACAGCAAGTTGCTGAAAGTAATCTAAATTAGAGAAATTGAGATCTGGCATAGATGTTTCTCCCACCACATCAGCACACTTTTCAAGAGAGACTTGATCCAAGCAGTGTGTGACATCATTGATGTTCTCATCTATGGTGTGGTTAGTGGCATGAAGAAATTCTTGGTCACTGTCACCACCACCATTGTTGTCTTCCACAATTGAGGTGTTCTTATCTGGTTGTGGAGCCTCTGAGCTGGAATTTGAAGGCACCCCAGATATATCAGCTGAGTTTGTCATTGTAGTGCTGATAGAAACCTCATTAGTAGAAGTAGTTCCAATTGGAGCTGAAGATGTATGACTTGAAGGTCTTCTTAGCTCAAATATTGGATCAGGGTCACCTGTATTTAAATTTTCTGCAGATCCTGAAACATTCTCACAAGATTTGTTAAAACAATTGGTAACTAAATCAAGATCAAATAGCCAATCAGGACCAGAACCAATAACACAGGGTGTGTGTTCATTGAAAGTCACATTGACTGACTCCTCAACAATTCTAGTTCTGAGATTGTATACTCTATAAGCTTTAGCTTGAGAAGAGTATCCAATAAAGTGTCCATCATCTGACTTCTCAGCAAACTTGGCAATTTGATCTTTGGTATTCAAGATGGTGCAAGGACATCCAAATGACCTGAGAAAACCAATAAAAGGTTTCCTCTTGTGCCAAAGTTCATAAGGAGTCTTGCCATGAGTCTTAACTACTAAAACTCTGTTCTGCATATAGCAAGGAGTGTTGATTGCCTCCGCCTAGAAGGTGATAGGCAACTTAGAGTCAGACAACATGGTTCTTGCAGCTTCAATCAGTGTCCTGTTTCTCCTCTCAACAACACCATTCTGCTGAGGAGTCCTGGGAGCACCGAATTGTCTTGTAATACCTTTTTCATCACAGAATGTATCAAGGATTTGGTTCTTAAATTTAGTTCCTTGATCATATCTTATGATTTTGACCTTGTGATCAGATTGATTCTCAATCTTTAAGATGAAATTCTTTAGAATCTCAGGAGTCTCATTCTTAGTTCTAAGGAAGAAGACCCAAGTGAATCTTGTAAAGTCATCTATGATCACTAAAAAGTAAGAGGTCCTACCTAAACTCATTACACTGGTGGGGCCAAATAGATCCATATGTAACAAGTGTAGGGGTGTAGTGATGGAGTTTCTTTCCTTAGGCTTGTGAGAAACCTTATGCTGCTTCCCTTTCAGGGATGCAACACAGTGGTCATCACTTGTAAACTCTTTCTTTTCCATTCCAGTTACCAAATCATGCTTAATTAATTTATTCATATTCTTAAAGTTTACATGGCACATTCTTTTATGCCATAGGAAATACTCATCACTATTTGCTTTAGACAGAAAGCATGAAACTTCTCCAGAGGGAGAGGTTTCTTGCAAGTCTATCTTGTACATGTTTCCTTTCCTGGGGGCTCTAAGCAGGATATGCTCATGAGGAATGACCACACCAGGCTTAAGAACAATGCACTCATGTTCAGTAAAGAGCATGTTATGACTCTGATCACAAAATTGAGATACACTCAGAAAATTGTATCCAAGCTCCTTGACAAAGTTTACCTTTTCTATGTTGAGCTTACCATTTGTGACCTTGCCCCTTCCAGAAATGTAACCACCTTCATCTCCTCCAAAAGCAACTGGTCCTCCATCCGGATTTCAAAGTTTTTCTTCTTTCATTAAACTTTATCTGAAATCCCTCTCACATATAAACCCAACAATTTTCCCCTCTTTCTATCATCTGTTCTTCCTCCAAACCTAAAAATGCAAAATTTCTCTTTGAAATTTCTTTCTTCCTTCTTTCTTCATCTCTAAGCTACCTCAAAATAGCCAACCTTGCTCACAGAAATGATCCCAACTTTACCATGCAGCTACACAGACAACATAATCAGGTTGCTCTGTTAAGCTTTGAGAAAGATCCTCATTTCTTAGAGGTTTGTCGTTTCTTAGCTCTGATACCAAATGCAGGACCGTTGAAGGGTGTAGATTTACAACACAACAATACAAAGAGAAGATTAACTAAAACTTAATCAAACAGTAAACTGGATTAACCAAGGTAAGACACTAAGAACACAAGTAATATAAGAGACAAAAACAAAGAACACAAGTATATGGTTTTCAAGATTGCAGTATATTGCTTTCTCTATGTTCTATTACAAGTGTTACAAAGCATAATAGAAAGATACAAGAACATGAGATACTTATACTACATCCTACAGCCGGCTATACTTTGAAAGCCAGCTGGATACAATTGACTAGACACAAAACAAAATCAATTGTAGAGTCAAAAGGTAGATTGCCTTTTGACTTGTGACTATGACATGCCATAGCTCACATCCTTATCTATTACAAAAAGGATAAAGTACATTAAGTAGAAAGTTGCAGACTCAAGACCTCAATGTACAGTTACCAAAAGCATGGACCTTTTCACCAACTTATGTAAGTTGGTGACCTTACAGAGGTGCATCGGAAAGGTGTCCAGCTTTATGGAAAAGTACATCAGATATAGCATGTATTAAAAGTCTTCGAAAGAAATCTGTCTTCATGAGTTGAAGCTTCGAAAGACTTTGTCTCTGAGGCTTCGGAAGACTTCATATTTGGCTTCGGAAGATATTGGTATTGGCTTTGAAAGATTTTACACTTAGAGTATTTTCTGTTGCATGTGTAAAACATCCTAAGCATTCTTGTTCAATGCACTTGTGCAGCATGCAGGATAGACATTTGATGTTTAGGTTGCATCAGCCTCTTCATTAATCTCTACAGACAATATGATTATGGACTAGATATAAATTAGGTTCAATTGGGATTCGAGGTCTAACAATTAATTTAAATAAAAATAATGTAACCAATTATATCTTGATTAAATAAAGATGAAATACATTGATTAAATAATTAAGATTGAAAATCATAACGAACCATTAGTGAAATTGTATAATTAGAAATATAATTTATAATAATTGATTAAATAAAGTTTGAGTATTAAAGTGTGAAAAAGGAAAGTAAGTAATTTAATAATTAGTTAAATTAAATTTGGTCTAAGAAAATAATTAATTTAACATTAAATTATTTAAATAATTTATAAAATACTAGTTTAAAATATTTTGAAATAATTTGTATTTGATTTGAAATAGTTTTTATACAATTTAAAACTTATAAATAAGTTTTATAGTAATTTTATAACCTTTGAATTACTAAAAACAAAGAAAATATCAAATTATAATTTCTAAAATATTCCAGAAATAGATTTTTATTTAGTATAAATTAAAAATGATTTTTATATTAATTTAAAAACATTATAATATTTTTTTGGAATTTAAAATAGTAATAAATACTCAAAAACTGAGATTTAGAACAAAATGGGCGTGCCCAGGTTCGAAAACAGGTCTCTTCAATTTAGGTGGAATGTGTTAATCATTTGAGACAAGGATCATATCTTATTTAGCCTATAAAAAATTAATAATATATATCATTAAAAGAAAACTCTAACTTCAAGGAATCCTAGAAGTCAATTTGATCCAGTTGATCCCCAAAACAAAACTGATAATGAAATTGATCTTTGGGCTTTTATTCCCCTAGATTAGACAAGTGTGTGTGCATGTTGAATTACTTGGATTAAGATTGAATTGGTGGTTATATGATAAAAAAACAACAATGATAGGGTTAAGGGGAAGATGAAGATCACATACTTGTTTTTGTGTACTTGGATTAAAATTGAGAGGTTGGATTGTTAAAAGGAATCAAATGACCATTTTCCCTTAACTTATATAGAAATGATTTGATCAGTTACGTACCCAAAGAGTTCAATTTTATTAAGGGGTTTCAGGTTTGAGTCAAGATTAATTTTTTGTTTCAATTGAAATTAATCAAATGTGTAGTATACATATGATTACTACTATGTTACTAATTCATTGATTTGATTAATTTGTCAAAAAATCAGCTTGTAGTGGTTTTGATTTGGATTAGGATCTTCGGTTTCGGTTGTATCTATGTTGAAACAGATGTTTAATCGAATTAATGTGTACCATGGTTACGAAAAAGGTTTGATATCAAGGATTTATGATCTAATTGAGTTGAAATGGTGTAACTTGAGGGATCTGGTGGCCATCTGAGCTTGGCTGGATGTTGGGCTTGAAATAGAGGTAACCAACACTGAAGGGTTTAGGTTGTTTAAAAGAAAGTTACACATTGGTCCCTATTGTTTTGAAAGATATTATTTTATGTCAAAAAGTTTGGATTTGACTTTACAATTTTACATTGTGACCCTAAACTTTATAAAACTCAACTTTATGAATTAAAATCACAATTTAATTTCTAAAACTTAAAAGTAATATAAGTTTGATTAAACTTTGTAATTTAATTATTTATTTTAATTTAATAGCTAAAAAATCATAATTAACAATAAACCTTATAGATATTAAAAAAAATATTTTATAAATTATAAAAATATTATTAGTTGAATAAATGAAAAAATTAATGTGATTCAACATCATGATAAGTTAAATGATAAAAGACTGAATTCAATTTATAAAATTAACGCAAACGGATTTGGGTTTACATTCAAAAGGGTCAAATGTTCTACAACTAAATCAGGTTGTCATGTATACACACTACTTAACAGAGACATATATGTTTATAAATTGTTTCATTTTGAGTTAATTACATGAAAGGTCCGTATGTTCAAGTTTGATTTCACTTTAGGTCTCTAAGTTTGAGAAAGTACAATGTTGGTCCAAAGTTTTTGCCAAAATATAACACAAAAAGGTCACTGTCGTGAATGTAGAGTTAATGTTTGTGTTAACTGCATATAAACTGACTAAAGTACCCTTAAGTATTCAAATATTTTTTAATTAAAATTTAATAATAATATAAATAAATTTATCAATAAGTGAGGACCCATCCTACCATATTATTCTCTCCCTTTCTTTTCTTACCCACAACTGTTGCTCCACAACTAATGTTGACCTTTGGTTTTCATATAAGCCAATCACCACCATTAATCACCATCACCATTATAATATCTAGCCCCTCATGCCACCAATATTGTTTGTTTATTTTCACAAGTAGCTCACGAATTTACTTTTGGTTTCCTGGTTGAAAACTTCCCAAGGGGTCACCTGTCTTTAGATTGGTTTCACCTGAGCATATTTAACTACAGAGTTCTCTTCTCATACACAATCAATACGCCAAAATCACATTTTTGGATCAAGAAAAAGACTGGTGCAACCAAAACCAAATCACTTAGATAAATTTTGGTGCTACTTACAAAGGCTTCCGGAGCCAAGTGTGGAACTTTTAAAGGAAGTAGAGGTTTTCCGAAGACAAAGTAAAAGATCAACTTCTGAAGACAAACTCTACTTCCGAAGTCAAAGTACTTACTTCCAAAGATTAAGTCTAAGAAGAAGAGATCAGAAGACAACTTCCGAAGTTTGAAGAAAATAAGAAGTCCTCAATCCTCAGAAGAAGTAGCCTCTTCCGAAGTATAAGTGGCTTCGAAAGTACTTGTTCTTCCGAAGCCATTTAACCTTTGGAAGACACTGCTATGAACCAGTGGACATAAGTATGGTCTTTGGCACTCCACTGTAGACCTTTGATACTACATGATGTTTTCTCAAAGGGCCATGTAGTTGACCATACTTTATTCCACTGTTTACATTTTTATGTTAGTACTAGTTACCAACTTTCGTTGGTGACAAAAGGTAAGTCAAGGGCATGTCCTGACTACCATATCTTAGATAAGACTTTATGTAAGATACCTTGAACTATAGCTTTGTAGTATTTGCTTTAGTTAGAGGATTCCAACTGGTATCAAAGTATATCCGGCTGTGAGTAGTATTATATATAGCTTCTCATTGTAACTCATAAACCATGCTTGTAAGAGTTTTGTAATATTTTGCGTTGAGAAGAAATATATGCAAGTACCTTGAAAATTACTTCCCGTGTTTATTACTACTTATTATATTGTTATCAACTCTTAGAGACTTTGCTTTCATCCAAGTGTAGTTCAAGTGAGTTTGAGAGAAAAACCAAGTGTATAGTGACAAAACCTGATCCTGCAATTGGTATCAGAGCTTTTTAGGCTCTTGATTGTGAGATCTAACCATCCAATCAACCTGTTTTTCACTCCTCCTTACAACTCTCTCAAAAATGGCCCTCAACAAATCCGAAGTAGAGATGGGAACTATGACTAAAGCTCCCATCATTACTCCTGAAATTTTAGGTCTTGAAGCAGATGAATGGAAGGCTTCATCAGATACCAAGACAGTAAAATGTGGTATTCCATTGTCAATGGCCCGTATAAACCCAAGGTGGCAGCACCCGGTGGAAACAGTGCCATGATAGAAAAGGCTGTTGAAGATTATTCTAATGAGGATCGGAAGAAGATGGACATTGACAGCAATGCAATGACTATTCTTATGATTGCAATACCCAACTCCATCATGGTGGGTTTTGAGCATTGCAAGTTTGCCAAAGAACTGTTTGATACACTTGCTCAAATGTATTCAAGTTCCAACGACTCCAAGAAGGACTCACTGAAGCAGCAATTCGAGAACTTCACCTATATTGCTAGAGAGTCTCTCTCAGCCAGCAGTATTTCAGGTACATGGATCTTATTTCTTCTCTTCGGTCTGTGAAGATCACTCTTGAACTTAGAGACCTCACAAGAAAGTTCATGAATGCTCTTCCAAATGAGTGGACATTCTACTGTGTCTCTATCAAGAGGACAGAGAATTTGAACACTCTCACTATGACTGAACTTTATGGCATCCTTGATGGATACCGTTTAGAGATGGAGAGTAAGAAGGGCTATCAGACAAGCAGACCCCTGAGTCTTCCAGCTAGCAACGCCTTAATAGTTGCTGAAGGCTTAGGAACCACACAATCTCAGCAATACCTGACATACAACCAACAACCATCCTGCTCATCTGGACCTTACATCACTTTCCTTGAGACTCCAAGGTCTCAACAGGCTAAGCACAGTTCCTTTTAGGACAGCTGTGCCTTTGTCTTAGGAAGTGGACACTCTAGTGACTTTCAATACTGCTTTGATGATCTAGAGTGCTTCAGTCTAGATGATGTAGAGTATGTGGACATTGTCCAATAGATGGATCTTTTAACCTACATAGCAAAGAAGTTCTTCAAGAGAACTGGAAGGCAATTCCCTCAGAACCCAACTAACAGCAAGTTTGGGTTTGACAAAACCAAGGCCAAATGTTACAAATGTAACCAACTTGGTCATTTTGCAAGGGAATGCAAGGCTCCCAAATCAAATCCGGGAACCCCACAGGTCTCCACATGTCCCTCTACATCAAAGCCCACTAGAAAGTCGACTGAGACAGCTACAATGGCTCAAGAAGTCAACTGGAACTTTATGGTACAGGATGTGACTCCTGCTCAAACACTCATGGCTGGAATAGATGATAACAAGGTATATGAACATCTCTGTACTCCCGCCTGTATTGCTAAGGTTAAATTATATCAAGACTATAATATGGAAATTAAATCTGATATTGAGTCTTTAAATGTTTTGAAATCTGATTTTAAAAGGGCTGAATCTAACTACCAAAAGAAAATTGAAGAGTTAGAGAAAACTATTTCCTATTAAAACATGAACACACCAACTACAAGACTCAAATAAAGGATTTAATATCCAAATTGTCTGAGGCTCAAGCTCAGCTTGTCACTGCTGAGGCTCAATTTAGGAAGTATGCTATTTCTGAGGAGAACTTCCAAGCTATTATTGCATCATCCTCCCACTCTAAAATCTGTTATCAAAACAAAGGAGGGTTGGGGACCAATGAAATTGCTCCACCACATTCTTATGAGTCCATAAGACAACCAAGATATGGTACTAAAGGGAAGAGGTCCTATCTACTGACCCATCTTCACATGAGTTGAAAAATGATGCAATAATAGAGGTCAGCAAAGGGAAGGAATAGGTAAATCAACCCGCCCCTCCCAGTGAAAATCAAATCCTAACCATCAAAGCCAGAAGAAGCAGAGCTAAAGCTACCAGAAGAACTGCTAAGAAAGTGGCTGAGTCCAAGTTAATGATTGACCCAAAACAAAAGGGTGTATTCATCTCAGCTAGATTCCAAGTGTAGGTACTTCTGATTCAGGAAAGGAGTGTAATATTAGCACTCCTATCCTACCAAAGGATCAGGAGTTGAAGGGAAAGGTTGCTGACAAAGAGAAAAAGAACAAAAAATAGCAACCCACAAGCTCCCAAAAGACTAACATTGCATGCATAATGTGTGGTCTACAGAACCACATGGCTAAAGATTGTTTACAATCCTGCTAGCACACATTATGCAAATAATGTTAAGAAAGAAGGAGTCAGGGAAGGTTTCTCATTTGGACCTTACCAAATAGTCCAAGTGATGAAAAAGGGAAAGTTAGTTTCCGAAACAAGGTTTCTTTCGAAAGAAAATCCTTCTTCCGAAGGGAAAATGGCTTCGGAAGCTAAAGCTATTAAAATTTTGGAGAACAAGAAAGTTCCCTTGAAACCATCCCAGAAGAAGACTGTCTCGAAAGAAAAGGTGGTGAAGGATTCTTCCGAAAAGAAAGAAGCTTTGGAAGAATGCTACGCTGCAAAAGCTTCAACAAGCACATCTTCCATGATTAACCAAAGGATGGATTGGAAGATCATGAAAGATGTTGCAGCCCAAGCCTCTTCTTCAAAGACATCCATTGAACCCTCATGCTTAACCTTTGGTTCAATTATGTCACTATCATTGAAAGAACCCAAGACCAACAAGGCTTGGGTCTCCAATCAAAACTAATTATCTCATCTTGTGGATAGTGGATGCTCCAAGCACATGACAGGGAACAGATCTATCATTCAACAATTTCAACATTATGATGGAGGTCCCGTCCAGTTTGAAGGTAAGGCCGGAGGATATATTTCTGGAAAAGGGAGTATATCCAACGGAAAGTTAAAGGTTGACAAAGTAAATTTTGTCAAACAGTTTGAACACAATTTGTAAAGTGTTTCTTAGTTTTGTGATCAAAAGCATCAAATGCTTTTCACAGAACATAAGTGCATTATCCTCAAACCTGGGATGACAATTCCTCCGGAATTGGTGCTTCTTAGATCTCCAAGAAAAGGGGATATGTACAAGCTGGATATGAACAATGCTTTCCCAATGGGTGAAGTATCATGCTTTCTTTCCAAAGCTGATAGTGATGAGTCAACACTTTGGCATAAATTTATGTGTCATATAAATTTTAAAACAATGAGTAAATTGGCTAAAAATACTTGGTACATAGTTTGCCTAAAAAGAAATTTTTCTGCAAAGATAACTGTGTTGCATGCCTGAAAGGGAAACAACACAGGGCATGTCACAAATCCAAAAGTGTTAACTCCATCACTACTCCATTACACTTATTGCACATGGATCTATTTGGTCCTACAAGTATAATGAGTATTGGAAGGAAATCATACTGCCTTGTGATAGTTGATGATTTTACAAGATTTATGTGGGTATTCTTTTTAAGATCTAAAGATGAAACTACTGAAATATTAAAATATTTTATTCTTAAAATAGAAAATCAAATTGATCACAAGGTTAAGATAATTAGAAGTGACCAAGGGACTGAGTTTAAGAACTTTGTTCTTGACTCATTCTATAACTCAAAAGGGATTACCAGACAATACAATGCTCCCAGAACTCCCCAACAAAATGGTGTTGCTGAAAAGAGGAACAAGACACTTATTAAGGCTGCTCGAACTATGTTAGTTGATTCCAAACTACCTCTAACATTCTGGGCAGAGGCAGTCAGCACTGCATGCTATGTGCAGAACAGAGTTCTTGTAGCTAAGCCACATGGAAAAACCCCTTATGAGTTATGGAACAAGAGGCCACCATTCATTGGCTTTCTAAGGTCCTTTGGCAGCAGGTGTACCATACTTAACACAAAGGACAATTTGGCAAAATTTTCTGAAAAGTCGGATGATGTTATCTTTGTTGGATACTCTTCTAGCTCTAAAGCTTATAGAGTATACAACATCAAGAATCAACAATTTGAAGAGTCATCCAGTATAATTGTTAATGAGCACACTCCTTGTGTTAGGGGGAATGGCCCTGGTCATATTTTTGATTTAGAATTGTTTCCAAACTATTCTAAACCATCTTATGAGAATGTTTCAGTTAGAACAGGCGCTCAAAATGATGCTGATGCTGATGCTGCATCCAAGAATTTTACTGTCTACCATCTTGATCTCAAGTGTGCCTTTCTATATGGGGATATAGATAGGGAAGTGTATATGTGCCAACCTCCAGGATTTGAAGACCCACAGCATCCCAACTATGTGTGCAAATTGGATAAAGCTCTATATGGGTTGCACCAAGCACCTAGGCTGTGGTATGAGACTTTATCTCAGTTTCTTCTAAAGAATGGTTACAATAGAGGAACCATTGACAAGACTCTCTTCATGAGGAAGTCTGGCAAGGATATTTTGCTTGTTCAAGTCTATGTTGATCACATCATTTTTGGTTCTTCAAATGACCAAATGTGCAAAGACTTTGAAAGCATTATGAAGTAGAAGTTTGAGATGAGTTCCATGGGAAAAATGGATTTTTTACTTGGAATTCAGGTGAAGAAACTGATGGAAGGGTTCTTCATCAACCAGTCTAAGTATGTCAATGACATCTTAGAAATTTTTGAAATGAAAGATTGTAAGCCAGCCAAGACACCCATACCCAAAAACCATAATCTCTATCCTTACCTTTAGGGGGAGGATACTGATCAATATCAGTATAGGGTGATTATTGGTTCTTTGATGTATCTCACAGCTAGTAGACCTGATATCATGTTTGCAACTTGCATTTGTGCAAGATATCAGGCTGCTCCAAAGGTGTCTCACCTAGCTGCTGCCAAGAGAATCCTCAAATACCTCAAAGGAGCACCTAAACTAGTTCTCTAGTATCCTAGGAACAATGATTTTAATCTCTATGGATACTCTGACAGTGACTATGGTGGCTGCAACATTGACAAGAAATCAACATTAGGAGGATGTCAATTTCTTGGTGGAAGGATCATCTTATGGCAATATAAGAAACAATCTTGTGTCTCTACATCAACTGCTGAAGCTGAATACATTTCTGCTGCAAGTTGTTGTGCTTAGTTGCTGTGGATTCAAAATCAGATGTTAGACTATGGATTTAACTTTATGAGTACTCCTATCCATATTGACAATAACAGTGCTATCACCATCACTAAAAATCTGGTGAAGCACTCCAAGACAAAGCATATTGATATCAGGTATCATTTCATTAGAGATATTCATGAGAAGAATTTGATTAAGCTAATCAAAGTTGACTCAAATGAATAGTATGCTGACTTGTCCACCAAAGCTTTTGATGAACAGAGATTTAAGTATCTCATAACAGCTATTAGGATGATAAACATTGATTAGCTTACCTCTCTTGAAAACCTTTTTAATGTGTAATGTCTTATGTCAATACAATCTAAGCCCTGTTACAAAATGTCTCTTTGAAATTTTATCTAAGTATAAATTCCCTCCATGGATAATTTTTCTTCTCGGAAGAGTTGTTAGTCTCGGAAGAAGTGATTGATTACATATCAGATCTACTTCCGAAGCTTACAAAACCTCTCCATTCGGAAAGCAATCTTTACTCTCGGATACTACCTTTTACCTTCGGAAGTAGTAATTGCCTTCGGAAGACAAATTACCTTCGGAAACGTTTTATATACGGAAGAGAGATTTTACTGTGTAACGAAAATCTCTTGGCCCCACATTGTAAAAAGTAAAGATTTTTTTAATGATGTCGATCTGAGGTAGGTCCTTCTTTGCCAAAGTAATGGGGCCCTTCCAATAGGAAGAAGGACACTGAGACAACGAACTTCACTTCGATGCTGGGTAACACTTCCTCCATCTTTGGAATTGAATCAATAGTAGCAGATTATTTAACTGAATTAAACCTTGCCGCCCCTGTCACTTCATCCATTAAAACATCACATCACCTTATCCTAACCCCATTACCACCATTTCACCCTCTTTTAAATAATCCTGACTATTCACTTTCATCTTCTTACCATAATTTTTACTGCCCTAAAAGTTTCCTTTCTCCCTAATTCACCCAAGCTCAAACTCTACTACCTTCAACTTTTCACCACTAGCCCTTAATCCTCAACACAATCAAGTCGCACTTCTTGACTCTTCAAGAGATGCGGACTTCTCTGAAATCATTTGCTTCCTCACCCAATCATCCTACTACACTGCCCTAACTGTTAATCCCACTGTTTACACCAATCACATGGCTGAATTTTAGGGTAACGATCAGGTTGAAACCCTAAATGGAGTTTGGGTAATACGATCCAGCATTTGTGGCCAAGAGTTGGTCATCACTGAACAACTTAGCAGGAGCATCTCGAGCTTCATGATGAGGGTGCACCCACAGAGTTCCCCAAACCAGATTTAGACAGCACCTACATTCTCATGGGATATGGTGGAGACGTCAGCAGGTCAACTGTCTACAAATTTAACTTCTCATACAACTGGAAGTTCCTCCTGCACGTTGTCCTTCACTATCTGTCCAATAAAAATTGGGGGATGGGACCAAATTCCATACGAACTAGGGTGCTTAGTTCATGGAATGGTGAGAGGCCTCCACTTTAACTACTCAAGATTTATGCTGACCAATCTCATTGGAAATCTCCAGAAGGAAACATTCTTTATTTATCCCAGATTTCTTCAGCACATTATCAACTGTGAGTTGGACCAGAGTCGGCTTGTCTGTGCAGCCACTCTGCCTGTCCCTCAAATAAGGCCTACCATCTTCAAAACTTTGAAGAAGGTGTCCACCAACTTCACTGGAAGGTACACTTCTCTACTTCCAGGTATGACTGAGCAAATAGCTTCTGGTGACATCCCTGTTGACCCTACAAGTAATGAACCCACACCAGCAACTGCCCCCACACTGCCAATTTTACCTTCTCTCTCCATCACCATCACTTACAAAGATACCCCAAACGGACCCTTGTTCATCTACTTTGATTGAACAAGCTCCCCTGTTCAATCCAAAAAGGCTAGAGTGGAACATTGGGCTCCCACTCAGTTTGAGGTCTCACCATCCTTCACCATTGACCTCAATATAGGTCTTGAGTCTCCTCAGTCTCAAACCCATGAGCCCACTACCCAATCTGCAAGCCCTCAGGGTGAGTATTTACACTCCTCTGAGCAGCCAACAAAGAACAACCCCACCAGAGGCTCAATGCCTGTAGACATTGATCAAGGTCTCAGGTCAGTAGGTTTAACCTCCTTATCTTTCACTGACCTTCTCTTCAAAACTGATGAAGAGATTATGTCCCTCTATGGCAATGAAGTTTATCTACAACATCCTCTCCAAGATCAACAGAGCCTAGAGAGACCTCTTATCTCTAGCCCCCATCAGCAAACCTTTACTAAGGTGAGTCCCACTGATGTGGAGGGGACTCATGCAGATTCAGCTGCCACTACAGAAGGTGCCTCAATGGACCTTGTGGACAGTGGTAACATTTCTGAGACTGAATTTGTGGCAACCATGCCTTTTGATGACTCTGAAAGAGACATCATTAAGCAGGGGAAACCAGGGTGCCAAGAAACCATATCTGGTGGTGAGGCTGAACATACTAGGTATGTTACCTCATCTCCCCATGATTCTTCAAAAGAACATGAGGGAAGTATGCAACTCCTCATTCAAGACCTAATATCTAAAGTCTCACACCTTGAATCCAAGATTAGGACTTTAGAAGAAAGGTCCGCCACTCAGCAACTTGATATTGACAATCTCAAGGCTCAACTAGCTGAGAAACAGATTGAGAGATCTGTTAGGCACGTACCTATTCAGGTCTCCCTGACCTCTTCCTCTAGCTCATCTAGCTCTCAAGATGATGCTACCAAAGAGGGGAGAATGTTCAAAGACAAACATCAGAGGAACCACGAAGCCAAACTTCAACTTCTAAATATTCGGCTCCCATTACAAGTTTTTCTGAGCCATCCCAAGTTATACTACAAATTGACCCAAGGATGCTCAGAGATATCTACAGACTCTTCTCCAAGTTTCTGTTGAGATCCTCTCTTGATCAGCCTAGCCCTGATGCAGCAATGATGTATTTTGGAGCTGAAGAGTTTCAAAGGTTAAGTGCACCTTCTATCACTGTGGAAGAAGTTGGTCAACCTAAGGTTCACATGGAACCTGAGATTCAATTTGAAGGGAAAATGAGGGCTGATGGCCCAGCAACTAAAACAGTTAGAACAGAAAGTACACTCTGACTGATGGCCCAGCAACTGAAACAGTTGGGACAGAAACTACACTCTCTCAAACTTCCGAAGATGAAGTCAAAGCCTCCGAAGAACAAGCTAAATCTTCCAAAGCTGAAATGCAAGCTGCGGAAGGACTGTTCTCACTGTTTGAGGATCTAATCCTCACAGATGCAATTCTAGAGTTGGCATCTGAGATGAATAGTGAGGACTTTCTCAACCAAACTTTAGCTCAGACATCCTCACTACCTCTCTTGCAATCTGAGTCCTCCCTCCAAGAACCACCAAAGTCAAGAACATCAAAAGATGACAAAGGAAAGAAGAAAATGGCAGCGGAAGAGCTTCAGGAGGAGGAAAGGATTGAGAAACTCAAAAGAAAAGGGAAACTTCCAACTGGGAAGCTGTTAGCTGATAGTTCAAAAGCAGCTGCAGCCAACCAGAAGGCAGTTAACAACAAGAAGAAAGTTGAGGTCATTGACCGGCTCATCAAGCTTGGAGTTGGCAATGAAGACATACTCCTGATACCATTAAAGGAATTAATAGAGCTGGAAAAGGCAACCACACTACAAAATGAACAACAAATGGAAGCAACAAGGTTGGCCTTAGAGGAAGAAAGAGAAAGAGAACAGAGGGAAGCTGACATGCAGCTCAGAAGGGAAAGGATAGCTTTCATAACCTCCATAGGTTTCTCTCTTCAAGAGCTATCTCCACATAATGATGAAACGATCCTATGGCTCTTCAACAAAGAGCATGATCAACTGGAGAAAGAGAGAAAAAGAGCTACAAGAGAGAAGTTGAAAGAGAAGAAGTTGAAAGAGAAGAAGAAGAAAGAAAAGAAGCTAGGGTCACTGCAACCAAAAAGATAGGTGAGAAAGCTTGGATGAAGGACTATCTCCGGGCTCACGGCTTCTCTAGAAGGCAGGTGGGACCAATGTTTAAAAGGACACTGCAACGAATTGTCAGTGAAATCAAAGCTTACATTCGTTTGGGCAAAAGGAGAGAGATGTATAAAAGGGTACATGGGATGACCTTCACACCAACCTCTCAACCCAAACCTGAACCAATTCCCTCACCATTCACTACTAAAACAGAACCTTTCACACTTGAACCCACACCACTATCCTTACCCACCTCCTCACATCAACCACCTAAACTACCCATCCTTCAACCCAAAACACTTTCCAGAACCACTACACCATAACCTACCCAACAACCTTCCAAACCATCCCCTTAGCCTTCTAAATATCTCTCTCTAGAGGAGTCTAAGACAATCAAGACAAAGCTCATCAACTGCACAACCTTGAGCGACATCTCCTGTGAGGAAGACTCTATAAAACTAACCTATGTTGATGGATCTTCACGTTCCCTCACAAGAGATCAATTTCTTGATCTGTCTAGAGGAACACTAGACCATGCTGCTAAACTTGTAGGCCTCAACTCAGACTCATTAAATGATGAAGAGAATAGACTAAGAAGGAAGCTGGTGAATCTACTGGATACAAAGAAAGAGGACAAGATTCCTAGTCAGCCTCTTGTGCCAGAAAGAAAATAATCCAGTGGAGGTTCAATGAAGCCTCTCACAACTTTGTTGTGGAAAGAGAGAATGGAGAAATCAACAGGCTGAATGCCTCCTCTTTGCTACACTCTAGCAGGTTTGACATTACTGAGTTAGCAGAGAAACCATTCTCTAATCCCTCCAACTTTGAAACTGCTGCTCACATCAGAAATCATCTTAGCAGTTTTCATCGTGCTGAGTTAACTGCAAAAGCTAAGATTGAAGAAGAGCTGAAGCTGAGAAGAAAGGAAGACAAGGATAGACCTCCCACCAAAGGCACAACCTTTCTACAGATGGTGGAGGGTCCTGAATTGGAACCTATAATTAGATAGGAATATGATTATAGCTCCCATCAACTAACTCTTTTTAGAGGGACACAACAAAGGATACATATCATTCAGGGTGACAGACTGGAGTTCCTGTCAACTAATGATCTGTACAAGCTTCTCAGCACTACTTCAGGGAAGAACAAAGAAACTGACAAATATTTACTTTCCTTGGTACCGAAGGTTTTGAGGAGTAGAAACAAGTGAGGTTTTGGTAGCATCAGCCTAGGGGAGTTTGTTGGGTCAAGAAGAATGTTGTTGCAACCAAAAGCAAATCACTTAGACAAATTTTGGTGCTACTTACAAAGGCTTCCAAAGCCAAGTGTGGAACTTTCGAAGAAAGTAGAGTTCTTCCAAAACAAAGTAAAAGATCAACTTCCGAAGACAAAGTAAAAGATCAACTTTCGAAGACAAACTCTACTTCCGAAGTCAAAGTACTTACTTCTGAAGATTAAGTCTAAGAAGAAGAGATAAGAAGACAACTTTCGAATTATGAAGAAAAGAAGAAGTCCTCAAGCCTCGAAAGAAGTAGCCTCTTCTGAAGTATAAGTGGCTTCGAAAGTATTTGTTCTTCCGAAGCCATTTAACCTTCGAAAGACACTGCTATGAACCAGTGGACATAAGTATGGTCTCTAACACTCCGTTGCATACCTCTGATACTGCATGGTGTTTTCTCAAAGGGCCATGTAGTTGACCATACTTTTGTAAGGCCCCGTTCCCGGGACGCTTACAGCTGGGTTCTCATCGCACATAAAACGTATAATTACATTTGTATTTCTTAAATCGCAGCGGAAAACTAAAACAAACTTTCATTTCCATATAAATGATTTTTGCAAATTAATACGACATTCATTATAAAATAGCTTGTTCGCATTACAACGCAAAAACATTAATCAAAAGAATGCCATCCCCAAAAGAGCTGAGTAGTCGCCCGTGCCATCCTCAGCAAACATTACCTGCCAACTGGAAGCACATCAAAGTCAGCGTTGCTGAGTGAGTTCTAGTTTTATAAATAAAACATACTTTACTTTCATATAAAACCGTTCGTTACTTTTACATGATCACACATCGTACGTACACATAGATAATATCATTATTATCTTCTTCATTCATTCATTCGTTCATTATGACTTTACTTGCGCATCGGACATCATCCTTACCAATACCATGTGCTACACCCCGGTTAGTCGTAGCTACCGGGCCGAAGTCAACAAATGAACAGCTAAACGTATGCCACGGTACTAGGAGTAACCATCAGTCTTAGCTACTGGGCCGAAGTCAACAAATGAATAGCTAAACGTATGCCACAGTACTAGGGGTGAGCGGTAGAGGTTCTACATTCAGGGTCAATCACAAAGAAGGACCCGTTATCCGATGCGTGCAAGACGTTTCATTCGTTCATTAATACATGCATTCATTCATCATGTTCCTCTTTCTTTCTCTTTCACTTTACTTTACATAATACTTCGTTCATTCATCATAATAGGTAAAGCCATAGGAAAAATATTATACATCACACTAAGGAACATTAACATGCATCAACATCACATCATACAAGCAACATCATACATACATAACATACAACATCATCACCCTCATCATGCCCAACATGCTTTCTAAGACCTCGATCGTCATCTTAAAAACTCTTATGGGAACCTTTACGTCAAAACTTACATCTGCACTTTCCCCCGAAAGTCAGAAGTCAATCTACACCTTCGTCGGGTACAACAGCCCTATTCGGGCGTATGGACACCCTTCAGTCGCATTGCCTGCATGCGACTTAACATCATGCGAATGAACTAATACGGATGAACACCTATGCGAATGAACATCCAGTCGTGCGAATGGACAATGCGGATGAACACCTATGCGACTGGACCTTCAGTCGTGCGAATGGACCTTTAGTCGCATGACCCCCATGCGACTGGCCCTTCAATCGTGCGAATGAACCCCAATCGTGCGAATGGACCCCAAACGCACCCTAATCGGCCGTATGGCCTCCATTCGGCCTCCAGTCGGTCACCTAGCCCTAACTGATGCAGAATGCAGTTCATCCCGACTGCAGCCGAGGTTTTCGGCCTCCAAACTCATCTAGACCCATTTTAAGCCTAAATAGACCATCCTAAACCTTAGGGATGCATACCATAACATTATTCAAGCACAACCAAGCAAGAAATCAAGCCCCAAACGGGTCCTACACATACATACACGCATACATACGGGTTTTCACCCAAAAACGCGAAAAAGGGTTTTCAGATGTGTTCCAGCCCCAAAATCATTCAAAAACATGTAAAAGAGGGGTCCTAGAACTCACCTAAACGAGCACAACGACAAGAGCTTCGATTTGGCTTGCTTCACGACGATTTTGGCGACCCGAACCAACCCGAACCAACACTTTTTCCTCTTTTTCTCTCTTCTCCTCTCTAGGAACCTGAAATGTGGGGTGTGTGGGGAGAGTGGGCTGCCCTCTCCCTACTAATATCACCACATTTCCCAAATTTTCTTCGTTGGCGAGTTTGGTCCTTCAACTTTGAACTTTATTTTCTTTTCTTTCTTCACCGGCTTCAAAATAATAAATATTCGGGTGTTACAACTTTATTCCACTGTTCACCTTTTTATGTTAGTACTAGTTACCAACTTTAGTTGGTGACAAAAGGCAAGTCAGGAACATGTCCTGACTACCATATCTTAGATAAGACTTTATTTAAGATACCTTAAACTATAGCTTAGTAGTATTTGCTTTAGTTAGAGGATTCCAGCTGGTATCATGTAACGTTTCGTAGTTTTCATTTGTTTTTTTTATTGTAATCGTCCTCTTTCTTCAATCCTTGTAATGTCAAGACTTGATCATAGTAGAAATATTTATTTTATGTTATTCTTGTTCATTATATGCTTGTTTAAATAAGGTTTCTTATATGGTTCATATGTTTAAATACCCAAAATATATTTAATCATTAGTTTATGATGCAAATTGATAAATAACATAAGTTGAAGGGTTAAATTTGAAATTATTAAATTTACTTCAACTCATCTCCCCAACTACTTTCATTAATGTCCAACCATAATTTTTATCTATAAGTACTAACTCAAATCACTCTCTAATCACTTTCATCACTTTAAACTCTCTCAATCCATCCAAGAACTTCATCTTTTTAGCAAGAAATATTCAAGAACAACTTGTGAATTTTAATTAATTAATTTATTTATTTATATATTTATATATTTATACTTTCTTTTTTACTTTCTTCTTCATTTTCTCTACCACTTGGAATAACCTCTAGGACATAACCACTTAGTCACCAAGGTGACACAAGTATAGTAACCTCCATTTTGAGGTCCAAGTTGGAAATATTATACTTGATTCTTTCATACATGTATTTTGTTTTATTTTTAAACCTTTTACATACTAAACTAAGTTACCAACAACTTCAATGTTGGAAGGCTTGTGTTGAAGTTATATTTCTGAAATTTTAAGTCTTTTACACTCTATTCCTTCATCTTTACAAAACACTAAGTGATCTACAAATCAAGAAGTGGATGAAACCAAACCGAGCTTCCAACCAATGTTGAAAGGCTTGTGTTATGGTATGAAATGGTGATGTTGAACCTTGGTTCTACAACTAATTTATTCACCATACCCCACTTGAACACTTAGTCAAACTAGTCAATTTACTTTAGTATTTTAATTTATATACTCATGACCATCCGAATCACCCTTATGTGGAGATTTTATGCAATGGTGACAATCTTGAGGTTTGTGGATATCCCTACCTCTAATACATGACCTATATGAATATAACACTTGAGGTTTGTGGATTACCCTACCTCTAATGCATGACTTATATTTATATCTACATAATACTTAGTCAAAACCAAACCATAATATCAATCAACCATGATTGAATGTTATGTGTTAAGGTAGACATTATACTAATCTTATGATTCCTTATTTTGGATTTCCAATGACTAAAACTCATAAAGAACACACAAAATACATGGTGTTCAAATAAGTGTCTAAGTAGTATATACTTTCATTTACTCTCACATTTGTAACTTTTGTATACTTTTCAATTGCTAAAATCTCAAACTTTAAATCCTAAACTTACATACTTTCATTTACCTTTTAGGGTGATTTTGGTGAATCATTTAAACTCAATCATCTATTCTTGTGGATTCTAATCGCCAAACCGTGAGTCATACTTAACCCCTTTTGTTTTAACACTATTGGGTTGCAACATGTACTATTTATCAAATACACGCAATGATGCATTCAACCAAACTCATTCTAAAACTCAATTCATACAAACATGCTTACTTGTTATACTATTTGTGAATACATTCTAGAATACATTATCTTGCAAGCAATCTAAACCTCCCTTAACATGTATAGCGCTATAGGACTAGCACATCCGCCCTATTATGATGGGTCTATGTTAATTTATTCAATATTTACGGTCTTGGTTATTTTTAATGCTAAGATTATGCTAGTGGACACTTTGGTTTGATTATCGGCTTTGCATGCTAGCAATGTACAAACTTTAGTATACTTTACTCATGTTGAATTGAGATTTATTCACTATGATACTATGTATTCAAACTTGTATGCTCACCAACATATTCATATGTTGACCTATATTTTATACATGTTGCAGGAAATATTTGAAGCTTTATCAAGAAACTCAATTAGGTGGACTTAGAAACATACCAAATCTACTATTTTGTTATGCTTGTTTTAAACTTGTATTTCTCAAATTTTTGTATGTTTATTTGAAGCATTGTAATGTTATGTTGATTAATGGAAATGAAATTTAATCTTAATTTATTGTCACTTTAGTTCTATGATGTCTTTGAACAATCTATCACTTCTCGCGCCCTGATGTTTCCGCCATCGGTTGGGGTGTGACATATCAAAATATATCCGGCTGTAGGTAGTATTATATATAGCTTCTCATTGTAACTCATAAACCATGCTTGTAAGAGTCTTGTAATATTTTGAGTTGAGAAGTAATATATGCAAGTACTTTGAAAATTACTTCCTGTGTTTATTACTACTTATTATATTATTATCAACTCTTGGAGACTTTGCTTTCATCCGAGTGTAATTCAAGTGAGTTTGAGAGAAAAACCAAGTGTTAGTGACAAAACCCGATCCTCCACACATTATTGATATTAAAGGCATAACATTACTTAAGAAATAAAGATCTCTCAAGTCCACGACCTTTATGGGATTTGCCTAGGGTGTGACAACCACCAACAAGCACCATGACTAGTGATACCACAACCACCATCGTAAATCGCCACCGTCACTGATCACCACACCAGATGATACCACAAGTATACAACCACAACCAACAACTGGCCCTGCTTCCACATGTTTACCGCCAATGAACTCCATCTTCCCCTTTCTTAAGAGCACCATATTTCTATTTTCTCAAGAGCACTGATGATAAATGTGATCATCCCTATAATCGGTGTTACACTGTGATTCTTCATCATTCATCCTCCTTTCTGGCAGTCCACGTCCTTTTTTAGATTCATTTTGTAATTGTAGGGTCAGTCCACGTCCTTCTTTAGATTCATTTTATGATTGTAGGGTCATTGTGAATCGATTACTTAAGGGGAAGTTCAAGCACATACCCGATTTGTTGTAAGTGACGGCTCATTGGTGTAAGCACATACCCGATTACTTAATGAGGCGATGAACTATGTGTGGGAGCTGCAAGTAGGTTCAAGAGAGGTGATGGTGGTGTGTTTTGGTGGCGGACCAACGATGGTGGAGATAGTGGTGGCGTTCTAGTAGTGTTGGAGATGGTGGGTATTTGGGTAATTTTACAATATAAATAGTTTATATATGTATATATATATATATATATATATATATATATGTGTGTGTGTGTGTGTGTATTATTTTTGTAAGGGTAGTTTAGGTATTTAAAAAATTAAATGAAAAGTTAACGCTCCATTTAAGTAGAGGACCAATTGTGTTACTTTTATCAAACTTTTTGGCAAACCATGTAATTTTTCGAAGTTAGGGACCAAAACTTCGAAAATGATTTATATAAAAAGAAGTATAAAATTTTGAGTTTCAAACAAAATGCGCAATCTAGTCAATTTATATAAATGGAAGTATAAAATTTTGAGTTTTAAAGCTCCAATAACTCAAAAACGATTTATAAAGTCACATAACATGTGTATATTTAATAATATATAACAAAAAGTATAAAATCTTTGTTATGCCCACACAAGATTGCATTCTCTATTTTATATACGCTATTTACATATACCCACCCAATATCAATCATTTGGTAGTAAAATAAGCATACAAGATAGTGCACCAACATGAAGTACCACTACAGTATGTAAATACTCTTTTTAATTAAGATTATGGATTTATTTCGTTTTTAAAATTATTTATAGATTTTGTTTGATTTTACTTTTTATATCAACTTTTTAAATTAGAATTTAAAGAAAATCTATAAAGAAATTATAAAGTAAAAATCAAAACAAATCTTTATATATCAACTTTTCTATTTTAATCGCCCCATCTGTTAGAGCATTCAGAGTGAATTCTCCAATCTCATCTTTATATTTACACTAAAAACACTATTTTTATAATCTCTTTTAATTAAATAATACTTTTTAATTACTTTATCATTATATTTTTCTCTCTTTTCTACTCACAATCACTTTTTAAATATTAGAAAATTTACAGGGGTTGTACCATGATTTTTTATATTTCCCCAAATATGAAAAATCATGATAAAACCCCCATAATATAAGACATATACTCACATAAAAACCATCCTCATAATATAGGACATATACTCACATGATAAAACCCTCATGATTTCTCTTTTTCATTCATTCACAATCACTAACAACTATCCACATAATATAGGACATATACTCACATAAAAAAATAAAAGACTCATTATGAATACTCTTAATTAATAAAACAACCATGTAAACACACAAAATAAAAAAAGAAAAAAAACATTTTCTATCCTTTTGAATCTTATGCTTTTTGACCCTTCTTTGTGTTTTCTTTTCCTAAAGGTAGTCTTCTAAAGTTAAATCTTCTTTGTTCTATTATTTGTATTTAAGAGTATAGTATGTTTAAAAGTCTAAATGTGTTCCTTTATTTATTTTTATTTTTTTATGAAATAATCAATAAACTATATAACAATATATGTTTTGAAAAAGAGGTGATTTTCATAAGATTCTTTTTAATATGTACACAACTAACTTTTAGTTTTGGTGATAGTGCTCTTATGTAACTATATATTTTGTGTTAGATTTTAGAAGCTCGAATTCATTTTATAAACTTTCTACATTGATTTAGTTGTCTATTAGGACATATGTAAACATAACGAAGTAGCCAAATATATGACTTGATTTCATGTATAGTTTTTTTTTTCTAATTTAGTATTGGAATAATTATGGCCAAAATAGTGTTCCTATTATTTAGTAAATCTTTAAGGCTTCTCTAACTAATAAACAGTTATCGATTTTATATCAACGACTTCATTTTTTTCTCTCATTTTCTTAAATCACACAATTTACTCTATATGAAAGTACGACTTCTTTTAAACTCACCACACAGCCGACGATTATGAGTACTTAGTTGTGCATTTCACATCAGCTTTTAAAAGTAATGATAACAATTATTTAGTTATGCATTTTTATCCATATTTTCTATAATGGTTTTGAGTTTGTAAATTAATCACTTTAACGTATCACTGTCTTCTCACTATGTTAATCTCTCATCATTAATGTAAAGTAGAACAAATTATTATGTTTATTTGTGTTTGCACAACCGTGTTTGTGTTTTGGACATAATGTGAAAGGTGTTAGGGCACACCTATATAAAGTTATGCATAAAAACCAATTAAAATATCTAGAGTAACTTTGCGGATTTTGATGTGCCGTTGTAATGAATCAAAGCACGCCATCGAAGGTGTTAGCTGCATCATATTAAAGGTTTGGACGCATTGTTCATAGGTGTGCATTGCAAATTGTTTGGGTTTCGAGGTGCTACATCAAACCTCGTAAAGGCTTGCGTTTAACCCCACAAAGAGGTTTTTCTTTTATAAAAACATCGTTATAATTATCATGTCAAAATGCATCACATTTAAAAAAAGGTATATAGTTTGAGACTAAACACTCGCAAACAATCCTAGATCCAACATATCTGTGTGTATATATGTATACGTGTGTGTGTATACATATATATAAATGATGTGTGTGTATATATTGTTATCATTGTAGGGTCCCATGGTGTCTGGTGCCATGTTAACATGTATACAAGCTAGTCATGGAAGGGAATAATCATCATGTTTCCAATTTGATGTATTCATGCTTCATCTCAAAAGCCTTTTCTTATAGTGATCATACTCCACACCTTTGCTTTGCTTCTCTGTGTCCTTTTCACATCTAACTCACAACCCATAAAATCCCTATCAAACATGATCCACACACCCCACCCTTGGTTACCCACTCAATGAAGGAATCCACTATGGTCCTTTTGTTGAGTTATCTCATGATATATAAACCAAACAAGTCTCTTTGAACTCTTGACATGTGAATCTAGTTGCTTACCAAAAACACTACCTTCTGTTCTCTCAAAAGATTCCTACTTCCACTGTTTCAAGTTGCTGCATTTGTAGACTCTCATGTCCTCAATCAAGAAACTTGACATCCACTAGGGTTTCTTTTAAGTTACATCTCTAAATAACAAACAAGTGGCTTTTTGATATTCTGGATAAACTTGAAGTTGATGTTTCAAACACAAACCATATAATACCCAACTTCTATTCCACCAAATGATTCTAACTTTCACTTAACTTGCATTATTACACTCGATTCGTACCCAATCATGAAACAGGTAATCCACTAAGGTTTCTTCAAGTTTCATGTGCATAACGCGCACAAGTGTCTTTTCTCCATTGTTATATAAACTTCAAGTAGGTGGGCGTAATTGGGTGCAAACCATATAACACTCATCTTCTCTTTCTTTGAAATATTTAAACTTGATTTGTGCATATTATGTGCGCATCCATTTACTCGGAGCCTTGATCAATCATTCAAGGAATCACCACTAGGGTTTCTTTGAGTTGTCCAAAATAAAAACCATAGAATGATCTTTATTTGAAATCCTGTTATATACACTTTGGGGTGGTTAACTAGAAGCAAAGTAGTTAGAAAGCCAATGGGGTACCTCAATCTTCAAGTACTAGTGTTGTCAACTCTCACTTGTATTCACAAGCACTTCAAATGAAGTTATACCAAGCATTCATATTTTCCATCCCAATACTCTTCTCCATAATACTATTTCTCTTGTTTTACTTGTTCTACCTGAAGAGGACTTTTAGCAGATACTATTCTTCTTCTTCATCTATATCCTCAAGGAATCAAGATTCTTCAACTCTCTCTCAATATGTAAGTATATATAAACTTAACCTCTCTCTCTCTCTCTCCCTCTCGCCCCTACAAATATACATAACTTTGATGCCTGTTTTCTTATAGGGCGTAGTGGCATCGAAAGTAAACCTTGAAGATAAACTTACTGTGATCACGTTCGACCAAGATTTATATGTGAAGGATTCAATGTAAGCATGCATACCACTTCTCAAAAGTGTGATCAGTTTCTTAAGTGATCTACTTCTTGAACCTTATCATCATCAGTGACTTTTGAAAGCACTACCTTTTGTAGGTAGTGATAATTCTCTAAAGTAACACATTTTTACAAGCTATAGCATTTCAGTGCTTTCCCACAACAAAGATAGTTTTTAAAAAGTCATTTTTTTAAATGCCAATGACTGTTTATTTAGGAAAGAATTGAATCTAGGTCTCTTAGGGATCTTTCAGGTGTCTTACCATTAGATCATCTTTAAAAATTCAAATCATCCATGGATGTTTTCTATGCATCTACAAGACTTGATGAAGCTAATCAGAAAATCTAATAGGATTATTATGAATTTTCAATGTGAAGGTGTTGTGTTTGTTTGGGAGAATTTGAGATGAATGAAAAGCTACATCAAATACCATCATGTCAACACATGTTTCATGGTGATTGCATACAAAGCTGGCTCCATTCAAACACCACATGTCCACTCTGCAGGTGCTCGGTTATCAACACATCCAAAGGTGGCCACCCTGAGCCGCCTGTGGTTCCTGAACCAGCTGTGATCAATGTGGATTCGAGCTCGCAAGGGGTTCCGTTAGAACATAGGGTGGTCATATTTGAAGGGTCATCTAGTTCAAGTACGGATAATAAGTTGTCTCATCCAAATGATGAGTTTGTTGTTGTCAATGTTCAAATACATGATTCTTGAGTTTTCTTGAAAGGAATTTTGCTAGAAGGGTTGTATAGTCTTTTAGATAACATGAATGCATGCATTAATGTTGTACCGAGTGCTATCCAAGTTGTACGTACAAAACAAATTACCACAATACAAGTAATCTTTTTGTGTACATTAGAATAATAAATCATCTATTAACCATATATGATGAATGACTTATAATCAAATACACTACATACCATGTATGACTCATTTAGGTTATACTTTACCACCATGAATGACTTATAATCAAATACACTACATACCATGTATGACTCATTTAGGTTATACTTTACCACCAATGGGTCAAAAGAGGGATAACTTTCAAAATCAGCAAATTTGAAAATTGTTAGAAAGGTCTATGTTTTTTTTCAAAACACATAAAACCTAAGATTATCAGTTTTAACAAACTACTCATTAACCATTAACCATATTATACTTGTAACAGCATGTTCATTTGAGCCGAGATAGATAAAATGTTTGTCATCTTCTCAACCTGACCCGTCTCTACTTTTGTATGATGAATGTTACTACATGCGTTTGTTTGTTTATTTTACTATACTTGCAGAGGCTACATGGTATTTCTCATTCAAGTTCAACCATATGTTATCACATTAATTGGTCCAAAAGACATGTGCAGATCAGTAATGCCAACATACATCTTACCATATGTATACAAATATCCCCAAGCAAAAACATATATAAGATCATATCTTCCCATACAACATTAAGCATTTTATAATTGCTACACACAGATCAATCCTATCATGTTTCCATTCCTACAACTTCAATATCTTATAACTTATGCCCTTATTACCCTTGCCTTGATCCTCAAACACCTGACTTCAAAAGAAAGGAAAAAAAGCACAACCCACAAACCTAAAAAAACGGGGACATTACGTAAGAAAGCACAAATGTTGTTGATTTTCAGCGGCTTCCATGCTAAAACCAGAGACTTCAATGTCATTGGAGGAAGAAAGTTGCAGCTTGCTTCCAGAATTCATTTTCTTCACATCTTGACTTGAACAAATCAAAATTCGTTTAACCATTCTACAGAATTCTCTGCATGAATAGACCGATCTGGGTTATGTTTTATATATAACAGGTTGAGCATGTGAAATCAAACAAATTGGCTTATAAGGAAACAGGTCAATGGGTTGAAACTCCCCTAGTGTGTATTTAATTGCATAACCTCATTAAAAAACAGATTACTACCGAAACAAAATAGTTATTGCATTTATAGTTGACAAGTTATTTGTGAAAACGCTCACGATTTGGACAAAAAGTGTTTCAGGTTGGCCCGACTTATTCCAATCCGTACCAAAAATGTACTCGTTTTGACCTGAAACCATTAATCCCTTATGACCCATTTTGTCAACTTAGTAAGTGATAATATGGAAAAAGTGTGGTTCATAATTGATGCAATTGGTGTAAGGTTACGTACTGCCATGGATCATCACCCATGAGCATCATATCTCCTTCATCATCAGTAAACACAATTTCCAATTGAGTTCTAGGACGAAGCTTTCCCTTAATCTCAAACATCTCTTCGAGTTCATCTATGAGCTCATCATACCCTTTTAATGTGGTTAAATCTACTGCACGACCCACTGCTACTCCTTGCATTTGAACCTTCAATAATTATACCTAATGTTAACCTTTTACTTACTTTATTCATAAAAGTTAAAAACTGCGCAAAATATGTTTACAGGTCAGCCCATCCCAACCCAAACCCAAAATCAGATGTACCTTAGTACGGCTCCGGCTCAAAGTTGTTTGTTTGCTTTGACCAACTATATGATCCTTTAATAACACATCAAATTTCTGGTCTGAAATCCCAGCCGATTTATGTCTTTCAACATATGGGCCAACTTCAGGTACAATATCACTCTTTGGGGCAGTTTTCAAGTCAAAACCAAATAATCTACAAGTTGAAACATGTTCAGACATCTTCAAGTCAACCGGGCTTTTAATTGAGTCTTTGCTCAATTTTGTGCATTCATGAGGAACAAAATTTGAATTCGAATGGACAGACCAACCTAAGAGACCTTTCTTATCTTCTGTTTCACCTACAAATCAAGGCACAAAGATTTCACCATAAATGATGATAGCCATTATATAGGTGGTAACTTCAACCCATTTACATATAAACAAGAATTTAATTATGTTTGACTAATCCAGTAGAAAGGGTCAAACAGGTTAAAACTTAAAAGTCAATTAAAGTGTGTTCAAATCTATGAAACATCCTAAAGTCGATTTAATTATCTTTAATAAACTATTTTCAAAATAAAAAAGTTTTTTAAATAAGTGTTCATGGGCCAATTTTAACCCAACCTGACCCGTTTTGACCAGTTACCCAGCCTAGCTTGTCTTTAGTAGTTAGATGCCAACCTGCATCAATTTGGTTCCTCAAAAAACAGCCATTGTTACCACTTTCTGTTTGCTCATGTGAAGGATTCCAAACAGCAGATACAGTCGAGCATGCAGGTTCTGGAATTTTAAGCAGCAAAAGTACAAAATAGAAAAGGTTAATATGGATATTAGAAAATAGAGAAAGAAAATTAAAAGAATGACTCACCAAGATTTGGGATGCTGGGCAGAGGTCGAGGCCTTTTACTTTTAGATGCAACTGGTTGAACCAAGCTTGTTGGTACAGGAGTTGTATAAATCTCAATCTCCCATGGAGAAACCCTTTCTGGTCTCACTATTGATGTGGATTCATCCCAATGGACCTGGAGTCAACCGGAAAAAGGTTAATTACTTGTCTCTAACATGTCAATTGGGTAAAATCATAGTTGTTGAAGGTGCAAGTCGCACTCAAGGCAAAAGGGTGAGCCTTGGGCCTAGACGCAAGGCGCTTAAAAAAAAGATTTTTTAAAGCTAGATGCGTATTGTAAAAATACCATATTTAGGGGTTTTAGACATGCTTCAGGTGGGTTAGTTTAGGTTGTTTTTTGGTTGATTTCAGGCTTGTTTAGGGCTATCTGTTTCAGACATATTCAACTGATTTTTGGCTAAAACTTGGCCTGAAACTGCAAATGAATACTTAAAGATGGGGCTTTTGAAGCGAGGTACAAGGATCTGCCTGAGAACCTAGGCATGCAACTTGTGGGCTTTTGACAACAGACAGTAAAATGATGACGAACTAGATAAAATAGTTAACATTTTTAACAGTTTGAAAGTCACACAAAGTGTATTTTAAATGCACAAAACCTCCGAAATCTCTTTATTCATAAAGTTCCATTACTACTAAAAGGTGTTTTGTGAAAATAATACAAGACAAAAGTGATTTGGTCGGGTCAGCCCAACTTAGCCGGGCAAGTACAAAAGATTACTCGTTTTGATTTGAACCTGTTAACCAATCCGCCCATCTAGCGACCTCTACAAGTAGGTCAGCTATTAGAGTCAAACAACAGGTCTTTGACTGATATATAAAAATTCTCCTATAAATAATAATAATAATAATGGATATATAAAAATAATGTCAGACATTTACCTTAAGTGAGCGCCATTTAGAACCTTCCCACTGGCGAGACAGGTCTTCAATTCCAACTATTGTACCCGTAAACCTAATTGTTTGAAGAGATATTCATTGAAATCAGCTCCTTATACAAACTTAAATACTAATAAGATATAAATAATATGTACCTTCTCTCCGGAGAATCTTCACCCTCAAATCGCATACTGAATTTTGTACCGACACTAAATCCATTGTTTAAAGATTCAATATACTTGTTCAAGCCTATGATAAACTGACTTGTCCTGTAAAAGACAGCATATCAGATATAGGAACAACCCACATTGAAAAGATAACAAGTGCATTTCATGGATACTAGGAGACTACTGATACTGGGAGACTACTGAGGGTGAACAATCTAGAAGGCCAAGTAAATATTTAAATAAAAATGTGTTATATGTATATAGGGGAGGGATCCCTTGAAAACCATGTTATAAATAAAAACCATAAAAACCAAGGGTTACATATATGTAAGTACATGTTACAAAGTATACAACTAAGAGTTACGTATATGTAGGGGTTATTTATATATACGTACATGTTACCATGCGTAAAACTAAGAGTTACGTACATATAACTCACACAAGTTACGTATACGTAAGTCGTTTCGCTATCATCGTCGTTCATTGGAGTTTAAATTAAAAAATTATAATAGCATCAAAAAATAAGGTTAAGGTTCACTCAAATATACTTTAAACAATTTAAAAGTTAAATCAATTATAATCTATATGATTAGGTAGTGGTGGTTTTTACGGTTTTCATTTATAACATGGTTTTTATTATTCCCTATACATGTAAAACGAATTTTGTAAAAAAACGAGATTTTCTTTTTATAATTTTTTTATGAAAGAGGGAAACTAGGGGAACATTTTTGTGTTTTTATTTTTTTATTTTTATGTTATTTTTTGATTTATAATTTTTTTAAATATGTTTTCTTAATTACAATTTTGCCATTGAAAACTACTGGTTGAGATTGGTTCCTAGAGTTCTCACAAAAAAAGTGAGTTCTCATATAATCCCTCCCCTAATATATATATATATATATATATATATATATATATATATATATAATCGGTTAACAAGTTATACAGTTGAGATATTATGTATAATAAGTACACACTTAAACTTAAGCCTAATTATGAATTTACTTTTTGTTGGTGCCATTCTTTTACATATGAAGACCTCATTATACTTTGGATTTATCGTCTTAGTTTTAGTTTTTCATCTCTTCATTTATAATAATAATAAAAAGCATCTACCCCTCCCCCTCCCCATAACTCCGTATTTGTGGATAATAATATACGTACACAGTGTCACATCAACACAAATACACCATATAACAGATCAAAATGAGTCGGGTTGCCTTGAAGCACTTTTTGTCCATTTTATTTGCTTTTTACCAAATTACTTATGTTGAATATAGACTTATGGTTATAGAAAATATGTTATTACAATAGCAATAAATAATATATTGTTTTGAATGAATAGATTTAGTAGGTTGTATGTATTCAAAGAAACTTTGGATGACTTCTAATTTGTTTCTTTTTGGTTCTTATTGATTTCTACTCATATGACCCATTAAAGATAAGCAGACCAAAATTGAATCCCATTAAAAATCAAATGTGTTGAAAATTTAAAGCAACACACCTTGGCTTGTAATAAACAAGAAAACGGGTTTTGGTAGAAACAGCATGTGACGCAGTTGCAAGCACTCCAAGTCGCATGCTTTGGCTTGAAATCACAGAAGAAGGCATAGAATTATGTTGTTGAGTAGCACGTCTTACTCCCACACGTAATTCACCAATTTCTCCCCTAATAATCACATAATTTTATAACCATTTATCAATGGTACAAATTATAAATCAACTATAACAATAAGATATATGCATGACGTTAACTCTGCCCTGCAAGATGCCTTACGAAAACTCCATTGGTTTTTAAGATCGAAATAAAACTACCAAATTATCCTTCTACCATAATCACACGTAAAATGTTGACACTGATTTGGGTCCGTGAGCTTTCTATGTGTCTTTACAAAAGGGTGTTTTAGATATATTTGACAAAGTGTTAAACATTTTACTTATTGGTTATGTGACAAGATAAAGCAAAATGGAAAGCAATACCTGAGGAATACAAATGAATCACCAGCCACCAATCTTTTAGATGCAACAAAAGTACTCCATCCAGTTGTAAGCAAATGCCTTCGAGGTTGACCTGCTCTATCAAAGAGAAGTTACTCCTCATGGAGATAGATATCTAGTTTCAAACTTTCAATTAACTGACGTTAAGGTTAGCACCTATAAGTGATATCTAAAATATATATATAATTCTTATAAAATCAAAGTTTAAGCCAAATACAAGTAATGATAAGTGAAACTAAAATTACTTGCATGGTTGAACAATTTCTTTAGATTTATAGTTATTGCTAGGGTTCTTATCAAGCATTCATGAATCTAGTGGCAGAAAATTCATAAGCTAACGGAATAGAAAACTAAAATATGTCAATTGTCAAGTCATAGACCAGTTTACAGTCTAAATCAGGCTCTGTATCTAAAAAATGTTTGTGATTTACCGCATATGTAGCAATTTCAACCAATTTACTTGAAAATTATTATGAGCCAAATTGGGTTATGTTTCATCTCTAATGGGTCAAATGGGGAAAATTAAATAAAATAGTTTAAAAGGAAACAAGTCAAATGAGTCAAACAGGCTGAAAGATAAAAGTGTAATTTTAATGCATAAAGTCTCCGATATCATTTAACTAACGAAAATTGCCTTAGTATCGAAACATATAATTATATAACTTTTTGGAACAAATTAGTTAAAAAAAATAATAATAATTTAAGTACAAAAGAATTTTGAGGTGAAGGACGGCCTCCTCTGCTACCAAAAATACCTTTTTCGACCATTTACCCAACCCTTACGGCCCATCTATTTTGCTATCACTAAACATATGTAAAACATATGAGAGCACACGGACCTCTGAATATATGCTTAAATCGCCATTCAATGCCATGGAGATCCTTAGCTACTAGCTCTTGAGTTGGAGTAGGCTGAGTCATGTCCTATACAAAGAATTTTATAAAAATCAGATATAAAATTGTTAAACTTGTGAATTAGATAAAAGGGCAACAACTATTGACAAAAAAGCCGATTACCAATGCAGGTAAGCATTCATTTGCATGTTTCCTGAGCACTGAAAATCCACCATGAGTGCTCGTATCTGATGCTGTCAAGACTTTGCAGAAAGAGTGAACAGTTGGCTTTGGGGTCTCAGCAAGGCATTTATCAGGACTAGTAGGATCACTTTGCTATGATTTGTTACACAAAAACCAAAACAGAAGGCATTAATTTACCTTGAATTTTATAAAATCTATAAGATGAACTCTTACATCTTCTTCTGGAATTAGAGTGATTTGAGCATAAACTTCATCCGTATCTTGTTCAGCCTACAAGCAGATGAATACGTCACCTTCTTTCCTTAAATTAGAAGTCTAACAAAACTGACAGATTGGAAGCTAAATATGTATTTTAACATATGAACAATATTCCAGCTGATCAACTTATATAATAAAACATATATCACCAATAATCAAGCTGATTACATGATCCATAAATAACCAAAAGCAGATTTTCTTTATCCAAACAATGATAACTTACTGATTGGGAAAATCAAATTGATGATGCACATTCAAAAAACACTTAGAACTTAATTAGTTCGTTCGGCTCCTAAGATATTATATATGCGTGGAGCCTAAACTATATTATTGAACTTTGCCGAAAAATTGAATCACAATTACATTTTGTTCTTTAATCTAGTTTCTTATACCAGTATACCATATTTAATGTGTGCAGTACTAAAATTTTATGAGTTATGAGTCCTAAGAAACACTGAAAGAACATGATCCTACCAGCAGCTGCGTATGAACAACACGACAAAGGATCTTTGAATTGAGGTTAACGCGAGGAATACTCTGATCTGATTCCTGATTCCCTGATGCCTCCAACTAAACAAATCACACAAGACGCAGAAGTCGCACATTAAAACCCACATAGCCAACCAGAATCTATGTATCTACTTGCTCCATATTGAAAATCATGTCAAAAGAATCTTGAAATTAGGGGAAAAATGTAAATCTAAAGCAAAATTAAGAAACATATTTTATTTACTTGCTCCATATGGCCTTGAGGAAAGTAGAAAACTCTTTCTCCATCTCTTGGAACATCCACTAGTGGACCAGCACATGCTTTCCATAACTCCTTATACAGCAGATCTTCCATAGCTCATATTCAAATTAAAGAAAATCCACACAAAATAAAACATATTCAGCATAAATAACAAAACAAAACCATAACCCACATAAAGAAAACAATCCTTCAACCCTTAATTAGGGTTCAAAAACGGTATTCAAACTGACATAGATTGGTACTTCTTCCTAGTTCCACATGTTTCCCTTTTGAAATTCAAAATCAACCCAATTGACTCATGAGTCAAGAGTCAGAAGTCAAGAGAGGAATCTAATTTCATCCTTAAACGAAAAATCAAGTCAATAACAGTCCCAATCAAAAACCCATGATACCAGACATCAAAATTTGCATACCCAACGAAAAAAAACAACAAAGAACGAAGAAATTTCACCTTCAGGTGAGAGAAATGTTGACCCTCGATAGTCCATGGTCAAAAGCGGTAAGATTCTTCCACCCAGAAATTTCTTCAGAAACTAGACAAGTAAAGCTCCAAAATCATCAAATCTCCACATTAAATGCATAGTTATATGATCATAACATCAAGAAACAGAAGAAATATATGATTTGATGAAGCTTAAAGAGCTGAATGGAAACCGTAAAGCTCAATATTATAGTAGGAGATGAAGATAATGAGAACACAAGAGCTCAATGATGCAGCTTCAGCTCCAATTCTTCTCACTAGAATCCAGGAGATGTAGAAAACGCCGTTACTTAACCCCAAATATTGATTAATATACTATAGCCTACATTTCTTCTCTCTAAAATACTTCCACATACACTCTCTCTCTATATAATTATATATAGTGACCGTAAAAAATTACCCGTTTTTGTTCATTTGACGAGTTACACGTTATACTTACGACTATAAACAAACTGGACAAGTACGAATAAGTTTTTGTTCATGTTTGTTTATCAAGGAAATAAACTCTGTTAGTATTTCTATTTTCAATTTTGTAACATTTTTGTTAAGGTTTAAATTAAAATTCGCTCAAAACTTTTTTTTCCGCTAAAGTCTCTTGGTTTTACTAGTCTTTTATACATTTTCTAAAGCTAGTCGGACTTAATTGTAATTCATATATGTTGACGTCAAGATTTATTTTGAAAAAGAATTAAATTGTTGTGTGATTTTACATGAAAGAAATTTAAGTAAATTTACTAAAATACTTGAAAAACTTGATTTTATTACGTTTATATACGATTAACATATTACTTTTTACAAACGAGTATCTTTGGATAAATATAGGCCTATATCAAAATGTTTTTCCGTGAGTTAAAAGAGTGATAATTGGCCGTTCGAAAAAGAAGGGGTGTAATTGAATAGTTAACTCTAAAAGTAAATGATACCAACTATAATAATTTAAATGTATTGTGCATTAAGTTAGATAATATTATATAGAAGAAGAATACTAGCTTTATAAAAATAAAAATAAAAAGTAATGAAGAAATAACATGGAATTCAGCAAACGGAGGGTTGCCGTTAGTATAACGGCGTTAGTTGAATTCCTGTTACACGAGTAGGCAACAGGATTGGCTAGAAAAAGCCCGGCATAGTGTCCTCCATTCCTTTATTTTCAACTCACCATTATTTACGAGCATGCCACTTGTTATTATAAACATAAAAATTATTTATTCATTGGAAAACAAATTACTAAATTAGAATTAGAAGTAAATTAAAAATCGAAGTAAAATTAAACCAACTTTTAAACTGATTACATTAAAATTTTGGGAAAGTTATAACTACAAAAGAGGGTTTTATTTGAAAAATAAAAAGTATTCACGTATCTCTTTTTTTTTCTTTAACTGACTGACACATAACTTTATATTGTTTCAATTTACATTCTAAGATTTAAGTTCATGTTATCTGATTGAAAAGTACATTATTTTCTCACACTGGATGTCCTTTGAGACGTTTATTTATCTAAAATAAAAAATAGTTTATAAGACTAGGGGTGTGCAAAAACCGAAAACCGAACCGTAACCAAAATAACTGATGCAACCGGACCGTAAAAACAAAAGCCGCTAAGAAACTGACGGTTTGGTTTAATGATATTTTAAAAACCGAATTTTTCGGTTTGATTTTAGTTACTTGTAACAAAAATTGAAAACCTAACCGAAACCATACAACCAAACTTGTAAATTTAGAGGTGTAATCATATATTTATAAAAACAATAAGCTTATTAGTTACTTATTTAACTTATATTATCTAAAAGAGATAAATATTTAGGTTTCAAGGATAATATTTAAACTTTTTTTATTTAAATTGATAGATTAAAATGTTTTATTAAATATATTGTTCTCGTATTTTATGTTTTGCATTTAATTTTAGTGTCAACTAATTTATAAACATATATAGATTATATTAGAGATCAATAAAATGATGTAAGGCCAAAAATTTTACCGAAAAATATTTTTTTTCTAAAACTTAAAACCCAAATGGTAAAATCGAAAAAACACCAAAACCGAAAAACCAAAAACTGAAAAAACCGAAACTAAACAGTTTTAGAAACCTAGAAAACCGAAATATTGTTTTTTGGTTTCGGTTTTAGGATAATAAACCAAATCAAACCAAACCAACCATACACACCTCTCACGTGTTGGTAAAGATAAACCTTGAATTTATGTGTAAATACTCTAGTTTGTCATTTTTAATCTTTGAGATTTCAGCCTAGATGACAAACATTGTGAAAATACGTTGTTAATCTTTTTTAATAGATCAGAATTGCCTTACTACCAAAACATGAAAAACAGAAATAAATTAAATTGTTTTTTAACCATAAAAACTCAAACCATCTTTTTTTTAATTTGTCAGTTTCAAGGTTTCATTTCGTTCACCACAATCGTTGCATTTTCAATCATCACACTATCCCCACCTAAAAACATGTATATCATTTTTGTTGTGAAAATGTGAAAAAGCGTACTAGAAATAGACTTTTCATTTAATAGATAGGAAACTATCACAAATGTTTTGTTGAAAATAGCACATCTCTTCGTTTAAAGACGTGTCACTTGATGGTACCAATTGATTACAATTATTATAAGTTACATTAGTAGTAAAATCCTTACAAGAACTCAATTATGGTTAATGATTGATTGTATGTAGTAACTCGGTTCATATCTCTCATATTGCCATTGTTAGATCAAACTACTACCGGTATCAATTGGACACTAACGCCACTAACCACCAATGAACAAGTTGTTTATTGATTCGTAGTAACTTAATACCGATCATTTCCTTCTAAGAGATTAAGTTGTCGTTGACCAGCACAAACTTACTACCGATGATCATTCACAACCACAATTAGTTACCACCAATAATCATTTCTAATGCAACTATCCATCAATAATGCAAATTCAAACACAACTTCTAATGGCTTTTCAACAAGAAAGTGCTCCCCTCGACCCACTTCAGGCGCCATCCCTGGTTTCAGTAATGCTTGAAATCAAAGCAATATCGAAACAAACAAACGCGTATTTCACATCTCTTGTCTTATATCAATGTTTATTCTTAAGCCGTTTTAATTTTAAGTAAATCACAAACAACTAATAATAGATAAACTTGAAGACACTACAATCATCAACATCTTTCAACTTCATTCATTATCATCTTAAAGTTTTCTTTTTCATCAATTGATGTAACTTAAAAAACACATATGACCATCATATGACACCAAAGTCAACATGTTAAAACTTACTTGGATGTGTTTTCCATGTGGATACGATGAATGAAGAAGTGATGGTGGTCCTAATATTCCACATGGCGTAAATTATGGTCCCACAAGTAATCTTCACTCCATTTCATTGTCTCTGACCAAGGGGACCACAACCCACTCTTTAGTTTTATCAGATCTTGCTCCTACGACGTCGTTTCCTTCAATCCTAGGTTTTAATGTCTTCACAACGTGGTAGTACCGTACAAGTGACAACTCGTTCTGTTCACGATGTTCAGTTGTTGGTTTATTAATTAACGTGCGAAAAATGTAAATAAGTAGCGGAATATTATCAAATTAAGGTTACAACCAACTTCTTATCATGATAACTTATTAAAAGTCGTTAATGATAATCATGGCTATTTCATTTAGTTTTTAATTAATATTACAGCTGGTGTTTGTGATTTGAGTGTCTAGATTTGTAGTTTAAGAGTTCGTTGTTAGCATATATTTGAACACTAAGGTATTATTATAAATTTAGTTGTTGATTGTACATTGATTATTTAAAAAAAAACAAACTATCATACTATTAAATTACATCAAGACTAAACTACACCATGTTTTAGATCGAACCCAAGACCTTCATCAAAATGAAGATTTTGGTATTATTTTGATAATAATATATAGAGCAACAGATGCATGAAGACTTGTATTTATTTGGAAAGTTTGTAATTTTTTTAAATTTTCATCTAAATATTAAAACTTATAACTTTCCTTATTTCATTATTTGTTATTTTAACTAGTGTCATTTTTATTTATATATTTGTCATGTATTATATGTTATAAATTTTAATTATTCACATTTTTTTTTATATATCACTTTTCATTAAACTAAGTGTTACATGTCATTTTTTATCAAATTTTACGAGGATATTGTGTCTAAGGCTACAAGTATCAAAAAGCTAGTAAACTAACGGTATCATGCCTAGTAAAGTTATCATTCCAATGAGGTTGTGGGTTGTAGTACCACACTTAACATTAATGTTGATTTAGGATTTAAGAAAGAGGTTAAGAGTTTGTGAGCTAAGGGTTCTAAGAAGAGGTTATAGCTTTAATCTGGTAATTATTTTGAAGGGCTACATTATGGGGAAGCAATATGAAAGATATCAAATTCAATTGTTTGTTACAATAATGATAGTCAAACAACAAAATTCGACGTTATGAATAGTAGAGACGGGACTTGATCTTATTGCAAGTGATGGAATCATATCACTAAACTGAGATATCATAACAGTCTTAAAAATTTGTTTCAACTATCTTATCAAAACAATTAAGGGCATAAGGTTACATACTAAATACAATTGATAACCTTAATTAGATGTCTGTATTAATAAAAAATTATATGGATGTGAAATCAGTGGATTCGTTATGCTTTAGTTTCTCCCTAGCTACTTGTAACTTGTAAGACAAACATTTGCAGGCTCTGCCTTCTAAGTATTGAAGTTTCTATTTTAAATAACTTAATCATCTATAACAAAATGTTTGATTGATATTATTCGTAGATCCATCATCACACATTGTAAATACACTATTTATATAGATGACAATAAACTTATAACCATAAAGTTCACTAATCCACTCGTTATATGATCAGTTGATTGCTATCGGCTTAGATGTAAGACATTGAAATATCAACTTTTGATTTAAAATCAAATAGCAAAACATAAAATGATTTTGTTAAGTTTCATTGGAACCTCTACACATCGAGTGTTATCTCTTTCTTAATGTATTTTATAATATTTTTAATAATTTAACAAAAACATATATAAAACTATAGAAAATTAATTATGAAATTAAGTCTAAAAAAAGAATCTTAATGAAACACTTAGCTTGCTATTTTGCATCTACAAAGGTCATAAATCATTCCAAAAGAATAATTAAAAGGCAATGATAATTGATTATTTTATTAAAACTTGAACAAAAGCTTTGCATCTTATCACTAATTAATTTAAGCTACTCCTTGTGCCTTATCAGGATATAAAATAGATTCTACAACCAATACCAACACTTTTCTCATTAAATTATTGTGATAATTTTACCTTACCACAAGTAGTTATATTTGCTAACCAAGATTGGAGTAGTTAATATTCTTTTCTACCTTTGTCTCAGAATTAAAACTAATATGTTTTCGAAAGAACATATATAGTGTACTTAGTTTTGCTGTTGGTTTTAAAACTAAATTTATCATAATACTAATTTAGCTCGAATTCCATTTCAATAACTTCCGTTTGCAGTTTTTAGTAATTGTATTTTATTAACTTAAAATCAACATTGACCCAAAGGAGTTCCAACGAGACATAAAAAGATTTCGGTAAGAAAACCCGACATAGATAGCAATAAATGTTCTAAGATAAACTTATGTTTTTAACATCACCGACCGGAACAATCTCGAATGAACCCAAATTCAACATCATTGATCAAAACATCATTGAATCACAAAGAATTTAATAACAAAAACCAAAATATAGACATCGCCGAGGAGTACACGTACGACCACCTACAACACCCACCGCTAGCTGGCATCACCTCCGTAACCCCAGGCTCAATAACCGTAAAAGTAGAGACCAATGGATCGAAGACCAACGGCTGTCACAATAGACCTCTAATGACATTCACCACCAAGTAGTTTTTTGGTACCAACAACATCCACGAATATAAAAAAACCCCAAAATCATTACATTGCAACCCATGCAATCACAGGGCCGACAACGAATTAAATCACTAACTATGCATAATCTTCTTCATTAGGTAATATATGCCGTTCATAAAGACATTTAAGCCCATGGCCTAGTGCTTTTAGTTATTTCTATTAGCAAACACATAATATTTACTTTACACATATTTTACTCATAATACAATATATTTGTAATCCGTAGAATTTAAACTCAAAATCTTTAATTGGTAAATAGAAAACTTCTATTATCACAATATCTTAGCATTAATGATTTAATTCTTAGTATTGATGACTGTTTCTATAAAAGTAATGTAAGTATAAATAGGTGATAAGATGGTTAGGAAGAGAAAAATAGTTAGCTAAAAAAAATACACATATATATACACGTGTGTGTGTGGATGTATACGTGTGTTATTGAGCCTAGCATATACCCCACACGTGTGGCACACCTCATTCCCTTGAGATATTATGCGTGTCACGTCCAACTCTAATCGGCCACTAAAGACGATTCATATTCCTTGATGCTTTTTAGCATTTGATATTGGAAGCAATAATGTTATTAATTGACAATTAACTATATGCTAAAGTTAAGTTGAAAAATGCACTAAAAAAGAAACTAAAGCCAAGATATGATGAACCAAACAGTTCCATCCTATTAAGGTTTTGTGAGAAGAACTTTGTTTGATTTCACTTTAGTTTGGAGCGTGTTGTAATAACGATCTAAAGAACGTACTGGTTTTAAAAGCTTGACCTGAGTTTCTTTGTATCAAGTTTGAAATCTTCAAAATACCCTCCGATGGTATTTTGACAATATGTAACGTGACAATATTTTAGAGGGCGTTTGGTTCGCGGAATTTGTTGGATTTGGAATTGAAATTGAAATTGGAATTTGAATTTGAATTTGAATTCGAATTTGAATTTGAATTCGAAGCAAATTGTATTTAGAATTCAGTGTTTTCCAAAAGATTTGGAATTCAAAGGAATTAAAATCTATAAATAGAATCTAAATTCTAAATACATTTGTAGTGACAAAACACTTATAAAATAATTGAAATTTAATACCCGTTGTAAACCGCTACCACCTCAATTACCATCAATCATCACCGCTACATACCACCGACCGCCGCCGTCGACAATCGACTGCAACCACCAACCATGCTCGTTGCCGAACACCGATTGTACCCCACTATCGCCACCAATCGATAACGCTCGTCGTCGAGACACGGCTCAACAACGGCGGTCAACAAGTTAGGGGTGGCGGCGATCGAAGCAAACAATGGGCAACAATCTGTTGGCCACGGGCGACAATCAATCGTCGGGGGCGGTGGATAGCGGGGGTCGGCAGACGGCGACGACGATCGGGGGCAAGCGGCGGCGGTCAGTGGTGGGGTGATAGGCAACGGTTGGGGATGGCGTTCGGTTGTCGGGGTTGGGGTGAGGAGGAGGCAGGGTTAGTGGTAGGAGGCGGGGGTCGGTGGAATTTGAAATTCTTCATTTGAAGGATTTTGAAATCCTTCATTTGAAGAAATTTGAGGGAACTAATCCCAATATCAGTTCCAGTGCTAATTTGTTTTTTAACCAAACACATTAAGAATGGAATTCAAGTTTCAATTTCAACAAATTTTTACCAACCAAACACAAAAACCAATAGAATTAAAATTACAATTCCATTGAATACCATTAAATTCTCGCATACCAAACTTCCCCTTATTCTTTTCCATGCTTCACCATGTTCTCTTTCATTAAACCTCTAAGCTAGTGCAAAGTCACTCATAGGAAATGATTACTTTGAAGTTCACACCACTTAGAATTCAAGAGGCATTAAGTCATGAGATAATGAAGTTTCATTCTTAGCATACGATGTAGATTTAGGAGTATATAATCAAGTGATTCTGTGAGTTCAGTGTTAAAATGAAGTTTCAGGAAAGACTAAACTATGACAAAGAGGATACAAATGACATAAACATGCAAGATGGTAAGATTTTTTAAGAAAGTACTATGGAAAAAAGTTGTTTAGATACTTAACAATGCCTTCATATTTGTGACTCTGAATTCAAATCACTCCAAAAGGAAAGAGACTCCAATTGTACGTATATATTCATAAAAGAATTCAACATCTATAGCTAATTCGTTAATTATTATTTCGTAGTTTAATTTGTACAACTTCAATGTAGACAATTTTCCTTGCACTATGTAGACTTGGGGTTCAAAACGTTTCACTTATATTTATTTATATTGCATGCATGCTTAGACTAATAAATATTTATGCTTCATCATATCATATCTTGGTCTACACATATATGACCCTTGTGTTATGTGTATGTTTCTATTTATTCTTTAGTGTAACCTACTCGATGCATATATTCTTAGGAGCATCAACCTTGGTGGATCATTGATCAAGGGGAGCATTCTTTTTGTTTGAAGTGTAGGCAGAAGAATATAGGTAGACAACATGGTTAACATACATAGTTCTATTTAAAGAATGTAGTACATGTTTTACATATATTTTAATCACGAAAGACGAAGATTGTTAGTGCATATATAGTCCTAAATAGTAAAATACCGTCTCTATTTTGAAAGTATTAAAATGCAAACATGTTTTGCAAAGGTAAAGAAAATTATTTATATGTTCACATATTACATTTTTAAGCAAACAATAAGAATGCTAGACAATAAAACAAACAAACCAAATGAATCAAAAATACCATATGTAGACAAAAGACACTTTGTCAGTACACGATCGGACTATGGCTTGACTATGCAAGCATTGATCGACTCAATATAAGATCAAAACAAAAAATTCAAGACATAAGACACATGGAGGGTCTATGATACAATTTAAAACCTTGAAAGAATCAAAGTCGATGAACACTTAACCAGGGGCAAAGGATTGACGAGACTGCCTCCCCCCCCTCTCTTTTTTTGTCGGTAGTGTTAAATTTTAGTCCGTTAATGTAAATTTTAATATAAATATTTAGTTCGCCTCCGCCCCTTACGAAGATGTTCAAGCTCCGTCACTGCACTTAACCATGGATTGTCGTGCCTTGTCGAACAAGATTAATCAAGTCAAATCCCATTCGTCAAAGTCAACATACATTCCTATGAATATTAAAGAAAAACTAAAGCGATGGGTAAAAGATCAATGTGTCTTAAGAATAACCATATATTTTACAAAACCAAATTTACAAAAACAAAATATTTACACTTTTTTATTTTATTTTACGAAGTAGCTCAAACTTAAAAAGCGAACATTTTTATTATTAGAAAGAATCTTCATAATGTGGATCAGTGGATGTTTCAAAAATTCAAACTAATCTTGATTGGATGTGTTGGTCCAGTTGGACAAATGAAATACTCTTTATGAAACTTTCAACACATCTTTCATGCTTTAAAACAACACGTGTGCAGGCACATTTGAAGAGAACTTGGTCAAATAACATCTTTCAAAATTATTTTGGCTTTGTGTATTACGTTACAAAAAATTCAAAATGTTTCTTACACATCTATATATTGTGGCCAACTTTTACAATTTGATAGCATTTAGTATGTATGAATGTAAGAAAGAATGCAATAGGTCATTTCATTTGAATGAAAAACGAATCATGTTTGTTAATCATATAGAAAAAAAAATTTTGACCAATGTGATTTTTTTTGCCTTCTAATAATGTTCATTCACTGTGAGAGGGTTGTTTTCTTTTCATTCCTTTAAAAAATATAATATTTTTTCAATGCATGATCTGAGATATTTTTAAACCCATGACTACCGACCACCAACCATAACCAACCACCATGTACCACCACACACCACCACCAACCAAACATCAACACCATCACCAACTACCACTCCACTAACACTATCACCACCACCTCGACCAACCATTATAACCACAACCGACCACCACTATTGTATTGTATTCTTGTATCTCTTACTAACTACTAACAACAAAACATAACAATTATTTCATTCTCAAGATAACCAGCCTAGACAATAAATTATAATGACCTATTATATTTATTTGTCTATAATATTATTTCATTGTTTATTTCATTATCTCGTCTATTCTATTACCTTATATCAAACAAGCCTTTTCACTTAAAATTATCACCTACCAAACAAAACATCCACAATAAAAAAACAACATTAAGTGATCATAGAAAGCTCCTCCCTTGGAATATGCTTTAGGTAATTCTTTTTTAGAATCTCCTATATTGTTTCTTTTTATTTTTTCATGCCTAGTTATCCTGTCTTTCTTTTAGTGACCTCTGGGCTACCACTCCTTCCTCCTCATCTTCCTACCATTTCAATGTTACCTTAATTAGGATATAGAACTCCAACATTGCCAGGCTAGATAATAATTCAAAACATAATTTTAAGCAAAATGTTAATAACAATGACCAAGCGCATTAACTATTTATTTTACTTCTAATGTTCAAATCATTTCCTAACACAAGCAACATCTGTATTCAAATTCCTATTTCTGGCATTGTAATCTCTATTATACACTCGTGGCATTAAACAACCCTTGGCATCTTTGACTATTGTCGACATTCATTACTTAGGCAATGAACAAATCTCTCAAACTATTGCTCTAATGCTAACTTGAAACTCCCTAGACCAAGAGGTCTCTATAATTGGATTTATTATTCACAACATAGTTCTTGAACTAAATTTCCAGTCATACGTAACAACAAACATTTAAACATAACAAGCGTAACATCCAAGTCAATTACATAATCATTTATATAACTATAAAGGTTCAAAATAAAACATAAATAAAGGGATGCTAGTTTCCAGATAGGGTAGCCTTCAGTTTCTTACAAATCACGTCTTCACAAACCCTTAAAGCAAACCTACACTTTTACCTAATAACAATAAAATCAGTGTAAGTTCTAGTTTTCGTCAAACATTAACAAGGGATATTTTCTGTAACATCTGGCCCCCCACACCAACAATATTGTCCATTTTGCCCACGAGGAGCTCACGGATTTGTTTTTAGTTATCCGGGTGAAAATTTCCCAGGGAGGTCACCCATCCCTGGATTGCTCCCACCTGAGCATGCTTAACTGTGGAGTTCTCCTTTCATCCACAATCAATATGCCCAAAATGCGTTATTGATATTAGAGGCCAAACATTTCTTATGAACCAGAATCTCTTATGTTCACAATCGATGTGGGATTCGCCTAGGATGTTATAAACACCCCCATTTTTGGACTCATCGTCCTCGATGAGGTTTGCCCCACCATCCCATCTATGGATGTGTGATTGGCCTAAGATATCACTCTGAACACCCTCGGGGACTCACCATCTTGATGAGGTTTGCCCCTATAACATATTTTGGGCGTATAAACCCTCCATCGACTGTGCACTAATTATTGGCATTATCGTTGTTTATTATTGTTTTCTCTTCATGGTTGACGATATTACTAGATTATAAAATAAATAGAGCATGCCTTTAAAGTCGAAGCAAGGTTTAATCGGTTACCTTCTTCCACGGACAATATTGTTGGTGTGAGGGGCTGGGTGCTATAGAATGGTATCAGAGCCAGGTTGTGTGCCATTCAGGATGGTGTGGCAAACCTCATCAAGGACGGTGAGCCCCCTAGGGTGTCAAAAGTGGCACCTTAGGCAAATCCCACATCCATCAATGGAAGGTGGGGCAAACCTCATCGAGGACGATGAGTCCAAAGGGGGGTTTGTAACAATCTAGGCGAATCTCACATCGGTCGTGGACATGAGAGATTGCTAGTTCATAAAAAATGTCCGGTCTCTAATAACACAACACATTTTGGGTGTATTGGCTGTGGATGAGATGAGAACTTCACAGTTAAGTGTGCTCAGGTGAGAGCAATCCAAGGATGGGTGACCTCCTTTGGAAGGTTTCACCCTGACAACAAAAAACAAATCCGTGAACTCATCGTGGGCAAAGAGGACAATATTGTTGGTGTGAGGGGTTGGATGCTACATTTTTAGTTAACTTGAACATGATATTACATCATAACATAAGTATAATATAAAAATAATAAATTTATATTAGCATTTAAGATAAGATACACTTTCCTGGACATACATCATAACGTAAGCCAAACATTCTAGTGTTTAGATTTGCATACATAATATTGAGGTTGTGAAAACCTCATGATGATCCTCATCATTCTTGTACTAGTTTTTGTTGTCATAACCATAACCTAATGTACAACCATAGGAAAGCCACAAAGGCACTACCCCATACCAATGTATCAATAGAAGGAACATTCCATTATATCCATAAAAGAACCTAAAGGAATATACAATTATACAATCATTCTTTAAAAATCCTTTACTAAGTATACTCACCGCCCTAAAGCGGGGATCCCTAGAACTCACATTGGGAAAATGGCTACTATATATTGTAAGTTGGATGATCTTGACTCTTACATAACGTTTGAGTTACTTAATGATCTAAACAAGGTACATATGTGAAACATGTCAACTTTTGCATAGCATAAGGCAATCTGAAAGTACTAACTTTCGTGTGGAGTATCATGTGACAATTGTAGAATTTCATCTAAACATTCGTGTGAAAGTAAGCTACTTTTGCATGGACTCCTTTTGCATAGGCATTCACATAATGACTTTCATATGACAAACCTTCTGTAGAAAATCTAAGTAAAATCATCTTAACAATAATTTATTGTTAACATGCAATTTTGAACATAAAGTTCTCACCTGTAAAAACCAAAACTTTGAAAATGAGAATAATGGAGTTTGAACCCTTATATCTACTTCCTATTACTAAACGACTTCACTTTAATCACTTTCTAGCAAAACTCGCTCGGAAATCATGGAAATGAGAATCTGTTGTTACTCTCTCTCTAATCGTGTAACATCCCCCCATTTTCAAATTATAAACCCAAAATCAAACTCATTTTGAACTTTTATACGATGAAATTTCATTATTAAACTTATTTTATTTATTTTAATGAATCATCTTATTAGAAGTGTAGTTTAATCAATATTGAAATTTGTTTAATTCAATTTTTATTTATTAAATCATTTAGACAATTTGTAATAAAATAAAGTTTTATAAATTTATGAATTTTTATCTGTCATTGATGAGTTTTAAGTATTACATTGGGATAAATACTTAAATTTCAAAGTTAAATAAATTTATAAAATTTAGATATTAATTGTGAGATTTTAAGTAATTAAACTAAATATTTAGATGACAAAGTTTTGTAAGACTTATAAGTTTTATTAAAGATTTTATAAAAAATATTTGATTATTTATAAATTAGGGTTTATAAGTCAAGGGGTTAAAATAATTCTTTGAAAATTAATTAAAAACTTTTTACATAAATTATTAACCTCTTAAAAGTACAAGGACTAAATGTGTAAGTTTGTTATAAACCCAACCCCCCACCCTCGTCACCCCTGTTCCGGCCACCACCTCTGGCCGAGTTCCGGCGACCACCAAACCATTCCAAATCATCGTTTGAACCAAATTAAACGGTCCATTGATTCCCGCATGTAGTATTCGAACCCAAGTACTATTTCATAAATTTAATAGTTAATGATTGTTTTTACAAGATAACTATCATACAACGCTCACCATTATCTCAAATAACCATGAAAAATTTTATAAGATTAATTGCACATGCATTACAAGTATTAGAAAATTTTACAATTGTGTATTTATGCGGTTAACATGCTTCACCCAAAGATATGAATTAAAAATGAAAACGGGGTATGAAAACTCACCAACATCATATGTTGACCGTATTTTTTTTATCTTATTTGAATCTTTATTGTGTTGTATTGTATCATTTGATTAGTATCATTCAATGAAAAAGACATTTAACACTAATTCAGCTTATTTAATTCCATTTGCTATAAATAATCGATTTACATTCGTCCGCCCCGATGATTCCACTGTCAGTCGAGGGTATGACAAATCGGATGAAGAAGATGAAATATAAGGATGGGGATGCTCATATGGTGAGCCCTCTGGTTACATCTAGCAAAGAAACCAAAATTTCCCTTTGGAAAAAACTTCATGTTTCATAGTTAACACCAAGTTATGTTAATTGCACAAAAGTCTTACTAATCCAATAGAAAATTGGTTGTTACAAGTGTTTAAATGTAAGGATAATTTAATGAGCATTTGGTGTCCTTCATTAAGGACTTCGTCCTGGACATAGCATGTCTACTAGTTGATCTTTTATTTGTAGATATAACAATCACCCACCATATTTAATAAGTTATATGGTTTCCTTTATCACACCATATATTTAAAAATAAGAGTGTGCTATACAAAAGTGGGCGTGCTTGATTTAAAACTAGTAGGTTTTGTCTGAGCGTTGGTACGCCTTGATTTTGAATAAGATGTACATAGAAACAGTATATATATATACGTCACAACAATATTTTGTAATTATAAAAAGAGTAAATTGTCATTTTCGTCTCTGTGTTTGGTGAAAATTGTCACTTTTATCCAATAGTTTGTTTTTTTCGCATTTGGGTCCATGTGGTTTACAAATCTTGTCATATTCATCCAGTCCGTTAACTCCATCCAACATTCTCCGTTAAATGAGGGGTATATTGATCATTTTACATATATATTTTTATTTATCTTTTTTAAAAGCTGATTTAATATATCATCTTAAATACATTTCTATTTTAGTCCATGTGGTTTGGGCATATTTGCCAATTTAGTTCAAAAAGAACCACCACACCACCACCCATCACAAGAACCACCAAACCACCACCACCACCACCACCCCATCACAAAGCCACCAACACCAAACCAGAGCGCCCACCACCACCACACACACCTAATCATCGCTACCATGTAAACTCTAGAACAGTCAATATTGAACTTGTAATATACCGCTTTGAAAACGCATATCAAACCCTACTAATACCTCTACAATACTCGTTTCAAGGGTTTTATATGCATTTTCGAAGGGGTTTGTTACAAGTTCAAGATTAACAGTTGGTTTCTAGGGTCCACATGGTGGTGATGATCTAGTGTGTGTGATGATGGCGGAGATTAGTGTGTGGTGGTAGTGACGGTCTGGTGTGGTGTTGGTGGTTTTATGATAGGGCGGTGGTGATTGTTTGGTGGTTCTTGTGATAGATTGGCGGTGGTTTTTTGATGTGGTGGTGGTGTGGTGGTTCCATCACGAGTGGTGGTGTTGTGGTGTTTATGACAAGGTGGTGGGTTTTTTTTGGACTGAATTGGCAAATATGTACAAATCATAAGGACTAAAATAGCAATGTTTTTAAAAAGGATATATTAAATAGGGTTAAAAAAAGAAAAATAAAAACATATATGTAAAATGACCAATATGTCCCTCATTTAGTGGAGAATGTTAGATGGAGTTAACGGACTGGATGAATATGATAAGATATGTAGATCACAGGGGCCCAAATACGAAAAAAACAAACTATTAAATGAAAGTGACAATTTTCACCAAACCACAGAGACAAAATTGACAATTTACTCTTATAAAAATACCAAACATTGTTCTGAAAAAATACTAAAAATTATTGTACTTGATCCAATGGTTTTGGCCACGAGTTGTGGAGATCGGTTTTGGCCAAAATTTATATCGAAAAATACCTAGAAATAATCATGTCGCAATAATATACTTAGAGAGATGGAAGTTGGCTATAGAGTTAAAGTTTGAGTGTAATTAACTATGAAGAGAGATGGAAGTTAGCTCAGTGGTTTACTAGTTTTGCTCAAGTATGTTGTTCGTGACCTTTTCTCTGGTAGTATTAGTGACTGTCATTATAAATATGATACAAATTTAAACCCTTCTAGGTGTAGGATTAAGTGATATTTATAAATAAGGTTAAATCAAACACTATTCAAATTTCTTATGTTAAATTTGGGACGTTGTTTTATATAACTAATCACAACTTTAATCTTTCTACTCTAATAAAATAGGAAATGAGAGTGTCACGTATGAGCATTACATTCATTCTCATCATACTCTTTCCGCTTCTCTCCTAATAATTAACTACACTAATTATTAATAATATTATTTATTTTTTTACATTATAATTAGTTTTTTGATAAATTAAAAAGAAGTAATTGCATATATACCTTTATAAACCTTGTTAATTGCATATTTACCCAAATCAAAATCAAAATTGCATAGATCCCCTTCCTTAATTTATTGCATATTTACCCAACTTAAAACTAAAATTGTATATAAACCCTTCTTTAATAAAAAATAATATTAAATTAACTTATTTTGACATTTTATTAATAATAATTTATAGGATACTATTTTACTCATGACTATTTGTGATTGTTTTTGTCATAATTTATAAGTTCTGTAACAAATTAAAAGTTTGATATTTGTATTGCATTTTATTATTGTTACTCTAAAAATTTGATAAATAATAGACTCAACATGGAAGAATAAAACTATTAAAAACCACAAAATGGAAAATATTTTAAGAAATAACTAAAACTCATTAGTAAAAGGTGATTACAAAACAGAAAAAAACTAAAACAATGTAAAAAGAAAAAAAAAGCTAAAAATGGGTGAATATGAATTAAAAAAATTAATATTTTTTATGCAGACAAAGGTAACACTCGCGATCTATAATTTATTTTTTCATTTAAAATAAACCAAAATAGGTAAATTTGAAACTTTTTTCGTTAAGAAAGGGGATATATGTAATTTTGGTTATGATTTGAGTAAATATGCAATTTAAGGAGGGGATATATGCAATTTTAATTTTGAATTGGGTAAATATGCAATTAAGTTATTCTACAAGGGAAAATATGCAATTGTCCCAAATAAAAAAAGATCTTTTTATTAAGGTTATTTCTATAGAAATAGATTTTTATAAAAAGAATTCTTTCCTAAGAAATTAAATTAATTATTTTTACGTAATATTTTAAAATTAGTTTTTTCTAAAATAAACTTTTTATAAATAAAAATAATAAAAATAGGAAGTTATAGTAAGGATATTTTAAAAATGATTTTTTTATATTTTATTTTGAAACAAAATGTTTAATTTATCTTTAAAACACAAAAAAACTACAAGTTCATATTATTATTTTATTACTTATACTTATTTCCAATGATATCATATATTAGTATATCATTTTATAATTAATAATTTTATTTTATTTAATATTTTATTAGTTCAACCCGTGTAATACACGGGTTTACTAAAATTAGTATTTATATAATACTATATTACGGCAGGTCGTATTACTTTTCTTTCAAAAGGAGTGATGATCGGAGGTAATATTTAATTTAGGTTTACCCTCCATTATTGAAAGTACGAATTACATAAGTTTATTCATGCCTTAATTTAGATCTAAAGTGCATGTCCATTGTGCATCTTGTTTTAAATAATATGTTTTAAACGAAATATAGTTATCCTTTTTAGTTTCTAAATCACTTGAGCCACCTCCATTTATGAATATAAAACAAAAAAAATTGGAATTAGCATCTCATATACATACTAGCTAGATGGTAATGCAAAGGGTTTAAGGCGTTGTTCGAATGTTTTGTATGGACCGGAGCGGGTCAGAAACATCAAATATCGGACTCGGTCAGAAGCAAGGGAAATGGTGGGTCAGAAGCAAAAGATTCGGTCAAAAGGTGATGAAGGGAAATCAAACAGCCTGAACACTTACCCGATCAACAATCAGCTCCGACTGGATTGGCTAAGCTGATATCAAACAACCCCTAAGTATACTACTTATATTGGTTTATCTCACGTCTAGTTTAAAACTTGTTAAGCATCTATTAGATAATTAACCTTTGGTATCAGATATATCCGTTAATATTATTACATTACCAATTACGTATAGTCGCGGGCCAAAATCTTGTAACTATTAAGCATATATCATAATTAATCATAAAATGTCTCAAATAACCATAGTGTATAAAAATTTCATAGTATTTAAATTAAAAGAGTTTTATGATAAGCGAGGCATACAATTGAAAAAGTACATGAAATCCCATTAACATAAATATAAAAGAAAATTATGTTATTTAAGGATACATATGACTTATTTAAAACATGTGGAAAAAATAATGCCGAGTATATAATTATGTAATCACATATACGTTATTAGGTAATGGTAAATTGGTATGTCATACTCGGCCCGACGCCCCAGCCCATACTTGATTACTTGAGCCTTTACTATCCCAGATGTTTCCAGTTTCGAGTACATCAATTGGGTTCGGGTTTTGTTGCCATCTTTATAAATAACTTAAAATTCATCTATAGAGTATGGTTTCATGTCCTTGTAGAAAAAACTAAAGCTCTAAAGAAAAGTGGTATCACTTATTACAATCACCAACTACGAATATCAGCCGGCAATTACCACTGATAGTTTCTACTAAGAATATAAAGCTAAAAGTAAAAACGTTCATCAATAGGTCCTTGGTACTTATCGACAGATTAATAATGGATAGACTAAATTAGTAAAAAAAACTTATCAAAGACAAATTAGCTGAAAACACCTAATGTAAGTACGTCAAACTTTTTGAAGACTATTTTTCAACTTTATAGCAGCTAAAATATCCATTACAACCTAAAAAAAGATTTATCGAAAATTAATGATGATTCACCACACTACTCCAAAAGGAGTGACGACCTCATGCTTTTCTAAATGTATCCCTATTTAACGATTGTGAAAGCTGATATTCAAAATTGATTAAACTAAAAAAGTAATTCAGGAAATTGTTAGAAAAATTACAAACTCTTGATCTATAAACATATTTGAAACAAAACAATTTGTTTATATAAAAAACACTCAACAACACTAATATTAAGACCTAAACCTAAAACAAAATGAGACTCTTAAACTAGAACAACAAGAGGTTGCATATGAGACTTGAGAACAATTGATGATAAAGAACCAATGTTTTTTTATGAGTGTAAGCCTTCATAATTGAAAAAAATATATATTAAGAAATGCTCCATGTAGTGTAACCCTTCGAAATTCTATTATCTATGCCAACATCATTCCAGCTTTTAAACTAAAAATTAAACGTTTTAAGTTAGATTTTCATTAACCAAAACTTTATATAATTAAGCGGAAAGTTTTAATAAAAACAGGTGATTAACATGTTTCATTTAAGAGTCGAATCTACTCTAATAAAGTAAAATTTTAAGAAGGCACGTGCCATTTTTTTAGATTGTCCGTCTAGACTCCACTATGATTTGGACACATGTCATCACTACAATAAAAGTTATAAATATAAATTTTCTTAATAATGCCCATTTACTGTTATGTTTTCTAAATTAACTTTTTCCTAAAAATAAATAAAATATTTCATTAAAAATATTTTAATAAATTAATTTTATTAAAATTAAATTTAATTTCTAGCTAATGATTACTAAAATTAAAATACTTTGAACATCGTTTTTTGTTAAGCAAACATTTTTAAATATCAATATTCATGAAATCAAACACAATTACAATTAACGATTACTCACTATGAAATAATATCCCCACTTCAATGTACATTACGGTTTAATTTTCTCAAATCTAGGTAAGTTTTACTAACTCACAATTTCATATTTATTATGTAAACCCATATAACATAGGAATATCTAACCTAGTATGTATATATTATTACATATAAAGACTAGTAGATATTACATACCACGTAAAAGTATTTCTTATGTCACGTAACATTAACTTGTTTTAAGTAGGCCGCCAAGTCCAAAACTAGGTTTAAAAACAATGATTAAACCAAACAATATAGAACTCTTTTCACCACGAAGAGTGTAGTTTCACTACAAATTATTATTAAACATATATTATAATTAAAAGAAATAATAAAGTAATTAGTCATCATAATTGTAATATAAACATAAACTAAAGTTAAAAGTCACTTCCTTTAACATACTTTAATGTTTTCAGGAATTTATTAATTAGCTTAAAATACAAATTATATGCAATTTTACAATTAAAAAAGGGTTGGTTGATTGAATAGAGGAACACATGTATGATAGGAAAGGACAAGGAAATAAGAGGGTAATTTATGGTGGGGCTTCATGTGAAGACAATCATGAGAAGTGGAAAAGATTTTCTTTTTAGTGGAATCAATAGTGTAACATCATATAGATTCTTCAGAATATGCTTCTACATGTAAACATATGTTAATTAGACGGTTTCATTAATCTACTATTTTCATAATCAATTATTAATTGTTATTACCATCATTCTTTTTAGAGTGATTCTAACATATAAGTTGTAATTGTGACTATTAACGATTTGGGTAGAGTTTATTTTTTAGTCGTACCAAAAAGTCTAGTTTGATAGATTTTGAAAACTGTTTAGTTTTGTTTTAATCGTTTCGGCTCAATATCGTTTAATCAGGTTAATTATGGAACAAGCTTTTGGTTTGATTCCATGAAATATCATATCTTCATTATATGTTCATAATCGTAGCTTAGATACAATTGGACGTTTTCTATCTAACATTATCACTAAAATTATACACATATGTTAAAACGGTCGCTTTTGGTTAACTCAGATCCGTTTACTTACGGTGGAGATCTCGAATCGTACCGAAAGTTTTAGTTAATTCTAGAAGCTAAAGCATCAAACCTTTTGTTTTGCTTTGGTTTGGTTATTTCAAGTTGTCTTTTTTTCAACATCAAAATTCTATATATAACTAACAAGCAAACCAGTAGATATTCATCTTACAATTCTTACTAACAATCCTAAAGTACGAATAATCAACAATGTTAGAAACCTAAAAAGATTAGCATTTAGTCTTTAAATAAGTTGCGTCATAGATTAGGGACTTATTGTGTAAATATATATTTCTTTTTGTTTTCTTGATTATTAGTATAAATAGGATTGCTATATGCTAAAAACGAACTTTTAGATATTTTCACAATTTGCACTTTGTAATCCAGCTGATATCAATGAAAACTCTATGAATTTTTCTGATATTGTGTTTGTTTGATTACATTATTCATATTATTGTCAATTGCTTGATATCAATCACAGATCGATCTATTTGAACCTATCAAATGGTATCAGAGCTTTCGGTTCAGTGATTGAAGTTCAAAAACGACATTTTTGAACATTTTTGATCACTTGAATATGTGATTTGATCGCAATTATGCAATTAATTGATGATTAGTGTGTGTTTCATTACTAGAAACATGATTTGAATCCCAATTGAGTGAATTTACAACAACAATATGAGTTTTTTGTCAAATTAAGTCTTAATTGCTGTTTATGAATATATGAAGTTAAAGGATTGTTAATCGGTGTTATTGTGACGTGATTGAAGAGTTTCAGATCATATTATCAAGTTTTTGGAAAATTGATCAAGATCAGGTTGTTAAGAAGAACTTGAATTAGGCGTTTGAGGTGTTTAAATCATCTGAAAAATTCCTAAGTGTTTAGGCGCATGAACACTGTTCAGATTTTAACACTGTTTAGGTGTTTTCAGATTAGTCGTTTTAACACCGTGTGGGCGTTTTTGCGCTGTTCAAACGTTCTCAGAAGTTTAAAGTCCCAGGCGCTTTTAAACTGTTAAGACACATTACAACTATTTTCAGGTGCATCAACACTGTTTGGGCGTTTGACAACTGTTTAGGCGTTTGACAACTGTTCAAGCGTTTCTACACTTACAAATTAAGAAATTATCTAAGGCAATCCCTTAGACATTTCTAAGTCAAGTTGGGAATTTTCTCTACTGTTTAGACGTTTCATCTCTGTGCAGGCGCATCACTACTGTTCAGGCACTTCAAATTCAGACTTATCACTTTATACTTAGAATTTTTTCAAAAATCCAAAATTCCAAAAACATTTTCATTCTTTATTTCTTTTCAAAACTAAAACATCAAAAATAGTATATTTTCTTGAATAAAAAACTTAATCATGGCTAAGTCAAAAGATTCAAAGAACAGAGTACCAAAGCTAAAGAACCGAGCCGATTTCAAAATTGGTCACTCAGATTAAAACATCATTTGAACTCAATTGACACTGATCTGTGGAAGTCAAATGAAAAAGGACCTCACATTCCAATCACCTCAGATGGGCCTAATAGAAGAATTGTCTATACTAAAGATTCTCAAGAACCATATCCTGAAGATGGATTAATTGGTGATGACTTAAAAAAGGTGAAGAATGATGTTAAAGCTTACTCTCTAATGTGTAAAGGGTTACCTCTGGAAGTACTTTCAAGATTGGAGAGCTATCAAACTGGTTATACAATGTACAAAGCTTTGAAAGTTATCTATGAAGGGGGCAAAGAAATCCAAGATCTCAAAAAACAAAAGTTGAAGAGACAACTTGAACTCTTTGAGCATATATCAGAAGAAACTATAATCAGATGATGAATAGATATGTTCAATTCACATCTGAAATGTCAACTTTAGAAATAAAAAAATGATCTTAAAGATTTAAATGACAGACTCCTGAATGCACTTCCATCTTCATGGAAACAAACTGTAACACTGCTAAAGCACATTGAAAGATTTTCTATGGATCTTGATCTTCTTATAGCAAAGATTGCATCTGTTGAAATTGTTGAAAGTTCAAGAAATAATGACAGATCTGCTTCAACCTCACAGTATACGTATGTTGCTTCTCCAGCAAACACTGTTCAAAATGCCTTTCTTGCCAAAATGATGCTACTCCTAAAGATGAGGGTGATCTGTTCGTGGGAGCAGGCTTTTTCACAAGTACCCTAATCTATTCAGCTCAACCACAACAACAACAGTCTTCTCCAAAATCTTCTGTGCCTAAACCTCATAGTGAGACTCCATCTTCTACTCTGCTAATCCTAGCAAAGTTAAAGATGTTATAAATATCCTACTGCAGGATGAAGAGTCCAAAACTGATTTTACAGCTTTTATGGCAAGCTTCCAAGCCTACCAGGGTAGTTATCTAACTCAAATTGATTTGGTTTTACAAGATTTATTTGAGATGGATCCTGATGACGTAGAAGAAATGGACTTGAATTGGCAAATGGTGATGATTGCTTACAGAACACAAAAGCACTCATATGTTAATAGGAACTACAAGACTAGTGCCAATAAAATAGTTGGTTTTGACAAGTCTAAATCAAGATGTTTCAACTGCAATAGCTATGGTCATTTCTCAAGAGAATGTAAAGCTCTAAGAACTCAAAGTGAAAATGGTCAAAGCAGTTCAAATAATCAGAGACATCACAGCAGACTCAAAAACATTCCAGTAACCATATCAGAGTCTGCCTATGCCTGAATTAAAAGATGAACCAAAACCAAATGAAGAACCAAAGAAAACACTGGTTGTAAGCATAAAAGATGGTTATGACTGGAGTGCATATGCTGAACAATTTACTTCTAATCTTATTTCAGGTTTAGCATTGATTTCAGAATAAATGAAGAATGGTTTGAAGACAAGGATCTAAAAACTGATGAATCTGAAATGAGACAGACTATGACTGGAGTGATAAGTCAGATCCAAAGGAGGAAGAAGTTGCACTCATGGCAAAGTCTGAACAACCAAAGGTTGTAAAATCAGCTTCTGACACTGAGTCCTTAAATTCATATCCTGAAATTCCAACTGAAGTAAGAGAAAAACTGTGCACAAAAAATGTGTTGAACAGGTTGAACACTATAGAATTATTCATTCAAAATATGTGACAAATTAAACAAGAAGAGTCAATGTACAAAACTGAAAGATGATCACAAAGTTGCTGATGAGAAAATAATGTCACTTCAAGCAAGTTGGAATAAAACTCTAAAAGAACTTGAAATAGTTAAGAAACAACTTGAAGAAAAACAAGTCACTTGAACAAGAAAAAGTGGCACATGCTGCAACTCAAGTTGATTTGGCAAAAGTAAAAAGCACAAAGACCATTGTTGAGCAACTGGTAAATGAAAGAAAAGATAAAGATAAATCAGGATTAGGTTTCACACATGAACCTATGCCTGAATCAATATCTAAAACTTTACTAGAAAATTTCAACACTCATGATCATTCACCAAAAAACAAGGCCAAACTTAAAGAATTTCAATAGAAAAAGAAGAATGATCAAGAAAATACTCAAAGTGAAATTGAAAAAATAAATGTTCAAGTATTCGAGGAGAATGACACAAAAAAGATTAATAATGGTCATCCAATCAAAATAAAATCATATGAACCTCGTCTAACGAACAAAAAGCTATTCGTTCTAAAAAGTGAATGTGTCATTGAGAAGTGCCAAACTGATCAAGAAATTGAAAAAGCTAATGAGATCAAGCTTAAACTAAAAGGAAAATATCAAAAAAAAATCAAACACTTCATGTTCTGATGATTCAAGCTCAAATGAATTAACTAAAATCAAAAAGTGTGAAAATGAATCTTCTCAAGATTCAATTAAGACACAAATTCTTAAGAAATCATCAAGAAATCAAAGGAGAAGAAAATCAACTCCTAAAAAGTCTGATCAAATAAAACAAAACAAGCCAAATTAAACCTATGAAGTTTGTGTTAGCAGGAACATTTGACATGAACACCATATCTGAAACAATAACAAAACCAAAGATCAAATCTAACTCTGATCTGAAAACAGATTCAGGTCTAAAGACTTTCGCTGTACAAAACAGATTTGTATCTAAGGAGTTAAAGAATAGTGAACATGTTAAAAAGACAAATCCAAAATATCAAAAGACCAAACTTACACAAACAAAACAAAAGCTTAATCAGTTCACTTCTAAAATCAAACAAGGATCAGATGTAGCATCCACTTCAATGATTAAGCAAATGTTATTTCAAAAAACTCAAAAATACTGTGATATATGTGACATGTATAACCATAAAACTTCTGAGTGTTATTTTAACAAATACTGTCACATATGTGATATGACAAATCACAACACAGTTGATTGCTATTTCAACAAATACGGTGCGTTATGTGATGAAAGAAATCACAATACAGATGATTTTTCTTCAAGAAAAACTCACCTAGAAAGGTTTTTGACAATCAAGGATATCCTAATCCAAAGTTTCAAAGAAATTATTATAATGATATCAAAATCTAACAAAATCACCTTCTCTGGGTTTGATATCATCTAGAAGAATCAATTCAGACTATGACAATTTGTATAATGTCAGATCCAAACACTATGATCAAATAAAATTTATTTCATGTTCAGTGAGAATAAAAAATGAAACATATAACAAGAAAACATCTTATATGTTTCAAACAATGTTTTAAAATTTCTTGATGATGAGCTTGAAAACAGATTTAATGTTTTGAAAACAAAACAAAGAAAAGATAATCAAACTCTTTTCAAAAGAGGATTTGAAAATCACAAAGTTCAAAATAAACCTGATGTAAACAAACTTCATTTCAAACAGTTTACCGTTATTGATAAATTTGGAATGCCCAAGACCATCTCGGCTTGGGTTACTAACTCTTCTTAAATTTCTTGCATGCAGGTACGCCGACGGAGACCAGTAAACACATGGTATGTTGACAGTGGGTGTAGCCGGCACATGACAGGCAATCAAGCCTTGCTTCAAGATTTTAAACAAAAAGATGACACTCATGTTGCATTTGGTGGAGATTTCGGAGGAAAGATAACCGGTGAAGGAATGGTATCTAACGGAATAATAAGTTTTGACAAAGTCAACTTTTGTGAACAATTAAATTTCAATCTTTTGACTGTCTCACAAATATGCGATAAATCTTACTATAATTTATTTGATGATTCTTTCTGTTATATTTTAAAGCTAGGGTTTCAGATTAGCAAAGAATGGGTTGTTGTCAAAGTTGTGCGTAACAGAGATGTTTACAAACTAGACATGTCACAAGTTGATCCCTCTACAGAAACAACTTGCCTCATTGCTAGAGCATCTAATAATGAAAGTCAGCTTTGGTATAGACGACTCGATCACTCAAACTTCAAGAACATGAAAAAGCTTGTAGCAGGAAACCATGTTATTGGTTTTCCTTCAAAGAAGTTTTCAACTTCTGACCTTTGCAAAGCATGCTTGAAAGAAAAACAACATAGAGCATCTTATAAGACCAAACAAATAAACTCAAGCAATGTTAGCTTTGATTGAAGCCCTCCTCGAACTCGACAACAAAATGGAGTTGCAAAAAGGAAGAACAGAACTTTGATTGAAGCTGCTCGAGCAATGTTAGCTGATGCAGTGATTCCTATCACATTCTGGGATGAAGCAATATCAACTACATGTTTCATTCAAAATCACACTTTGTTGGTTAAGGACAAACAGAAAATTCCTTATGAGTTAATGTTTGGCAGAAACCCAATATTGATTTCTTAAATCTTTTGGATGTTCTGTATTGATTTTAAATTGAAATGATCATCTTGGGAAGTTTGATTCAAAATCTGATGATGGATTCTTTCTTGGATATTCGTTCGCTTCAAAAGCATATAGAGTTTATAACTCTAAGATGAATGTTATCATTGAAACGTTCAATGTTAAATTCCTTGAAAACTCTTTTCCATCAGTTACAAATGGTCCAAAGTGGTTATTTGATTTAGATTCATTAACAAACTTATTTAATTCTAATCTGTTTGAATCTTCATCTGCTAACAGGAAACAAGCAGGAGATCTGGGAACTTTTAGTGACGAATCTTATTCAGATGATATGGATGAATCAAGTCCAGATTATCCATATTTCTCTTTGCACGAGATCCTTTATTCTCTACAGAGAATCTTGAGCAACAAAATCTTAAGCATCAACAAGTTCCTGAAGATTCTGATAATTCTCACCTCTTCCTAATGGTCCAGAAATTCACCATCCTGAGTCTGGAACTTCATATGTATCCAGAGATATAGATGTGAATGAAAAGTTTGATTACTTTTTCAATTCTCCACTCAAGTTCCAAATAGTATTTCACATTCATCAACTCTATTGCAACAACTCTTCGAACTGAACCAATCTAATCTGGATGTGAATGTTCAACAAGAAGAGATTCCAACTACTCGCATTCATAAGAGACATCCTATCTCTCAGATTATTGGTCCTTTAAATGAAATAACAATAAGACATCACTCTAAACAAGCAAATGTTTGTTTGTACTCATGTTTTCTTTCTCGAATGGTACCTAAAAACATTACAGAGGCTTTGAAGGATAATAGTTGGATTGAAGCAATGCAAGAGGAATTATTACAATTCAGAAAACAAGAAGTGTGGAATCTGGTGGATTTACCTGAAGGAGAAAATTCCATTGGTACTAAATGGTTATTCAAAAACAAACAAATGACAGAGGAATTATCATTCGAAACAAAGCTCGATTTGTAGCTCAAGGATACACTCAGGAGGAAGGAATAGATTATGATGAAGTATTTGCTCCAGTTGCAAAACTAGAAGCAATTCGGGTCTTCCTAGCATACACTTCTTATATGAAATTAAAATCCGTTAAGGGTGCATTTTTGTATGGACCAATCACCGATGATGTGTATGTTACAACCTCAACGTTTTTAAGATGCTGAATTTCGTCATCGTGTGTACAAGCTCAACAAAGCCCTATATGGTCTTCATCAAGCCCCAAGAATTTGGTATGAAACATTGTCACAACACTTGCTTCAACATGGTTATACAGAGGGAAGATTGATTCTACCTTATTCATCAAGAAGGATGCATCTAATTTTCTGTGTGAACAAGTGTATGTCGATGATATCATCTTTGGATCAACCAGTCAAAAACTCTCTTTAGAATTTGAAGATAACATGAAATCTCGTTTCCAAATGAGTTCTATGGGAGAAATCAATTTCTTTCTTGGATTACAAGTTACACAATCTGCAGACGACATCTTTATTAATCAAGCAAAATTTGTCGATAAACTTCTGAAGAAATTCAAGCTGCAAGATTGTCAATCCATTAGAACTCCAACTGACATAAACCACAAATTGATTCTGATCCCAAAGAAAATCAATTGACCAAACATTATACAGATATATGATTGGATCTTTAATGTACTTAACTGCATCTAGACCTGACATAATGTATGTTGTTTGTGTCTGTGCCAGGTATCAATCAGAACCGAAGGAATCTCACCTTATTGTTGTCAAACGCATATTCAGATATCTCAAAGGAAAACCATCTCTAGGGTTATGGTATCCTTATGAAGGAAACTTCGAGTTATATGGATATACTGATAGTGATTATGGGGGATGTTGTCAAGATAGAAAATCTACCACGTGTGGTTGTCAGTTATATGGATGTTGTCTCGATTAGTCTCATGGAAATGTAAGAAATAGACAAACGTCTCAGTCTCAACTGCAGAAGCTGAGTACATTGCTGGCTCAACAGGATGTTCTCCAATCCTCTAGTTGCAAAATCAACTACTAGATTACGGGTTCAATTTTCTTAAAACTCCTATTTACATTGATAACACTGCTGCTATGTTTATTACTGCTAATCCTGTCCGACATTCTAAAACAAAACATATCGAGATTCGATATTATTTTCTCAGAGACAACTCTGAAAAAGGTTTAATCATTTTGATTCAGATTTCAACAGAAAAACAATTGGCTGACTTGTTTACCAAATCTTTCCCACAATTGAGAATATTTGTCATTTTATAAAATTTTTTAGACTAAAATGACAGGAAACAAATTAATTTTTTGGTCAAAAAGTCAAAGTTTTTATTCAAAAGTCAAAGTTTTTTTATCAAAGTCAAAGATCAGTCAAAAAGTCAATATGTTGGTCAATGTTTGGAAATTTGTTTGATGAACAGTGAAATTAATCAAATTGTAATTTGAATGATTTTAGTGAAAAATAATACAAGTGTTAGACGTATGGATGTCTCATGCGCCTAAATAGTGTTTATAATTTGAATGATTTTAGTGAAAAATAATACAAGTGTTAGACGTATGGATGTCTCATGCGCCTAAATAATGTTCATAAGTCCTGTTTAGACGTATGATGAATTTCAGTTTTATGCTAAGTGTTAGACGTTTTGGGTAATCCTCATGCGCCTAAACAGTAGTCATAAGTCTGAAATTCTTGGTTAGTGTTGGGTGTTTTACAAAATCTCATGCTCCTACACAGTACCAGATATCTCAAAATAATTCCAAAGTGTTAGGCGTTTCTAAATAGGTCATGCGCTGAACAGTGCTAATGCGCCTAAACAGTGCTCATGCGTTTGTACAGTGCACATGCTCCTATAAATCTTTCAAATGAAATTGACCAAGTGTAACTCATGCGTCTGAGGTTCATACGCCTGAACAGGGGTAAAACGCCTAAACAGTGCTAATGCGCCTAGACCACATGCGTCCAAATAGTGGTCATGCGCCTAAACAGTTGTAATGCGTCTAAGGGTTTTCCACACTTGTATAAATTCAACACTTATCATAGAAGTTTATTTCATTCAAACCTTTCATCTTCTACACTCTGTTGTTCACACTCTTTGTATTCACGAACAGACTAAAATTCCATTTCATTATTCGACCATTTCAAGATTACATAATCGCAAAAGGTAATGTCAGAGAATGCGATTCATATCATGAGTATACATCATCAAATCGGTGGATTATCACATCACATTCAATCGGGCGTTTGAACCCTGTTCGGACGTTCGAACCCTAGTGACTTGAACAAATCTAAAATTTTTGATTAGTGATGTTGATTGTGACAAATTAAACATGAAATCATCAATGATTATATTACGAACATGTTGTAATCATAAAAACATGATTTTTATCATAAAAATGTTCTGATGATTCAAGGATTTCAAAATCAAAATAATAGTAAAATAAAAAGAAAATTAAATCGACAAAATTTAAAATAAAATTTAAACTGATAAAATCATCTAGAAACAAAATTATTAATTGATTATATATTTTAAAATTTGAGTAATCATTAAAAAACAAGTTCAAATTACTGAATTTTATTAAAATTAATCAAATATTAAAATATAAAATTGTATTAAGAAAACTTAAAAATAGTGAAGGACTTATTCATTTGTTGTTGAAAACTTAAAAAATTAGAAGCTTAATGTAAATGTCTGACATGTCTTACATATATGTAATGAATGAGTTGAATGAAAGATAATATGTGATTGATGCTTATAATGTTTAATATTTCATTGTTTATTATGTGTTAAAGTATGTTGAACTAACTATATAGGTTTGTGGTTGTTGTGCATAGTTCTTAGTAAAAGATGATTGAGAAATGAGTTCAAACTTAATCGTATGAAGTCTTCATGCGAATGGACCATGCTAATGGACCATACGCATGAATAATTCATGCTAATGGACCAGTCGAACGACTGAACCAGGAGACTGGATCAGTCACACGATTGAGACATAAGATTGACTCAGTCGCACAACCGAACCTTCAGTCGTGCGTATGGATCACCACATGATTCAGTCGCACGACTGAACCATGCTAATGGTTCAGTCGTACGATTGGAAAACCCTAACCTACAAATACCACTTAATTCGTGGAAAAACAAAGAATTCGAGAGACTTCAAGACTTTTGACACATATTCGTAACCCTAGCAGTCTAGAGACTCCATAAAGCCTATTCCAACTTCATAGTTCGCAGTTGATCTTATTTCTAATCGTTCTTAACGTTTCTTTAATCGTTAGATTGATCTGAACTGCGTTCTCACTGATTGGATCGCCAATCAAATAGGATTCCGCACTATTTGATCTGGTTTCACGCATTATCAGTTAGTACTCCGTACGTACATGGTACTAACAAGTGGTATCAGAGCTTTGGCTCTTGATTTTGCGTGTTGATTCGATTAGTTTCGGTGTAAAAATCACGTTTTTCATTCAAAAGAGTCACCTTTTTTAGTAAAACAGTGTTTTCGATGTATCTAGGTCTCAAAGTTTACGTTTTTCGGCTTACGGCGGATTAGGGTTCTTGAAAAATTGTGTTTTGTGTGTCAAAGTGTCAAAAACCTTTGATTTTTCAAAAACAGCAGCCTTCATCGCACGATTGGCCCAATCGCACGACTGAACTCAATCGCACCTCCCATTCGCACGATTGAACTCAGTCGTTCCTCATTCGTACTACTGAACAACCCCATTTGCTTGTCTCCAATTGCACACTCCATACGTACGACTGAATCCAATCGCATGAGTGAATTCATACGCAACCTTCATTCGCATGATTGAGTTATCCGCATTGGCTATCCGCATTTGTTCAATCGCACGATTGACTCATTTGCATCTGTCCATTCGCACAAGTGAATCAGTTGAGTTCTAAAGTTCAAATTTAAAGAGATGGAAGATCAGTATTCTGCGTTTACTGCCAGAGGGATTCGCGGATCCAGAACCTTTTGCTTCTGAAAAATGAAATTGAGAATCACAATAAACTACCTAAACTTATAACGTTAGATGATTACCCACAATGGAAGCAGCGATTTGAGATCTATCTTAATGGAATTGATCCCAACCTTTGGGAATCAATTGAGATAGGTTATAGTATGCCAGTCGGGGCTGATGGTGTTAATTAACTTTGGGAAGTATGACTGATAGCCAGAAAGCGAAGTATAATGCTGAGAAGAAGGTGTATGCCTGTTGAATTAGTTAATACCAAAAGACATATTCCATCAGTTTTCTGACAACAAACAGGCTAAGAAGTTATGGGAGGCCTTGGAGAAAAGATATGATGGAATGCAACGTTGAAAGCATTAAAGGCAAAGGCTCTGAAGAAGGAGTTTGATAACTTCTCTTTAATGGGGAAAGAAAGCTTGATGATGTTATAGACAAGTTCTACCATCTAATGAGTGAGTTGCACACTCATGGGGTCTCAACGTCAATGGAAGATAAGGTCTCAAGCTTTGCCGATGGTTTGCCAGAGAAGTGGGATTCGTGAACAATATACTAGCAAAATTAGACATAAACGACTTCATCCTGAAATTTGAGGGAGAATGAACTGAGGATGAAGTACAATCTCAGAAAGGATCCTACGACCAGAATCATTTACTGTATAACTCATCTCCCAACCCAACCAGTTCAGGAGCACCACTTCAAACAACATTTGTGTCTAGTTCAACCGCTCCTTCCCAATCCACTGCTTCAGAACCAGAAACGTCAGGGTCATCCACTACCCATATATAGTGCCTGAAGCCAATACTACAAAGATAAAGACCAAAAATCTCAGTAATATCACGGTGGAAGTTGCAAAGGTGCACATGGATCTCCTAGCAGCAGTTGTTCATTCTTATGATGGTCTAGTTGCAGGGAAAATTGGTAATTGTCATCTGGCCGATGAAGACTACAAGCAGGTGGACGAGAATGAACTAGAGAGAATGGATATATGTGGCTTTGGCAAGTGTTGTAAGAAGAGCGAAAAAGTTTGTGAAAAAGACTAGACAGAACTTGGTAGCCACAAAAGATACTATCTTTGGTTTTGATAAAACCAAAGTTACCTTCTTTAACTGTGGAGAAAAGGGGCATTTCAAACATGAATGTGTAAAGCCCGAGAAGACAGGTAACGGGAATCCATTCTCATCCTTCAACCGTCAAGAGAAATCCACCAGTGGAGCTACCTCGTCAAGCATAGAGACAAAGGCCTTGACTGCTCAAGGTGATGAAGGACAGGATTGGGCCTTCAGTTTTGTGTCTCTGGGTGATCGAACATTGCCCATGTCGAGGGTTTGGATATGACACTGCAAGTGAAGGTGAAATCGCAGTTGAACTAGTGATGTCCGATAATGAAGATACTGCGAATGTGGTCAATCACCTGATTGAAGAAGATCTCAGAACGACATGTTCAGAATCTCCAACATCCAAGAGTCAAACTCTACATTGATGGCTGATTCAACCGGAGTCTTCACAGGTAAGTACCAAAGACCAACTCTTGAAAATCATGCTTTTAATGAACGTAACAATTTAGAGAAAGCATATTTAAAATTTGCTAGGTTATTAGAGAAAGCATAGATTTAAAATTTTCTAGGTTATAGACCACAATGATAGCTTAGTAAATGACTTACAACTGTGCACAGAAGCTAATCGGAATTTAAAACAAAATAAGTACAATTATAAAGAGAAAATAGAGTTTTTAAATAAACACTAAGGAACCGAGGTTGTTGCTTTTAATCAAGCCAATGATATAAAGTTCTATTTAAACTCCCTAGAAGAAACTAAGAAAGAAAAAGCAGTTTTAGAAGTCAAAGTGAACTCATTAAAACAAAACTGCACAGTTAGACCAGTTCTTCTCACATAGTTCAACACTTAGTGAAAGAACGAAATAACAGAGAGGGGTTGGGTTATAAAGTGGTTCCACCATCACATGAGATCTTGTTAAATGCTAAATGTAGACCAGTAAATAACAATCCAATTAAGGATCATGTGGTGTCCACTCCTCTAGTTAGTGATCCGGATTCCACGGGTAAACCGGTGAATTCTGTCACTAAACAGAAGGAGGCTACTTTGAAATCTAAAAGTAAGTTGCCTATTGTGAATTTGGATGAACAATTTCAAAAGGTTAATGTAAATTCAGGTTCAAGCATGTCTATTTCTGAACCCAAAACAACCAAACTAGTTAACCAACCACGTGCTCCACGTCACAGTCCAAATAAACAAAAGGCTAAAGATGTTAAAAACATTCAAACAATGAATTTTGTTAAAAAAGCAAAAACATCTAAACAAGAAGTGTCCAAACCCAACCAGACTAAAGTCACACCTGTATCACAGACGACCATAAAATATGAGCAAAGCACATGAAAAATGCAAAATGTAATCAAACTAATAACCTATTTTGTTAGTGCGATAGTGCAAAAAGAAAATAAATGCTCGAACAAGAAGATAGGTTGTGTGCCTCTTTGCTGTGCGGTGGCATTGACTTGAGGATAAACATAACCTAAATATTCTAGAATTCATTGTTGTTTGCGCCTCTCTGCTATACGATGGCACTAATCTGAGTCTTGGCATCTCTTTGAAAGATCTTAGAATAGTTTCTTCTTGAAATATAATCGTAGACCGCTCAAAAATCTCCTGAGGAACGTTGATTACCATATAAGTGTGGGATCCACAAATGTTTGTTGAAATAATTAAACCTAATTCTTCACCAATGTGTGTCAAAATCTATGTATGGATTTAAGAGGACAAATATACTGACAATCATCATGAGCTGCAGTTCTTGAAAGTCAAAATCAATGTGTGCACCTAATAGCTGTAGTGTGATTTCCTAAAATTGCTATTGACACTCGATCAAAACAAGAATCTAGCATCAAAATAGCTTACTAAAATGTCCCAAGTGATTCTGATATACCTGTATGATTCCATAATGAATCGTACCAGAAATGATAAACTAGAGTTGAAGTTGTGCTGTCCATGTTGTAAAATCGATTAAAATTACTCTAATAGGTTTAAAATCCATCTCAAATCAATAATACAAAAAATATATCTTAATTTTGTTTTTAATTTCTAGTGTTTTATTTATTAATTTATTAGTCATCTAGTAGGTAAAGTCGGACTATGCATCGGAATTCAATATATGAAACACTCACGTAAAAAGAGGTCACATATGGGGTGATCAACAGTTTTGTTAAAAGGATCATGTCTGAGATGATCATCGCTCGTAACGTTTTATCTATAGTTAAAGGCTAAGTGTTTGAAAGTGCATAAGGTAAAATTCATAAGTCATAGTCATTCGCACGACTGGACCATAATTATGGACCAGTCGTCCGAATGGAGCATGAGTATGAACCATTCGCACAATTGGATCATATGTATGACCCCAATCGCACAATTGAACCACACGTATGGGCTAGACGTACGATTGAACCATAAGCCTGGGTCAATCCATACGATTGGATCACCAGAATGAACCAATCGCACGAATGAAGGAGACCGACTGAGTCAGTCAGACGATTGAAACCCAGTCGCACGAATGGATGTGACCGACTGAGCCAGTCGCACGACTGAGTCCCAGTCGCCCGAATGAATCGTGCGAATAGGTCCAGTCGCCCGACTGAAGATAAAATCAGTATAAATAGGGCTAAAGTCGGTCGCATATTCTCATCACCCTTCAATCGCTCCCAAATCGCCCGAAAGCAAACATACTCTGCCAAAATTTGATTTAGTCGATTTCGCACTAAAATTGTGTTACTGACGTGCACTATCATCTTCTGCAGGTAATTAGTGATCGAAATCGCACAAAATGCGCGGTGTAATCAAACCCTAACAGACCCAATTTGATAAAAATCAAGAAATCCGTAACAACTTTCAAATAGACCACCTAAACGTGCAAAATGGTTAAAATGAAGGACATACAGTGATAGTTAGGGTTCCTGCAAGTCTAAAGAGTCTAACCACAACGTTTAACACCAAGTTTTGACCTAGATTTGAGGTCAGAGTGTCGAACAGAGTGTCGAACAAAGAGTTATGCGACTAGACACTCCGAATGAACTTCAATCGCACGATTGAGCTGAGCGAATGACTCAATCAGCCGAATGAACGAGGCTTATGAGTTCAATCGCCCGAATGAACTCAGCCGCAAGATCAATCGTCTGAATGAACTCAACCACATGCTCAATCGCCCGATTGAACTCAACCGCATGCTCAGTCGCCCGATTGAACTCAGATGCATGCTCAATCGCCCGACTGAACTCAGTCGGTTCAATCGCATGATTGAACCAGACTGATTTCAGAACAGTTTAAGTTTCAACAATTTCTGTTAAGGACAAATCTAATGTTTATGTGTCTTATGTTATAGAAACATGGCAGAGAGGTGGATCATCAACACCAAGCACAACATTTGTGCTCATCTGGATGCCACCACTAGGAATGCTGCTGATTTTATGGGTATTATTACATTTTTTAGGCGAACTAGGATCTACATAGCTATATCTGCTCCATGCACACCCTACAGGTCTTTACAGCAGGCCTTTTGGGAGGGTGCATATGTTGATAGATCTACGAAGCCTACTGCATTCGGAGTACCATTTTTGAGGAAGAGATTGACGTGATGACAGCAGACTTTCGACGAGTACTGGACCTGGGTGATGATGCTGCCCACCCAACCAGGTTACATCCTCTGACTGTAAGGGGGTGTTTGCTTAGGATGAAGTACACTGGGGATATCAACGCAGGTGTGCTCAACAAAAGCAACCTGTGTCCCCAGTTCAAGTACTTAGCACATGTTATTCTCAAGTGCATTGCTTCATAGAGGGGTGGATTTGATGACCTTTCTAACCAAATCCAGAATGCCTACGTGGCACTGGTGCTGAATCACCCCTTCAGCTTCTCCAACATGATCTTCATGTACATGATCGAGAATCTTGAGGCCAAGGGTAAAGAGAGCTTCTGCATGTATCCAAGGTTCTTGCAGATGATCATAGATGAGAAGCTCCCTCTACTACCCAAGGAGAAGGACGAAGCGGTGATGCTAGAGGTGATGGACGACACCACTCTAGGCAGGATGAAGGTGTACATGGGGAAGCAGGTAAAGCCCCCTATGAGGAGATTGTTTGGCAATCTGGCCAATGCTGAGTATGTGGCACCCGTTAGGAGGAAGTGGCGTCAAAACAACAGTGACTCTGATGTAGAGCCTATTGAGCTACCCTCCGATGACTCTGATGATGATGACCATGGTAATGGTCAAGGAGGTGAGGCTCCGGGTGGATCCGAGCCGGCTCCCATACACACTGACTTGCAGATGGATGATGAGGAGGAGTCGGATGAGGAGCCATTGGTACGGACAGTGGGAAGTCGGGTCGTGGCCACTGAGAGAGGGCTCAGGGTAGTTGGTGGACGCCAGGGTGAGTCCGGGGATGCTGTTACTGCTGATACTGATCCATCGTACACCCCGGACCAGCCCAACAGTCAAGGGGGAGCATCCTCCTCTAAGGTATCAAGGAAGAAGAGGATGGCTCAGCCCCATGGGTTGAAGAGCAAGTAAAGGAGGATTACCTTGATCACTACCACAGCCACCACCACATCTACCACATCCACCACAGCTACCACCACCACTACCACACCCCCTACCACTACTACCACACCTCCTACCATCACTACCACACTCCCACCCATTACTTCTACAGCCACCACTTCACCATCCACTCCTATCCCACCACCCATATTCACCACATCCACCACTACCACCACCAGCCACCAAGTAGGTCCCTCAACCCACTCTACCTTCACCACCGGTCCCACTTTACCCTTCATTGGGGTAGAGGAACAGCTAGCTGCACTAAACCGGATGGTGCTGAAGCTGTTAGCTGCTGATGAGCAAAGAGCTACACAGCTAAGTCAACTTGTGGAGCTCAATGTTGTTCAAGCACAGCAGATTTCCCAGCTTCAAGAGCAGAATGATCAATCGGTTAGAGGATTGCAGAGTTGGAGGCAAAGAATAAGAAGATCATGCTCAGACTGAAAGGATCAAAAGATGAGCCTCTGAAGATCAAGGAAGGTGATGGTGATGATGGTGATGATAATGATGATGATGATAGTGAAGATGATGAGTCTGATGACGAGGATGACAGTGATGATGAAGGATCGAGGGGAAAGAAGAGAGGAGATGATGATGAAGAAGGTGATGCGGCTGCATCAGCCTTTGCTCAAGGTCTAGAAAAAAGGACTAAGAGAACACAAGACCAAGGAGGATCATCCTCAGCCCCTGCTGTTGAAGAACTGACGGATAAGGACAAAAGTAAAGATTAGATGTTTTATATTTAGAAAAACTTTTGTATTTGATTCAAATGTTATATTTATTTAATTAATGTTTATCTATATTTATCAAATGTTTAATTGTCTTAGTTAATTACTAATGATTGATGTGTTAAATGTTTAAATCAAGCAGATCAAACATCATTGCAAGATGAATATGATGTTGCTCCCCTAAAGCAAATCAAGTCTCAAGTCACCATGATTCTTGATTTGCAAGAGAGTGTCAGACGGTCGGTGAGCTATACTCCTGGAGAAGGAGAAATCATTCATGACCTGACTGATGAGCAACTAGCTGAGATGTTCAGGCTGAATCCAGACGAGATTGTTAAAGATGCCCCTACTTTTGATGTGACAAGTGACGATAAGCTTAATGATGTCGACGAAATTGAGATTGAGGATGTCACTGCAGATTACTATCCAGAGTACACTGACCGAGAGGGCAATGTGATCCCCGATCTGGGTGACACTCTCGACAGTGCTACATTTGATAAACTGGATGAGATGGAAAAAGAAACAGAAAAAAATGAAAGCCAAGCCCAAGCCTCGGACGCTGATATTGATATAAAGAAGGCTGAATGGGCAGCTTGTTTTGCTGAGATACGAACCTAACGTACTACTCAAAAGCAAAATGCCTACACCAAGTTCTACACGGTCAAGAAACATCTAAAGGTGTCTGACAAGATTATTGTGTGGGCGTATTTTGAGGATCTTGATTTTTATGTTGTTAAGAGGGAGAAGGGAATAGAGTACTTCAGATACCCACATGGTTTGAAAACTCTCCTAGGTTTTGAGCTCAACTAGCTGGCACACTTAAATCTGTTGTATGCTGATTCTAGAAAAATGTTAGGCTGGTTTGAGGCTGCTCTAAAGAAGGAATACCACACCAGATGGGTTAAAGTCAGACCTCACCAACCGAAGAGGTACATTCGTAGGTCTGAAGTGGATCCCATTTCTGGAAAGCCTAAGGTGGTGCTGAAGTGGAGTCTCCCACGCACAATGTCCAAGATTCCCTTACAGGAAATGCCACAGGACTTCACTCCACACTTCAAATAGTAGTATTATGATTGGAGAACAGGCAAAGCGGTTATAGTTCTACAGAGAGAGAGAAAAATGGAAACTATCCGGGTATTCGACCCAATGTCCTCACAAACTTGTCTACAGACGATTTCTACACTTTGTACAAGAGGCAACTATTCTATGACACGCAAGATATTGTACAAGCCCTCTAGTTCCAGAATGTTATACGACTCTTCTTTGCATTTAAAATACATGCAGGAGTTACTAGAGAGGAGAAGTACAAGAGATTTGAGGAGCTTATGAAGAATGTCAGACGCTAATGTAAACTAGGTCCAAGAGGGAGTTTGTTGATACACATGTACCTAGTTTAGGAGCTTGATGTAAATATCTGTCATGTCTTACATATATGTAATGAATGAGTTGAATGAAATATAATATCTGATTGATGCTTCTAATGTTTAATATTTCATTGTTTATTATGTGTTAAAGTATGTTGAACAAACTTATAGGTTTGTGGTTGTTGTGCATAGTTCTTAGTAAAAAGTGATTGAGAAACGTGTTAAAACTTAATTGTATGAAGTCTTCATGCGAATGGATCATACGCATGTATACTTCATGCTAATGGACCAGTCGCATGACTGAACCAGGAGACTGGATCAGTCGCACGATTGAGACATAAGATTGACTCAGTCGCACGACTGAACCTTCAGTCGTGCGTATGGATCAATCGCATGATTCAGTTGTACGACTGAACCATGCTAATGGTTAAGTCGTACGATTGGAAAACCCTAACCTATAAATACCACTTAATTCATGGAAAAACAAAGAATTTGAGAGACTTCAAGACTTTTGACACATATTCGTACCTTAGCCATCCAGAGACTCCAGAAAGCCTGTTCCAACTTTATAGTTTGTAGTTGATCTTGTTTCTAATCGTTCTTAATGTTTCTTTAATCATTAGATTGATCTAACTACATTCTCACTGATTGGATGACCAATCAAATAGGATTCCACACTATTTGATCAGGTTTCACGCATTATCAGTTAGTACTCCTTACGTACACTGTCCTAACATTTGTTTACTTGATAAAATTTGAAAAACTTCATACTAATTCATGTTTCTTGTGATTGACACATGAATCCATTAAAGTTTGAACCAAAGCATAACGTAGCTGCATTTATTAACGAGGATGTGAGAGAAGCTACTGGTTATGAAGAAATGATTAGATTTCTTTTAAGGACCAAGTATGTTTATGTAATGTGTGCTAGACCAGTTATATATGGAAGACTAATCAAGATACTTTGGAGATCTGCTGAAGTAGAACTTGATGATAATAAAAGAAAAGTTCTAAGAGGATTTATTTCAAATGACAGAATGATAGAAGTTTCTAAAGATTCTATCAAAACTGCTTTAAGGTTGGGAGAAAATAAAGAACAAGATCTATCTGAATACACATTCAATGAATGTAGAGAGATATTCATGCAAATGGGTCATCCTGACAATTTTCCGAAGAAGCAGTTTTTCAGAGCAAGAGTCTATAATCGCTGGAAGCTTTTATGTTATATATTCCAGCACTGTATGTCTATAAGAGGTGCAGGATGGAATTCTTTCCCAATTGATATAGCATCTCCGATTGTTGCTCTAGTCACAAACAGGAGATTTAATATGGCAAAGTGGATAATGAATGGTTTTATTTTCAATCTGGAGAAAGGGAAAAGAAACAAGTATCTAATGTATCCAAGATTTCTTCAGTTGATTATTAATGAAGAATATCTAGACATTCATGCATATGGAGTTCAAGGTGAAACTTTTGAATTAGAGAATATGTCTGAGATGGTATACAAGAAGTTAAATGTGATTACTGGAGTAGAAAATGTACCTTTATTTGAGTACATAAGGAATGTAGCTGATGATAATGTTAACATTAATTAGCAACATTTTCATTTATCTGAAGATGAACCAGTTAATACTAATGATTTGATTGAAGATGTGATGGATGAGATAGTTAAAGAATCTGAAGAAGAGAATGATGAAGAAGAGAATGATGATGAAGAGAATGATGATGATGAAGGGAACAATAATGATAATGATGAAAACAATGATGATGATCATAATCAAGGTGGTAATCAAGGAGATGGAATAGAAGGTGTTGAAGCTGAGCAAAAAGTTGATGAAAATATTCAAGAAATGGATAGTAAGCAAATTATTTTTGATCAAAGAGTTGAAAATAAAAGAAATAAAGATGAAAAAGTTAATGCTAAAATGAATGATCAACAAGATAATGATCAAATTGCAACTGAAGATGTTGAAAATGTTGATTTCAATCAAGCATTTGATTTTGATTCTTTATGAGATGAGCCACTAACAGAGAATGTTATGTCTGTTGATCAAGCTAAGAGTCCTGAAGTTGAAATTATTGAAAAAGAACAAAAGACAGAACAATTTTCAGATGTTTGTGTTCAAACTGATCAGAATGATGATGCTGATGAACTTGAAGAGTTGAAGTTAAGGATTGTTTGTCAAAATGAATAAATTGAAAGACTGAAGAAAGAAAATGAAATGTTAAAAGCAAATGATGAATTGAAGAATGTCATGATGGAAATTCTGGAAGAAAAAGTAAAGACTATGTTTGATGAAATTGAAAAACTAAAAGTATCTCTACAAGAACCTTCAAAAGAAAGTGAAGCGGTGATTGTTGAGAAAGAGTCTACTCAAGAGCATGAAGAAACACCAACTGTAAAGTTTTCTGAAGCTGAAAAGGGAAACAAAAGATGAATGAAGATGAAACATCTACCGGTCCAGCTAAAGTTTAAAAGTTAGTTGATATAGATGTAATTGAAGAAGAAGAAGAAGTACAAAAGAAAATTGAAGCTCTTGATGATATAGATTCAGATCTACCATATGAATGGTATGATGAAGTTCTTGAAGATGAAGATGTGTTTGATATTGTTGAATCACCAACTAAGAATGTTCAAGATGAAATTCCAATAGATTTTGAAAATAGATAAAATTATTTTATCAAGAGAAAGTATAATAGAGTTTTTCTAAACGGCCTGACTGTGACACAAATAAATGAAGAATATGAAAAATGTGTAATAGCAGAGTCATCAGCACCGGCAGATCCGAATGAGATAAGTCTAGAACATGGTGAATGGGCTCAACTAAATGAAAGCATAAATATAGATGATATTCCTATGGCTGAATTGCACCACCCAAACCCAGAAGACATGAGCATACCTACTTTAAGAATGTAGTTGCAATCATGGAACTATCCAAGGAAACGACTAAATAAGCTTCAAGGAGAATCTCTGAGAAGGTTGGTGAGAAGTTTTCAAGAAACTGAGAGGATGTACAATAAGATGATCATATTGGATATGGATAATCCTCAGTATCTAGAGATTACCAAAAGAACAAAAATGCTCAAACCTCAAGAAATCAAGTCAATGGAGTTGGTGAGAAAAACACATGAGCATAGAAAAGAACTTATGAATATGTTTCCAAGTGTTGAACATCAAGGTTATAAAGTATCTCTAGATCAGAAACAGTTGTGGAATAAAGCAAGATCCGCGGGAGATCTTGTAAGAAATGTGCTCTAAACAGGACAATCAATCTCAGAGTTGTTAAATGCAATGATTGTGCTTGATAAATCCAAAGATGTGAAGATAATTGCATGGAAGTATGATAAAATTTTTGATGCTTTTTTGGTCAAGAGAGTTAATGCTATATGTGATGTATATCATTTATACTCAAGTATCATTGCTTTACCGGTTCAAGACTTGAAAGAATTGCACAAACTTCCTTTGATCAATGAGGTGAGGTATTTGTAAAGTTACTTGATAAGGGAATATCAAGGATGCCTGCTTTCCTTACAACTCGTTGTGATCAAGAAGACAAGAGTTATTTTGCAAAAATGAAGAAGAAATCAAGAAAAGATGAGTCAAGCAAAGAAATGGATGAGTGTTATCTAGAGACATTCAGTGACAAGTACTTTGATAAAGTAACAAATCCTGGATTAAAAGTTATTGATGGTACACAATCATCAAAAACAATTCTGAGATGGTTTTATGATTCATCCTCTTTACATTTGAAGTTAGTAAGAAATTTGGAGGATTGGGATACGATATGATAAGTTTGTTTGGTGTGTTTGAACTTAAACTTCTACATCCAAGTTACATCTCATTCTTATCAAATCAATCTTTTGAAGCTGTATCATCATCTGAAGCAGAAAATTATAGAAAGTATTTTTTGACAATTATAAAAGTGATGAATGCGGCAATGAAAAGTATTTTGTTGAGGAAAGCAATGGCTTATGCCAACATTGTTAAGAAAGATATAAAAGATATTGAATTTATGAGGATATCTCGCAAAGGAGTGCTAGAGATATATATAAAAGAAAATTCAAAACCAATAGAATGTATGCAAATGTGGATATTGCTGGATTATCAAAAGAAACATTGTTGATTATGGAATCAATGGAGATCAAGACAAATGAATCAAAGCCTGAACAAGGAATTTTAGCTGAAAAGTTCAAATCTTTAATAAAGAAAGCTCTCAAAGAATTAGAAATGTACAAAGAAAAGCCAATGTTCAAAATAACAGAAGAAGCTAAAGAGTATTTTGGCTGAAGACAAATGCAAATCTTAGGGGGAGTATTGTTAGAAACCTAGAAAGATTAGCATTTAGTCTTTAGATAAGTTTTGTCATAGATTAGGGACTTATTGTGTAAATATATGTTCCTTTTTGTTTTTTTAATTATTAGTATAAATAGGATTGCTATGTATATGCTAAAAATGAACTTTTAGATATTTTCTCAATTTGCACTTTGTAATCCAGCTGATATCAATGAAAACTCTATGAATTTTTCTAATATTGTGTTTGTTTGATTACATTGTTTATATTATTGTCAATGCTTGATATCAATCACAGATTGATCCATTTGAACCTATCAAACAACAGAATCAAATATGTTTTCCTCTTTTTTGAGTGTATTCCTTATGAATTCAAAGTCTAGAGCTTCACAAACGATGGTATGCATATATGTATAGTTGCAGTTAGTCTTCATTTTACTGTTGTGATTATGTAATCAGGAAATTATTATTTGAAGTGAAATTAGAGGTCAAATTTATATATTATAAAAAGTCAAAATAGGTAGAAAATTTGATCTATTAAGGGTGTTAGGTTTGGTGATATAATCGTCGTTTGTATGGGCATAAATACCATTATGTTGGATCAACATTTCAATATGCCTATTGTGTGTGCATATTTGTTTTCTTTCTATATTTGGTTCTTAAGGGATCTTTTCACAAATATGTAGAGAACCCAAACACTTTGTTCATCCAAGATGTAATCAATCTTTGATTTTTTAGCTTAAAAAGTGGTATTCGAGCAGCCAAACCAGCATTAGGATCTGAAGTTGATAAGAAAAAGAATAACGTGATAATTGCAATGCAATAAAAACAATTCCAAAAACATGGTTTTGCAAAATGCTAATCTCACTCGGACAAATAAATTTAGAACGGATTAAAGGTTTAACATGTTAGAGTGGATATGGTTAAAAAGACATGTATTTAGACACTAAAGTCAGAATTTGAATATGTAAAGATGGGTATTAACGAGTCACGTTATGTGAATGAGAGAAAAATTAGTGAGATTGCACCACGAGTAAGCAATCTCATACATGCATTGGATGACAAAAGATTGGTTTGAAAATTTTTAGGTTCAATACCAGAAAGTTTATACAAATTGTTAATGGAATTGAGCAATTTGTTGATGTTAATACAATGTCATTCTATGAAGTAGTAGGAATATTAAAGGCTTTCAAAGAATACACTAAGAAGCAAACTATAGAAGAAGATGCATCTAGTACACTTCCATCATTAAAACCAAATGGACACCATAAATATGACATTGCGGTTGTGAAAACTCAAATCTAAAAGACAAACATGACCAAGGCAAGGTCAGTGTTTTAGAAAAGACAAGGTGATGGTCGAGTACAACAAGACAAATCACATAAGGTGTCACAAGTGTAACAAACTTAAACATTACAATAGTGATTTTCCAACATGGAAGAAAAAGGAGGACCCGGTGCGAGAGTAATGATCCAAAATTGTTATGAAAACAATCAGGGTCGAAAAGAAAGTTGAAGATCTTTCTTAAACTAAATTAGTTTAAGGGAAATATCCAAGATTAATCCAAAATTAAGTAGCTAAATTATGTTATCTTTAGGTTAGAGTGATAGTTTGATTATAGGTAAGTTATTTATAGGGTAGTTATGATGGTTAACTTGGGTGTTAACTAACCTGGTGTAACCCATTGATATTTACCCGCCAATTCTACACTTATGAATATCGCGTAGAATCCTCATTTGATACTTTGTTATATCCGATATATATAAGAGCCAAAACTCTACTAGTTCATATCTATATTCCTTACAAAGTGTATTTATGAATCTTGTGTTCATGTGTGCATTATTAATCTTCTTTTTTGAACGGCCAACTAAGCCTGGCTACCTGGGGTGCCCTAATGCGAAACGGCATCCATACGCTCGCGAGCACAAACAACGTTACGTAGCTCAAACCCACCAACCATCAATTTCGGGGAATACCCGCCATCCAAAGACACTGTGGTAAAACCTGACCCACCAACAACATTTTATTGCTGGTAAAACTCGAACTCACAACCTCGTTTAGAGGAAGTCATGATGCTACCACTCAACCAATTTTTTTGATCTCAACATTAATTGGTTTCTAGAACCGTAAGCCATAAAACATAAACATTAGTGTTGGACTTTTGTTCCATTATTTAAGCGCCTTATTTATGATGAGGGAATCACTGTATTTTGATCTAAAATAAATAAACAACATTGTTATGGTATTCTACAAAAGAACAAGCTTGCTGCAAGTTCTCTAAATGTTGAATTATTTTAGAATGAAAATAATGAGGGATCAGCAATTTTGATATACTAATTCCCACTGATTTTATTAAACCATGAAACGTCCATTGTTGGCGGTTTCAGTCCTACGCACCTACACAATCAAACGAACAAGTGAAGGGAAAGCGGTCGCAGGCTCGCAGCTGCTAAAGTCGAAGCAGCTGAACTCGAAACAGCTACAGCTGCAGCAACTACAAACACGACACATGTTCTTGAGATTTTTCTGCTTTAATCGATTGGTTAAAGGGGTTACAACTCGACATCTGGCCTTTATCTTAATCCTTCACCGGTATGAGTATGAATAAAACATGATTATGTTAAGAGAGTTAAATAGACGCAACATTTTTAGATGAAATCTATGCTAGTTAACGTTATAGGAAAAAACAAAAACTATGTTAACTCCTCTTTTGGAATTTCACCTGGAAAAAAACATCCAGTCAAAGAAAAACCAGTTTATCACAAATGGTTATATATAGGGATGAGGTCTAACTTATTTATATGAAAACATGTTTTATTGAAAAAGATTGAAAATGCAACTTTTGGTACAAAACGTTTCAAAGTAGGCAGTGTTTTCGAAATGATGTACCTATATTACTATTTTTAAGAAATTCATGTCAATTGCTAGCCATATTGCAGCAACGTCATGCAACAACTTTTACTCGCGTGCCGCCTTTATTCCCAAACAATGATATCATAAGCAAGAGTTAATTCTGTTATTAAGAGTAATTATGTTCTCTTCAACACTAGTAACACCTATTACGGTTTAATGTTGAACACGACAAGTTTTTATACCAGTGAGACTTGTTTGTTTAAGTGATGATATTTTTTGAAGTTGCAGTCAAACTTTAAGTGGTGTGATTTTAAATTTTAAGGATAACTCAGTGGACTAAAGAAAATGTGAGTGCATCCTATAGTTAAGTTCATGAACCTCATTTTCCCCACATGTCACATATTAAGTTCATAAAGGTGTTCCCTAAAATTTCCAATAGAAAGTGTCTTTGTGGATAGAGTTAGTGAATTGTTACTATATTTGCTATATTTTGTTTAAGTTTGTTTTTTCTTCATGAGGTGTCAATTATAGACCCCTAAACGAACGAATGAACACAAACAATAATAAAATAAACCAAAAATCAATGAAAATAGAGTTGAGCAAAACCTGTTATGATCACAAAAAACAACTGAATATGACTTACAATCAAAACAAAACAAATTAACTAAATGGATCTATCTGATGCTCGAAGGCTAAAAGTTCGTATCAAGAAAGAAAAGGTATCAACATCATATAACTAGGGAGACCAAAATCTATACAATCAGTTGTATAGGTCTACGTCATGATATAAGTAGTTAATTATAAATTGTAGAGACGTATCGGAAGACTAAACGGTTCATATCAAGGAAGGTTAAGATACCCATACTTTAATTATGATCACAATGCTTAAACGAGTTATATTCTTTGTCCAATTGATTAAGCAAGTTTACAATGTTATAATATTTAAATTAGTTTTCTTATTGTGTTCTTTGTTTGATGATCAATTTCTACTTTCTAGTGATGGGGATAAAAGGGTTTTTGTTTTTTTACCTCTAGCCTTTAATCTTTATCATGCCGGCCCATAAGCTTATTAAACAAGCATGGGTTTTAAGCCCAAACTTTTAGGGCTCAAATTTTTAAAACTTGAGCCTGATTTCTTATTTCTTCTAACATATAGGCCTATAGGGTAACGACTCTTCACACATTCACACATCTCCAATTTTCAATTTAAATTTGAATATTTGATATAATAAATGTCTTCTTTTTTTGGTAATACAAGGATTTGATTTCTTGAAATCATAAATATCCTTTTCCACCCTCCACATACACTCACATCCTTGTATAACAAAAAACCTATATAACACATCAAGTTTAAACGCTAGAGAAACAAATTTGTATCAAAAAACACATTTTATGATTTGCTGAAAGATAACCCACCTCCTATTCAATGCCTACAATGCTCGTGCTTAAACACAATGTGTGGCCGTTGGTTTTTCTTCTTTTAACCGAGTGAGTTGAGTCTAGTCGTTCGCGAGTGTTCAACACATTATTCCATATATTAAAGACCAACTATGGTGATACAGTGGCTTTTAAAATTCTTGAATTTGGACACAAACTTTTTTTGTTTTTGAATTTTTTTTCACAAAACACTTTCTGTTATATTAATTTCTATATAGTATATTTTTTAGCCCGGCACACGTGTGATTGTTTTGACGTGGTCTTCAAAACTAAAGCAGTGTTTTTATATTGGTTAGAGTATTCTTGAAATTTCATGGTATATTTCTAGCTTTTCTTTCTATTCTTTTCTATTTCTTTAAAGTTTACTCTTAATATTTTAGTTAATTATTATATTAACGGACTAAATTTGTAATACTACATCTACTTACGCGACCTTTTATTTAATTGTTTTATTTTTTTGGTTAAACGGTTTTTAAAGTTTGCTTTTATATTTTTTTAATGTTCATTTTTGCAACAACATAATTTCAGCCCATCATGTCCTAGTTTCTATCCACCTTTCGGTGTTAGAAAAACCTAATTGTCGTAACGTACGGTAACCTCACTAGTTTAACTTAATTAAACTATTTCAGCCCATCTTCTTATAGTTTATTGGGTCTAAATTGTTGCAAGTGTAAGGTCAAATAATATATAGGAGTTTAAATTATTGTTGTTCAAAAAACAATTAAACCACTTAAAATATAAATTAAATTATAAATAATTTATAGTAATATATGTATATATATATAAATTTAGAATTATAATTTCAGATTTGTTTACAATGTTTTGAAGCTCGGATAAGTTCGGCTAGTCCGACCAGCGGACCAGTTAAGCGTCCGATTTTGTGTCCAACCAAGTTCTAAAAACATTGTTTATTTATATTGTATAATATAACTTTATTCGCCATATAAGTATATATAAAACATTTTAATATATCTAATATAATAATTAGTGTTGTTGTTATTTTTGTTGTTTTTATTATAATTATTACTATTATAGGTACTACTCAACCACAAAAAATACTACTACCACTACTAGTATAACATTACTTTTACTATTTAAACGTCAATTTTATTACAAACTACGGTTACAATGCTCAAGCTCGTTCAATGGGAGATGTTAGGCTTGACCCGTTTAATATGCAAGTTATGTTAGTTGACCTAAAACCTTATTATTTTTCTATCGTATCTCGTGTCATGTCAAGAATATTCGCACCTACTATGATTGTGTGTCTACAAACATGCACATAGTATACACATATATTACTACAAGGATTGTACTCAAATAAAAAAGCTCCTTAGGCTAAAAAGTCTAAAAATGATTTTTAGTCATTTATAAATTTGCTCAAACAAACTTCGATAAACTCATTTAGCTATTTTAATAAAACAAGCTCATTAATCTCTATGATCTTAGCTTTTAAAGTTTAGTTTTAAGGTTTAGGCACCGGCTCGTCGAACACTATGATCTTAGGAGTTATTGTTTGATAAGCTGGTTCCAATAAAATTAAAAATACCAATCAAGATTTGTTTGATTTTCTTCATAGAAATTTTAGCCTAAACATCTTTTGTAAATAACTTCACCCATTTTGGTCATCATATCACCATCATCTCCTTCAATATTTTATAACAATGAAGTTGTTCCAAAGTTCCAACACAAATTGTTAATTTAAGTAATTATAATCATAGTGCAAAACTTTTGAACTTTTTTATAAGTGGACCCCATTCTCATACTTTATAGCTATGTGTATACGTGTGTATGCCCCAAATCTATGCATATATACATGATCTACACAAATGATAACTCCAAAGATTCTAAACACCCTTTCCGGTGCCTACAATTACGGGCCATTTTGATGGTATTCAGATTAAAAAAACACAAAAAAACACAAGGTAAATAGAGAAAGATGATATCCATCGATCATGTTGTCCCAAAAACTAGATAATGTTGAAGATTTTGGGGCCTCAAAACCACCAAAATAATCCGTGAAACCTACAAACATTAGCCGTGAATTTCATAGGCCCAGCCCCCCCCCCCCCCCCCCCCCTGTGACCCTTTGACACATAATGACAAACACTTTGTGACAAAATGACAACACAAGTTTGTTCTTCTAACAATATTGTTTCACATGTCAAACATACAATTTTTATGTTTGGATCTTCACTCTGCTACATCGCTTTCCCCAAGCTAATTTGGTTTTTAATATTATTGTACCATCTTTACTGCACGATGTGTAACTTGTTTATACATGCTAGCTCTGATTGCTGTTATGGGTTGTTCGCGATGGTTTTGTTATAGACCATGTGATCATCTCGATCCACAAGTAGATAGATTTGTTTGTTATGGGAGAGGTCAAGAATGTTTTGGGACTGGTCATGTGTAATACAAGAGTGTAAAAATAACGTTGGAAAATTGCTGAAAAGTTAAAGGAACTTCTATACGTCTAGGAATTGTATTTAGTCTGAATGCAAACAATTAATCACGGATGTTTATAACTAACTGTTTATGTTCTCGTCGGTTGGTTTTTAGTTGCATTTTATTTGTTAGGGATCAAACGATATGTATTACAAGGGGAATAACCTTTGGTTGAACACGTTAAAAGTGTTTATAAATCATCCAAAATATTTGTTTTATCATTGCAATAATTTGTTTTGGAAGCATATGCAAGTCAGTTTCTTTTTGGCATTCTTCATATATTTTGAATTTAATTACACGAATTATCCATATGATTATTTTAGATTTAATTACACAAATAATCCATTTGAGTATTTCAGATTTAATTACAGGAATGATCCATACAAATTGTCTATATTGCAGGTTGGTCATTCTTAAAAGGAAAAAAATTAAAGGTAAGGGTAGGGTTATAATCAAAATAGTGTTTAATCTAAAAAACCTAATGAAGATTGTGGCTTGATACGTGTCATTCTATTGTTTTATAAAGGATGACATTTTAATCATTATATCAAATTCATCAGTTTATTGTGTCGTATATGTTTATTCTGTCAAATATCAGTTCATTGTGTTATATATAAAACATCATTTCTTATATGTATTAATCATTGTGTTTTACGTTTTAAATAATTTTGTGTTATTTTTATCTATCATTATTTCTATAGATTATATAGACTTGTTATATATCATTGTGTTTTATAATTATAAGTACTCAATGATATACTTTTATCAATGTATTTATCAAAACTTATAGTCTCGTAATGTTGAAAATAACACAATATGTTATTTTTGTCATTGTTTTTATACATTATATAAATTCGTTATCTATCATTTTGTTTTACAATTAGAAGTATACAATGATATTATTTCACGAATGTATTTGTTAAAACCTATAGTGTTCAAGATAACACAATAACGATTAAAAAAACACAATGAGACATTGTATTATTTTGTTATTATTATTAATATATTAGATTAATTAGTTATTAATTTATTATAATGTTTTATATATTAGAGATACACAATAATGTTATTCCATCATTATATTTTTTTTTTAATTCATCAATTTAACAAAAGACAATAGTATTAAAAAACACAATAACTAACATAAAAATAATGAATTGTAATAGAAGACACAATAAAGATATATGAGTTTAAAAACGTAAAAATAGTTATCATCTTTTCACATAAAAATACTTTACTCATTTTAAAGATAAATATGCTCGTATTTATGGTGTAATTGTCGTGCATAAAAATTATGAACATTTTAAAAAAATAAAAAATTTACAAAAAGTCAACAAAAGTGATTCTTTCTAAAATAATACACCTACAAATTTATCACAATCATTAATTAAAAAATAATAGTATATATTATTACTTCTTACAATTTTTAAGTCTATTTCTTAAAGGTAATACCTTTAACGATATAAAAAAGAAGGTAACGTTTCCGAATAGTTTGGATTCACTTTAGATAGTTTTGAAAAACAAGTGTTTAGAGTCGAAGCTTTGGCGATTGAAAAACGAATAACAACCTAAAATAAGAAAATTGAGTAATTGAATCATATAGATTTAACATTTTTTTTAGTTGTGTTTACTTTTTTTTACCAACAAACAAACACACACTCCATTATACATCTGCCTTACTTTCAAAATCATCACACTTAATTATTCATGAGCATTTTTGTTGATACTTGATAGTTAACTATTATAACCGAAATATATTTGTTTTTTTAGTTGTATAATATGAGGGTGGGCGATGGATGACACGTAACAATGCATAATTGATGGTGTGTTTCAAGATCATTGATTGGGGGCTGACAAGTCTAAGAGAGAAATAACAAGGGTCACGAGAGCTCTCAAACTTCACGTGCATTTTTATTATCATTTTTAATTATTATCATTTTTAATTATTATCATTTTTAATTATTATCATTTTTAATTATTATCATTTTCATTTTCATTTTCATTTTCATTTTCATTTTCATTTTCATTTTCATTTTCATTTTCATTTTCATTTTCATTTTCATTTTCATTTTCATTTTCATTTTCATTTTCATTTTCATTTTCATTTTCATTTTCACACAAAAGGACACCTTTAACACTAAACGTAATTTCATTAAATCAATTCCTACCCTACCTAAAACTGCCTTCCTTCATAACATGTGCTCGTTTCTCTAGTTTCATGAGCAGGAATTGACCCATCAAAAACAGTCATATATGCACTTTGTGCATTGGAAGTTGTACCTTCTTTACTACGGGTTCTATTAATTGTACCTATGTTATTCTTGTTTGTTGCGTCTCACTCCTGTCCAACTTATAATATCAGTAATGTTTCTGTTTAACAACACTAAAAGAGAAAAAAAAAAATATTTTGATTTAGTGTTTTACCTAACCAACCTCATATATAGAGCATCTACAATGCTTTCAACCGGATGAAATCGGACACTAAGGTGGCAAACATGAAATCCAAACGTATCATTACATATATGTATGCACTTATTTATAAAATATGTATGGAAAACAATTGTAACATCCGAGAAGAAATTAATGAGTGTGTATGGATGTTTACAATTAATTAATCTAATCTAGCAACGGACATGTTGAATTTAACTATTTATAGGTGTTGAATTGCTTAGTTTTACTTTTATGAATTTTCTTGGCGAAAGAATCAAAAGAAAGAAGCGAGTCCTCCATTCAGTCATGCTAGGTCATGTTATAAGTTTTTTTATAATTAAACACATTTAAAGCAAATGTGATTTATTTCTTTCAAGTCAGTTGGTTATATTATCACTAAAATTAATCAGCATGCTTCAGTAATTTTGTATGATCGGTTTAAATGTTAGGTATATACAAACATGTGAATTTAGAAGTCACACATAGGGGGTTGAATGGTTGATGAGACCTCAAATAAGTTGTATAAAAATTAGTATTTTCTTTTACAAAAATTTACTTCACGAGGTCCCTTAAATATCAAAATCATTAAACTTAGTAAAAGTATAGAAACATATGGAGTACAAGTCTTTATCTTATTTTAATTTGACATAAAGTACACACAAACTTTGATTCCATGCCATTAATTACACCAACCACAAAGAAAATAGCAGTTTGTAGGAAAAATTGCCACACTACTTGGACTAGAAGATTATGTAGTAATCTTTATAGTAAGAGCTATATAATAACCTTATAATAATTACATTTGAATCGGTTAGATGTGTGTTTACTTCAATTGAAAAAAAACATTTTAATGGCTCACAAATTTTATTTAATAGGTAAGTTTCAGATACTATCTTTTATTTAGTCAAAACTTTTAATAGCTCAGCATAAGACTGTCATAAAACCCCTAAACTAACAATCCTAAAATCATGACCTGCTGAGTGTTATTTGTAACTAGAGCACTAAATAAGTAACATGATGGATAGTCTTAATAAGTTTCCTCTAAGTGCTTTCATGGAGAGACCTATTCGAAAATCATGTTTTAGGTAAAGCTTGGTAGCATAATGTGGTATCATAATGAAAGCAATCTATCAGCTTCTAACGTTTTCTTTTCGTAAGAATGGTAATGAGTTGTTACAATTGTGCAATGTCATATTAAGTCACTATCATGACATTAATATTGTGTCATGTCATGTTATTTAATTTTGAGTCATTAAATTATGTGTGGTTATATTTGTGCAATACGATATCATGTTCGTGTAAAAACATTTTGTAGTATTATATTGTAATTATTCATGTCACGAAACGATGTTCGTTCAAAAGCATTTCATCATCATTGTAAGAATTAAGAGTAGGTGAATGGCTTATGTGTAGTTTTATAAATATGTAAACTTGTGAATAGAATGGAGATCTAAACTTCAATAAAAGATGTAGATAAATTCAATAAGATCCCTCAAATTAAATTGATGTTGAATATCAGTCAATATGTATGCATGTTTAAAGTTATGTCCACTAAGAATTAATAAAATACATACTTAAAGGTCAACATATTGATTCAACTACATAAGATGCCAACACACACGTGTTACCACTTCAAAGACCTCACCAATGAAGGGATGTAAAACCAAAAGCATAAGATTTTACATATATCAATGGAAAGATCATCAATTAACACAATCAAAGAGAAATAGATAATATGCAACGAAATAAAGCTAATGCAACACTTCTATTATGTTGCATTAGATTTTGAAAAGGTTGCATTAAGTTTTATAAATGCTGCATTAGCTTAAATCAACCTTTTTATCAAAAACTGCATTAGATGAAGTTACATCATTATAAAACAATTTTTTGTTCGATAACGCAACTTTTTTGTTAGCTAATGCAAACTTTTTATTAGCAAATGCAACCTTTTTTGAAAAGTTGCTTAAAAAATATTGCATTAAGGTCATTTTTCTAGTAGAGTAATTAAATTAGATAACAACGTTGCATAGAATTTAATCTATCAATTTCTTAGAGAGTATCAATAGAGATAGAATATTGACCAATAATCCGAAGATTATTAGGTCCATCACTAACGATGTGTTGTATTGTCATATGAATATCCAACATCTTTCATTTCAAGTATATATAGTAAAAGTGTGACTCAATGCTCATTATCTTCAACATTGTACTTTTAAACCTCTTCTTTAATGTGTTTGATCATCATTAAACTTTATGAAAGTTAGATGATACAACATTAGAATCAGGAGAACTTTCACTAGAATACCTTATTGTTCTTCAAAGACATGACTTGCCGAGAGCAAGATTAGGCGAATACTCGTAAAAAGTGAAAACTTATGTTTTTATATATTTTGATAGACATACAGAAGTCACAAGAAAATTTATCTTAAAAGTATCCATTTACTATGTTTTCTTAAAAGAAGTTTTAATAAATTTATATGCCATTTGTTTACATATGTACAAAACTGACATTTTATTATATCACATATAAACAAAGCACTACTCTAATCATGTTTCCTATGTTATTTTAGTTATTAAGCAATTTGTTTAATAAAGAAAGAACCACAAGTACAGTTTGTGAAAACTGTGGGTGCATATCATTTTCAAGCAGCCTTTTGTGCAGGCTGGTATTGCAATTGTTATATACCTTTTGCTGTACAACCTCTCAGAAAATCATCCTTGTGGGATCATCAATCATATTCAATATTCTCCCTCCTCATCATATTATTTTTTTTCTGAGATAAAATAATCATGCTGATCATTTACATTATACATTTATGTTTCTTTATGTATCAAAATAAGAAGTATATTTGATAACGCATGATCAGTATCTATATATTAACAGAAATGATGTTGTGTTTATTGGTAAAGTCTTTCGTAATTAGAGTAGTGAAGTTTTCATTGAGTAGGTTGTGATAAGTTGGTGTAAATTACTTGTGTTATATAGAATTAGGAGTATATTACATGGGTGTGTGAATTGCGGTTCTGATAAAGTCTATATATCAACTTTTTATAGTCTTTAATTATATTATAAAACCGAGGATTAACAATTATAACATCCAACGCACCCGCACCCGACTTGTGATGTGACGCTTGAGAGCTGCTTTAATTTTTATGTTTTTTGTGATATATAAGGTTCACGTAGTGGTAATTAAGCACCTGATTTTTATCTAGTAGTAGTTTTAGGTTTGAATCTTACTTTTACTAGATTACTAACCTCTTAAAGATCATTTGTCTAACATAAGATGCGATTTATTTGATCTAATTGGTTATCAAGGTATTGATAGCCGCCAGGTCCTTGAAATTACTGGCAATGGGTTTCATAGCCACAAAAATAACTTCTTTGGTGAAATCATTTTTCAAGTGGTCCACCTACAACGGGTCAGCGTCATACATCCAAAGCCTAGATTACAACCGTAAACTGAATATACCGAATAGAAGCTGGTAATATTATTATTATTATTATTATTATTATTATTATTATTATATTATTATTATTATTATGAAAGAAGTTGTGTGGTGGTTTATGCTCTTGATCGGAATTGAGTTAAGTCGACAAAAGTACAAAAGGGTAAACTCGAGCTCGTGAATGGTTGCATGTGAGCCTTCTTACATTGACCCACAACAACTCACATGTCCTTACTCATTTTGGCTTTTTTACATGCTTTGCTTAATGGCCAAATTGTTATTACAACTTGTGCTATACGTGGTAAAAGAATAATGCTCCTTTATGTATTGGAAAAATAAGTAAAATACTTGGTATTATATTTCATGTTTATTTATAGTATTAATATTTATAAAAACGGAAGCCAAAGAAAACGAGTTTGTTTGTTTTTTTTTCATTTCGGAAGATGAAATGAACAACGTGATTGTGAAAGGTTTAGTTTATGATAAAATAGCGAATCATTTCTAGAAAGGAGTTTAGATTGGTCGTCATATTATTTCTAATTATATACGTATTAACTTCAAACTTAATTTGATTAACAACAAGAGGGAAGAACTCAATGCTTAAGGTATATTTAGTTGGTCAAGATTTTGTTATTATTATTTTTTTGTGATTATTTTGTGTAAAATTCACTAAATAACATAAAAGAAGCTTTTATTTCTTAGTCTCTACGTTTTACCTTCATCCTTGTCACTCAAGTTCGAGTCTAGCGGCTCCCATCCCCAGCAGATAGACCATTATTTTATTTTGTTTTTTTCTTTTCACAGTTTAACTAGGCAAGTCGAGATGGAATCCTACCGCGCCATGTATTTCTTTTAAAATCGATCCATTACACATCATCTTATGGATTTTGAGAGAAATTTATAGAGAAAAAAGAGAAATTTAGAGAGAGAAAGACAGAAGGCAGAGATTGATATGGGCGCAGGGAATTATTGTTTCCGCTGGCTTCATGCGATGGCGATGTTGCTTTATGTGGCTTTCTGATTGTCGCCTAGTTATGTGTAGGGTTTTTTTATGTGTATTAACGTATTTAATTAGGTGTTTTTACGTGTTTATTAATGCGAACGTATAATTACATTGAGAGTTAATTGATTTGCAGATGTATGGAGCTAAACATATCCAATTTAGGTGTTTTTCGGGAGTTATAATGAAAGCAAGAAGCTCAACGATGGAAAAAAGGCTTGGAAAATAAAATAAACAAGGCCATTTGTGGTGATGGACGTAAATTATGTCTCTATGGATATAATTTACATCCTATGAAGAATTCAATTATATAAAAGATGTAAATTAGAACGTACAACAAGAGCACAAAGTGATTTTTCTAAGGGGACATAAATTACAGCACTGAGGACATATTTTACGTCTTTATGATGTCACATGCGGAAATTCATGTTTTGTGAATATTGGAAGGGTAAAAGGGGGCTACGAATTTAAGGTTTCCCAAGTCGTTTTTAACCACAACAAGGTCGATTGAAAACACTTACGGGTCAAACTTTTCATGCCATTAATTGCTACAACATCCAATTTTGATTCCATTATGACTATGAGTGGCTAAATCACTCGTGCTCGTCTGTGGGTGTTAGGCTTGTGTTTATGAGATTTGTCTAACACTAGTTATTCTTAGTTTGGTTTGACGTTTTAATTGGCATGTTAAGCTATATAACTTCATTCATTGATTGACTTCTTTAAATGATTTGAGTTTGTTTTCAATCGTTAATCTAATTCTCATCAGTTATTGGCTTTTTTACATCATGCATATTATGGGTGTTAGATTTTGGTTAGCAAATTGGAATTAGTAGTTGTAAATAGATCCATTTTTATCACTAAAAAGATCATGTTTTGTGATTGTGTGCTAAGTACAACTTATGTTTTACAAACTTAAAACTTGGAGTGGATTATTTTCTCATTCTTAGTTCTCAAAACCAATCAAGTTCGTAATTTGCATCATTGTTTTCTAATTCAATTGTAATTCAAAGTTACTTTTATAATTAAGTTAAAATTATTAAACTATATTACACTTTTCACAAATTTCTTGTGAAAATGACTTTAATTATCATTCTTGTATAGGTAAGCTAAGTCTTAATTTTAATTTGTATTTGTTCATTGGTGATGGTTGTTATCCCTAAGACTTAAGGTACAAACTACATGAACAATGCTCGTGGTTTACTAGAAAGTCACTCAATTATGATGAGTGTACACTCATCCAAGGTGCTCTTAGATTTATTTACGTGCCCAATGGTTTATTCGGTATTCATAAGTGTGAACCCTAATAATTTTCAGTTGCAAATTTTTTTATGACGAGGCCTCATTTCATACCTGATAATGTGCCTCTACATTTTTACGGGCTGTGATAATGTACTCAGGTGCATCTGACCTTAAATGGGTCGAATAAAAGTGGCTCTATTTTTTCATTTGGGTTAAGTGCGTTCGAACCAATTTGAATACTATTAAATCAGATTGCTTATATTGATTTAAAACTTTTGGGAAGTTTTAATAAAGAACTTTTTTTTATATTCGATGTTTTGGCATAGCAGTCATTTTATTTTTAGTCATAATAAACTAGTATTCTCGAGTCTTCAAGTTAATCCTATATGATTTACCAGCCATGATATATAGTGTTTGGATTATACGTCCATGCGTCTTCTATGTGTCCCTTTGTTTTGAAATCAATGGATTTAATTATCTACGTGTTCACTTTTTGACTCTGATGTTGCTATATAAAAGCTTTTGATTTCAAAGGTTGTGAGGCTGTAATGAACCAAAAAAAATATTCATTGTTTTGATGTGGCAACCTTGATTGTTACTATGAATCTGAATATTTAGATCACTAAACTTACCAAAATCAAGTGACCCCGCAGTGGAGCACAACTTTGAATGATTATCAAGTAAACTTAATAGAAAATGAGTGTTCCTATACCCATTAACTAGACTATGCCGGCCACCCCAAGTAAGGGGTTGTTTGGCAGCCTCTTAACCAGCCTTTTAATCAGCCTCTTAATGATTTAAACTTTAGATGTCTGAATGGTTCAGCATTTTATGGTTCAGACTGTTTGTTTCGCGAGCAAATGTCTAAATGGTTCAGACGTTTGCCTCTGAATGGTTAAGTATTATACTAGTGCTAAATGATTAAGAGGTCTAGTGCTGAATGATTAAGAGGTCTAGTGTTGAATGATTAAGAGGTCTAGTGCTAAATGATTAAGACCTCTTATCTGAATTGGTCAGATATATGCATTGGAATAATTAAACGATATACTAGCTCTTAAGGGTTCATACCTCTTAATAGTTCAACACTTAATGGTTCAGCACTTAATCATTTAAAAGTTACCAAACAACCCCTAAACTTATTAGAAAATAAGTGTTCGTGTACCCACTAACTGGCCTACGCCGGCCACCCAACTCAACTCCCATGACAAGTAATATTCAAGGTAGCTAGACATGAATTCTGAACTATTATCTCTATCTCACATTGATATTATGCTATTTATCTAGGACTCTAATGTTATGATCATCGCATGCGGGCTCAATATTATTAGATGCACTCAGGGAGGATCAAACATGACCTCACATGAGACATCCAAATCCTTACATCTCTAACTAATTATTAAGTAAATTAATAATTTGATAGTAAATATGTAATAAATGTTATACAGCCTAAACAAATGGTGAAATAATAAAAATAATTCTAGTACTTTATAAAGAAATAGCTTAAGATATGTTTTAAATATAAAAACATTTCATATCTATGTGAGGTAATACAAATATAACTAACATAGAAATTAGGTGTAAAATTGGAGAGATTAATATGAAAGTGAGTTGACAGTAGAAGATGCTCTATGTTTTGCTTTTTTATTAAAGAAAAAGGGAAAATTGATTTCACATACGAAGGCAAATAAAATAATCAAAATTCTAAAACATGCATGTTTCTTTTAAAACTAAAAGGAATTATTTTTAATACCGAATAAGGAAATAATAGGTGTCTTTTGATAAAGCTGTTGGATATGGAAAATTGAAAAAATAATTTTTAAATGAATAAAACAGAATATTTTGTCACTATTAACTCATCATTATTTTCTTAACTACAACTACAATACTAGGATAAGCTGTCAATTACACTAATTTCCAGGAAACTTGAGTTTATTGATGTAGTTTTTTTTTTTGTTTTTTATCATCAGAAGACAATTTTAATTTTTTAGTACGTACATATACACATATATACGATAGATGGTGATTATGTTTTAGAAAAAAGAAACTAATAATTCTTTTTGTTGATTTAGTAAATTTGTGGATTGTCACCTTAAAAAACTACATAAAATGTGTTACACAACAATATATAATACTAACTTTAGTAAATCCGTGTATTACACGTGTTAAATAAATAAAATATTAATATAATAAATTTATTAAATATAAAATGATATTCTAAGATATGATATAATTTAAATTACGTATGAGAAATGACTATAAATAATAAAGCAGTGATATCGAATTTTTAAAATATTGTTTCTAATTTTTTTAAATAAACATTGGTTTTAAAACAAACTGTATAAAAATACATTTAAAAAAAATCTTATTAAAACTCTCAAATTTGCTTAATTTTGTTTTATAAAAATTGACTTTCTAAAAGTATTAATTTATTTAGAAATAAATTTAATAAATCTTAATAAATAGATTTATTTCTTAATTTATTAAATATTAAAAAGTATTAAAATAATATTATTAGTAATTAAAATAATTATTTAATAAGAGAGAGAGGCATGAAAATTTTGATGAGAAGGATTGTGATGATGGCATGTGGTATTTCCATTTATTCTTTTATTAAAGTAAGAAGATTATCAAATATAGTCATTTTTGGTTTTCGGTTTAGATCACCCATCTCATTAGTGTTGATAATTTATGATATGACCTGTTATTATGATATGAATAAATGGGCATAAATTTGAGTAAACGAATTTAGATCATAAATGGATGGACACATTAATCACAAGGTTAAAAACGTGTGAACATGGCTTAAACCCTCCTAACCCATTTATAACACATGTAATTGGTAATCGAGTTAAAAGGGTTAACAAATATCCCATGAAACGTCTATGATGTTTATCAAAATGATGTATATTCTCAATTTCTTTTATAATTAAATCTATTATTCTACTTTCTACACTTGGTCTCCCATTTCAAGTCTTCAATTCAAAGTCTCTTCAAATTAATAGCAATACAAGTAATCGCGTTAAATGTCTCATTCGTGTTTTTAAAATTGTAATATTTAAACACTTTAAAAGTATTGCATCTTTTGTATTATTGAACGGGTCAAAATTAACATGTTGAATTAATCGTTTTGAACATATCATGTCATGTAACATAACTATTTTAAGCATGCCCATGTGATGCTTAAGTAAATAATCTGTTTAGTTGAACATTATATCATGGTTTAATAAGCATATTATACATCTCACGTAAAAAACACAACCCACTTAACACGATATATTTTAAAAGCTTCATACTCGCCACGTCAATATCTGTCAAAATCTTCCTAAATATACAACTGTACAAATGTCATGATATTTATATAAGTCAATTGCAATAATTATAAACATCAATAACCATTCTAAAATGGAACCTAAGTTTCATACACTACTTTGGCTTGTCAAAACGACATTTTTAGTTTGTAAACTATAGTTAACTCTGTAAATGACAGTTTACACTTGTAAACTGAAGATTACAAAGATTTAACCAAATTAATAATAATTTTATTTATTTTTAGCTTTGTTACATAAATTTATATTAATTAAAAATATATTTAATAATATGTATATTGAATATAAAAATGTATAAATTATATTATATAAATAAAATGATTGTTCAAATAGAAAATAGTATATTTATAAAAAAATGTATAATGTTCGATACTTATAAATAAAAAAATACGACTTTTGCCATGGTATGTATATTTTTGGGGGCATGTATGATACCCATTAATATTTCATCGAATATTTTACTACTTACGCTGTGCGTAGAAGAGAAGACATATTTGTGAGGGTATGTATATATTACCCACATGGTTTGAGTATTAAAATTTTTGAATCGAGAACTTGTCCATAATATTTCACTATTTGCACGTATCTTACCCACAACGATGGAAGTGGTATCTCAATTTCTAATTATTATTTACTATACATTTAATATTATATATAAAACTTTTATTTTACTTTTTAATTATAAAATATATATCTAATTTATTTCATATACATAAATACTAATTAATATTTATTTGATATAACCAAAACTGGTACTAATATTTTGATTTGTAAACTGCAGTTTATAGTCATTTTAGAGAGTAAACCACGTTTTACATATTATCAACTATTATAAACTATTATAAACTGTAGTTTACAAACAGTAGTTTACAAACATCAGTAGTATAAAGTTATAATTTAAGTGCGTATGAATGAATCGATGATTCGTTCCAAAATTAAAAAGCGATGACGTAATTAAGGCACATAAACATATTCATTTATGCTAACTGATACATCTTTTTGTAACACCTATAATAAAACCAACATAAAACAATGATGAGCTGAAACAGTACTTCTGCTTATATAAATACACCATAACTTACACCCTTAACTCTCCGTCATCTCCACCACCACCACCACCGACAACCACCACCACCACCGGCAACCACCACCACCGCCGCCACCGCGGAGCCATGGGTTCTTCTTCGAGTTTCCGAAGCTTCACATTGTCGATATTAATCGCCATTTTAGTGTGGACTTCAGCTTCTGATCATCACACATGCAATGCTAGAAGAGATAGAAGCACTTCAACTTCATTGTCTAAGAAGAAATCAAGCAACCACCACCACAACCACCGCCATCACAACGGTGGCAAATCGAAGTCGAAATCGACTTCTCATAAAGCGCCACCGTCGTCATCGGCGGCCCCGCCGAAGAGTAAGGCTCCGGCGGCTCCGCCGGAGAAAGGTTACGGTGGCGGCTCCGCCGGAGGTGCCACGTATAATGTGCTGGATTTTGGGGCTAAAGGTGATGGTAGTAGTGATGATACAAAGGTTAGTTTTGGTCGTTAATTGTGTTTTATTATATGGTAATTATAATGTGTTTACACGATTGTAAATTACATTATATATGTATCTAATTATTGTAACATGACAACATAGAATTAAAACAGAGATTTAGAAGAAACAAGTCCCAACAGTTTTTTTCCATTTTACTAAATACTATAATAAAATAATAGAAAAATTATCAAAATAAAATATCTAATAATTTTTTTTGTCATAATTATACATTGATTTTAACCCCATCGATATAAACATATAAAAAGAAGGAATGAGTTGCCCACCCCAACCCGACTAGAATTTAGCCGACACAAAAAAATGAAAAGCACTGTAGGATTACAAGAATAACTAATTAGAAAACGTCACATCATCTAACCCGACTAAAATTTAGCCCGCTTTTCTCAACCCGGCTAAATATTAGTCATGCTGACGAAAATGCGACTAACTTTTAGTCGGCCTAGATTACATGATGTTTTCTAATTGATTGTTTTTTGGGTCAACGTTCAAATATTTTTTAGTGTCAGCTAAAGTCTAATCAGCTTAACTTATCTTGCTTTTTATGATTGGTTGATTTTAAAAATGTTTATTGATGTTTATTTTGAATCAAAAGCTACTCAAGATTTGATTTTACCTTAAATTATTTATGAAGTTAAATAATGTGTATATGAGTTCCTTTTTAAAATTCTTATGGGGTTTAACATCAAATTTCCATGTATCTTTATAACAATTTTGCAAATTTTGTCCGGGCACTGTCCTTTTCAAAAGAATGAATTATCATAATTCGAAAATCAATATGATTTTTATCTGGATTTTAAGAATTTAACGTTTATATTCTAAAAGTGAAAATGAAATAATTTAATTGGTGGATGTCCATCATGATCATAAATGTGAACAAAAACAAAGAAAAAGGTAAATGATTCTCTTATTTTAATTACATTATATTATTAAGTCCAAACCAGCATCTGTGGCAAACCCACATATATATATTAAAAGCTAAAAATGCTGTAAAGTTTTATTTAAAATATTTTGTATTTTGATAATATAAGTCCCATATGTCTTACAAATTAGAAGCCGTATGGTACTCTTTTTCGGGAAAGAAAAAAGTTCACAAAGCCGATGGTCAGTTCCTCGAAAGTGTGATTTATTTTTTACTTTTGGTAGCAAAAAATGCATTTATAAACTTAAATAGTGGTTTTATTTATATAAAAATAACAAAGAATTATATTAAATAAACAACTAAATCTTCCGGGCTATTACCATCATTAATTATGATATTAAAGTTTTCTGAAGTTTGTAACTACAGAGTTAAACACTTTATTGTATACTTCTCACATACATGTAACCATTTTGTAACATAACTCCGAACAAAATTTTATTCTGTCCACATTTAAACACGTTCACTAATACTTTAAAATATGAACATATTTAATATTTTTTTTTAAAATTACATCTGATTAGTAGGATTATTAATAAACAAATATTATATATATTAATAGAACTATCTATTTTATTATTTATTTTTAATTTCATTTATTATTTGAATTAGGCTTTTGAAGGAGCTTGGGCCGCTGCATGTAAAGTAAGTGGGTCAAAAATTATTGTGCCGTCATCATACAAGTTTCTTGTGGGGCCCATTACATTTTCTGGCCCATATTGTCAGCATAACATTATTTTTCAGGTATACACACTTCTTACTTTCTACCCTTTTAGTTTCATATAACTCACAAATGCCCCAAATGTTACTTTCAACCCTTGAGAAATTGTGACATTATGCATCATTTTAACGTTTGATTTCTTGTGTTTACATTGATTTGAACAGGTTGACGGGACCATTATTGCTCCATCGAGCTTCAAACCGTATGGATCCGGGCTGTTTCAGTGGATCTTGTTCACGAAACTAGTCGGGCTTACGATTCAAGGGGGAGGTACTATTGATGGCAGTGGCTCAATTTGGTGGAAAGACTCTCCGTTAAGCGACCCGTTAGATGATGAGCTAAAACTAATAGTTCCCATCAATGGCACAACCGAACAAACCACAAATTCTTCGGTAATCATTTCTTTTGACCACATGTTATTGCTAATAAAATGGACGGGTCAAACAGGTTGGCCCACTAACATTTCTAGTGAACAAAAAATACATTGCGGACGACTCTTGACCTGTTTAACTTGTTTTCTTTTTAGCCACTTTTTTACCCTTTTAACAAGTTTATGATAAAACATAACACAACCGAATTGATTCACTTATATGGCAGATTAGCAGCTCGCTTGGAGGCAAAATGCCGAGCATAAAACCGACTGTAAGTGCCCTTTTACATACCTATAACAAGTTTTTGATATAGCTTTATAGATTTTTGAGATGTGTTATGGTGTTTAAATAGGCCATTCGGTTTTACGGAAGCTTTGATGTAACGGTGACTGGCATAACTATTCAAAACAGCCCTCAATGTCACCTCAAATTCGATAACTGTGTGGGAGTCTCTGTATATAACTTCAACGCCTCGTCCCCTGCTGATAGCCCCAACACAGATGGAATTCACTTACAAAACTCTAAGGATGTTTTGATCCACACTACCCATCTCTCGTGCGGTAATTACTTCAACAAACCTAATGGTTGCATATGTAGCAGTGTTACAACACGTGAGTCGGGTAACAAGTCAAAACAAGTATGGGTCAAACACCACAAATAACTGTGCAAAAATATATTATTTCAATAATAACCTAGATTTTTGAATCAATGGCCTAGGTAGTTTTGTGTGTTAGAAATACAATTATGGTGACTGTTAAGACATGTCTGTAACATAACTTGACCCGACTCATTGATACTTGACGGGATCGAAATTGCCACATGTAGTTATATGTTAGGATCAGTTTTAAGACGTTTGTTATTTGTGCAGGAGATGATTGTGTATCTATACAAACTGGGTGTTCAAACATATACATACACAATGTAAATTGTGGGCGGGTCATGGTATCAGTATTGGAAGCTTAGGAAAAGACAACACTAAAGCGTGCGTCTCGAATGTCACTGTTCGAGATGTCATGATGCATAACACCATGAATGGTGTAAGAATCAAAACATGGCAGGTATTTAGCGTTTTTCTTGTTGTATTCTCTTTAAATAACAAAATGCACCGACTATAGGTGACACGATGGGTTGACTGGTTGAGTAACAGGTCAAAGAAAAATCTAAGTTGACATTTTGGGTCAAATTGTAATTATGCAGGGTGGATCAGGGTCTGTGCAAGGAGTGCAGTTCTCAAACATTCAAGTTTCCGAAGTTCAATTACCTATAGTAATCGATCAATTCTACTGTGATAAAAGGACTTGTACAAACCAATCATCGGCTGTTGCACTATCGGGAATCAACTACGAGCGAATAAGAGGAACATACACTGTAAAACCAGTGCACTTTGCGTGTAGTGACAGCACACATGCACAGACGTGCATCTAAATGGCATAAATCTAAAACCAGTTCAAGAACGATACCATCTTTATGACGCGTTTTGCTGGAAGACTTTTGGTGAATTGCTATCACCAACGGTGCCACCAGTCGAGTGTCTGCAGATCGGAAAGCCATCCAGCAGCCATGTTCAAGCAGATCATGACATATGTTAGTGAAGGGCTTGTGGGAGTGAGATAAAATGTGTGGTCAGTTTGACTATCTGCCCCCTTGAAATCAGACTTTTAGAAAGTCAACAAATGCATATTCTTGTAGTAATAGATTATACAGATGATAGTAGTATTGGTAGCAATCAAGATACCCATTTGAGCTAGTCTTTTGGACAGCTTTGGTGTTATATAGAGTTAAGTGTTTGTTTCTATTGGGTCAGTTTGGGTTGCTAAACATGTAAAGCTGTTTCATTCCTGTGAAATAAACATACTTAAAAATAATTAATTGGATTAAAATTAAGCATACAAATTAGTAGATGCTTTTCATATAATGGTTACAGTGGAGTAAACACTCACCTATCACTTGTTTATGTTTCTGCTGCTCTCTGAAGGTGTTCTGGTATACATTCTTCAAAGTTTTACAAATCTGAAAGTTGAACAATGACAAACAAAAAATTATTCAGAATACATATGCACACCATATGTTATTATTTACTAAATCTTGAGCAGCATCAACATACTCTTTTATTATTTTTACCTTTCGAGTATGCATTCTTTAGAAGTTTTCAGATGCGAAATGCCTTTTGGGTGGTCTCAGCTACTGCTCTTAACATGGCTTAAATCATACTATAAACATTTCAAAATTTATTAGTTATTTTCTAGCTTTTGGACGGATTCAACGTGCTGTTCATTAATAATTTTTAACATTTCCAACAAGTCAACCGACGTGTGTTGTTCAACATGGTAACCCCACACTTGCACAATGGTCTGATGTGCTCTTTGTTGGTTCAGGCTAAGATTTAAACACAAAATTGGAGGAGCAAAACAAAAGTTGATGGAAACAAACTCACAAACAGAAGGTTTTATGAAACTTGCACTACTCTTCTCATTCATTGCGAACACATAAATAAACTCACCAAAAGAATATACATACACGACCTACTACAAGTCTACATCCCACTCCTACTTTTATCCCACGATTGACATCCCACTGAAACAGAAACTCAATAACTAAATAAACTGTCATGTAGCCTGTTCTAAATGACCCAATTGACCCAATCAAGATTATTTCCTACACTCTTTCATGTATGCTTCAGCCTGTCTGTAATTGCTTCAACCTTCACGGTGGTGCGCTTGTATAGTCTGGAGTTCCTCTAGCTAGGGTCTCATATAAGAGTCCAACATCTACAGGATTTTGTCTTTAACACTCTTGAAACCATCTGTCAAACGCAAGCTGCATTTTACCCGATCTCGTCTTTATGCTACCTAACTATCCAAGATCATTTTATTAAAACAACCCAACTATTAAAGCTACTTTATAGGCTATCAAGCAAGTATACAATATCAGCAATTCGCATGGACCTAAAATTACCAAAAGTAATAAATTTAATAAACATGAATCATTCATCCTAAAACTGCAATTATCTCAATAATCACACAAATAATTAACTATAATATACACAAAATTCTATACATAATCTAAGAAAAGACCTGAAATTAAGATAACCACAAATCAAAACCTGCAATTGAGGTTCAAATTCAACGGCTACAAAATCGGACGTAAATCAATCACCTTTCTATTTACAGTAAGCATCATACAAAATCTGCAGATATTCATGGTCCATCCATCCTCTTGACCAATATAAGTTGACCAATTTCTTCAATTTGGCTTTTGATTCTTTCTAAATCAGGTAAGAATCCATACATTCAGAAAAAGTTTCCTCCTTCAGAAACACCCCAATTTGTTATCATTCCCGTTGTGTCCCAATCCTCCATCTTATATTTCAAGATTCAAAGCTTCTGATTTGAGGTTATTTGGGGTCTTTCCATCGAAAGGGCATTAGGGTTTTGCTCTTTTTGTGTTTCTGAATATAGAAATTTACGATATTTGTTTACCCAAACGTTTGTTTCAACTTTCAATCATCATTGGCTGTATATGTAGTTATATTGTGTAAAAATATATATTAACAAAAAAGAGAGAATAAAAACATATAAAAATTGGTTGGTCGGAATTCATACAATGTCAGTTGCTGACGTTGCTTTGACTCCTGTGCTCAAAAAGTCTGGCTCCGGCTGCTTCCGGAGTAGTGAATCCATAGTGATTTACTTGACAGTCGGTGGCGCTGTGATTCCGATGAGAATTATGGAGTCGGATTCCATTGCCATAGTTAAACATAGGATTCAAACATGCAAAGGGTTTGTGGTGAAGAAACAAAAGCTAGTTTTTGGTGGGAGAGAGCTATCAAGAAACAACTCTCTTGTTAAAGATTATGGTGTTTCGAGTGGTGATGTTCTTCATCTGATTCTCAGGGCTTCTGATCTTCTTGTGATCACCGTGGAGACCGCGATCGGTAAAGAATTTGAGTTTGAGGTTGATAGATTTAGAAATGTTAGGTATTTGAAAAAACTTGTGTTAGAAGAAGCTAAGGGGGTTGGGTTTGATGATGATGAAGATCATAACATGTTATGTAATGGCGAGAAGCTTGATGATCATAGGTTGATTGATGACATATGCAATCATCATGACGGAGTGATTCATCTTGTTGTTGAAAAACGCACAGATATATCAAGAAATCATGAAGAAGTTGAGGAGCAGATGAATCTAAAGAAGCCCCCAGATGTAGATTCTCCATTGCAGGCTATCGTTGTCGACCCAAGTTCAAAACTCTCTTCAGTCGTATGGAGTATGCTAGTTTCTGCGTATGAAGGGTTGCTGAACGGGAAGAAACCGATAAGATCGTCGGAGGGTACGGGAGGAACTTATTTTATGCAACATCCATCAGGGAACAAGTATGTTGCAGTTTTCAAGCCAATAGATGAAGAACCAATGGCAGTTAATAATCCTCAAGGTCTACCTGTTTCGTCGACTGGTGAAGGCTTGAAAAGGGGAACGAAAGTAGGTGAAGGTGCATTGCGGGAAGTTGCAGCATATATACTAGACCACCCCAAGAGTGGACCAAGGGTTTCCGGGGACACAACGATGGGTTTCGCAGGTGTGCCTCCAACGGTCATGGCAAAGTGTTTAAATGGAGAATTTAACCATCCACAAGGTTATGATGGTGGACCGCGAAATGTTAAGCTTGGATCTTTACAAATGTTTATGAAAAACTGTGGAAGTTGCGAGGATATGGGTCCTCGCGATTTTCCTGTGGAGGAAGTTCATAAGATCACGGTGTTTGATATAAGAACCGCAAATGCAGATAGGCATGCCGGGAACATTTTGATGAACCGCGAAGGTGATCACGTGATGTTGATCCCCATAGACCATGGTTACTGTTTGCCAGAAAACGTAAGAAACAAAATTACTTATTAAAACGACTAACACATAAATCACTATTGAAATGCTAACACTTGGTTTTTGAATTTGTTTTAGTTTGAAGATTGCACATTTGATTGGCTCTATTGGCCACAAGCCCGCGAACCATATTCATCGGAAACCCTGGATTACATTCGAGCATTGGATGCTGAGCGAGACTTGGCGCTCTTAACCTCGAATGGATGGGACCTCTCGCAAAAGTGTGCACGCACCTTACGCATCTCTACTATGCTTCTAAAGAAAGGAGCGAACAAAGGACTATGTCCTTACGCCATAGGGCGGATACTATGTAGAGAGACACTCAACAAGGAATCTATGATTGAGAAAATTATAGAGAAAGCGTGCAATATTAGGCTTCCCGGAACAATCGAAGCCGACTTCATGGCAATCGTTTCGGAGCTTTTAGATTTTGAGCTTGACAAGGTTTCGAGGGAATATCTTTGACGTTTTGGGTCTGTGTGGGTTGTTTGTATACGATGTAAAGTGTGTATGATCACTTTGTCATCCAGGCTATGACATCTTTACTATGACTTATCTTCGTTAAGACGCGGGATATCATGATTATATGAATAAATTTTGATTTTGTTTAGTTTTTATATGTACTGCATTTAACTATATTTTTATTGTAGATCTTATTTACAGCATGGATGATAAGGAATGGCGATCTTAAGTGATTGTGAGGGGTACCAATCCACCATAGATGACAATCATATATCTCATATACAAGTACAGAACTTTAATGAACTCGTTGATATGAGAAGTTGACATAAATACAACTTCTTCAAAAAACTACGTTGACTATACAACAACGTAGGAGATATACAAAGATTACATAACAATATAGTTATACTTATGTTGAAGATTGAGCTTAAGTGTGTTGTCATTTAGAGCGGTGAACTAGGATTGAACCAAGGTACATAATAGATCTAATAGTACTACGATAGCTCATTTGATCACTTTTCCAATCCGTATCAGTAAATGCGTGAAGTTGTAGCGATGAACAACATCTAAAAAGAACATCGTGATGCATGGTTCCATGTAGATAACTAATAAACCTTTGTCGTCTATGCATTAATCATGAAAGCAATGTCGTCTAATCGTATAAATGAAAAATATTGAAGAGCCTCAAAGAGTGGCGATGATCAACGTGGGAAGGTAATGGATCACCCAACAATACCGAGATTGTGGAGGAATGCGACATTGAATGTACTTTGTTTGTGAAAGAAAATAACATTTGGTGTAAGGAGTAAGTTCAATGTCAACAAAGTATGATAAGTTACCTAGATCCTTGAGAGAGAAGTGAGTGGCAATGAATGAGTTAAAGAAATTAATGGTGGAAGGATTAGGATCGATGATGATGATATCATTGACGTAAACTAGGACATATATATATATATATATAAGTGAATAGGTATTCTTGTTGATGAATAGAGATGGATCAAAGATAGTTGGTTAACAAAAAAACTAAAAGGAGGCAAGATTTAGCTCTTTGAACCAAGCTCATGAACCTTGGTGAAGGCAATATTGAATTTGCATACATGATGAGGTATGGATGGATCAAAAAAGTTAGGGGGGATCGGTCATGTAAACGGACTCGGTAAGTATGCTTTAAAATAAAGCGTTGTTTATATCAAGTCGTCATAGACACTGATTAGAGGAGCCAGCAAATGCAAGTATTAGGCATCGAGTAGTAGGTTTAATAACTAGAATAAAGATTTTAACATAGTCTAATTCAGGGCGTTGCTGATGACTTGTTGTTAGGATAATACAAAAACCTAGTTGTTATGTAAGGTAAGTTAGGTATCGTATCCATCGGGAGTATGTGGTTAGTGTTACATGATTCATTTAATTATTTAATTAAACTATGTAACTATAACTGAACCATTGTTACTGTAAATGGATATTGATGAGATTAATTAAACTAAACAATTGATTAAGAGAACAAACTAAAAAGTGATCACACCCGACTTTAGGTATGGGAAGAATGTACCTAGGCTTTACCAAATTAGAAATCACATAGACATGATTAGTTTGTTAATCCTATTGAAATATGATTACTAATTAGATAATGGGTTATGTAAATCGATAGTTAAACTAACTAAAAGCAAAACTTAATTATATCATTAATAAACATTCCTAATCAATTGTCAATAATTAATAATGCATAAACTAATAATTAGATAATTAATTAATTAGATAAAATAAAATAACAAAACTCTTTTAATCAATGACAAATAACCAAACATATAAATAAAACAATCAAAATTTTGATCCACAATATAAAAAAACAAGATAAAAACGATTCTATTATTAACCATACACCTAGTGATAGTCACAAAGTTTAATCAATTATAATAATAAAAGTTCATATACTATCATTATATAAACTTCCCTTAAAAAAATTAGAAAAACTTTTCCAATTGTGTCTATAATCAAATACATGATGCTTCAAGTTTATATGTTACAGATCCAACTATTTTCAGCTTCATAGTAAAAAAGTATATATATAGAACCCCATAAAACAATTTACTTTCGACCCCACCCGAAACACATTATAGTTTGTTTCAAGTTACGCCGTTAGTTAATTGTGCCCTCAAAACAACCGTAATTCCCTATTTATGTTACTCCGTTTGCTACAACCCATTTTCACAAGCCCATCAGTTTTGTTTGGTGGATATTCTATGATCTTTTTATTGGAGCCCACTAAATAAATTCCAGTAGGAATTAATTTGCATCCAACATCCCACGTGAACCTATAAATAATTCAACTAAGTGAAACAAAAATAAATAAAATTCTTACACGTGTGACTATGTGAGTTTCAATTTAACCTTTTGATTGTTTTGTTCAATATTATTTAAACATAGAACTAATATCGTTGATCACTTTTTTATCTACTATTTTATTATTCAATTTGTTTTTATTTAGATTAATAAGATTTCACTCATGCCTCAAATCTAGTTGAAATTTATCATTGTGGTTTCTTAAAACTCTTCAACTCTAAATGTGATCTGGTTACACATAAAATAATGCTTAAAAATAAATTATTAAGAATTATTAGTGCACAAATCATCAGTCTATCGGTTGATGAAAAACTTTAACAACTAAGCGTGCTTTTAGCCGGTCAATCGAGCCATCGGGTGTAGATTTAGTGTGATACACATTAGCAACCAACTAGATTAGGTGTATATCCGTGAGGAACAAAAATCAAAGTTTGATTACATAGACTAGCATTAAGGGTGGCTTGAATGTTAGGTTGTGTGAGTGATTCAAGGGATGTATCAGATAGGGTTTAGTTATGTTGTGAGTGAAGAAGGGGTGAGTTGTAGGTTGATGACGTTGGAAGGTGATAAGTGGGGGAGGGCACTAGGTACTGGTTTGATGAGGCCGATTGAGGTGTAGGGTAACAATGGGTTGAGTTAAGGATGTTGAGCTAAGGATGTTGTATAATGTTCATGGGTATGATGAGGTTGATAAGGGGAGGAAGGGATAAAATGGATGGTTAAGAGCATCCATGAATAGGGATTAGGAGGAGACGGTGTTGTAGATTGGTCGAAAGACTCATATGAAAAGATGTGTTCTATGGAGTGGACATGATGGGATGTATAAACATGATTGGTAAGGGGATCGATGAAATGATAGGCACTTTGATATGTCGAGTGGCCCACAAAGATGTGATGTTTAGATCGGGGTTGCAGTTTAAGATTAGAATATGGTCGTAACCATTTGTAGGAAAGACAACCAAACTCACAAAGTTTGTCACACTTGGGCGTTTTGTGAATGACATGGTAAATGGTGAATTTGAACTTGAGTGTGGGTGTGGGTAAGCGGTTGATAAGGTAGGTGGAGATGGTAAAGGAAAATGGCTAAAACTTTAGGGGCGTTTTGATGTGAGATAGAAGTGCTAAACTCGTCTTGACTATGTGAAGATCGTGTAGTTTGTCTAGCCACTGTGTTCAAGTGTGTGATAAGGAAAGATGAGGTGAGAGATACTGCAAGATGCAAGGTGAGCGGATAATTTGAGGTATTCGATTCCGTTGTCTGAATATAGTCATTGCATTTTTTAGTTGAAATATGTTTCAAAAAGTTTATGGTTACGAATAAAGGTGGTTAGGGAGTTCGATTTATGTTTGAGAGGATAAATTAATATATATTTTGTAAATTGATTGATGAATATTATTTAATATTTAAGTTTATCAAAACATTTAACTAGAGAAGTCCAAAAGTTATAATCGTAATGGTGCATTTAAAGTAACAAAAGAGATATAAAACACGAGGTTGTGGATTTTATTTATACAATAAGAATTACATGAATCTTGTTTATTTGAAATAAAATAAATGAAAAAGGTAAGATGTTTCAACACTTTCAAGAAGGTGATGCCAAAAAAATTCCTCGTTTGTCATCGAGTGAAAGGCTTGAGGTGACTTGGTAGAGTGAAGTTCACAAAGACCAAGAGTTTCCTAAAGGAGGGGTAGACTGTAAGGGGCTTGGAACGATGTTTATCATGATTAAATAGTTAACTTTGATGTGTTTAATGAGCTTATATATAAAGTATTATGTTGAATAAGTTAACTACGATGATTTGATGTTTTAAAGGTTAAAGGCAATGATTTTACGTGATTTGAAGAATGTATATGGTTGATAAATGAAGATTATGATAGATGAGGTGATAGAGAATTCAATTACGAGAACGTGGCCGAAAACGGAGTCCGGATGAATTATTTATGAAGGAAAAAGACTGAATGAAAAACCGAAAGTTTCTGGCCGCGAGAGGGTGATGACCTACGGTGATGACCTACGGTGGTGTCAAAAAGGAATTAGCAAAAGAGAGCAAAAGGCAGCCAACGTAACTTACGGCGACCAGTGACGAAAAAACATGAATAAAAGGTAGAATTTTTAGGTTTAGAAGGACTTTTCACTCTAAGCCGCCCCCAAGGTTCCCGAACGACCCCAATCGATCCAGGAGGCTTTCGGAGGCGATTTCAAGGCTCAAGATCTCATTTTTATCATTCGGTTTGAATCTTTAATGTTAGATACCATGTTTACTTTCGATTTTGAGTTGTTTCTTGTTTCCATGTCTGACTAATCCACCCGTGATCTTCTCCGGGTGGTAAGGTTTATACTATGACTTGTTCTTGATTGTTTTTTGTTAATCTTAATGTTTGAACACGGTGAATTAAACCGAGTAACATTATTAATTGTTTTGAGATTCTAAAATACATGTTTTATCTTCAATCCAATTGTTCTGAAAGTGCAACGGATTCGCTCAAACAACGGCTCAGAGTTCAAGAACCAGTGGATGGAGGCATTCTGCAAAGAGAAAGGAATTATACATCAGTTCACATCTGCCTACACTCCACAAATGAACAGAGTTGCTGAACGGAAGAACATGGGTCTGATAGAGACAACACGAAAGATGTTAGCAGACTCGAAAATGCCTATCCAATTTTGGAATGAGGCAGTTGCCAATGCATGTTACACCCTAAATCGAGTCTTGGTAGTTAAACGTCATGGTAAAACGTGTTATGAATTGCTCCAGCGACGTAAGCCCAATCTGGAGTACCTCGAACCATTTGGCACACCATGTAAGCTGCTGAAGAAAACTCAGTCAGGAAAGTTCAGTGAAAAGGCTGAAGAAGGAATTTTTCTAGGATACAACATACCGAATAAGAGAGTTTACAACAACTCAACGGGTCAAGTAGAAGTGTGGTGCAACATTGACGTTTAGAGATACACCACCCCCTGCTGGAAAAGGACCCGCATTCTTCTTCGATTATGATGGATTCTTTAAGTCCTTCAACATCCTTCTCTCCCCTCCTGATGATGAGTTATCGACCAAAATGATATACGATGTCTTAAACACACCGTCACTAGACTTAACTACATCAGGTTCACAAGGTGAGTCTTCTAGTCATTCAGGGGGAGCACTGGAGGTAAGTGACTCTTCCTCTGACGATGAAGAAGTGGAGAATGATCAGGTGGATCAAGAGGAACAAGTTCCTGCTATTGCAAGTACGCAAGCATCAGATGTTGATGCCTTTGACACTTCGGAACCTCACACTCCAACGGCTACAGATACTGAACCAGGAATTCAAAATCTGGATCAGGAAGTAGTCGTTCCCACCACTCCCCGATCACGACTTAATGTATATCATCCTCTGGACAATGTCATAGGGGATGTACAATCGGGAGTACAGACAAGAAATCAGCTATCTCAGTTGATTATGCCTCAGTCATGGAAAAAGGCTATCTTCACGACGGTGCTTATCGATGTTTTGTGTCTCAATTTGAGCCAAAATATGTAAATGAAGCCTTAACCGATGAGGCGTGGGTGAGTGCCATGCAAGAAGAACTTCTTCAATTCAAGAAGTTAGGAGTTTGGACACTAGTGGATAGACCAAAAGGTGCTAAGGTCATTGACACTAAATGGGTCTTGAAATGCAAGAAAGATGACCAAGGGGTCATAATTCGAAACAAGGCTCGACTTGTCGTTCAAGGTTTTAGACAAGTCGAAGGAATTGATTACAATGAAGTGTTTGCACTTGTGGCTAGAATGGAAGCAATTCGTATCTTCCTAGCCTATGCATCTTACATGAAGATCAAAGTTTATCAACTAGATGTCAAGAGTGCATTCCTTTGTAGGGAAATTCATGAGATAGTGTATGTCAGTCAACCCGAAAAATTTGAGGATCCTTACCATCGGGATGGAGTTTACAAGCTTGATAAGGCTCTCTATGGGCTCCATCAAGCCCGAGAGCATGGTATGAGAAACTCTCAACTCATCTTGTGAAACACGGGTTTCACAGAGGAGTGATTGATTGTACATTGTTCATCAAAAGAATTATGGTGACTTACTGCTAGTACAGATTTATGTTGATGACATAATCTTCGGTTCCAAAAACGAAGATTTATGTAAAGAATTTGAATCTGTCATGAAAGCAGAATTTGAGATGAATGCAATGGGGGAGATGAAGTTCTTCCTAGGATTACAGGTGGATCAAACACCAAAAGAAATGTTCCCGCATCAGACTAACTATGTAAGGAATATCCTCAGTCGGTTTGACATGAAGAATGCTTCAGCTGCTGGAACTCCACTTGCCACAAACCAGGATGTGACACCCGACGAAAATGTTGATCTGGTTGATGCTACAATGTATAGAGGAATGATTGGATCCCTCATGTATCTCACAGCGTCTCGTCCTGATATCATGTCTGCAATGTGTCTGTGTTCCAGATATCAGGCGAAACCGAAAGTCAACCATCTCATCGGTGTTAAACGGATTTTCCGTTATTTGAAGGGTACTCCAACACTCGGGTTGTGGTATCCTCATGATGATGATTTTGAGCTTACAACATATAGTGACTCGGATTATGGTGGCTACAAAATGAACTACAAGTCAACATCTGCAGGATGTTAATTTTTTGGGAGAAGATTAGTCACCTGGCAGTGTAAGAAGCAGACATCGGTTGCTCTATCAACTTGTGAAACTGAATACGTTGTTGCTGCAAGTTACTGTTCGCAGATCATTTGGATTCAACAGCAAATGCGGGATTACGGTTTGATTAGCAGATCATCGGTTCATCCATCAGTTGCTTTATTTAATTACTTAAAAAACGAGGGAGGAGGACAGATTAGCTAAAAGGAAAGAAATCAAATTTGTGATACTGATTCAACGTATATGGAAAATGATAGTACACAGGGAACTGATTATTTGGGACTTCAAAAGAATTTAACTGATTAAGATGCAAAACTCAAAGTTTAAGTCTGAAAAGTTTAAGCAAAATAGTAAAACTAGTATGCTAGCAAGGTAACATAGAGAAAGTATACCTAGAGGCTGCTAGTTCATTATATGATGTGTTAGTAGATTTAACACAATAGATAAGTAGACCTCATTAGTGGTTTCAATGTCAAACTAAGTTGTTCAACTTGTTGTGGGTTCCCATCTTGCCCATAGTTAACACAATCAACGCAGTTCCAATAAGGGGTGAAGAGCAAAATAAACGCCACAAATGTGTGCGGACGACCATAAAAATGAGCAAAGCACATGGAAAAATGCAAAATGCAATCAAGCTAATAACTTATGTTATTGGTGCGTTATGTGCAAAAAGAAAATAATTGCTCTAACAAGAAGATAGGTTGTGTGCCTTTCTGCCGTGTGGTGGCACTAACCTGAGGATAAGCATAACCTAAATATTATAGAATTTATTGATGTTTGAGCCTCTCTGCTGTGCGATGACACTGACCTAAGGCTTGTTGTAACACCCGCTTATTTTAAAGTCAAAGAAAGAGAAGAATAAAGCGAAGGAAAAGAAAGAAAGGCTATTTAACCTAAGATGAGGGGTTAAATATATAAAAAAGTACAAGATTTACTTTTTATGTTGTACAAAAGTAGCATGGCCGCCCATGCCATGCCACTTTTCACTTTTGAGTTCGAATTTTAGAGAGAGAAAGAGCAGAGCTCGGGTTTGAAGAAGAACAAGAAGAAGAAGTTCAAATTCAAGGTATGAATTCGTGTGTTTATGATGTTCTTGACTGGTCATATCCTCGGGTTTATGCTTATGTGTGTTTGTATGTGTTCAGGTATGTTTTTAGTGGGTTTCTAAGTGGTTGAATTCAATTTGCAAACGAGTTTGGAGGAAGCCATACTCAAAAGCTGCAAAGGTGAGTTCTAGAACCCCTCTTTTACTGGAAATGCATGAATGTATGTTTTTATTAAACTGGGTTTCGGACCCGTGCGCTTGAATGTGTGTATGATGATGTTATGATGTGATGTGTGACTAAGTTCATGCTTGATGATGTATGATTGTGTTTCTAAGGCTTAGAGGGTAAGATTTAAGCTTAGAACATGATGAATGGTGATTTGAGATTGGTGATCTGATGTTTAAGGTTCATATGTTAAGTTTTAGAATATGCATAAGTGTTGAAAAGTCAATGCGAATGGAAAGGGTTAATACGGATGAACATTAACCACTGAGTAAGCCAATGCAGATGAAGTATGTCAATGTGGATGAGCATTTGACTAAGTATATGAAATGCGGATGAGTAAGTCAAATGCGGATGACAAATACGGATGAAGTATGTCAATGCGGATGAGCATTTGACTAAGTATATGAAATGCGGATGAGTAAGTCAAATATGGATGAAAAATGCGGATGAAGTATGTCAATGCGGATGAAGCAAATCAAATGTGGATGAAGCAAATCAAATGCGGAGTCAATGCGGATGAACACTTAGAATAATTCTGACTTTTTGGAGAAAAAGGAGTAATGTAGGCTTTGACCTAGGAGATTCTCGAGGGTTATGTAAGTTGACTTTTGAGGTCATAGATGGTATGATGGGCATGTAATGATGTGTGATTGGTGCATATGCATGATGATGATGATGATGATGTTGCATGGTTATACATGATGTATGTTATGTATGTATGATGTCCTGGATGATGATGACTGAATGATATGTTTATGTTCTTTATTATGATGTATGTTTATCTTTCTCGTGGCTTTGCATGTTATGATAATGAATGAACGAATGTATTATGTAACGTAAAGTGAAAGATAATGAAAGTGGAACATGATGATGAATGCATGCATTAGTGAATAAATGAATGAATGTAAGAAAGGCTTGCAAGCAAATATATGGAGGTGCACACCCGATGAAGGTGTTAGCTCAACGGTGTGCGGGTTAGCTACCCCAACGGATGCACATTGGGGTCTTTCTTTGTGATTGACCATATGGATGAACCATTGTTGCGTGCCTTAGGTACTGTGACCACTTGGCGCCGAGCACCACCGATGAAGGTCTTTTATAGGCTTAGGTCCAGTATCATGATCATGAAAGGCATAACATATGACAATGGTATACCTGAACTTTACCTTAGGTACTGTGACCACTTGGTGCGGGCACCACCGATGAAGGTCTTTTATAGGCTTAGGCACAATACCATGAGCATGAAGGGTAAAGTTCATGGTGATGACGAAAGTAAAGAATGAAATGATGAATGAATGAAAGTATGAACGAAAGAATGACGAAGATAATAATGATATTATCTGTATGTATGTATGATATATGATCACATGCAATAGTAAAGAATGGTTATTCAAAAGAAAAGTATGTTTTATTATAAAACTAGAACTCACTCAGCAACGCTGACTTTTATGTATTTTCCAGTTGGCAGGTGAGCATTGCTGAGGATGGCATGGAGCAGCTACTTGGCATTTTGAATGGCATTCTTTTGTTATTGTTTTTGCATTGTAATGCGAACAAATGATGTTTTGAAATGAACACTTGTATTAACTTGCAAAAGCATTTGTAATGATATGAAAAGTTAGTTTTATGTTTCCGCTGCAATGTTTTATGAATGATTAAATGTAAAGTATATGTTTTATGTGCGATGATTCACCAGCTGTAAGCATCCCGGGAAAGGGGCCTTACACTTGGCATCTCTTTGAAATCTCGTAGAATAGTTTCTTCTTGAAATATACCCGTAGACCGCTCAAAAATTTCCTGAGGAACGTTGATTACCATATAAGCATGGGATCCACAAATGCTTGTTGAAATAATTAAATCTTAAATCATCACCAATGTGTGTCAAAAATCTGTGTATGGATTTAAAAGTACAAGTATACTGACAATCATCGTGAGCTGTAGTTCTTGAAAGTCAAAATCAATGTGTGCACCGGATAGCTCTAGTGTGATTTCCTAAAATTGCTATTGACTCTTGGTCAAAACACGAATCTAGCATCAAAATAGCTTATCAAAATGTCTCAAGTGATTCTGATATACTGTATGATTCCATAATAAATCATACCAGAAATGATAAACTGGAGTTGAAGTTGTGTTGTCCAGGTTGTAAAATTGATTAGAATTACTCTAATAGGTTTAAAATCCATCTCAAATCAAAAATACAAAAATGTCTTAATTTTGTTTTTTAAATTTCTAGTTTTTTATTTATTAATTTTTTAGTCATTTAGTAGTTAAAAGTCGGACTATGCATCGAAATTCAATCTATGAAACACTCACTCAAAAGGGTCACGTCTGAGGTGACCAATCGGTTCTTATGTTAAAAAGATCAAGTTTGAGGTGATCAACAGTTTTGTCAAAAGGATCACATCTGAGGTGATCAACAGTTTTTCAAAAGTTAAAAGGATCATGTCTGAGATGATCATCGATCGTAACATTTTATCTATAGTTAAAAGGCTAAGTGTTTAAAAGTGCATAAGGTAAAATTCATAAGTCATAGTCATTCGCATGACTGGACCATAATTATGGACCAGTCGCCCGAATTGAGCATGAGTATGAACCATTCGCACGATTGGATCATACGTATGACCCCTGTAACATCTCGTAGTTTCGTTAATTTAAAAAGTTAACTTGGTTAAATTATTTATGCCTTTGATTAGAATCTATGGGTTACTGTTGCTTATTGTTTTAATTCTTTAACTTAAATGTTGATCACGTAAATGATTTCATAATAATTAAATGAAAAAAAAAATCTTAATAATGATTTTTGATACTAAGAATATTAACATTAATAACAATACCTACAACAATAAATAAATGAAGGTAATAACAAGGTAAATTAAAGATGATAACAATGATTTATAAAAGTCTAATAATTGATAAGTTATAAAAATTAATTAATCTTAGTGTTTAAAAAGATTAAAGGGGTTAATTTGTCATTTTAGAAACTTAAAATGGAAGTTTTGGGCATGAAATAATAAAGCCTGAAACTGCAGGGACCATTAGTGTAAAATATCAAAACTCAAACAATCTTTTCCCCTTTCACTCGTTTTTCCGGCCGCCACTTCCGGCCAACTTCCGGCGAACTCCGGCCACCTCTAAAAACGCTTAAATCCATTAAATTCGGATCACTAACCGTTCCAATTAGACTCGTGGGTACTTTTCGAACCTTAAGTGAACATTACTTCGAGTTTAATGACGACAAGGGTTACCGATTGAACCCGGTAAACGTCGGCCTCAACACCTCAACGGTTCACTAATCAAGATTTGATAATAATCCAAATTAATCTAACATAAACAATCGTTTAGCTATCTCTAACCTATCTACACTTCCAATTTCACCTGAAAAGCAATCGGACACCAAAAACCAACTCCCGAGCTCGTCGCGATCTGTAGCTAGACGAACTCAACTTTCTTCATAATCTCACCCTCAATTAACCGAGGGCTTTCGTTCATTGGGGTCTATAGGAGCTACCTATGCAACGAATTTGATTATCATCATCGAATTCTTGTCCATTGATTCGACATAAACCGCGCTTGTTCTTCGGTTGATTCTTCGTCTGTTCATCACCAATACATCTTGAATCGGGTAATTAAATACATGTACATGCTCGATTTTACATGGGGAACAAAAGCCCCATGATCTTTACCATTAACAACATCGATTTAACGCTTAATTTGATTCAAATTCGAACTAGGGTTCTAGGGATTTGGGGATTTTGTTTATATGGGTTTTAATGTTTTAAAACCAAGATCTACCGCGGCTGAGAGCCTTGGTTCACTGGTTAAGTCTTGTTCCCCACATACATGAGGTCCCGGGTTCGAACCCGGGCACCCTCATGTAATCTTTTTAAAGCCTTTTTGGCTTAAATTAATTATAGGAAATTTATAATAATTATAAAAATGAATTTTATAAACCCTAAATATTTTAAAGTTATCTGAATATTTTTAAAAATTATTCTTGTAAAAACTTTGTAATATTTTAATATAAAATTATTTGCAAATGTAATAATTAAGTATTTTTATAATAAGTTAGATTGTTATATAATACTTAAAGACATTAAATTAATATTAGACCATATATTTTTGGATTTATCATGATAGAATTAAATATAATTTTATAAATAAAATCACAAGTTATTTACAAAGGATCAATTTCCTTAAAAATAAATTTATAAATTTTCATAAATGGTTTTTTTATAATAATTATTTAACTTTATAAAAATCCCAATATACTAATACCCTAGTTCATGTTAACTCGTTAATCTTATTATTAACCAAAATCTTGTAATAATTATATTTAGGTGCCTTGTGACGTTTTATCTTGGAACGACATATTTTTGTTCTTATTAATCTTCATTATATACTTATTTGACATGTGAGTTTTCCTTGCCCTTTTTTACATTTTTCACACTATTTTGGGGTGAAACATGATACTTATACATCGTACACTTATAAACGTTTGAGACTTGTAATGCACTTGCAATTCATCTTATATTTTGTCATGGTTATTTGTGTGTTGTAAGTGATTATATGAGATACATAGTTTGTTACAATCATTAACTATTGCTAGCCTGGCGACATCTTAGATCTTTGGGCCTGACAAGCCTATTGGTGCTAAAGTCGATGTATTGCCGACTCCTAGGAGCCGTATGCTTGTGCACTAGGGAACCAAATACACTTAGCCAATCTTTTATACTTGTAATCAAGTCAAGGTTTGGTTGTAACGATATGTGTTCTATAACCTTACTAGCTTATAACCTATGACATGAATTGCTACTTGTAACTTTCTTTTTCATATTATGTATGAAAACCTTGGAAACTCACCAACTATTTTTAGTTGACTCTTATTTTTATCATGTTTCAGGTCAGCCTCAAGTTATTTAAGTGATCCTTTTGAAGCAGGCTATAATCTAGGACTTGGACTAGATAATGAAATAAAAAGTTACATTATGTTATGTTATGTTGAACTTATTTCTTGTATAAGACTTATGATTGTAATTTCATTTCAAGACTTATGATAATAATATTTACAATTTAATATAGCGTTATGTGGCTGTGAACAATCTTAACCCTCACATCTCGACGTTTCCGCCGTCAGGTTGGGGTGTGACAGATTGGTATCAGAGCCATAACTATAGGGATTTAGGTTATTAGTAATGGTGACCTAGACTATAGCTTATGCATGAACCTCATAGGATAATATTTATATTCTTGGAAATATATATATTGTTACATGCTACATAATGCTATACTTTATGTGCAACTTGATGCCTTAGCATAGGTTGCCTTGTAATTGTCTAAACTTTGTTAGTTGTCTCCCTAAACTTAACTTTGACTCATTGACTCTCCCCGACAAATGAAACTTCTTAATCTTATTCTCGTCAACACGTGGAATCGTATACTTATGCTTAAGAATTAAATCTTTAGACTTATGTCTAATCTATGTAAATCTCATCATGGTTTTGATTTCATAAACCTAAGAAATTTGTGTGACACATGAACACCTGTATTCTGGATTTCCTGGCAAAAGGCCCTCGGGCTAAGGCAAGCATATCGCATAAATCCTACGGGACTAGTTATGCTTACCTGGGGATTTCTGGGATGAGTGATAAACCATGGTCAACATACACAAATTTCTAAGGCGAGTGGGTCAACTTACCTTGACGCGTCAACGTTTCCAAATGGTAATGCGTTACCAAATGGAACCATTCCATGTGCCTTACAACTTTTTGCCTTATCCTTGTTGAACATTAATCCTTGTTATTCCAATTCTCATATCTAACTCATTTGTATATTCCAGCATGTCTCGTCATCATGGAAAGCGTGGAAGTTCCGATCGTAAGTTAGCCGCCATGATTGCTCGACAAATGGCTGCTGTCATTCCGACCATGGTTGCTGAACTTAATAGCACCTTAATGACCAACGCTAGCAACAATGGAAATGGTCATGGAGAGAATAGCAACAATCAAAACGGGAATAATCAAACTTGCACCTTCAAACACTTCAGCTCTTGCAAGCCCACTAGTTTTAGTGGCAAGGAAGGAGCCACTGGCCTTCTTGAGTGGTTCGAAAGCATGGAGAATACCTTTATCAATTGTGAGTGTCCCGATGCACTCAAGGTTCTTTATGCCACTAGTATGTTCCAACAAGGGCTCTTACCTGGTGGAATAGCGAGAAGAGAAACCGTGGTCCTGAAGTTTGCTAGCACTTACCTGGGAAGAGTTCAAGAACATCGCCATCGCGAAGTTCTGTCCAAGAAGTGAGTTGCAAAAGTTAGAAGAAGAGTTTTGGAACTTGAAGCAAAACGATGGTGATCAATTGGCCTACTCAACTAGGCATCATGAGTTGAGTATACTGCTGCCTCACATGGTCGACACTGTCCCCCGCAACATCGAGAAGTTCAGCAAGGGTGTACCACCCAAATTCAAGATGCTGTGGTGGGTAGCCGACCCACAACTTAGAAGAAGCCATTACTATCACCGCTCAACTCACCGAGAACCATATAAGAGCGGGCACCATGTCTGTGAAGGGTGCAAAGAAGGTGGAGAAGACGGCTACCGAGGCGGTTAAGGAGACCAAAGCTGAACCGTCTAACAACCACAACAACAACAAGAAGCGCAAGTTCACACCGGCGCGTAACTATGCCGTGGCTGCACCCAAACAACCCCAAAGACAACTTGTACCTGCGGCTACACCTGTGGCACAAGTGCCTGGGGCTAGGGCTTATGCTGGTCCTCAACCGATGTGCAACACGTGTAGGTATCATCATCCGGGGAATCAACCATGCCGCATTTGCACCTTATGCGGTAAATATGGTCATTTGGTGGGACTTGCCACCGTGCACCTAACAATGCCGCTGTGGTCACAAACCGTGTTTGCTACAACTGTGGGGAACCTGGCCATTTTCGCCCACAATGCCCTCGTCTTGTGGGTAATGTTCCACAAGCCCGAGGACGTGCTTTCAACATCAATGCTAACCAAGCACAAGCAAACAACGATGTGGTGAATGGTACGTTAACTCACCCTTAAATTTTGTGATCAAATTCATTTCACATTTTACCTGTATTGTTAAATACCTTAAAAAAATTGAACAGGTATGTTCCTTATTAACAAAACCTATGCCTATGTCCTATTTGATTCTGGAGACGATAAAAGCTTTGTTTCATTAGAGTTTGAACTCATACTTGCTAAGCCACATACGAAACTAGAAAGACCTCTTACTGTTGAAGTTGCCGATGGAGAAACGATCACCGTTGACGTTATCGTTCGTGATTGCATCTTAAGTCTTGACACGCATGATTTCTTATCGATCTTATCCCTATGAAACTTGGAAGCTTTGACGTCATCATTGGTATGGATTGGTTAGCCAAACACCATGCCGAGATCATTTGTTTCGAGAAGTGCATTCGTATACCGTTACCCTCTGGAGATACGTTGAAGGTGTTCGGTGAAAAATCTTCTAAAGGGCTTAAACTCATGTCTTGCACTCAAGCCCGAAAGTGCTTAAACAAGAAGTATATGGCTTTCTTGGCTTATGTGGTCAACACGAAAGTCAAAGGGAAAGAACTTAAGGATGTCCTATCGTACGAGACTTTCCTGAAATATTTCCCGATGACCTTAGTGGTTTACCTCCCGTGCGTGAAGTCGAGTTTAAAATTGACTTGATACGGGAGCAAAACCCGTGGCCAAGTCACCATATCGGCTTGCACCATCGGAAATGCAAGAACTCTCTTGTCAACTGCAAGAGCTGTCCGAAAAAGGCTTCATCCGTCCTAGTTCTTCGCCTTGGGGTGCACCTGTTCTTTTCGTGAAGAAGAAAGATGGATCGTTTCGTATGTGCATCGATTATCGCGAGCTTAACAAACTTACCATCAAGAATCGTTATCCTCTTCCTCGCATCGATGACTTGTTTGATCAACTTCAAGGAGCTGTCATATTCTCGAAAATTGATCTACGTTCTGGATATCATCAATTACGAGTTCATGAGGATGACATCCCAAAGACCACTTTTCGTACTCGTTATGGACACTATGAGTTTATGGTGATGCCTTTTGTTTAACCAATGCTCCTGCTGTCTTCATGGATCTCATGAACCGAGTATGCAAGCCTTATCTAGACAAGTTTGTGATCGTCTTTATTGATGACATACTTATCTATTCCAAGTCCAACACCGATCATGAGCTGCATTTGAGATTGGTCCTTGAGTTGTTAAAGAAAGAGCAATTGTACGCAAAGTTCTCGAAGTGTGATTTCTGGCTCGAGGAAGTTCAATTTCTAGGACACGTGGTGAATAGCCAAGGAATTCACGTTGATCCTGCAAAGGTGGAAGCTGTGAAGAATTGGTGTGTTCCTACAACTCCTACCGAAGTTCGTTCTTTTCTTGGTCTTGCTGGTTATTATCGGCAATTCATTGCCAATTTCTCGAGGATCGCGAAACCGCTCACTACTTTGACACAAAAGAATAAACTATTTGAGTGGGGTTCCGAGCAAGAAGAAGCTTTTGAAGCGTTAAAGCATAAGTTGTGCAATGCTCCTATATTGACCCTACCCGATGGAAACGACGATTTCACCGTGTATTGTGATGCATCTAAACAAGGCCTTGGTTGTGTTCTCATGCAACGAGGGAAGGTCATAGCTTATGCGTCGAGACAATTGAAGGTTCACGAGGTGAATTATACAACACACGATATCGAGCTTGGTGCTGTTGTATTTGCTTTGAAGATTTGGAGGCACTATCTGTATGGTACGCAATGTATAGTCTACACCGATCACAAAAGCCTTCAACACGTTTTCAATCAAAAAGATCTCAACATGAGACAACGTCGCTGGGTGGAGTTGATTAGTGACTATGATTGTGACATTCGTTACCATCCTGGTAAAGCAAACGTTGTAGCCGATGCACTGAGCCGGAAGATTCACAACAAGATGATTTCATTCCAAGAAATTCGCGATCGACGTCAATGGTTTGACACCTTGGGTGAGTTCGATACTGAAATCCGATTAGATGTCAACGAGACCACCGTACTACTACAAAACCTGAGAATAGATAGTGACATCGAGTCTAGTATCCTGGAGGCTCAACAAATGGTACAACGAGAAGGAAGAATGAAGGATGAGTTGGAGCATAATCTTCTAACTCAATTGGAAACAAAACCCAATGGGTTGATGTACTTCGCCAATCGTATTTGGGTTCCAAATCGCGATAATATTCGTACCTTTATATGAACGAAGCTCATCAAACTCGTTATTCTATTCATCCTGGTTCCGATAAGATGTACATGGACCTACGTGGTCAATATTGGTGGCCTGGAATGAAGAAAGACATAGCGACTTATGTAGCTAAGTGCCTCACATGTACGAAGGTTAAAGCCGAACATCAACGTCCAAGTGGATTACTTGAGCAACCCGAGATTCCTATGTGGAAATGGGAACATATATCCATGGACTTTATAACAAAGCTACCCCGAACCTCCCGAGGACATGATAGCATATGGGTGATTATTAATCGATTGACCAAGTCGGCACATTTTATACCCATACGTGACACTTACAAGACATCAAAGTTAGCTCGTATATACGTTGATGAGATTGTAAGTCGTCATGGGGTACCTCTGCACATCATATCTGACCGAGATGCTCGTTTCACTTCACATTTTGGTCGTCTATGCAAGAACTTTTGGGTACACAATTGGATCTAAGCACGGCTTACCATCCTCAAACTGATGGTCAAACCGAGCGAACGATCCAAACTTTAGAGGATTTGCTACGTCTCTGTGTTCTTGACTTTGGTGGCAATTGGGATACGCATCTACCGCTCGCGGAATTTTCGTATAACAATAGTTACCACTCGAGTATCAAGATGGCACCGTTTGAAGCACTTTATGGTCGAAAATGTTGTTCACCGATCTGTTGGACCGACATTGGTGAAAACTTCATCACTGGTCCTGAACTTATACAAGAGACGACCGATAAAGTGTCTATCATTCACAAGAACCTCGAAGTGGCGAGAAGTCGTCAAAAGAGCTATGCTGACAAGCGACGTAAGCCATTGGAATTCCAAGTTGGGGAGATGGTTCCTCTTAAGGTTTCACCATGGAAAGGTGTGGTTCGCTTTGGAAAGAAGGGCAAACTGGCTCCAAGATTTATAGGACCTTTCAAAATCCTGAAAAGGATTGGGAAAGTGGCTTATAAACTAGAGCTACCTTCCGACCTTAGTGGAGTTCATCCCGTATTCCACGTCTCAAATTTGAGAAAGTGTTTGGCCGACGAAAGTCTGTATGTTCCATTGGAAGATATTCAGATTGACGAGTCATTATATTTTGTCGAGAAACCTGTTGAAATCATGGACCGCATAATGAAGAAGACGAGAACCACAACAACCCCAATCGTCAAGGTTCGTTGGGAAAATAAACGTGGCGCGGAATTTACTTGGGAACGTGAGGAGCACATGAAGAAGAGATACCCATTCTTATTTGTATAGATTCATTTCTTTTAATTTCGGGACGAAATTCTTTTAAGTTGGGGAGACTGTAACATCTCGTAGTTTCGTTAATTTAAAAAGTTAACTTGGTTAAATTATTTATGCCTTTGATTAGAATCTATCGGTTACTGTTGCTTATTGTTTTAATTCTTTAACTTAAATGTTGATCACGTAAATGATTTCATAATAATTAAATGAAAAAAAAATAATCTTAATAATGATTTTTGATACTAAGAATATTAACATTAATAACAATACTACAACAATAAATAAATGAAGGTAATAACAAGGTAAATTAAAGATGATAACAATGATTTATAAAACTCTAATAATTGATAAGTTATAAAAATTAATTAATCTTAGTGTTTAAAAAGATTAAGGGGGTTAATTTGTCATTTTAGAAACTTAAAATGGAAGTTTTGGGCATGAAATAATAAAGCCTGAAACTGCAGGGACCATTAGTGTAAAATATCAAAACTCAAACAATCTTTTCCCCTTTCACTCGTTTTTCCGGCCGCCACTTCCGGCCAACTTCCGGCGAACTCCGGCCACCTCTAAAAACGCTTAAATCCATTAAATTCGGATCACTAACCGTTCCAATTAGACTCGTGGGTACGTTTCGAACCTTAAGTGAACATTAATTCGAGTTTAATGACGACAAGGGTTACCGATTGAACCCGGTAACCGTCGGCCTTAACACCTCAACGGTTCACTAATCAAGATTTGATAATAATCCAAATTAATCTAACATAAACAATCGTTTAGCTATCTCTAACCTATCTACACTTCCAATTTCACCTGAAAAGCAATCGGACACCAAAAACCAACTCCCGAGCTCGTCGCGATCTGTAGCTAGACGAACTCAACTTTCTTCATAATCTCACCTCAATTAAGCGAGGGCTTTCGTTCATTGGGGTCTATAGGAGCTACCTATGCAACGAATTTGATTATCATCATCGAATTCTTGTCCATTGATTCGACATAAACCGCGCTTGTTCTTCGGTTGATTCTTCGTCTGTTCATCACCAATACATCTTCGAATCGGGTACTTAAATACATGTACATGCTCGATTTTACATGGGGAACAAAAGCCCCATGATCTTTACCATTAACAACATCGATTTAACGCTTAATTTGATTCAAATTCGAACTAGGGTTCTAGGGATTTGGGGATTTTGTTTATATGGTTTTAATGTTTTAAAACCAAGATCTACCGCGGCTGAGAGCCTTGGTTCACTGGTTAAGTCTTGTTCCCCACATACATGAGGTCCCGGGTTCGAACCGGGCACCCTCATGTAATCTTTTTAAAGCCTTTTTGGCCTTAAATTAATTATAGGAAATTTATAATAATTATAAAAATGAATTTTATAAACCCTAAATATTTTTAAAGTCATCTGAATATTTTTAAAAATTTATTCTTGTAAAAACTTTGTAATATTTTAATATAAAATTATTTGCAAATGTAATAATTAAGTATTTTTATAATAAGTTAGATTGTTATATAATACTTAAAGACATTAAATTAATATTAGACCATATGTTTTTGGATTTATCATGATAGAATTTAAATATAATTTTATAAATAAAATCACAAGTTATTTACAAAGGATCAATTTCCTTAAAAATAAATTTATAAATTTTCATAAATGGTATTTTTTTATAATAATTTATTTAACTTTATAAAAATCCCCAATATACTAATACCCTAGTTCATGTTAACTCGTTAATCTTATTATTAACCAAAATCTTGTAATAATTATATATTTAGGTGCCTTGTGACGTTTTATCTTGGAACGACATATTTTTGTTCTTATTAATCTTCATTATATACTTATTTGACATGTGAGTTTTCCTTGCCCTTTTTTTACATTTTTCACACTATTTTGGGGTGAAACATGATACTTATACATCGTACACTTATAAACGTTTGAGACTTGTAATGCACTTGCAATTCATCTTTATATTTTGTCATGGTTATTTGTGTGTTGTAAGTGATTATATGAGATACATAGTTTGTTTACAATCATTAACTATTGCTAGCCTGGCGACATCTTAGATCTTTGGGCCTGACAAGCCTATTTGGTGCTAAAGTCGATGTATTGCCGACTCCTAGGAGCCGTATGCTTGTGCACTAGGGAACCAAATACACTTAGCCAATCTTTTATACTTGTAATCAAGTCGAGGTTTGGTTGTAACGATATGTGTTCTATAACCTTACTAGCTTATAACCTATGACATGAATTGCTACTTGTAACTTTCTTTTTCATATTATGTATGAAAACCTTGGAAACTCACCAACTATTTTTAGTGACTCTTATTTTTATCATGTTTCAGGTCAACCTCAAGTTTAAAGTGATCCTTTTGAAGCAGGCTATAATCTAGGACTTGGACCTAGATAATGAAATAAAAAGTTACATTATGTTATGTTATGTTGAACTTATTTCTTGTATAAGACTTATGATTGTAATTTCCATTTCAAGACTTATGATAATAATATTTACAATTTAATATAGCGTTATGTGGCTGTGAACAATCTTAACCTCACATCTCGACGTTTCCGCCGTCAAGGTTGGGGTGTGACAGATTGGTATCAGAGCCCATAACTATAGGATTTAGGTTATTAGTAATGGTGACCTAGACTATAGCTTATGCATGAACCTCATAGGATAATATTTATATTCTTGGAAATATATATATTGTTACATGCTACATAATGCTATACTTTATGTGCAACTTGATGCCTTAGCATAGGTTGCCTTGTAATTGTCTAAACTTTGTTAGTTGTCTCCCTAAACTTAACTTTGACTCATTGACTCTCCCCGACAAATGAAACTTCTTAATCTTATTCTCGTCAACACGTGGAATCGTATACTTATGCTTAAGAATTAAATCTTTAGACTTATGTCTAATCTATGTAAATCTCATCATGGTTTTGATTTCATAAACCTAAGAAATTTGTGTGACACATGAACACCTGTATTCTGGATTTCCTGGCAAAAGGCCCTCGGGCTAAGGCAAGCATATCGCATAAATCCTACGGGACTAGTTATGCTTACCTGGGGATTTCTGGGATGAGTGATAAACCATGGTCAACATACACAAATTTCTAAGGCGAGTGGGTCAACTTACCTTGACGCGTCAACGTTTCCAAATGGTAATGCGTTACCAAATGGAACCATTCCATGTGCCTTACAACTTTTTGCCTTATCCTTGTTGAACATTAATCTTGTTATTCCAATTCTCATATCTAACTCATTTGTATATTCCAGCATGTCTCGTCATCATGGAAAGCGTGGAAGTTCCGATCGTAAGTTAGCCGCCATGATTGCTCGACAAATGGCTGCTGTCATTCCGACCATGGTTGCTGAACTTAATAGCACCTAATGACCAACGCTAGCAACAATGGAAATGGTCATGGAGAGAATAGCAACAATCAAAACGGGAATAATCAAACTTGCACCTTCAAACACTTCAGCTCTTGCAAGCCCACTAGTTTTAGTGGCAAGGAAGGAGCCACTGGCCTTCTTGAGTGGTTCGAAAGCATGGAGAATACCTTTATCAATTGTGAGTGTCCCGATGCACTCAAGGTTCTTTATGCCACTAGTATGTTCCAACAAAGGGCTCTTACCTGGTGGAATAGCGAGAAGAGAAACCGTGGTCCTGAAGTTGTGCTAGCACTTACCTGGGAAGAGTTCAAGAACATCGCCATCGCGAAGTTCTGTCCAAGAAGTGAGTTGCAAAAGTTAGAAGAAGAGTTTTGGAACTTGAAGCAAAACGATGGTGACCAATTGGCCTACTCAACTAGGCATCATGAGTTGAGTATACTGCTGCCTCACATGGTCGACACTGTCCCCCGCAACATCGAGAAGTTCATCAAGGGTGTACCACCCCAAATTCAAGATGCTGTGGTGGGTAGTCGACCCACAACCTTAGAAGAAGCCATTACTATCACCGCTCAACTCACCGAGAACCATATAAGAGCGGGCACCATGTCTGTGAAGGGTGCAAAGAAGGTGGAGAAGACGGCTACCGAGGCGGTTAAGGAGACCAAAGCTGAACCGTCTAACAACCACAACAACAACAAGAAGCGCAAGTTCACACCGGCGCGTAACTATGCCGTGGCTGCACCCAAACAACCCCAAAGACAACTTGTACCTGCGGCTACACCTGTGGCACAAGTGCCTGGGGCTAGGGCTTATGCTGGTCCTCAACCGATGTGCAACACGTGTAGGTATCATCATCCGGGGAATCAACCATGCCGCATTTGCACCTTATGCGGTAAATATGGTCATTTGGTGGCGACTTGCCACCGTGCACCTAACAATGCCGCTGTGGTCACAAAACGTGTTTGCTACAACTGTGGGGAACCTGGCCATTTTCGCCCACAATGCCCTCGTCTTGTGGGTAATGTTCCACAAGCCCGAGGACGTGCTTTCAACATCAACGCTAACCAAGCACAAGCAAACAACGATGTGGTGAATGGTACGTTAACTCACCCTTAAATTTTGTGATCAAATTCATTTCACATTTTACCTGTATTGTTAAATACCTTAAAAAAATTGAACAGGTATGTTCCTTATTAACAAAACCTATGCCTATGTCCTATTTGATTCTGGAGCCGATAAAAGCTTTGTTTCATTAGAGTTTGAACCCATACTTTCTAAGCCACATACGAAACTATAAAGACCTCTTATTGTTGAAGTTGCCGATGGAGAACCGATCACCGTTGAGCACAAAGCACAACATCTGTGCTCATCTTGATCTCACCTCCCGGAACGCTTCTGAGTTCGTGGGCATTATTACTTTTCTATGGAGATCTAGGATCTTCAAGGCTATTTATACTCCGTGCACACCATACAAATTGATTCAACAGGCTTTCTGGGAAAGCGCTGTAATAGACAGGTCTGCTGAGCCCCATCGCATTCGGAGTTCCATTTTTGGCCAGGAGATTGAGAATAGTGAGGATGATCTAAGGAGGGTTTTAGAGTTGGGTGATGATGGTGACTGCCCAACCAGACTACATCCACTGATGGTTCGAGGATGTTTTCTTCGGACTAAGTACACTGGGGACATAAATGCAGGTGTGCTCAACAAGAGCAACTTGTGCCCCCAGCTCAAGTACTTAGCCCATGTGCTGCTCAAGTGTATAGCCTCGAGGAAGGGAGGCTTTGATGAGATGTCTGATCAGATCTAGAACGCTTATGTGGCTTTGGTACTGAATCATCCATTCAGCTTCTCATGGATGATCTTAACTTACTTGGTCGAGAATATAGGGGCCAAAGGCAAGGAAGGCTTCTACATGTACCTTTGATTTCTTCAGATGATTATAGACCAGAAGCTTCCTTTGCTGCCAAAGGAGAGTGATGATGTTGTCACACTTGAGGTCATGGATGACACTACCCTCGGAAGGATGAAGATATACCGGGTTAAGCATGTTAAGCCCCCGATAAGGAGACTGTTTGGGCATCTGGCCCAAGAGGATTATGTGGCGCCAGCTAGGAAGAAGTGGCGTCATGACGATAGTGACTCAGATTCTGAGCCTATTGTTCTATCAGCTGATGACTCAGATGACGATGATGACCACGGTGATGGTCAAGGAGGTGAGGGTCCGGGTGGATCTGAGCCGGCTCCAATCCACCCCGACTTTCAGATGGATGAGGAGGAGGAGGAGGATGAGAAGCCATTGGTTCGGACGGTGGGAAGCCGGGTCATGGCCACTGAGAGAGGGCTCAGGGCGGTTAGAGGACACCCGACTGAGTCTAGGGGTGACGATACTAATGCCACAGATCCTTGTTACACCCCGGACCAGCCTGGCAGCCAAGGGGGAGCTTCTATCTCTAAGGGCTCCAAGAAGAAGAGGATGGCCCACCCTTATGGCAAAAAGGGTAAGAGGCCTAGATTTACTTTGATCACATCTACCACCACTGCCTCAACCACCACCACTGCCACAGCCACCACCACATCTACCACATCCACCATAGCTACCACCACCACTACTACACCCCCTACCACTACTACCACACTCCTAACCACCACTTCCACAACCACCACCACATCTACCACATCCACCACAGCTACCACCACCACTACCACACCCCCTACCACTACTACCACACTCCCAACACCCAATTCTACATCCACCCCTTCACTATCCACTCCTATACCACCACCCATATTCACCACTACCACCACCAGCCATCAAGCAGGTCCCTCCACCCACTCTACCTTCACCACTGGATCCACTCTACCCTTCATTGGGGTAGAGAAACAGTTAGTGTGACAACCGGTAATTTCAGGTCAATACCCGACCTTGACTTGGTTATAATTACACCTATAACACTTGATTTTCAATTTAAATTACATTTATTGAAGTCGTTTCATGCATTACAAAATTTCATGCATATCATTTCATGCATTACAAAATTTCATGCATATCATTTCATGCATTGGTGATTCGACGAAATTGCCATTTTATCATACACATGATATAACCGACACACACGAGCGTTGGTGATAATTAATATATGTGTAATAATAAATACTTTAAAGTGTTCCAAAGCATATTTATATATTCTAATGTTTCAAAGTATTTTAGAATCCAAATTAAATACATTAGAACAGTTTGAATTTATAAATAAACCTAATCGCGTGAATTGATATTTTGCCCGGAACAAATATTTTAACGCGACAACATGATATGTATCATGAATATATCATAACTATTGAAATATGTAATATTATATGAGTTCCTATAATAATTTAATGTATAAAAAAAGGATGATAAGTAAAAATATAAAAATATATAAATATCTATAGTGTAAAACATACCACCCAAATACCCAATACTACATAAAATTGAAAACACCAACCCTCCATGCATGTTGACTGTTCATCCTACACCCTCCATCTCTCTTTTTCTTTTTCCCATGCAAGCTCTCAAGAATGGTTACAAGATTTGTTGACTTTGATAATTTTGAGGCTTACCTTATTTGTGAAACCTTTAAACACATGTTTAAAGTAATATGTTCCATTGCCATACATAGTTCACACTTTGGCCTCCCTTGACCGTGAAGTAGAAGCATATTCTACAAAAGTTGATTGACCAAATTGTTTGAGTATAAAACAAGTTATTTCTTGTCATCTCCAACCTACAAATTCACTACCTCACTTCTTTTTCTTCTTCCTATAATTCGACCATCTACCCATCCTCATCACTTCACCATTTTTCAAACTTTAATTCTACAAATCTTGTGTGTTCAAGTACCTTTGGTTGAAGATCAAGTGATTTTTGAAGCTTTCAAGCATCCTACAACATCCTCTTCACCTTTTCTTGTTGGGTTTTCTTAGTTCAAAGGATCAAACTTTCTTTTCCTTGCATTTCAAGACTACCATCTCTTCTCCTTGATTGGTTAAGGTTAGCACTTGGTTTCTAATCTCCCATACATCACCATGAAGTGTTCATGTTCACTAACTCATCCCAAAAGTGCTCTACCAAAGTTTAAAAAGTAACAAAACATGTAAAACATTTTCTGGCAGATTCATGTTCTGGGTTTTCAAGACCATAACTCGACCTAAAAATGGTCAAATGAACCGTTTCTTGAGCCTAAAATTAACTTTAGGATGTCTAGTTTCTATCCCATCCAACCTTGAAATTTATAGATGAGTATAACCCTTCCAAAACGTATAAACAAATTAAAGTGCTGAACCTGAATTTTTGACAGAATAAATAGGGCAGAAAGAATGAGGCATAAGTTATGCTTAAAATAATAAAATGAAGATTTTCTTTCTGTGCTAACTTAGCTTAAGGTGTTAGGTTTAAAATTAATATAGGCTCTATTTGTGAATGTAAGTTTTGACCTCTCAAAAAGGTAAATTACATAGACATATACAGAAAAGTGCTGCACTGACATCTGTTGCTTCATGAACCATTTAGTGGCACTTAAACTTAGTTTTAGGATACAAGCTATACCTTTTTGGAATCCTAAGACATAGAACTAAATATGATAAAAGTATCAGATTTTATAAAAATTCTTTGTACCATGAAAAGAGGATGACAACCAGACCCAAAAATTCCCTTAATGCTGTCAAATACCTATACTTAGATAAAAGTAAACTTTTAGAGATATTTGATAAAAAGGGAAACCCATACACATGAAAAGTATAATACCATTATACTTAATATAAAACACTTTCAATACATTATGTATCTTTAGAAAATAAAGATGAAGACAAGAATCTAAATAAAACATTTACGACTCGACGTGGTTAATTAGTCAAGTGACATTTTCAAAACTAACTTTGAGGATGAGTTATGCATGACCATCTAGGGTTAGTAATCATGACCTCATGAATATATCGTGATTTTGTTTAGGAGATTCCTAGACCAATCGTACATACAGACTATTGCTAGTATTCACGCGTGCAATTGAGGTGAGTTTCACAGCCCCATTTTACTTATTTTCCTTTTGGGGGAGATTACATGCAAATAACTAATTTCCTTGGACACATTTACTTGTTAATGATTTCACATGTTATATAAGTTGTTTACTTACCATATGAAGTCCCCTGTTATCGAACCGTTAGTTTGTTTCTCAAAACGAGGTAATCATGGATAGTACTATTGGGTTTGACTACCCCCACCCGGGTTAATTACCCTAACCTTGATTGGAGGTCTAAACGGGTGCATTATTAGCCTGTTCACACCCATGCTCATGGTAGGCATGGGTAGGGGCAATTTATTACAGTTACAGTCTAGCTTCGGTTACGGTGCTTATATAATTTGTAGCATTGTATGTACAACAATCAAATCATAAAAAGTATTGTGGTCCTTTACGCTAGTTACTATTACTTAAAACCTGTGAACTCACCAACATTATGTTGATATTTTTCACGCATGTTTTCTCAGGAAGTTGAAAGATGCAATAAGTTAAGCTAGCATGGATCATTTCATGTTTAGGGCCATTCATGCGGTTTGGGACATTCATTTTGATATATGTCATGTTTTGAAAACAATGTACCCTATTACTATTGCTTCCGCAAATTTAACTCTGAACAATGATATACTTTAAACTTATTTTGAGACATATGTTTTACAAAACCATGTAGTGGTCGATCAGCGACTATGAAATCATGACGTTCGCGCCCCGCGGGATACCTCCATGGTTTGGGGGTGTGACAGTTAGCTGCATTGAACCAGATGGTGCTAAAGTTGTTAGCTGCTGATGAGCAAAAAGCTACATAGCTATGTCAGCTTGTGGAGCTCAATGTTGCTCAAGCACAGCAGATTACCCAACTTCAGGAGCAGAATGATCAATCAGTTAAAAGGATTGAGAAGTTGGAGGCAAAGAACAAGAAGATCATGCTCAGACTTAAAGGATCAAAAGATGAGCCTCTGAAGATCAAGGAAGGTGATGATGATGATGATGATGATGATGATGATGATGACGATGATGATGATGATGATGATGACGATGATGATGATGATGGTGGTGGTGGTGAAGATGATGAGTCTGATGACGAAGATGACAGTGATAATGAAGGGTCATGGGGAAAGAAGAGAGGAGATGATGATGAAAAAGGTGATGCAGCTGCATCAGCCTCAGCTCAAGGTCAAGAAAGGAGGACAAAAAAAGCACAAGACCAAGGAGCATCATCCTCAGCCCCTATTGTTGAAGAGTTGACAGATAAACACAAAAGTAATGACTAGATGTTTATGTATTTGAAAATTTATACTTGAATCTTGTATTACAACTTTGTAATTAATGTTTATTATCTAATGTTTAGATATATTGATTAATTACTAATTGTTGATGTGTTGAATGTTTAAATCAAGCAGATCAAACATCTCAGCAAGATGAATATGATATTGCTCCCCTTCAGCAAATCAAGTCTCAATTCATAATGATTCTTGATTTGCAAGGGATTGTCAGAAGTTCGGTGAGCTACACTCCCAAAAAAAGGAGAAATCATACACGACCTGACTGATGAGCAACTTGAAAAGATGTTTAGGTTAAATCTAGATGAGCTGGTCAAAGACGCTCCTACTTTTGATGTGACAAGTGACGATGAGCTAAATAATGTCAACGAAATAGATATTGAAGACGTCACAGCTGAACACTATCCAAAGTACACTGACTGAGAGGGCAATGTGATTCCCGATTTGGGTGACACTCTCGGCAGTGCCACATTCGACAAACCGGATGAGATGGAAAAGGAAACAGAAAAGAATGAAAGCCAAGCCCAAGCCTTGGACGCTGATGTTAATATAAAGAAGGCTGAATAGGCAACTTGTTTTGCTGAGATACGAGCACAACGCACTGCTCAAAATCCAAATGCCTACACCAAGCTCTACAAGGTCAAGAAACATCTAAAGGTGTCGGGCAAGATTATTGTGTGGGCATATTTTTTGAGGATCTTAACGTTTATGCTATTAAGAGGGAGAAGGGAATAGAGCACTTCAGATACCCACATGATCTGAAGACTCTCCCAGGTTATGAGCTCAACCAACTGGCATGCTTAAATCTGCTATATGCTGATCCTAGGAAAATGTCAGGCTGGTTTGAGGCTGCACTAAAGAAGGAATACCACACCAGATGGGTAAACTTCAGACCTCAACAACCGAAGAGATACATCCAAAGGTCTAAAGTGGATCCTATTTCTGGAAAGCCTAAAGTCGTGCTGAAGTAGAGTCCTCCGCGCACAATGTCCAAGATTCCCTTACGGGAAATGCCATAGGACTTCACTCCACACTTCAAATGGTGGTATTATGATTGAAGAACATGCAAAGCGGTCATAGTTCTACAAAAAGAGGGCAAAATGGAAACTATCCGGGTATTCGACTCTATGTGGCTTACAAACTTGTCTGCAGATGATGTCTATAAATTATACAAGTGGCCACTATTCTACGACGTGCAAGATATTGTACAAGCCCTCCAGTTCCAGAACATTATACGACTTTGTTTTGCATTTGAAATACATACAGGAGTTACTAGATAGGAGAAGTACAAGAGATTTGAGGAGCTTATGAAGAATGTCAGACGCTAATATAATCTAGGTCCAATGGGGAGTTTGTTGATACATATGTACCTAGTTTAGGAGCTTAATGTAAAATGTATGTCATGTCTTATATATATGTAATGGATCAGTTGAATGAAATACAATATATGATTGATGCTTATAATGTTTAATGTTTTATTGTTTATTATGTGTTAAAGTATGTTGAACTAACTATATAGGTTTGAGGTTATTGGCATAGTTCTTAGTCAATAATGATTGAGAAACGTGTTCAAACTTAATTGTATGAAGTCTTCATGTGAATGGACCATGCTAATGGACCATACGCATGAATACTTCATGCTAATGGACTAGTCGCACGATTGAACTAGGAGACTACATCAATCGCACAATTGAGACATAAGATTGACTCAGTCGCACGACTGAACCTTCAGTCGTGCATATGAATCAATCGCATGATTCAGTCGCACGACTGAACCATGCTAATGGTTCAGTCGTATGATTGGATAACCCTAACCTATAAATACCACTTAATTCGTGGAAAAACACAAGAATTCTAAAGACTTGAACACATACTCATACCCTAGCCGTCCAAAGACTCCAGAAAGCCTATTCCAAGTTCATAGTTCACAGTTGATCTCGTTCTAATCGTTCTTAACGTTTCTTTAATCGTTAGATTGATCAGAATTACATTCTCGCTGATTGGATGGCCAATCAAATAGGATTCCGCATTATTTGATCTGGTTTCACGCATTATCAGTTATGACTCTGATCACAAAATTAAGATACACTCAAAAGATTGTATCCAAGCTCCTTGACAAAGTTTACCTTCTTAATGCTGAGATTACCATTTGTGACATTGCCCCTTCCAGTAATGTAATCACCAGCATCTTCTCCAAAAGCAATTGGTCCTCCATCAATCTTGTCAAAATTTTGAAATGGTGACCTATTGTTTTTCATGTGCCTGGAACAACCACTATCAATGATCCATACATTCTTGTTTGTCTTTAGCTGTTCCTGAACAAAAGAGATGGTTAGTTACATTTGGAAACCCAAGCCTTGTTGGTCTTGGGCTTATCAAAAGAAGTTGAAGGTAATGAAACAACAATAGATCCTATAGTCATGTTTTGAGAATTTTATTGTTGTTGATGGAGAAATCTCCATCACTTGGTCTTTCTTTGTCTTCCACACCACCTTTGGAAGCTTAGACTTGACCTTCAACGATTCGGAATTTTTACTAACTTTGGAAGTTTTGATGACTCGTACTTCGGAAGATCTTGCTAACATTGCAGCAAGCTTCAGTGCTTCGGAAGTATTTCCTTCTTCCGAGACCAAATTTTCTTCCGAAGGCAATTTTCCACTTGCCTTAATCTTAATTTTGGAGCTTCCAAAGGAAACAAACTTTCCTTCTGAAGCTTGTTTCTTTTTGGAACCCTTAGAAGTCTTTTTCTTGATCATATGGAGAGTACCTTTTGAATTGTAAGGAAAATCCTTAGCCAGATATGTCACATCCCGACAGAAACGTAAAATGCTTTAGATGTGACTATCTGATCAGAACACATTTGACTAAAGTTCAATTGTTAAAATAAATATCATATAATATCATAAAACATTAAAATATATCATAATTAATACTAGATCGGGTTACATTATATAGTATACAAAATTTAACATAACCCTATTATAATAACATGTAAATCTAACTACTACATCTTCAGTAACGATGGAAGTGAGCATCCACTAACAAGCTAAAATCATACAAATTAACAATTAGATTCACACAAACTTTTCCCATAACTTCACCCCAACCATTATACACATCAAAAGAGAACATTAAACTGTTAGACATATTGAACACCTGAAAATACATACTTAAAATAATCAACAAAGAGTTGGTGAGATCATAGGTTTAATATCATAACAAAACACATATATTGATGTAACATAAATAACATTACAACCAAACCTACTTATTAACAGATGATTTATAACTATCACAATATAAATCACAAGTCAGATAATATAGCGTCACAATACTCATCATGTTGGTGTATGAAATAATTTCCTAACTAGTGCTACCTATATTATCAGACGGTTTCACATCTGAATTAATGGTTGTATCATAATAATAGTAAAACACAAAAATCTTATACATATGCATCAATCTCAAAACGGTATGCTTTTCCCTTCAAAAAATTTATAAATTCAAAATGAAACTATGAGTCTCACCTTTTACTCTGGTAGATTTTCCTATAAAAATATTTACAAACAATTAATATTTCTTCAAAATTTTCAGCATCTCAGATAAAAATATCAATACAGAAGCTATAATTATTTTTGTGTCACAAAATTTTTACAGTAGGAATACGAAAAAATCTAATAAATTATGTCAAAATTTCATCAGTTAACTATTTACAGATTATTTTTTGGAAAGTTTACTATATTCTAATAAATTAGCAAAAATAATTAAGGGTCTCTAAAATTTACCAAAATTTATTAGAATTTTCATACCAATATGTATACTGTCTCAAAATTTCTTGATGTGCTAAATCATAACAGAACTATTTTTAATGATATTTAGTATTCTGTAAATATTGGTAAAAATAGAAAAATATATTCAAAATTCTAAATTTTATACAAACTGTTTCAACATAATAATATACTTCGTATAAATTTTTCATGATTTATCTTATAGTTATAGATTTTTCCCGATTTTTCAATTTCAGATTCTTCCAAAAGTTGTAATTTAAACATAACTTCGAATTAGGTCCTGAAAATTATTATATAGGTCCTATAAAATATTATATTTATCATATAATATTTCCAGTTCTTCACCAGGTTTAGTTCTTTCATTTGTTTATTTTTTTTTAATTACTGAAACAATTTATATAAATTATTTCACTTATAATAATTGTACCAAAATTTGCAGAATATTATTTCTTAATATTTCTAATATGCTCACAATGTTTTTTCTCACAATCACAAACATTTAAGCAATAAACAAAATTTTATCAAGATTACACATAATTTCAACCCTTTATTAATAATCTTTTTATGAAATTCTTTAGTTAACCATATTTATTTATTCTTTTTAGATTTTTAAAACTTTTCTTACTGCTTTTTGATAATAATGAAGTGTTTGTAAGATTTTGTGATGAACTTGAATGTTAAATTAAAAAGGGTTGGTTATATGTGTTTGTTATAACACATATATATCTTACAAACTTATTTAGCTATAGATTTAGAAAATGAAACCTTGATTTTGTTCGAAGGAGATGGGGAAAAGAGGTTGATGATATCTTCTAATCCTTGGTGAATCCGATTGCTAATCTTGGTCTTGGTGTTCTTGATTTCTTGCAAAAATGGTTTGGAAGGTGGTGGTCATATGAAGCTTGGTTGATGTTAGTTGATATGAAAACTGAGAGGGCGAAGGTGTGAAGATGACGGTGGTACACGGTTGTTTTTGTGATCGAGATGTGAAGGTGATGGTGGTATTCGGTTATGGTGGAGATCAAGAGTGAAGATGTGAAGGTGGTGGTGACCGAAATGTTTTTTTAATGGGGGTCGGCCAATTGCCTTCAATTGGCATAATCATGAGGCTACCCCTAGCCTTGATGAGTAGGCTAAGAATAGGTCCATTAGGTGTCAAACAAGGAAATAAGCTTGGTGTCTCAATGGCTAGGTGGTGGTTGTGGGGTGTGGCTATGTGTTCTAGCCGATTAAGGTGTCAATCACCACTTAAATCGATTAGTTAAATCCTTAATGTCTCGAGACTAGAGCTTGAGTTAGTGTTTAGGTGTTTATGTTTTTGTCACACCCCAACCTTGACGGCGGAAACATCGAGATGTGAAGGATAAGATTGTTCACAACCACATAACGCTATGTTAAAATGTAAATATTAAGTTTATAAGTTTTAAAAGAGCATACAAGCATAAGTCTTAAACATGAGATAATTTCCAAACAAAATAAAACATTACATAAACATTTTATTTTAAATTAACTAGGTCCAAATCCTAGTCTTATTGCAAGCTTCAAAAGACACTTTAATCTTGGGATTTCCTGAAACATGATGAAAATAAAGAGTAAACTAAAAATAGTTGGTGAGTTTCCAGGTTTTCATACATAATAAGATTACAAGTAGCAATTCATGTCATGGATTATAAGCTAGTAAGGTTATAGAACACATATCGTTACAACCAAACCTCGACTTCATTACAAGTATAAAAGATTGGCTAAGTGTATTTGGTTCCCATGATGAACAAGCGTACGTCATCAGGAGTCGGCAATACATCGACTTTAGCACCAAATAGGCTTGTCAGGCCCAAAGATCTAAGACGTCACCAGGCTAGCAATAGTTAATGATTGTAAACAAACTATGTATCTCATATAATCACCAATAACCATGACAAAATATAAAGATGAATTGCAAGTGCATTACAAATCTTAAACGTTTATAAGTGTACGATGTATAAGTATCATGTTTCACCCCAAAATAGTGTGAAAAATCTAAAAAGGGACAAGGAAAACTCACTTGATCAATAAGGTAATATGAAGATAAAAGATCAAATATAATCACCGTTCCAAGTACTCCTTCACAAGATACCTAAATATGAATAGTTTTACAATATTTACGTTTAATAAGCTTACGTTTTAAGGAGAATTAGGGTTTTAGGTAAAATTTTGGGGTTCTTATAGATATATTATGCATTTTAATTGTAGCAACCCATATATATTAAAAGAATAATATATGTAATATTTGGGTAACTAATTTAAAGAAGAAATAAACTAAAAAAATAAACTTTTGTAATTATTTGAAATACCCTTGATTATTAGTTTAGAAGTGACTTTTGCTATATTAATAATTTTAATAGTTTAAAACTATTATCTAAAGTTTATATTTACCAAAATGATCTAATTTTTAAAGAAAACAATTAATTATATTAATATATTTTTAAAAATAATTTGCAGAAGAATTTTAAGTAATTAAAAAAAATGAACTAAGTTTATAAATACTTTTTATAATTTTTAAAGATTTTTCTATATATTTTTAAGGCTGAAAAAGCCAAAAAACATAAACTGCGGGTGCCCGGGTTCGAACCCGGGACCCCCTGTTGAGATGTGTAATGACTTAACCAATGAACCAAGGCCTCAGCCGCGGTTCATATTGGTTCCTAATTATTAAAAACCCATTTAAAGAAAATTCCCCAAATCTTAAGAACCCTAGAACCGATTGATTCCAAATTGATCCCAAATTCGTTTATGAACATGAAATTAACCTTGGGGCTTTTAAACCCCAAGTAAAACCGATCAAATTCATGAGTCTGATTACCCGATTTGAGGTCGATTGGTTGGTGAGGAAAACGAAAGACGTTCGCAAACACTTGGAGCCTTAATCGATATTCAAACGATGATTCCAACCAAATTAGTTGCACAAGAAGCTTCTGATGATCTTGAAGATGAAGAACCCTCAATCAATTTAAACTAAGAAGGCTTAGAAGGGTAGTTTCGACAAAGTTGCAGGTTGCGGGAAAAGAGGTGATCAATTTCAGTGTTTGGATTTGATTTGAGTGCTTTTGAGTGTTGTAGTCGATTAGAGATGGATTTATGATCGATTAAGTTGGTTTAATTGTGTTATTATTAGGTTTTAATTGTTAATAGATTAAAAACCATAGCCCGGCGGTTACTTGAGCTCGAAAGCTCGTGTAACTGGTGTTTAATCTTAATTAATCTATAATTGATTCGAATCAGGCACACGACTCAATTGGAAACGGTTCCAATCATAATTCGAGGTTTTAAGGCACTAATAGGGTCGCCGGAGTATAGCCGGAGCGACCACTGGCGTCTGGCGGGTTTGCGGGAAAGAAAAATGGGGGGTTTAGGTTTTGTGATTTTACACATTTGGTCCCTACAGTATTAATAGTTAACATTTTATGCTAAAACTTTGTTTTAAGTTTATAAATTTACAAAAACAATCCCCCAAGTTTTTAATTAAATTTTTAAACACTTTTAAGTTAACAATTTTATTATTATCGTAAGCCAGTTTGCCCTTCTTTCCAAAGCGAACCACACCTTTCCACGGTGAAACCTAAGAAGAACCATCTCCCCAACTTGGAATTCCAATGGCTTACGTCGCTTATCAGCATAGCTCTTTTGTCGACTTCTCGCCACTTCAAGGTTCTTGCGAATGATAGAAACTTTATCGGTCATCTCTTGTATAATTTCAGGACCAGTGATGAAGTTTTCACCAATGTTGGTCCAACAGATCGGTGAACGACATTTACGACCATAAAGTGCTTCGAACGGTGCCATCTTGATACTCGAGTGGTAACTATTATTGTACGAAAATTCCGCGAGCGGTAAATGCGTATCCCAATCACCACCAAAATCAAGAACACACAGGCATAGCAAATCCTCCAGGGTTTGGATCGTTCGCTCGGTTTGACCATCAGTTTGAGGATGGTAAGCCATGCTTAGATCGAGTTGTGTACCCAAGAGTTCATGCATAGACGACCAAAAATGTGAAGTGAAACGAGCATCTCGGTCGGATATGATGTGCAGAGGTACCCCATGACGACTTACAACCTCATCAACGTATATACGAGCTAACTTTGATGTTTTGTAAGTGTCACGTATGGGTATAAAATGCGCCGACTTGGTCAATCGGTCAACGATCACCCATATGCTATCATGTCCTCGGAGGTTCGGGGTAGCTTAGTTATGAAGTCCATGGATATGTGTTCCCATTTCCACATAGGAATCTCGGGTTGCTCAAGTAATCCACTTGGACGTTGATGTTCAGCTTTAACCTTCGTACACGTGAGACACTTAGCTACATAAGTCGCTATGTCTTTCTTCATTCCAGGCCACCAATATTGACCACGTAGGTCCATATACATCTTATCGGAGCCATGATGAATAGAATAACGAGTTTGATGAGCTTCGTTCATGATGAAGGTACGGAGGTTATCGCGATTTGGAACCCAAATTCGATTTGCGAAGTACATCAATCCATTGGGTTTCGTTTCCAATTGAGTTAAAAGATTATGCTCCAATTCATCCTTCATTCTTCCTTCTCGTTGTACCATTTGTTGAGCCTCTAGGATACTAGACTCGATGTCACTATCTATTCTCAGGTTTTGTAGCAGTACGGTGGTCTCGTTGACATCTAGTCGGATCTCAGTATCGAACTCACCCAAAGTGTCAAACCATTGACTTCGATCGCGAATATCTTGGAATGAGATCATCTTGTTGTGAATCTTTCGGCTTAGTGCATCGGCTACAACGTTTGCTTTACCAGGATGGTAACGAATGTCACAATCGTAATCACTAATCAACTCCACCCAACGACGTTGTCTCATATTGAGATCTTTTTGATTGAAAACGTGTTGAAGGCTTTTGTGATCGGTGTAGACTATACATTGCGTACCATACAGGTAGTGCCTCCAAATTTTCAAAGCAAATACAACAGCACCAAGCTCGAGATCGTGTGTTTTATAAGTGAACCTTTAATTGTCTCAATGCATAAGCTATGACCTTCCCTCGTTGCATGAGAACACAACCAAGGCCTTGTTTAGATGCATCACAATACACAGTGAAATCGTCGTTTCCATCGGGTAGAGTCGATATAGGAGCATTGCACAACTTATGCTTTAACGCTTCAAAAGCTTCTTCTTGCTCGGAACTCCACTCGAATGGTTTATTCTTTTGTGTCAAAGTAGTGAGTGGTTTCACGATCCTCGAGAAATTGGCAATGAATCGCCGATAATAACCAGCAAGACCAAGAAAAGAACGAACTTCAGTAGGAGTTGTAGGAACACGCCAATTCTTCACAGCTTCCACCTTTGCAGGATCAACGTGAATTCCTTGGCTATTCACCACGTGTCCTAGAAATTGAACTTCCTCGAGCCAGAAGTCACACTTCGAGAACTTTGCGTACAATTGCTCTTTCTTTAACAACTCAAGAACCAATCTCAAATGCAGCTCATGATCGGTGTTGGACTTGGAATAGATAAGTATGTCATCAATGAAGACGATCACAAACTTGTCTAGATAAGGCTTGCATACTCGGTTCATGAGATCCATGAAGACAGCAGGAGCATTGGTTAAACCAAAAGGCATCACCATAAACTCATAGTGTCCATAACGAGTACGAAAAGCGGTCTTTGGGATGTCATCCTCATGAACTCGTAATTGATGATATCCAGAACGTAGATCAATTTTCGAGAATATGGCAACTACTTGAAATTGATCAAACAAGTCATCGATGCGAGGAAGAGGATAACGATTCTTGATGGTAAGCTTGTTAAGCTCACGATAATCGATGCACATACGAAACGATCCATCTTTCTTCTTCACGAAAAGAACAGGTGCACCCCAAGGCGAAGAACTAGGACGGATGAAGCCCTTCTCGGATAGCTCTTGCAGTTGACTAGAGAGTTCTTGCATTTCCGATGGTGCATGCCAATATGGTGACTTAGCCACGGGGTTTGCTCCCGTATCAAGTCAATTTTAAACTCGACTTCATGCACGGGAGGTAAACACTAAGGTCATCGGGAAATACTTCAAGAAAGTCTCGTACGATAGGGACATCCTTAAGTTCTTTCCCTTTGACTTTCGTGTTGACTACGTAAGCCAAGAAGGCCATATACTTCTTGCTTAAGCACTTTCGGGCTTGATTTCAAGACATGAGTTTAAGTCCTTTGGAAGATTTTTCACCAAACACTTTCAACATATCTCCAGAGGGTAACGGTATACGAATGCACTTCTTGAAACAAATGATCTCGGCATGGTGTTTGGCTAACCAATGCATACCAATGATGACGTCGAAGCTTCCAAGTTTCATAGGGATAAGATCGATAAGAAAATCATGCGTGTCAAGACTTAAGATGCAATCACGAATAACGATATCGACAGTGATCGGCTCTCCATCGGAAACTTCAACAGTGAGAGGTCGTGCTAGTTTCGTATGTGGCTTAGCAAGTATAGGTTCAAACTCTAGCGAAACAAAACTCTTATCGGCTCCAGAATCAAATAGGACATAGGCATAAGTTTTATTTATAAGAAACACACCTGTTAAATTTTAAAGGTGTTTAACGACATAGGTAACACATGAAAAGAATTAGGTCACAAAAGTTAAAGGTAAGTTAACATACCATTCACCACATCATTGTTTGCTTGTGCTTGGTTAGCGTTGATGTTGAAAGCACGTCCTCGGCTTGTGGAACATTACCCACAAGACGAGGGCATTGTGGGCGGAAATGACCAGGTTCCCCACAGATGTAGCAAACATGGTTTGTGACCACGGCGGCGTTGTTAGGTGCACGGTGACAAGTCGCCACCAAGTGACCATATATACCGCATAGAGTACAGATACGGCATGGTTGGTTTCCTGGGTGATGATACCTACAAATGTTGCACATAGGCTGAGGACCAGCATAAGCCCTAGCCCCAGGCACTTGTGCCACAGGTGCAGCCGCAGGTACAAGTTGTCTTTGAGGTTGTTTGGGTGCAGCTACGGCATAGTTGCGTGCCGGTGTGAGCTTGCGCTTCTTGTTGTTGTTGTTGTAAGACGGTTCAGCTTTAGTCTCCTTAACAGCCTCGGTAGCCGTCTTCTCTACCTTCTTTGCACCTTTCACAGACATGGTGCCCGTTCGTATATGGTTCTCGGTGAGTTGAGCGGTGATAGTAATGGCTTCTTCTAAGGTTGTGGGTTGACTACCCACCACAGCATCTTGAATTTGGGGTGGTACACCCTTGATGAACTTCTCGATGTTGCGGGGGACAGTGTCGACCATGTGAGGCAGCAGTATACTCAACTCATGATGCCTAGTTGAGTAGGCCAATGGTCACCATCGTTTTGCTTCAAGTTCCAAAACTCTTCTTCTAACTTTTGCAACTCACTTCTTGGGCAGAACTTCGCGATGGCGATGTTCTTGAACTCTTCCCAGGTAAGTGCTTGCACAGCTTCAGGTCCACGGTTCCTCTTCTTGCTATTCCACCAGGTAAGTGCCCTTTGTTGAAGCATACTAGTGGCATAGTGAACCTTGAGCGTCTCGGGACACTCACAATTGATAAAGGTATTCTCCATGCTTTCGAACCACTCAAGAAGACCAGTGGCTCCTTCCTTGCCACTAAAACTAGTGGGCTTGCAAGAGCTAAAGTGTTTGAAGGTGCAAGTTTGATTGTTCCCGTGTTGGTTGTTCCCGTTTTGGTTATTGCTATTCTCCCCATGACCATTTCCATTGTTGCTAGCGTTGGTCATTAGGGTGCTATTAAGTTCAGCAACCATGGTCGGGATGACAGCAGCCATTTGTCGAGCAATCATGGCGGCTAACTTACGATCGGAATTTCCACGCTTTCCATGATGACGAGACATGCTGGGATATACAAAATGAGTTAGATATGAGAATTGGAATAACAAGGATCATAATTCAACAACGATAAGGCAAAAGTCGTAAGGCACATGAATGGTTCCATTTGGTAACGCATTACCATTTGGAAACGTTGACACGTCAAGGTAAGTTGACCCACTCGCCTTAGAAATTTGTGTATGTTGACCATAATTTATTACTCATCCCAGAAATCCCCAGGTAAGCATAACTAGTCCCGTAGGATTTATGCGATATGCTTGCCTTAGCCCGAGGGCCTTTTGTCAGGAAATCCAGAATACAGGTGTCTATGTGTCACACAAATTTCTTAGGTTCATGAAATCAAAACCTTGATGGATTTAACATAGATTAGAAATAAGTCTAAGGATCCAAGTCATAAGCTTAAGTATACAATTCCACGTGTCATCGAGAATAAGATTAAGAAGTTTCATTTGTCAGGGAGAGTCAAAGTGTCAAAGGTAAGTTTAGGGAGACGAGTAACAAATTTTAAACAATTACAAGGCAAACCTATGCTAAGGCATCAAGTTGCACATAAGTAAGGTATAGCATTATGTAGCATGTAACAATATATATATTTTCAAGAATATAGATATTATTCTATGAGGTTCATGCATAAGCTATAGTCTAGGTCACCATTTCTAATAACCTAAATCCCTATAGTTATGGGCTCTGATACCAATCTGTCACACCCCAACCTTGACGGCGGAAACGTCGAGATGTGAGGGATAAGATTGTTCACAACCACATAACGCTATGTTAAAATGTAAATATTAAGTTTATAAGTTTTAAAAGAGCATACAAGCATAAGTCTTAAACATGAGATAATTTCCAAACAAAATAAAACATTACATAAACATTTTATTTTAAATTAACTAGGTCCAAATCCTAGTCTTATTGCAAGCTTCAAAAGACACTTTAATCTTGGGATTTCCTGAAACATGATGAAAATAAAGAGTCAACTAAAAATAGTTGGTGAGTTTCCATGTTTTCATACATAATAAGATTACAAGTAGCAATTCATGTCATGGATTATAAGCTAGTAAGGTTATAGAACACATATCGTTACAACCAAACCTCGACTTGATTACAAGTATAAAAGATTGGCTAAGTGTATTTGGTTCCATGATGAACAAGCGTACGTCATCAGGAGTCGGCAATACATCGACTTTAGCACCAAATAGGCTTGTCAGGCCCAAAGATCTAAGATGTCGCCAGGCTAGCAATAGTTAATGATTGTAAACAAACTATGTATCTCATATAATCACTTACAACACACAAATAACCATGACAAAATATAAAGATGAATTGCAAGTGCATTACAAGTCTCAAACGTTTATAAGTGTACGATGTATAAGTATCATGTTTCACCCCAAAATAGTGTGAAAAATGTAAAAAGAGGCAAGGAAAACTCACTTGATCAATAAGGTAATATAAAGATAAAAGATCAAATATAATCACCGTTCCAAGTACTCCTTCACAAGATACCTAAATATGAATAGTTTTACAATATTTACGTTTAATAAGCATACATTTTAAGGAGAATTAGGGTTTTAGGTAAAATTTTGGGGTTCTTATAGATATATTATGCATTTTAATTGTAGCAACCCATATATTTTAAAAGAATAATATATGTAATATTTGGGTAACTAATTTAAAGAAGAAATAAACTAAAAAAATAAACTTTTGTAATTATTTGAAATACCCTTGATTATTAGTTTAGAAGTGACTTTTGCTATATTAATAATTTTAATAGTTTAAAACTATTATCTAAAGTTTATATTTACCAAAATGATCTAATTTTTAAAGAAAACAATTAATTATATTAATATATTTTTAAAAATAAATTTGCAGAAGAATTTTAAGTAATTAAAAAAAATGAACTAAGTTTATAAATACTTTTTATAATTTTTAAAGATTTTTCTATATATTTTTAAGGCTGAAAAAGCCAAAAAACATAAACTGCGGGTGCCCGGGTTCGAACCCGGGACCCCCTGTTGAGATGTGTAATGACTTAACCAATGAACCAAGGCCTCAGCCGCGGTTCATATTGGTTCCTAATTATTAAAAACCCATTTAAAGAAAATTCCCCAAATCTTAAGAACCCTAGAACCGATTGATTCCAAATTGATCCCAAATTCGTTTATGAACATGAAATTAACCTTGGGGCTTTTAACCCCAAGTAAAACCGATCAAATTCATGAGTCTGATTACCCGATTTGAGGTCGATTGGTTGGTGAGGAAAACGAAAGACGTTCGCAAACACTTGGAGCCTTAATCGATATTCAAACGATGATTCCAACCAAATTAGTTGCACAAGAAGCTTCTGATGATCTTGAAGATGAAGAACCCTCAATCAATTTAAACTAAGAAGGCTTAGAAGGGTAGTTTCGACAAAGTTGCAGGTTGCGGGAAAAGAGGTGATCAATTTCAGTGTTTGGATTTGATTTGAGTGCTTTTGAGTGTTGTAGTCGATTAGAGATGGATTTATGATCGATTAAGTTGGTTTAATTGTGTTATTATTAGGTTTTAATTGTTAATAGATTAAAAACCATAGCCCGGCGGTTACTTGAGCTCGAAAGCTCGTGTAACTGGTGTTTAATCTTAATTAATCTATAATTGATTCGAATCAGGCACACGACTCAATTGGAAACGGTTTCCAATCATAATTCGAGGTTTTAAGGCACTAATAGGGTCGCCGGAGTATAGCCGGAGCGACCACTGGCGTCTGGCCGGGTTTGCGGGAAAGAAAAATGGGGGGTTTAGGTTTTGTGATTTTACACATTTGGTCCCTACAGTATTTAATAGTTAACATTTTATGCTAAAACTTTGTTTTAAGTTTATAAATTTACAAAAACAATCCCCCAAGTTTTTAATTAAATTTTTAAACACTTTTAAGTTAACAATTTTATTATTATCGTAAGCCAGTTTGCCCTTCTTTCCAAAGCGAACCACACCTTTCCACGGTGAAACCTAAGAAGAACCATCTCCCCAACTTGGAATTCCAATGGCTTACGTCGCTTATCAGCATAGCTCTTTTGTCGACTTCTCGCCACTTCAAGGTTCTTGCGAATGATAGAAACTTTATCGGTCATCTCTTGTATAATTTCAGGACCAGTGATGAAGTTTTCACCAATGTTGGTCCAACAGATCGGTGAACGACATTTACGACCATAAAGTGCTTCGAACGGTGCCATCTTGATACTCGAGTGGTAACTATTATTGTACGAAAATTCCGCGAGCGGTAAATGCGTATCCCAATCACCACCAAAATCAAGAACACACAGGCATAGCAAATCCTCCAGGGTTTGGATCGTTCGCTCGGTTTGACCATCAGTTTGAGGATGGTAAGCCATGCTTAGATCGAGTTGTGTACCCAAGAGTTCATGCATAGACGACCAAAAATGTGAAGTGAAACGAGCATCTCGGTCGGATATGATGTGCAGAGGTACCCCATGACGACTTACAACCTCATCAACGTATATACGAGCTAACTTTGATGTTTTGTAAGTGTCACGTATGGGTATAAAATGCGCCGACTTGGTCAATCGGTCAACGATCACCCATATGCTATCATGTCCTCGGGAGGTTCGGGGTAGCTTAGTTATGAAGTCCATGGATATGTGTTCCCATTCCACATAGGAATCTCGGGTTGCTCAAGTAATCCACTTGGACGTTGATGTTCAGCTTTAACCTTCGTACACGTGAGACACTTAGCTACATAAGTCGCTATGTCTTTCTTCATTCCAGGCCACCAATATTGACCACGTAGGTCCATATACATCTTATCGGAGCCATGATGAATAGAATAACGAGTTTGATGAGCTTCGTTCATGATGAAGGTACGGAGGTTATCGCGATTTGGAACCCAAATTCGATTTGCGAAGTACATCAATCCATTGGGTTTCGTTTCCAATTGAGTTAAAAGATTATGCTCCAATTCATCCTTCATTCTTCCTTCTCGTTGTACCATTTGTTGAGCCTCTAGGATACTAGACTCGATGTCACTATCTATTCTCAGGTTTTGTAGCAGTACGGTGGTCTCGTTGACATCTAGTCGGATCTCAGTATCGAACTCACCCAAAGTGTCAAACCATTGACTTCGATCGCGAATATCTTGGAATGAGATCATCTTGTTGTGAATCTTTCGGCTTAGTGCATCGGCTACAACGTTTGCTTTACCAGGATGGTAACGAATGTCACAATCGTAATCACTAATCAACTCCACCCAACGACGTTGTCTCATATTGAGATCTTTTTGATTGAAAACGTGTTGAAGGCTTTTGTGATCGGTGTAGACTATACATTGCGTACCATACAGGTAGTGCCTCCAAATTTTCAAAGCAAATACAACAGCACCAAGCTCGAGATCGTGTGTTTTATAAGTGAACCTTTAATTGTCTCAATGCATAAGCTATGACCTTCCCTCGTTGCATGAGAACACAACCAAGGCCTTGTTTAGATGCATCACAATACACAGTGAAATCGTCGTTTCCATCGGGTAGAGTCGATATAGGAGCATTGCACAACTTATGCTTTAACGCTTCAAAAGCTTCTTCTTGCTCGGAACTCCACTCGAATGGTTTATTCTTTTGTGTCAAAGTAGTGAGTGGTTTCACGATCCTCGAGAAATTGGCAATGAATCGCCGATAATAACCAGCAAGACCAAGAAAAGAACGAACTTCAGTAGGAGTTGTAGGAACACGCCAATTCTTCACAGCTTCCACCTTTGCAGGATCAACGTGAATTCCTTGGCTATTCACCACGTGTCCTAGAAATTGAACTTCCTCGAGCCAGAAGTCACACTTCGAGAACTTTGCGTACAATTGCTCTTTCTTTAACAACTCAAGAACCAATCTCAAATGCAGCTCATGATCGGTGTTGGACTTGGAATAGATAAGTATGTCATCAATGAAGACGATCACAAACTTGTCTAGATAAGGCTTGCATACTCGGTTCATGAGATCCATGAAGACAGCAGGAGCATTGGTTAAACCAAAAGGCATCACCATAAACTCATAGTGTCCATAACGAGTACGAAAAGCGGTCTTTGGGATGTCATCCTCATGAACTCGTAATTGATGATATCCAGAACGTAGATCAATTTTCGAGAATATGGCAACTACTTGAAATTGATCAAACAAGTCATCGATGCGAGGAAGAGGATAACGATTCTTGATGGTAAGCTTGTTAAGCTCACGATAATCGATGCACATACGAAACGATCCATCTTTCTTCTTCACGAAAAGAACAGGTGCACCCCAAGGCGAAGAACTAGGACGGATGAAGCCCTTCTCGGATAGCTCTTGCAGTTGACTAGAGAGTTCTTGCATTTCCGATGGTGCATGCCAATATGGTGACTTAGCCACGGGGTTTGCTCCCGGTATCAAGTCAATTTTAAACTCGACTTCATGCACGGGAGGTAAACCACTAAGGTCATCGGGAAATACTTCAAGAAAGTCTCGTACGATAGGGACATCCTTAAGTTCTTTCCCTTTGACTTTCGTGTTGACTACGTAAGCCAAGAAGGCCATATACTTCTTGCTTAAGCACTTTCGGGCTTGATTTCAAGACATGAGTTTAAGTCCTTTGGAAGATTTTTCACCAAACACTTTCAACATATCTCCAGAGGGTAACGGTATACGAATGCACTTCTTGAAACAAATGATCTCGGCATGGTGTTTGGCTAACCAATGCATACCAATGATGACGTCGAAGCTTCCAAGTTTCATAGGGATAAGATCGATAAGAAAATCATGCGTGTCAAGACTTAAGATGCAATCACGAATAACGATATCGACAGTGATCGGCTCTCCATCGGCAACTTCAACAGTGAGAGGTCGTGCTAGTTTCGTATGTGGCTTAGCAAGTATAGGTTCAAACTCTAGCGAAACAAAACTCTTATCGGCTCCAGAATCAAATAGGACATAGGCATAAGTTTTATTTATAAGAAACACACCTGTTAAATTTTAAAGGTGTTTAACGACATAGGTAACACATGAAAAGAATTAGGTCACAAAAGTTAAAGGTAAGTTAACATACCATTCACCACATCATGTTTGCTTGTGCTTGGTTAGCGTTGATGTTGAAAGCACGTCCTCGGGCTTGTGGAACATTACCCACAAGACGAGGGCATTGTGGGCGGAAATGACCAGGTTCCCCACAGATGTAGCAAACATGGTTTGTGACCACGGCGGCGTTGTTAGGTGCACGGTGACAAGTCGCCACCAAGTGACCATATATACCGCATAGAGTACAGATACGGCATGGTTGGTTTCCTGGGTGATGATACCTACAAATGTTGCACATAGGCTGAGGACCAGCATAAGCCCTAGCCCCAGGCACTTGTGCCACAGGTGCAGCCGCAGGTACAAGTTGTCTTTGAGGTTGTTTGGGTGCAGCTACGGCATAGTTGCGTGCCGGTGTGAGCTTGCGCTTCTTGTTGTTGTTGTTGTAAGACGGTTCAGCTTTAGTCTCCTTAACAGCCTCGGTAGCCGTCTTCTCTACCTTCTTTGCACCTTTCACAGACATGGTGCCCGTTCGTATATGGTTCTCGGTGAGTTGAGCGGTGATAGTAATGGCTTCTTCTAAGGTTGTGGGTTGACTACCCACCACAGCATCTTGAATTTGGGGTGGTACACCCTTGATGAACTTCTCGATGTTGCGGGGGACAGTGTCGACCATGTGAGGCAGCAGTATACTCAACTCATGATGCCTAGTTGAGTAGGCCAATGGTCACCATCGTTTTGCTTCAAGTTCCAAAACTCTTCTTCTAACTTTTGCAACTCACTTCTTGGGCAGAACTTCGCGATGGCGATGTTCTTGAACTCTTCCCAGGTAAGTGCTTGCACAGCTTCAGGTCCACGGTTCCTCTTCTTGCTATTCCACCAGGTAAGTGCCCTTTGTTGAAGCATACTAGTGGCATAGTGAACCTTGAGCGTCTCGGGACACTCACAATTGATAAAGGTATTCTCCATGCTTTCGAACCACTCAAGAAGACCAGTGGCTCCTTCCTTGCCACTAAAACTAGTGGGCTTGCAAGAGCTAAAGTGTTTGAAGGTGCAAGTTTGATTGTTCCCGTGTTGGTTGTTCCCGTTTTGGTTATTGCTATTCTCCCCATGACCATTTCCATTGTTGCTAGCGTTGGTCATTAGGGTGCTATTAAGTTCAGCAACCATGGTCGGGATGACAGCAGCCATTTGTCGAGCAATCATGGCGGCTAACTTACGATCGGAATTTCCACGCTTTCCATGATGACGAGACATGCTGGGATATACAAAATGAGTTAGATATGAGAATTGGAATAACAAGGATCATAATTCAACAACGATAAGGCAAAAGTCGTAAGGCACATGAAATGGTTCCATTTGGTAACGCATTACCATTTGGAAACGTTGACACGTCAAGGTAAGTTGACCCACTCGCCTTAGAAATTTGTGTATGTTGACCATAATTTATTACTCATCCCAGAAATCCCCAGGTAAGCATAACTAGTCCCGTAGGATTTATGCGATATGCTTGCCTTAGCCCGAGGGCCTTTTGTCAGGAAATCCAGAATACAGGTGTCTATGTGTCACACAAATTTCTTAGGTTCATGAAATCAAAACCTTGATGGGATTTAACATAGATTAGAAATAAGTCTAAGGATCCAAGTCATAAGCTTAAGTATACAATTCCACGTGTCATCGAGAATAAGATTAAGAAGTTTCATTTGTCAGGGAGAGTCAAAGTGTCAAAGGTAAGTTTAGGGAGACGAGTAACAAATTTTAAACAATTACAAGGCAAACCTATGCTAAGGCATCAAGTTGCACATAAGTAAGGTATAGCATTATGTAGCATGTAACAATATATATATTTTCAAGAATATAGATATTATTCTATGAGGTTCATGCATAAGCTATAGTCTAGGTCACCATTTCTAATAACCTAAATCCCTATAGTTATGGGCTCTGATACCAATCTGTCACACCCCAACCTTGACGGCGGAGGAAACGTCGAGATGTGAGGGATAAGATTGTTCACAACCACATAACGCTATGTTAAAATGTAAATATTAAGTTTATAAGTTTTAAAAGAGCATACAAGCATAAGTCTTAAACATGAGATAATTTCCAAACAAAATAAAACATTACATAAACATTTTATTTTAAATTAACTAGGTCCAAATCCTAGTCTTATTGCAAGCTTCAAAAGACACTTTAATCTTGGGATTTCCTGAAACATGATGAAAATAAAGAGTCAACTAAAAATAGTTGGTGAGTTTCCATGTTTTCATACATAATAAGATTACAAGTAGCAATTCATGTCATGGATTATAAGCTAGTAAGGTTATAGAACACATATCGTTACAACCAAACCTCGACTTGATTACAAGTATAAAAGATTGGCTAAGTGTATTTGGTTCCCATGATGAACAAGCGTACGTCATCAGGAGTCGGCAATACATCGACTTTAGCACCAAATAGGCTTGTCAGGCCCAAAGATCTAAGATGTCGCCAGGCTAGCAATAGTTAATGATTGTAAACAAACTATGTATCTCATATAATCACTTACAACACACAAATAACCATGACAAAATATAAGATGAATTGCAAGTGCATTACAAGTCTCAAACGTTTATAAGTGTACGATGTATAAGTATCATGTTTCACCCCAAAATAGTGTGAAAAATGTAAAAAGAGGCAAGGAAAACTCACTTGATCAATAAGGTAATATAAAGATAAAAGATCAAATATAATCACCGTTCCAAGTACTCCTTCACAAGATACCTAAATATGAATAGTTTTACAATATTTACGTTTAATAAGCATACATTTTAAGGAGAATTAGGGTTTTAGGTAAAATTTTGGGGTTCTTATAGATATATTATGCATTTTAATTGTAGCAACCCATATATTTTAAAAGAATAATATATGTAATATTTGGGTAACTAATTTAAAGAAGAAATAAACTAAAAAAATAAACTTTTGTAATTATTTGAAATACCCTTGATTATTAGTTTAGAAGTGACTTTTGCTATATTAATAATTTTAATAGTTTAAAACTATTATCTAAAGTTTATATTTACAAAAATGATCTAATTTTTAAAGAAAACAATTAATTTATATTAATATATTTTTAAAAATAAATTTGCAGAAGAATTTTAAGTAATTAAAAAAAATGAACTAAGTTTATAAATACTTTTTATAATTTTTAAAGATTTTTCTATATATTTTTAAGGCTGAAAAAGCCAAAAAAACATAAACTGCGGGTGCCCGGGTTCGAACCCGGGACCCCCTGTTGAGATGTGTAATGACTTAACCAATGAACCAAGGCCTCAACCGCGGTTCATATTGGTTCCTAATTATTAAAAACCCATTTAAAGAAAATTCCCCAAATCTTAAGAACCCTAGAACCGATTGATTCCAAATTGATCCCAAATTCGTTTATGAACATGAAATTAACCTTGGGGCTTTTAAACCCCAAGTAAAACCGATCAAATTCATGAGTCTGATTACCCGATTTGAGGTCGATTGGTTGGTGAGGAAAATGAAAGACGTTCGCAAACACTTGGAGCCTTAATCGATATTCAAACGATGATTCCAACCAAATTAGTTGCACAAGAAGCTTCTGATGATCTTGAAGATGAAGAACCCTCAATCAATTTAAACTAAGAAGGCTTAGAAGGGTAGTTTCGACAAAGTTGCAGGTTGCGGGAAAAGAGGTGATCAATTTCAGTGTTTGGATTTGATTTGAGTGCTTTTGAGTGTTGTAGTCGATTAGAGATGGATTTATGATCGATTAAGTTGGTTTAATTGTGTTATTATTAGGTTTTAATTGTTAATAGATTAAAAACCATAGCCCGACGGTTACTTGAGCTCGAAAGCTCGTGTAACTGGTGTTTAATCTTAATTAATCTATACTAATCGATTCGAATCAGGCACACGACTCAATTGGAAACGGTTTCCAATCATAATTCGAGGTTTTAAGGCACTAATAGGGTCCCCGGAGTATAGCCGGAGCGACCACCGGCGTCTCGCCGGGTTTGCGGGAAAGAAAAATGGGGGGGTTTAGGTTTTGTGATTTTACACATTTGGTCCCTGCAGTATTTAATAGTTAACATTTTATGCTAAAACTTTGTTTTAAGTTTATAAATTTACAAAAACAATCCCCCAAGTTTTTAATTAAATTTTTAAACACTTTTAAGTTAACAATTTTATTATTATTATTACTATTATTATTATTATTATTATTTACTTAATTTAGAAACTTAAACAAAGAATCATACAATAATAGCCCAACAAGATTCATAAATTGTCTAAATAACCCATATAAGAATTAATAAAATTAACTTTTAATTAACGAAAATACGAGATGTTACAGTTTTACTTAGTTTTGTTTTGATGCTAAGTTCCCTTTGATATTTCATTGTATTGTGGTGTTTAGTTGGGTTGCAACATGATCTATTTGGTGTATGTTTGGTGTCATAATGTTGAGATCTTGAATCATATAACGTTTGGTATCAAGGATTTACGCACATGGATACATGCACACGTAAATTTCATGTATGCATGTAAGCATGCATACGTACTACACATATACATATACATTAAAACATATAACTCATAAAGGGTTAGTCAAATAATAGGTATCACGTATGAGAATTTTATTTATATATAACTTTGCCAAACCTTAATTTTAGGGTTGTCACAAGATAAGAGGTACTCTCACACATGATACATTCAATTTTCTTCTTCCTAAGAGCTTTCTTAAGTGAACAAGGCTAAACTTGATCACTTTCCTTCTCCACCTTTATCTTTGCAAATGCAGTGGACGTCCTTTTAGGGTGAGAACTTCCTTTGGAGTTGGATGGTTCAGATTATGCAGCAGTGGTACACAACTGATCAGCCTTCTTCTTGCTACTAAGATAAGTTGATACTAAACTAGAACTCATGGTACTAGAGTAAAAGTTAGTATCTTCAGACTTTACCATTTCAAATCCTACAGAGATAGAAACTTGTTTCTACTTAGAGTTGAAGATGGCCTTGATCTCTTGAGCCTTTTTGCTTTTCTTTTGCTCTTCCTGATCGAGTTCTTTCTCATAGACTTGGTCATCCCAGGCTTCTTACTCTCCTCAGAAGGGTAATGACCCTTCTTAGAATCCTCTTCTTCATTCTTCCCAGATGCATTCTTCACTATATCTTTATTATCCTTTTCAGTCAAAGGATCTATAAGAAGAAGCTCATCTTCAGAAGTTCCACACCTAGGGGATCTTACAAACAAGATTGTGTGTAGAGGAGCTATCTCACTAGATCCCAGTCCCTGCTTATTCTGATAACAAACTTTTGTATGCAAGGATGAAGATATAATGTTCTTGAAGGTCTTTTCTTCAAGAACACATTTTTCTGCACCTTGGCTTTGCTTATTACAAGCTCAGCCTGGCATTCAGTCAACTTAGTGATGAAATATTTGATTTGAGAATCGTAATTTGTAAGTTCATGTTTAAAAGTTGAAACAGTTTTCTCTAACTCCTCTATCTTTAACTTATAATCATTTTTAGCTCTTTTGAAATCAGATTTTAAGATATTCAAGGACTCAAGATCAGATCTCATCTCTAAGTTGTAGAACCTGTATCTATTGACTTTATCAATACATTCAGGTGTACAGAGATGTTCCAATACCTTTGCTTTATCATGATCAGCCATTAGTGCTTGGTTTGGAGATGCATCTTCCACCTGAAAGCTCCAGTCAAAGCCTCCTTCTTCAACAGCAACTGCAGCTTACTGCTTTGGCTTCTCATTCTAGTTAGCTTTCTCAGTGTACTTTGGTCTGGTTTGTACTTGGCCACCATTTGTTCTTGGTGCCTTGCACTCTCTTGCAAAGTGGCCCATTTGGTTACAATTGTAACACTTGACTTTGATTTTATCCAGCCCAAAATTTTCACTTGTTGCATTGCTTGGAATCATCCTTCATGTTCTCTTGTAGAACTTTTTGGCTCTGTGAGTGAGAAGAGCCATATGTTGGAATATTTCCATGTACTCTAGATCATCTGGATGGATATAATCAAAAGACATAAAGGCATGTGAAGAGCTTGTCTCTTGGAATGGGCTTCCTTGAGTGTAGCTTTCTCTTGATATCTCCACGAAGGTGACCCTTTTGTGAGTTGTTAGGGTAGCATATAAGATGATGCTAAGGTTCTATGCTATCCCTTTCAGTCACATGCAGGGCTGAACTCATTTGATTGATGGAGTTACCAAATGAACCTTGCATGTTCATCTCCATCTGGTATCCACTGATAATACCATACAACTCAGTCAGAGTGAGAGTCTTAAGGTTCTTAGTCCTCATGATAACAAAACAGTAATGTGTCTATTTGTTGATACATATGTACCTAGATTTGGATCTTAATGTAATATGTTTTGAATGTGTTACGCTTATGTAATGCTTGGGTACTTAATGAAATGAGAATGTTTGATTGTGATTTATAATGTTTAATATTTCGTTAATGAGTTGTGTAATGCATATTGACTAGATTATATAGGTTTGTGATTGTTTGAATTGATATACATAATGTTATAATAATGAATACATTCAAACTTGGTTAAGTGAAGTTCTCATACGTCCGACTGGACCATGCGCCCCAACAGTGGTCATGCGTCCGAATGGGCATGCGACTGAGTGTCCATACGCCTAAATAGTCCATACTCCTGAACAACTTCATGCGACTGACTCAGTCGCACGACTGAACACTCAGTCATGTGAATGGATCAACCGCGTGGCTCAATCGCATGAATGAACCATGCTAATGGTTCAGTCTCCCGAATGAGCAACTCTAACCTATAAATACCACCTAATTCGTGATAACATGTAAGCATTATACACACTTCGACTCCAGATGTACCCTAGCCGTCCAATAAGATCATACTCCAAGTTCCTAGATCGCATTAGATTGATTCCTAATCGATTCTTAACATTAGATTCAATCATATAATTGTTTCTACGTGCGCTCTCACTGATTGGATCGCCAATCAAATAGGATTCCGCACTGTTTAGTTTGATATACACGTTAATCAGTTAGTACATCGTCCAGTACACGATCCCTAACAAGTGGTATCAGAGCCTTGGCTCTTGATTACGTGTTGATTCAATCGTTTTTGATACAAAAATTGTGTTTTTTCACTAAAAACGCAATCCTTTTGTGTCAAACGGAGTCTTAGACGTTTCCTGACCATAAAGTTTAGTTTTTCCGGCATAAGGCAATTAGGGTTTGTGAAAATTTGAGTTTTTGCGGCTAAAACAAGTTTAACCTACGAATTTTCAAACTTCAACAGGTTCAGTCGCACGATTGGCTCAATCGCACAACTAAGTTCATTCGCATTCTCCAAACGCACGATTGGACTCATTCGTATCTTCATTCGTACCACTGAGAATCCTATTCGAACTGTTCAACTGCATTAGTTCATTCGGACGACTGACTCATCCGCATTAGTTCAGTCGCACGATTGAACCATTCGCCTAGTTCAATCGCCCGAATAAGCCCAATCGCATACCTGCATTCGCATACATAAACAGTTTGTTAATAGTAAAGTTAAGTGAAATGGAGGACCAATTTTCAGCATACACAGCAAGTAGAGACACCCGTATTTAGAATCTACTGCTGTTGGAGAACGAAGTGGGAATTCATAATAAACCCCCGAAGCTTATCACGTTAGACGACTGCCCACAATGGAAGCAACGTTTCGAAATCTACTTAAATGGAGTAGATACAAATTTGTGGGAGGCAATAGAATCGGGGTACAGCATGCCTGTTGGAGCTGGCGGTGTCAAACTTACGTTAAGTGGCATGTCTGATGCACAAAAGGTAAAACACAACGCTGAGAAGAAAGTCTACGCTTTGCTTACTCAGTCTATCCGAAGGACATCTTCCATCAGTAACATGCTTTATCTGATTTACTGTTCCATAAAGTTGGACACCTTTCCGCTGCAACTCTGCAAGTCACCAACTAACATGGTTTGGTGAAAAGGTCCATACTTTATGTACTTTATCCTTTTTGTAATAGATAAGTATGTGAGCTATGGCATGTCATAGTCACTAGTCAAAAGGCAATCTACCTTTTGACTCTACAATAAGTTTTGTATGTGTCTAGTCAATTGTATCCAGCTGGCTTTCAAAGTATAGCCGGCTGTAGAATGTTGTATAAGTATCTCATGTTCTTGTATCTTTCGAATATGCTTTTGTAACACTTGTAATAGAACATAGAGAAGGCAATATATTGCATTCTTGAAAACCAAACACTTGTGTTCTTTGTGTTCTGTCTCATATATTACTTGTGTTCTTAGTGTCACCACTTGGTTAATCCAGTTTACTGTTTGATCTAAGTTTAGTTTATCTCCTCTTTGTGTTGTTGTGTTGTAACTCTTCACCCTTCAACGATCCTGTAAACCCCATCAAGGATCATGTGGTGACCACTCCTCTTATTAGTGACCCAGATACCACAAGTAAATCAATTGAATCTGGCACTAAACAAAAGGAGCCCACTTCAAAGGAAAAAGGGAAAATGCCTTGTGCTAACCTGGAAAAAGAGTTTGAAAAGGTTAATTTAAAGTCAGGTTCAAACAAAGTCAAATCAGAACCCAAAAAGACTATTAAACCTAATCAATCACGCACATCATGTCAAAGTCCAGGTAAACAAGAAATAAAAAATGTAAAACCAGGTAAAAAAATTAAGTTTGTAAAACCCGAACATACATCTAACAAAGAAGTGTCTCAATCTAAACAAAATAAGGTCAACCGTGTGACACCTACATCTCCACAAAAACATTTAAACCGTAAAGTTGAAAGCAGATCCTGCTACAATTGTGGAGAGTACGATCACATTACGTCTCATTGTCCTTATTATTAGACACCGAGGAGGAAAGTTGAACTTCCTAGATATTTTAAGAGGAACTCAGTGACGCCTCCTAAAAGGGATAGTGAACACATAGTTCAACCCATTAGCCAGCCGTCTGTTTATCACAAACAGGCCTTACACAAAGCTGGTCTATGGAAAGAAAAATCCACCTCAGTGTCTGAAAATGAGAACAAACAGACATCTGAGCTTCCCTCAACCTCAAATGGTCAATGGGTTGAATTTATGTTATGTGATGCCTCGGGGAAACCCAAGCCAGTGAAGGCTTGGGTTCCTAACATGAACTAATATTTTCAATAAATGTGCAGGGTGTTCGCTATAGTGCTGAGACTAACACATGGATTGTAGATAGCGGAGCATCCAGGCACATGACGGGGAATAGAGCTCTCTTATCAAACATCAAACAAATCAAAGGAGGGCATGTTTTATTTGCTAGAAACAAAGGAGGGTACATCACAGCCCAAGAAGAAGTGAGAAATCAGAAAGTTAAGTTTGACAAGGTAAACTATGTCCAACAATTACAGAATAACTTACTTTTGGTTTCTCAAATATGTGATAAAGGCTTCAAAGTAGTCTTTGACAACAAGAAGTGCTACGTTCTGAAGAAGGACTACGTGATCCCGGACGATCAAGTTCTAATGTCAGCTTCAAGATATAATGATCTTTATGTCCTGGATCTTTCAAAGGCCTCCACAACGGATCGTGAAGTTCAGTGCTTCTTGTCCAAAGCTACTGAAAAAGATTCCATCTCTTGGCATAGGAGAATGAGATACATAAATCCAAGGAAGATGGATCACTTGATCCAGAACGATCTAGTGAGGGGAGTGAACATCAAAAACTTCCAACTCCCGGATTTCTGTGTTGCGTGCAAGAAGGGCAAACAGACAAAGAAGTCTCATAAGGAAAAGAAAGTTCATTCCATAGAACTACCTCTTGAGCTTCTTCACATGGATCTGTTTGGTCCAGTCAGTACAAGAAGCATCGCAGACGACTTGTACTGCTACGTAGTTACTGATGACTACTCAAGATTCTCTTGGGTAATGTTTCTAAAGTCCAAATCAGAAACATTTGAATCCTTGTAGGAATTAGTAACTACACTGGAATCCCTATACAAGCTAAAAGTATGACAAGTGCGCTCAGACAATGGAACCGAGTTCAAGAATCAGTGGATGGAGGCCTACTGCAAGGAAAAGGGAATTGTGCATCAATTTACCTCTGCCTACACTCCTCAGATGAACGGTGTTGTTGAACGAAAGAATCGCAGCTTGATAGAGACTGCACGAACTATGCTAGCAGACTCGAAACTGCCTATTCAATTCTGGAATGAGGCAATTGCAAATGCATGTTATACACTCAATCGAGTTCTGGTAGTTAAACGCCATAGAAAAACGTGCTATGAGTTACTACAGCGACGTAACCTAACTTAGAGTATCTCAAGCCGTTTGGCGCTCCATGCACCCTACTATAGAAGACTCGGGAGGGAAAATTCAATGAGAAGGTAGATGAAGGGATCTTTCTAGGATACAACATACCAAACAAGAGAGTTTACAACAACTCAACGGGTCAAGTAGAGGTGTGGTGTAATATTGATGTTCAGAGATACACCACACCACCTGCTGGAAAAGGGCCTACTTACTACTTTGACTATGATGAATTCTTCAAGTCCTTCAACATACCTCTCTCCACTTCCGAAGACGAGTTGGCAAACAAGATGATGTATGATGTCTTGAATACACCGTATCAAGATTCAACACCATCCAGTTCACAAAGTCAATCATCTACCAACTCAAGGGGAGCACTTGATGTGAGTGACTCTTCCTCTGATGAAGAAAATGTGCAAAATGATCAGAACAACCAGGATGCACAGGTTCCGACTACCACAAGTCCACAAGCATCTGTCAGTGATGCTTCTGAGCCTTCTGAACCTCAGACTCCTATAGCCTCAAATCCAGAACCAAATGTTCATAATCTTGATTCTGAGATGGTTGTTCCAATAACTCCCGGCTCACGTCTAAACGTCTATAATCCTTTGGATAATGTCATAGGTGATGTGAGATCAGGAGTTCAGACCAAAAATCAATTGTACTCAGCTGATTATGCCTCTGTGATGGAAAAGGGATACCTTCATGACGGTGCCTATCGTTGCTTTGTGTCTCAGTTTGAGCCAAAGTATGTTAGTGAAGCCCTGAATGATGAGGTATGGGTGAGTGCCATGCAAGAAGAACTTCTTCAGTTCAAGAAGTTGGGTGTATGGACTCTAGTGGATAGACCTAAAGATGCTAAGGTCATTGGCACCAAATGGGTCTTGAAATGCAAGAAAGATGATCAAGGAGTGATCATCAGAAACAAGGCTCGGCTTGTTGTTCAGGGTTTTCGACAAGTTGAGGGTATTGACTACAATGAAGTGTTTGCACCCGTGGCAATAATGGAGGCAATCCGCATCTTCCTTGCCTATGCATCTTATATGAAGATCAAAGTTTATCAATTAGATGTGAAGAGTGTGTTCCTTCATGGTGAGATTCGAGAGACTGTGTATGTTAGTCAACCCGAGGGATTTGAGGATCCATATCATCATGACAGAGTTTACAAACTCAACAAGGCGCTATACGGGCTTCATCAAGCTCCAAGGGCCTGGTATGAGAAACTCTCGACACATCTTGTGAAACATGGTTTTCGTAGGGGAGTCATTGACTGTACACTGTTTATCAAAGAAAAAGATGGAGATTTACTGCTGGTACAAATCTATGTCGATGACATAATCTTCGGATCAAAGAACGAAGAATTATGTAAAGAGTTTGAAGCAGTAATGAAGGCGGAGTTTGAGATGAGTGCAATGGGAGAGATGAAGTTCTTTCTCAGGCTACAGGTGGATCAGACACCAAATGGGATTTTCCTACTTCAAACCATGTATGTAGGTGATATTCTTAGTCGGTTTGACATGGAGAATGCTTCTACAGCTGGAACTCCTCTTGCTATAAATCATGATGTAGCACCCGACGAGAATGGTGATCTGGTGGATGCCACTATGTACCGTGGGATGATTGGATCTCTCATGTATCTCACTGCCTCATGACCTGATATCATGTATGCTACATGTCTATGTTCACGATATCAGGCAAAGCCTAAAGTGAACCATCTTATTGCGGTCAAAAGGATTTTTCGTTATCTGAAGGGTACAACCACACTTGGGTTGTGGTATCCTTATGATGATGACTTTGAGCTTACAACGTATAGTGACTCGGATTACGGAGGCTGCAAGATGAACTACAAGTCTACATCAGCAAGGTGTCAGTTCTTTGGGAGAAGATTGGTAACCTGGCAGTGTAAGAAGCAGACCTCAGTTGCATTGTCAACCTGTGAAGCCGAATACGTTGCTGCTGCAAGTTGTTGTTCACAAATCATATGGATTCAACAGCAAATGCGGGATTAAGGTTTGAAATTCTCCTCTACTCCTATCTTTGTTTATCACTCTGCCGCAGTTGCAGTTACTAAAAACCCGGTCCAACATCGAAAGACCAAACACATCGGGATTAAATATCACTTTATACGTGATTGCTTTGAAAAGAACTTAATTGATGTGGTAAAAATAAACACAGATTTTCAACGTGCTGACCTCTATACAAAGGCTTTTGACAAACCATGTTTTCTATATCTGTTAGAGGTCAACGGCGTTAAAAAAAAGTGAGGTCATTCCTGAAGATGACCATGTGTAGTCCGATGTTTCGTGTAAATTTTCTTTTATTTTTTCAAATTTTTATTATTTGCTTAATTTTTAGTTGGTTAATTAAAATTGGTCTTATTGCTTCGCCTATTAAAATCCTAAAATGCTAATCCATTACGGTTTTAAAATTTTAGGGGGAGAATAGGTTTAGACAGTATAAAAAACGAGGGAGAAGGAGAGGTAGCTGATAAAAATAAGATCGTATGTGTGATACCGATTCAATCTTTGCAATATGATAGTACACAGGAGCAAACCATTGGGACTTTAAAATTTAAACTGAAAATGATGCAAAGCTCTAGTATAAATCTGTGTCGTCTGAGCAAAATAAAAGGAAATATGATAGATAAACTAGCTACTACTAAGGTAACACAAAGAAAGTAGACCTGGAGGTTGCTAGACCACAGATGATATGTCGGTAGATTCAACACAATAGATGACTAGACCTTGTTGGTGATCTCAAGATTAAACAAAAATGTTTGACTAGCTATGGGTAACACCTTATCCCTGGTTAACACAATCAACAAGATTCCAATAAGGCGTGACGAGCAAAATGAACGCCACGAATGTGTGCGTAAGACCAAAGCATGAGCAAAAGCACGTAAAAAATGCAAATACAATCAAACTGATAACCTATGTTGTTGGTGAGATCTGTGCAAAAAGAATGAAATTACTCAAACAATAAGATAGGGTATGTGCCTCTTTGTTGTGCGGTGGCACTGACCTGAAGATAAGCATAACCTATATATTCTAGAATTCATTGTTGTTTGCCACCTCTCTGCTGTGCGGTGGCACTGACCTGAGGCTTGGCTTCTCTTTGAAAGTTCTATGAATAGTTTCTTCTTGAATACTATCCTGAGACCGCTCAAAAATCTCCTAAGGAATGTTGATTACCATATAAGTGTGGGATCCACAAATGCTTGTTGAAATAAACAAACCTTAAACCATCACCAATCTGTGTTGAAAACCTGTGTATGGATTTAAAAGGACAAGTATACTGACAATCATTGTGGCTACAATTCTTGAAAGTTTAAATCAGAGTGGGGACCTAATGGTACTAGTATGATTTCCTAAATTTGCTAAATGACTTTAGATGAAAAACAAGAATAGAGCTTCAAAAGTTTTAGATAACCTGTCCCGAACGATTTGAATATCCTGTATGATTCCAAATTGAATTGGTCCATGTATTGTTTAAATGAATTGAAGCTGCTTTTTCAGATAACTAATTTCTTAGATTTACATCTTAGGATTTAGCCCTCACAAAAACACAAAAACATGTCTTAGTTTTAAGTTTCACTTTCATTTTTGTATAAAGTTTGTCAATTTCAGTTTGTTTAGTATCTGACTATGTCATGAAAGTTGATAGGGAACCTATCATCTAAACGGTCACGTCTGAGGTGACCACACATGCTTTCAAATAAAAAATGGTCACGTCTAAGGTGACAAAGTATGTTAAAAGGACCACGTCTGAGGTGGTCAAAAGTTTTTCAAGTTAAAATGATCATGTCTGAGATGATCAAATGCTCATAATGTTTAATCAAAAGATAAAAGTGTGGAATGGTCTTAAAGTCAAATTCATGAGTCTGACCCATTCGCACGAATAGACCATGAGTATGGATCAATCATACGAATGGACCATACTCATGCACTAAACAGCCAAATGGACATGAGTATGAACCATTCACCCGAATGGCTTATCAGAATGACCCATTCGACCGAATAAAAGTATGCGAATGTGTCAGTCGCCCGACTGAACTCCAGTCGGCCGAACTGAATGTGAGCGGTTGAGCCAATCGCACGACCAAGGTCCATTCGCCCAAATGAACAGAGAGAATGGATCCAGTCGGCCGATTGAACTCAGATTCAGTATAAATAGGGCCCAGTCGATCGCATTCAACTCATCACCCCCTAATCGCCCTATTTTGCATAGCCTACCGTTACTCTGCCAAATTTTCATCAGACTAAGATTTCATACTTCCATTGATTTTCTGACGATTGTGTGTGACTATACATGTAAGAGGAGTTGAAATCTCACTGAAATATGGAGGAATGGTGCCCTAATCTGTGAAATTCATCTCTCACAAGAACCGAACCTTTAAAGAACTAATAACCTACCTAAACTAAACAAAATGTTAAAATTAAAGTTATTAGGTCATTAGTTAAGTGAATGCAAGTCTAAAGAACCGGTGCACGAGGTCTAATTTCATGTCTTGGTTAAAATTCAAATCTAAGTCGACCGAACAGTAGGTCATGAAACTGGACGCCGGGATGAACTCCAATCGCACGATTGAGCTAGTCGAATGGCTCAATAGGTCGAATGGATCATACGAATGAGCTCAGTCAGCCGACTGAATCAATTGTTGGTTCAGTCACCCGATTGAACTCAATTGCATACTCAGTCACCCGACAGAATCCAGTCGCATGCCTAGTCGACCGACTAAACACAGTCGCATGGTTCAATCGCATGAATGAACCAGGATGAATTCAACCAAATTAATTAAGATTGATTTGTCTCGTGTGGATAACTAATGTCTATGTGTCTTGTGTTACAGATCGATGGCTGATAGATGGTCAATCAACCCCAAGCACAACATTTGTGCTCACCTGGACTCCACAACTCGGAATGGTGCCGAGTTTGCAGAGATCATCGCCTTTCTCAAGTGATCATTGATCCACAAGGCCATTTCTACACCATGCACTCCCTAGAAGTCTATACAACAGGCCTTCCGGGAGAATGCATCTGTTGATCGATCACGTGAGCCGTACATCATACAGAGTTCTATTTGTGGCATGGATATAGAGATTACGGCTGCAGACATTCAGCAGGTACTTGAGTTGGGAGACGATACTGATCACCCCACCAGACTTCACCCACTGACGGTGAGAGGGTGTTTCATGAGGATTAAGTACTCTGGGGACATAAACTCAGGTGTGCTCAAGAAGAGAAACCTATGCCCCAGTATAAGTACTTGGCACACGTCATCCTGAAGTGCATAGCTTCACGAAGGGGTGGGTTTGACGACCTCTCAGACCAGATACATAATGCTTGCGTGGCACTGGTGCTGAACCACCCCTTCAGCTTTTTGAGCATGATCTTCTCTTACCTCATAGAGAACTTGGAGGCGAAGGGAAAAGAGGGTTTCTGCATGTACCCTAGGTTCTTACAGATGATTTTTGATGAGAAGCTACCCTCGCAGAGGGTTTCGAGCATGTACCCTAGGTTCCTACAAAATGCTTAGAGATTATGGATGATACGACATTGGGTCGTATGAGGGTTTACCAGGGAAAGCAGGTCAAGCCCCCGGTAAAGAGACTTTTAGGCCATCTAGCCAAGGTGACTACGTGGCACCGAGGAGACATAAGTGGCATCACGTAGACAGTGATTCAGAGGTCGAGCAGTTACAGCTCCTGGAGGATGACTCCGACGACGACGACAGCGGTGATGGTGGAGATGCAGGGCCCACTCAACCAAGGGCCCCCACTGCCGATATAGCATCTCCGGCATCTACCCATGATGGAGCAGAGGCTACAGGATTCCATCAGGACTTCATACCTGATGAGGAGGAGGATACTGATGAGGAGCCTCTAACTCGGACTGTTGGCAGTAAAGTGGTTGCCACAGAACGAGGGCTCCGGGCAGTTGGTGAACGCCCTGGTGGGTCGGGAGAGACTGACACGATCCTAACTTTGCTCCCGATCAGCCAAGCCGTGTTCCAGGGGGAGCATTCACCTCGAAAGGATCAAGGAAGAAAAGGATGGCTCAGCCCCACGGCCTGAAGAAGAAGAAGAGAATACTGACCTTCATAACCACCACCACTCCACCTACCACCACTACCACCACTCCACCTACCACCACTACTACCACAGCCACACCACCACCACCTTCATCTATATTACCCCCAATCTTCACCACTGCCACCACCACCACCACTAGCCATCCAGCTGCACCATCATCCTCCTCTCCATATACATCTGGAGCACCTCTACCTCCCTTTGGGGTAGAGGAACAGCTATCAGCGCTAAACCGTATGGTGATGCGGCTGTTAGTGGCCGATGACGAGAAAACTGCACAGATTCATCAGTTAGTAGATTTTACTGTTGCACAATCTCAGTAGATTTCTCAGCAGGCTCGATTGATTGATCAGCAGGCTCAGCAGATGTCTCAGCTCCAGGAGCAACATGCCAAGAAGATTGAGGAGCTAGAGGCTGCAAACAAGACTATCTTGCTAAAGCTCAAAGGATCCAAAGAAGAGCCATTGAAGATAGGAGAAGGAGACGAAGATGATGATGATGATGAGAGTGATGATGATGATGATGATGATGGTGATGATCACGAGGGTGATACTGATGCAGATGTTGATGATGATGAAGACGATTCTTCTGCTGCGGGTGCTACTTCTGCAAGCGGACGGAGGACCAAAAGGACTCAAGATCAGGGTGCCTCCACATCCGCCCCAGTAGCAGAAGAGCAAAGGATACAGGATAAGAGTAATGTTTAGTCATTTAGGTTATTGAAATCATTTGTATCCGAATCCTGTATTAAACTTATGTAATGTATGTTTATTTTAAATATTTAACAGTTCTAATTTGATTATTTACTAACAATTGGTGTGTTACATGTTTAAATCAAGCAGATCCAAATTACCAAAGGGATGAACATGATGTTGCTCCCCTCCAACAGATCAAGACTCAGCTCACGATGATTCTTGATCTGCAGGGTATTGTTAGGAGATCGGTGATGTACACTCCTGAAGAAGGAGAGATCATTCACAATCTCACTGACGAGCAAATTGCATAAATGTTCAAGCTTAATCCCAATGAGATTGTCAAGGATGCTCCAACTTTTATAGAAACCAGTGACGACGAGCTGAACGACATTGATGAGATAGAGATCGAGGACGTCACTTCAGAGCATTATCCCGAGTGCGCTGACAAAGAGGGAAATGCGGTCCCCAATTTGGGTGACTCCCTGGTCGGTGATACATTTGAGATTCTAGATAAGATGGAGCAAGAGTCCGAAAAGGTTGAAGAACAAGCCCAAGCCTCAAACACTGATGTTGATATCAGAAAGACTGAATGGGCTGCTTGTTTTGAGGAGATCCGAGCCCAACGCGCTGCTCCTAAATAGAATGTCTACACCAAGCTCTATAATGTGAAGAAACATCACAAGGTGTCAGGCAAGATTATTGCGTGGGCACATTTTGATGATCTTAATGTATACGCGGTGAAGAGAGAGAAAGGTATTGAATATTTTAGATTCCCGCATGATCTAAAGTCTCTACCTGGTTTTGAGCTCAACCAGCTGGCTAAACTAAAGCTGTTATACGCTAACACGAGAAAGATGTCAGGCTGGTTTGAGGCTGCCCTGAAGAAAGAGTACCACACCAGGTGGGTCAACTTCAAACCTCAACAACCTACGAGGTATATCAGACGTTTTGAAGTTGATCCCATAACTGGAAAGCCAAAGATAGTGCTGAAGTGGAGTCCTCCACAAACAATGTCAAAGATCCCTCTACGAGAAATGCCACAGGACTTCACTCCTCACTTCAAATGGTGGTACTATGATTGGAGAACAGGGGAAGCTGTCATAGTTCTGAACAAATAGGGCAAAATGGATACTATCAGGGTATTCAACCCGATGTGGCTTACCAACTTGTCAGCTGACGACGTTTACACTCTATACAAGTGGCCACTGTTCTATGACACGCGAGATATTGTACAAGCCCTCCAATTCCAAAATGTGATACGATTTTGCTTTGCATTTGAAATACATGCAGGAGTCACAAGAGAGGAAAAGTACAAGAAGTATGAGGAGGTTATGAAGAAGGTAAGATGATAGATAGATCTAGGTCCAAGGGGGAGTTTGTTGATACATATATACCTAGATTGGATCTTAATGTAATATGTCTTGAGTGTCTTACGCTTATGTAATGCTTGGGTATTTAATGAAATAAGAATGTTTGATTGTGATTTATAATGTTTAATATTTCATTAATGAGTTGTGTAACGCATATTGACTAGATTATATAGGTTTGTGATTGTTTGAATTGATATACATAATGTTATAATAATGAATACATTCAAACTTGGTTAAGTGAAGTTCTCATGCGTCCGACTGGACCATGCGCCCCAACAGTGGTCATGCGTCCGAATGGGCATGCGACTGAGTGTCCATACGCCTAAATAGTCCATACTCCTGAACAACTTCATGCGACTGACTCAGTCGCACGACTGAACACTCAGTCATGTGAATGGATCAACCGCGTGGCTCAATCGCATGAATGAACCATGCTAATGGTTCAGTCTCCCGAATGAGCAACCCTAACCTATAAATACCACCTAATTCGTGGTAACACGTAAGCATTATACACACTTCGACTCCAGACGTACCCTAGCCGTCCATAGACCTCTAAGATCATACTCCAAGTTCCTAGATCGCATTAGATTGATTCCTAATCGATTCTTAACGTTAGATAATTGTTTCAACGTGCGCTCTCACTGATTGGATCGCCAATCAAATATGATTCCGCACTATTTGGTTTGGTATACACGTTAATCAGTTAGTACATCGTCCAGTACACGATCCCTAACACTATTGCCTAGGAAGAGAGGACATAAACTTCCTTACAATGTCCCTGTTTTCAAAAGCCACTCCAACATCCACTAGAATGTCCACAATCTCAATATACCTGAAGTATTGTTGAGTCATGGTTCACCTGTTTTAAAGGTGAATTTTTCAAACTGATGCTTCAGGAGATCCTTATTGTTCTCCTTGGCTTCAGTAGACCCCTTATACATCAGCTTCAGTGCATCCCACAGTTGCTTAGCTATTATACACTTCTTGAAGCCTATATATGGAGTTTGGAAGAGCAGTTTGAAGGGTTGTCATGGCCTTCTGATCAATTTCTACTCTCTTCTGTCTTTATCATAGTAAATAGTTTTTGGAATCATAACACCCCCAGCAGCAGCTGAAGAGGTGCTTGGTATGTAAGGTCCTTGAACAACAGATTCCCACATCCTAGAGTCTTGTGACGTGATGAAACCTTTCATTCTTTAGCACCAAGTGTCAAAGTTTTCAAGAGTGATCAGTGTGGACTTTGTCATGGTTCTAGTTTCCATATCAGCTTTAGTGATAGCTGCCATTTGAGATGTTAAGTATTTTGTGTGTGAGAGGGATATAAAGATGGTGAGATCTTACAATCAAGAGCCTGGAAGGCTCTTATACCAATTGCAGGACCGTTTAAGGGATGATCACTTACAACACAACACACAATGAGAAGAGTGAGTTAGAATACCTAACAGATCAAATAGGGAACTAGTAACCAGTTACACTTTGATACAATGAAACACAAGTAATAAAGAGACAAAACAAGAACAAGATAACACAAGTGTTTGGTTTTCAAGAATGTTTTATATTGATCTCAAGTTTCTTACAAGTGTTACAAAGCATAAAGAAAGATACAAGGGACCTGAGATACTTTATACTACATCTTACAATCGGTCATAGTTTGAAGGCCAGCTGGATACATGATCTAGACAACAACAAAATCAATGTAGAGTCAAAAGGCAGATTGCCTTTTGATTAGTGACTATGATATGTCATAGCTCACCTCCTAGTATATTACAAAAATGATAAAAGTACATAAAGTAAAAAATAACAGACTCAAGACCTCAGTGTATAGTTACCAAAAGCATGAACCTTTCACCAACTTTTGAAAGTGGTGAGTCAACATAGTTGTAGCGGAAAGGTGGTCCAACTTTACGGTAAATGTACATCAGATAAAGCATGTACTCAAAAGTTCTTGGAAGAAATATTTGTTCATGTGTTGTCTTTGGAAGACTTTGTCTTTGAAGCTTTGAAAGACTTCATGTTTGGCTTCGGAAGATGTTGGTATTGGTTTTGAAAGATTTTACACTTAGAATATTTTCTAAGGCATAGTATGAAACTTTTGAAGCATTTTACTTAATACTTTTGTATATGCATATAAGATATGTTTTGGATTGCTTCAGGCTTATATGAAACCTTACAGATTGGAATCCTTGTCAACCGTCACATCTGATCCACGGTATCCACCAAATATCATCAGTCCATCATAAAACCAAGGCAATAGTTTTGTCCCCTAAACGTTTTACATACCTATTTAAAATAACAAGTAATTTAGATATAACTTCTAAAAAGCTACGATCAAAACCATAGTTTTACTGTATCACAAAAACCATCCGTGTAAATAATTATAAGAAACAAAAAAATTCAATATACCCATGTTAACAATTTTTATATTTTGTTAGTATTCCTCTTAATTTACTCAGGACTAAAAGATTTGAAATACACTATGGAGTATTAGAGTATCATATTATCACTATTAAAATTGATCAAAACAACCATTATATTAAAAAAAATCTGTAGTGTAATTAAACTTTTACATTTCTTTTCTTATTTATTTAAGCCATCAATTAAGCAAATTAACCAATGACAACGAGGGAAAATAGAGATTATGTGATGAGTGAACGATACTTTATTATCCAATATACTTCTTGGATCACAAGCCAGATAATCTTGGTATTGATTGAAAAGGAAGAAATGAAAATTATTTTTTAGTTTCTTCCCCTTAGTCTCGTTAAATTAATTTTGTTAGCTAAATATGGAATATACTACGGTTGCGTGGTGGCAACCACCATGGTAATGTTGGTGGTTATGAAGACCACCAGCAATGCTGCCCCTCAATACAGTCTTTTTTGTCAATTTGCAAGATTAAAGCCATTATGCAACACAATGGTGTGTGGTGCAACGGATTACAATGAAGCGTTGAAAAACGCCTTTCGGTCAACACTTGTACTTAACCGGAAAAATTCAATACTGCTCGTACCTGTTGTCACCTCTCTAGCCAAAAAGGCTAAAGCTCAATCTTCAACAAATATTTTAGAAACATGTCAGGAAAAGTTAAACGATATTAAAGGTTATATAAAAGATTTAATCACAGCCGTTGATGAAGATAACAAAGATATGATTGAGTATTATTTGCGTACTGGTGATATAACATTAAGAGATTGTGTCGATAGCATCACAGAGGTTGATATCCCAGAGCCTCCTGAGCTTTCAAAGTTAGCCAAAGATGTTGAAGACTTCAAAGAAACCGCTTTGGTCATTTTCTTACAAGCCCCAATCGAGACCGTATACAACAAACCTTTGCCTGCAGATTATGCAGGTTAGTCGCCGGATGGATGTGGTAGACGGCTAGGACCACAAGGTAGTGTTCGACTAAATGTTGAACAAGATACGGTTGTTTTATTGATTGTGTTACGTTAGATTTGTTGTAAATTCTTTTTTTAATGTGCAATTACTTGTATAGATTTGAAAGGATAATAGATCAACAATTATTTTTGGCGCATATATTAGTTTTATCCGTTTAACTAACCAAGCAAAAAACTAAAACCTATAAGCAGATTGATAAGAGCAACACCAACATGTCAAATTAAGGCACGAAAAAGGGGCGAGTCTCAATGTGTACTTTCAGGGGAATGTATCTGACTTACATTTACTGACCCAAACTCAACTAAGTCGCTTGTCGACTGATTGGTCAAAACCAACAAAAGACCTCCGTCACTCGGTTTATCCACCTCATTGCTACCATTATAGTCATTGCAAGAATCCTCAACTTTGACTTCACAACCACCATCAGATGGGGGACAACTTTCTTTTTCTTGATCTACAACAGACCGAGAGCCCACTGCAGTAACACGTACCTTTTGCTCGTTGTAAAGAGACATGGCTTTCTGAATGATAAAGAACACAAACAATTTGTTAATAAGAATCATGTTCCCCCCAGTTTATCAATGAAAAAGCTCTTCAAATTATAAGCAAAATGAACTATAGGGAACTTATGAAAAAGTCCATAATAAAGTAGCAGTTAAGTTCAGCTCTTGCTAGAAGGATAATGTTGGTTATAATGATAAAATCATCAAAGTGAACCAGTTCATACAAAAATACACAAGATAATTGAAGAAGATGAACCTTATAAACGGAAGCATCTATAGCAGAAAATAGTGAATCGCCATTGCTAATATCATCTTCTGCACCCTATTGTTACGCAAAATGAAAAGGTAAAAGAAATGATCAGATTTGATCAACCAAAAAAAGGTAAAAGTATCAGATGTAATTGACTACAAATAATGACAACTTCATCTTATACATCAAGCAATGTAGAGGGGCAAGATATGCTGGTTGGGTCATGGGTTGTCTTTTAGATGGCTCAATATTCGTCATGCTCGGTTGAATTGACCCACAACAATTTTTGTTCATTTTAAAAAAAAGAAATATAGATACCAAGTTAATTATGATTATAAAAGCAATATTATTACGATAATATATGCATTTGAGAAAAAAACTGGGAGACTTTAAACAATAATTCACCCGTTTCCCTGTTAGCTAATTTTTTTATTTGGCCCTTTTCCGATAAATATAAAACCAAAAATACCCACTCATACGTAAATGGGTTAAAATTGCTGTGTCTCTAAACTTAAAGCAAACTCGTTATCTTTACCTCTGAAAAGAATATCTTGTAATCAAGTTCATCAGACTCTGAAGATGCTTGATCTAAATCCAACAATATGCTTTTGCACTGGTCATAGAGTTCAGGCCTAGTAAGATCTTTAGAGACATCAATCATTGAAAGATAGACCCAAGACATAAGGGTATCATCATCTTTTTCAACAATGAAAACATTGGAGCTCTCGGTAACCTTCACAACTTCAGGGGTGTTGAAATCCAGATTGTTTTCTTCATTCTCAATGTGCAAGCCCATCTGCATGGACCAATTATCATGTGTATATCCATGAACCAAATCCTCAGTTTTTGGACAGCAGATTGCAAGTCAACACTAACTGTGTTTGACTCGCATGGCTGATCGTTCAATTCAGTTCTACCATGATCCCAGTTCCCATATCCATCACCGGTAAAATGGTAAGGCATGGTGGTATTATTCATGCTCATTGGCAGTCCTCCAAGCATTGGAGGCAGAGACTGATACATAAAAGGATTAAACATGGGAGGAGGGACATGCAGGAAGGGAATGTATGGCCAATTCGGGAAATTGTTCCAATTGGTTTGAGTTCTTCCCAAATTAGTGTCAACCGATTTCTGACTACAGTTATTTACTTTACCTCTGTCATCTTCTGAAGAACCAAATCCTAACAAGCTATTTGATCCTGTTTTGAAGGGAGGTTGAGGTAGATGAGAATAAATTCTATATGTTGATGATGGAGACATTTGGGAATCAGATTTCAAACGCTTTTTGGATGATAAACTATCAATGCAAACTTTATCAGATAAATCTCTGTTAGAGTCAAAATTATGATGAGCTCTCTCTTCATGAACATCATCCTATATTTGGTTTCTTCTTGTTTTGAAACCCTGAACAAATCAAAATGTACAAATAAATGTGTTTACGAAAAATGGCATAGCAAAATAATTCAAGAAACAAACCAACAACACACAAGTAAGTTCATTCAAATAAATACTTGAAAGATATTATTATCATTATAATTTGTACCTGAGATGATCTCTAGAAGGGTGATATTTGCAATTCTGAGAACTCCTGTGACGACCTTGACTAGCTGTAATTTCCATGGCATCATTACGAGGACTACACATTCCCCTTTCAAAATCTGGGTCTATTTTAGCATAGTTCATGTCTCTCTTTGATTCTAAATGTCGGTCATGGATGCTACGGGATCTGTAATCACTAACTTCATTTTTACTTTTATTATTATCTCTTCTAACATCCTTGTTATTTTTAAGCCTTGCAATCTGATCATCATCATGCACGCTTCCACCACGATTATTAGAATGCCTATGACTAACATCCTTCAAATTCTTGGACTCAAACTCATTAATGTGTTCTCTTGATCTCTTCTTTCTATCGATATCATCTCTTGCCCGGCCCGTTTTGTGCATATGACCCCTCTCTACATCATCCTCATATCTCTCTTCCTTATGCTTATATTTTCTATTACCATCTTCATAATACTCATCTTCTCGTTTTCTACGTGTTTCACCTATGTGTTTGCTATCTTTTCCGCTACATCTGTACACTTTATCCTTGTGTTTAATATCCTTGTCAGTGTAGCCTTCTCTTCTCTTCATCCTTCTTTCAAGCTCCTTTTCTAACTCAATGTTTCTCATTTCTTCTTTTATAGGCCACTCTGGAAGGAGAATAAAAAATATTATCAAATACATGTAACTTTTTTTGTTCCATTATCCTTTAACCAATTAACCATATTCTAATCTAAAACTGCAATTTCACATCAGCAAACTCCAATAATTAATTGCCCATCAACTTTGAGTCACAAAACAAGAAAGTTACAAACAAATAATGTGTTAAAATCTTTACATATAAGCTAAAATATATTTAACGAAAGCATTTCAGATAGAGGCTATCTAGCAAACCACGTTTTTAAAGATAACATAACCTAGATCTTGATACCATATCCAATAAGACATATTCTAGTAGTCAAATCAAACAATCAGAAACTACCTAAAGAGCAATGATCCATTCAACAGTAAATAGGATCTTAAATTTAGTATCAATCAAACTTCAAACCATTTAATCTTACGAAGAACCGATCAGCACAAACGAAGGTCTTGGATCTCAAAATCAAACTGATAAAAAATAACACAAACTCGTTCAATTCGTGCCAAGACATTTGCATTTATAATTCTTAATTCTCAAACCCATTCATGGTTGTAAAAATCACTAGGCGCTAGTCGGACGGTGGGTCACCCACTAGCTATTAATCGGGATTACTAGAGATTAACCGGATTGGAATTTTTATAAGTAATTTTTAGGTTTATTTCATATACACACTCATTTTTATATGGAATTTTTATAAAAATGTCAAATTTATATATATATATATACAAACACATTTGACCAAAATTTACACTTATTTGGCCAGAAAATTTCAAGGTTTGACCGTAAATTCAAACATTTGGCCGGAATCTGACCAAAATGTGACCGGAATTTGGCCGAAACCTAGCCGCCGATTAGGACCAATTAGGTCCGATTACCGATTTTATCCACCGATTATCATTACATGAATCGCCAAGGTAACCGACCGAGTAGCGATAAATCAGCCGACTAGGCCGATTTCTACAACACTAAACCCATCAGGTAATCAAAATGCAACATTTATTTGATTTAACAATTAACATAAACAAAAACTTACCAAATCCAAACTGATTCATTTAACAAACATCAATTTTATTGATAAAGCTGGATCTGGAGCTGAGTATTTGACAGTGAGAAAGGAGACGTGGCTTGAAAACCTAATTGATCCGTAGCTAATAATGGGTATCGAGTAAGAAAGTAGAAGTATATTAACGTAATAATGTGGGCTAGTAATAAATCTGCATAGGCCTGTTTCACCATATGTGCTTGGGCTAATAAATTATGTTGGGATGATATATTGATGCAGTCTAAGTATTTATTATGGGTTAGTATTGGTGGGCCGGAAAATAGAACTAAAACTTTAAAATTTTCGGTTTCTGGTGGTACCCAAAGATTCAAAACAGAAAAAACCAGCAAACCACAGCAGTACATTTTAAGTATCACGGTATAAAAAACTGAACTCAAACCCCAAAAACTTCTGTGAGATGCAACTGTTTTTTAGTTTTGAAATTGTAGAGCACCACCAATATCACTAAAGAAACAAAATCTCTAAAGTAGAAGTAGGATAGGATGTTAATTGTTTCCTTATTGGAAATGAATGCCTAAAGGCATCATCTCTGCTCAGGGATTGCTCCTGTAAAAGATGAAAGCAACAATATACACGCACATGGCAAAGCAAAGAGCAGATGCACAATACTATTTTACATGTATTGGGGCACTGGAAATAGGGTCACCAATTAAATAGGTCACTTTGGTGACCAATAGCAATGGAATTTCCCTCACTAAAGATGCACCAATTGAACAATTCAACTCAATGTCTTAAGTGTATTGACTGGTTGTATGTAAGTGGGTAGACCACCCAAACTGGAAAAAGGTGAATATCAAGCTATGTAGTCAAAGGAACCAAAGGAGTGTGCCTGAGCGCCCAGCTTCTTACATGCAGCAAGGTGTAGAGACGCAAAAAAACTGAAAAAAATAGGCTTGAATCTGGAAAGAAAAAAAAAACTGTCTGTGCAGGCCTAAATTTTTCTAAAACAATCTAAACTAGCCTAAAGCATGCCTGAAAAAGCTCAAAATGCATGTTTACAAAGTGCCCCTTGCTTGTCTCAGGCAGTCAGGCCCCAGCTTCTTAAGCGCCTTGAACCTAGGCTCAAGGCTCACCCTTTGCATCTTTAAGTGCTTCTAGCGCCTTAAACTACCTATATATAAGGAACCATACCAGTCAATCAACAAGACGATTTAAAGGGTCTAGTGCATTAAGAGATTACACCTTAGATCTAGTGCATTAAGAGATTACACCTTAGAGTATATGTGCCCAATCAGGGTTCACTATGCATTTCAATCCCACTTCCATCTAGCATTACCATATTCCCTCATTCTCACATCCCTAACATCCAAAATTGGAAATCAATTCTAAAGATTCACATACTGTTCATACATCCATCAGAAAAGTGCACAAGTAATTACAGAACATACGAACCACAACCATGCATTTAAATCTTTCTAACATTACCTCCATTAATGTTTTAACAAGTTCTTTATCATACAAATAGAAACAAATTCAACTTACCATTATTATCTTTAACTTGACGGCCCTTTTTTCTCCCGGATTCCTTATCAACACCATGTTCCTTGCTACTCTTTCTGTTCAAATCACCAATAGATGTCAGCAAATCGAATAGCTTAGGGTTATCATCATCATCATCATCATCATCATCATCAATGTTTACAATCTCACTTTCATCCTCACCGTCATCACCATTCCACCGGTCACTCCCGCCGTGAACCATCTCTCTCCGCCGCTTCGTCGGCGTCGCAAAGTCGCCGGACACATTTCCATTCGCACGAGTTTTCCTTTTTCCTCCAGAAACATCAACAAAATCCCTATTTGCCTTACCATTGTTATGATCATTCGTCTGGTTCGTCTTCACATCATCGTCTATATCAGAGTAATCCCTCGAAGTATGCTTGATTTGCTCGTGCGATTTACTCCTTGAATTTCTGGGCATAATGACGAATGTTGAAGTAAAAGAACAGTTGTAGAACAAGGTGCATTGAAATATTCAAGAAGCCCTGAAACCGATTAGGGTTTTGAGTCAAAACCCTAATTATAATATTGGGACGAATTCGATTGGAACGAAGGAGGGTTAACTGATATTTGAAATTGTTACAAACAGAACTGTAGAAGATGGTTAAAAATCAACTCCTCATCACTGGAAAAATAGTTCTCTGTTTTTCGGCAAGATTTTTGACCATGAAAATTGATGAGTTTTCACCGTTTATCACCGGTATCTTATTATACACAAACATACATGTTCTTTTGTGGGAAGAATATGTGACGTTGATCTGGTTTAAAGAAAAAACAAAAGGACTATAGATGGAGTTACATGCTAACACTTAAAAAGTAGTATGTATGTATTTGTAACAATTTGTTTTATGCATTTTATATTATACATGAATAAACATTTGATTTCAGAACCTAAATTAACTAATAGTGTAAAGTCATACTATTTTATTAAACATTGCTAAAAATATACATGAGACAAATTTTATTGAGTCAAAACTAAATATTATAATGAGAATAATATTTTTTATACATACCTTTCAATTAACATTTACTATATGTCACGTCAATGTCATATTATATTTCACTCTTCTTCACCCATTCAATGAAATTTGATCACTTTAAATGATCTTGCTTCAACATTGATTTGTCATTCTTTCTACTATTCATATATAATTCACCTATCCAAAATTTAAGCCACATGAAAAACTACCACCAAATCATTTCTCTTAAATTTTTAAAAACTTCTCTCAAGATGTAATATAATATATATATTTGATAAAAAAAAATCTACTCACATGTAATTATGTAAATTTCCAAGTCAAATATACTTAACAAAACCGAGTTGTTTACGAAACAAGATCAGAAAAACAAGGGATAAAAACAGTTATTATGATCAGAAAATCTCTCCTCCTCCTCCACCACCACCACCACCACCACCACCACCACCACCACCACCTACAACCACCCTGCATTAACTCTCTCCGCCACCGTCTCCGGCCACCACCATTACTCATCATATACATTCACCCTACAATGGAGCCTAAGAAGTTTATCATCGAGATTGAACCGTCAATAGAGCCCAAAGATGGAAAACCATCAATGGGACCGGTTTACCGTAGTGTCTACGCTAAGGACGGTTTTCCGCCTCCGATCGATGGTTTAGACTCCTGTTGGGATGTTTTCCGGTAATCGCACATTTACATAATGTGTATTTGTTAAAACGGCATTTCATTTTGGTTACGATAGAAGGATCGTTATCAACGCGATTGTGTATAGCATGTGCTATCGATTTGATTATGCGTTTGTTAAAACTGTAATTCGTTTTGATTACGATAGAAGGATCGTTATCAACGCGATTGTGTGTAATTGTTCATGTTTAGGATTATGATTGTTATTGTGTACGTGTGTTGTGTTTTCTGAGTGATCGATTTTAGAGGATGTTATGTACGTGGTTTTGGTTTTAAATCTACAAACTTGTTACGATAGGAACGAATGAGAATGGTGAAATTGTAATAATGTCATAGTTAGAGGGTTATGTTGAAAAATTACTAGTTAGTTGAACTCCTAACTAACATTCGTTAGTTAGTTAATTCCTGTCCTATTAAAGGCGGGATCATCCATGAATAAAATGGCTTGATTTGATCGTTTCTTTCTTTTTTGATTCTTCTTGATCGTATTAAGTGGTATCAGAGCAGTTCGATCCTTCGAACACTCTGAAGCTCAAATTCGATGGCGACCACACGTAATCAGTCGTTGGAACAAAAGGTTCAAGATCACGAAGCTGCTCTATTACGATTGGAAACAGCAACGGGTTGGAATTTTACAGAACTGGAAGCAATTAAGGCGGCAACGGCGAAGAATTCTTCGGAGATGGAGTCCATGAAGATGCAATTTGTTGAAAATTCAAAGCAATTGACTGAAATTCTTAGGCATTTGCAGTCGTTCACCACCAATGAAGGTAATTCGATGGAATTCACGAACGGTAATCGGATCGATAGCAACAGTGGAGTCAATTGTGCTCATCACAACAGTCATAACAGGTTGACGAAGATGGAATTTCCAAAGTTTAACGGTGTTAATGTGGAAGGTTGGTTATGCCGAGTGGAACATTTCTTTGCCATTGATGGAACACCGGAGATTACAAAGGTCAGTTACGTTATCGTGCATCTTGAAGATATTGCACTATTATGGCATCAATCGTTTGTACAATCCCGTGGGGGTTCGATCGAAGGTATGCCATGGTCAGAGTATAAAAGCTTCATTTCTACTCGGTTTGCGGTGGTGATTGGATCGGATGCCATGGGAGCATTAGCAGCTATTAGACAAACGGGTTCTTTACAAGAGTTATGTCAAGAATTCAACCTTGCTCTAACCAAGGTAACTATCTGTGATGAATATGCTACTAGTCTATTTTTAAGAGCTGTGAAACCAGAAATTGGTAATCCACTCAGGTTATTAAGACCTAAGAATTTACCAGAAGCTTATATGCTAGCTAGAATGCAAGAAGAAAACTTGAAATCTATTCACTCACCCTATTGGAATCTTATAAACCTAGTCAATCCATTGCTAATCATAAGAGCAATGATTACCATCAAAAACATTCTTCATACACTAGTGCTGCAAATTACCATTACTACCCGCACCACCCTTAAAAGCTAAACCTATTACAAGTCGTAGACTATCTCATAAAGAAATAGAAGATAAAAGAGCGAGGGGTGAATGTTTTGGTTGTAATGAAAAGTTTACACCAACACATGTTTGCAAAAATAAACAACTTTTTTCAGTAGAAGTCTTTGAAGAGGAGTTAGAGGAGGTCATTGGTGAAAGTGTATGACAGACACTGTCGACCCTCAAATTTCTCTAAACGCTCTTATGGGAGATCACTCTTATTCTACTATGAAAGTTGTGGGTTCGGTGGGTACTAAACCATTACACATCCTGATAGACTCAGGTTCCACACACATTTCCTGGATGTTACTCTTGCAAACAAACTTCATTGTCGGTTGAAACATATACCCCCAGTTAAGATAACTGTGGCAGATGGAAACTTAATTACTTGTGACAAGATGTGTAGAGACTTCCAATGGTCGATGCAAGGGAATTGGTTTAAAACTGATGTACTGCTTATACCCCTTTCCAATTATGATATGGTCTTGGGAATTCAATGGTTGCATGGTCTTAATGACATTACTTGGAATTTCAAAGCTCTTACTATGAAGTTTTCAGTTAATGGACGACTTCTTGAGTTGAAGGGGGCTAAATCAGGTGGAGTATCCTTGTGTTCAGCTGATAAACTACAGGGATGGTTAGAGAATGATAGCAGTATTAACCATGGCCACCTATTCAGTCTTCAAACTCAATCGGAGGGTCTTCCTCAGCATACTCCACTAATCTCCGGGGCCAATGCAATTTCATTAGTTGAAAAGTTACTTCTTCAGTATGAAGATGTATTTCAGATACCTACTTCACTTCCACCTTCAAGAACATGTGATCACCGGATTATTTTGAAGGAAGGTACTAATCCAATTAGGCAAAAAACCCTATCGATATCAAGCTGCTCAAAAAGATATTATTGAAGGAATGACATATGAACTATTGGATATGGGTATCATTCGTGAGAGTACTAGCTCTTTTGCTGTACCAGTGGTTTTGGTTAAGAAAAAGGATGGTTCTTGGAGGATGTGTGTGGATTATAGGAAACTTAATGAAGCAACCATTAAGAACAGTTTTCCTATTCCACTAATTGATGAATTGTTTGACGAATTAGGTGGAGCTACGGTCTTTTCAAAACTGGATTTGCGATCCGGTTATCATCAGGTTAGAATGCATGAACCTGATGTTTATAAGACAGCCTTCCCTACTCATCAAGGGCATTATGAGTTTTTAGTTTTACCATTCGGTTTTACAAATGCTCCAGCCACCTTCCAAGCATTAATGAATACTACTTTCAAACCCCTTCTACGTAAGTGTGCTTTGGTCTTCTTTGATGACATACTGGTTTACAGCACTACCTTTGACCAACACTTATTAGATTTGGAGGTTGTTTTACAATTACTCCGTGCGAACTCCTTGTTTGCAAAGAAATTTAAGTGTTCATTTGGGGGTGGTCAAGTGGATTATTTGGGTCACATTATTACCAAGGATGGTATGAGTACCGATCCTTCCAAAATAGCAGCTATAACGGATTGGCCAATTCCAAAAACTGTTAAACAACTCCGAGGGTTCTTGGGTCTTGCTGGATACTATAGACGTTTTATCAAGTCATTTAGCATTATTGCTAAACCACTTACCAACCTCCTCAAGAAAGACGCATTTAATTGGAACGACGAGGGCTTTTGATCTATTAAAGCAAGCATTATCTTCTTCTCCAGAGTCCAGTGCTTGCTTTACCTGACTTTACAAAGCCTTTTGTTATTGAGACAGATGCTTTTGACAAAGGGTTGGGTGCGGTACTAATGCAAGAGAACCATCCTTTAGCTTTCTTGAGCAAGAGTTTAGCTCCAAGCAACAATCTTTATCTGTCTATGAGCGTGAATTACTAGCTATCTTAATGGCGGTAAAGCATTGGCATCATTATCTCATTTCCAAGCATTTCATTATTAAAACTGATCAGAAGAGTCTCAAGTTTCTGCTTAATCAGAAAATCAACACACCTCTACAGCAATCGTGGCTATCCAAACTTCTGGGTTATGATTTTGAAATTATATATACACAAGGAGCTACCAATCAAGTGGCTGATACACTATCACGAGTAGAGGGCTCGGCCTTGTTCCAATTAAGTTTGAGCTCCATTGATCCACTATTATGGCCTCGAATTAAGAGTAGTTGGGAGACTGATACACATGTCCAATCTATTCTAAGTACTTTACAACAAGGTGGTGAAGTCAAACATTATACGTGGAATGGTCAGATGCTTAAAAGGAAGGGTAAGTTGGTGATGGTAATGATACTTTCCTTCGAGCTGACTTGGTGGCATTGTGTCATTCTTCTCCGATGGGTGGTCATTCGGGATATGCTATCAAGATGTTCGTATTTTTGTTCAAGAATGCTCTTCTTGTCAACGTAGTAAATATGAACGTGTTGCCACTCCAGGGTTGCTTCAACCTTTGCCCATGCCCACAACTATCTTCTCGGATATTCTATGGATTTCATTAATGGCCTTCCTAAGTCTTTTGGGAAGGACTCTATTTTGGTGGTAGTGGATCGATTTACTAAATACGGGCATTTTGTGGCTGGCTCAGGCAGTCTTTGATAATGTCTTCAAGTTGCATGGTTGTCCTTCGACAATTGTCTCTGATCATGATTCAATCTTTCTCAGTCAGTTTTGGAAAGATTTTATGAAGTTGCAACGCGTTTCCTTAGCCTATTCCACTGTTTACCACCCTCAATCGGATGGCCAAACAGAAGTGCTTAACCGTTGTCTGGAATCTTATCTTCGTGCCATGGTCATGGACACACCGCTTATCTGGTTTAAATGGTTAACCTTGGCAGAGTGGTGGTACAATACTACCAAACATTCCACTATCGGGATGTCTCCATTTGAAGCTCTGTATGGAGTTAAACCTCCGTTACATATCCCTACATTCCCAATGATTCCAAAGTGGCTTCCGTAGAGGAATTATTTCATGCTTGTGAGCTCAAGTTGAAGAATTTAAGACAAGCTTTAGAACGAGCTCGCAACCGTATGCAACATATGGCCAATCGCAATCGAATTGAACGTAATTTTCAGGTCGGCGATTGGGTCTTTGTCAAATTACAACCTTATGTCCAGACATCCTTGAAGTCTCATCACCATCATAAGTTGGGTCCTCGTTACTTCGGTCCTTTCCTTACTGTTGAGAAGATTGGCCCCGTTGCTTATCGTTTGGATTTGCCTCAGTCATCGCAAATTCATCCTACCTTCCATGTTTCTCTGCTAAAAGCTGCGAAAGGTGATCACTCCATTATTATTCCATTACCAGAGGAACCTCGTTTCCGTCTCCAACCACGTGCAATTTTGGATCGGGAACTGGTGCGAAAGCGGAATACAATGGCTGTTCAAGTGCTAGTCCATTGGATGCATTCTCCAGCTACAGAAGCTGCATGGGAAGATTTACAGGACTTCCAACTTCGCTTTCCGAATTTCCATTCTTGAGGTCAAGAATGTTATAGAGGGGGGAGTATTGTTACGATAGGAACGAATGAGAAGGGTGAAATTGTAATAATGTCATAGTTAGAGGGTTATGTTGAAAAATTACTAGTTAGTTGAACTCCTAACTAACATTCGTTAGTTAGTTAATTCCTGTCCTATTAAAGGCGGGATCATCCATGAATAAAGTGGCTTGATTTGATTGTTTCTTTCTCTTTTGATTCTTCTTGATCGTATCAAAACTGTGTGAGAAAATGCTAAAGTGAATGTGTAATTTACTACTGATTTGTAAGATTTGGAGTTTTGGGAAAATTGATTGTGGATGTTGTATAGACTGGAAATTAACAACAGTTCGTTCAACAGGTTTAGAAATTTGCATATGTTACTTGATGTTACGTCGTTGATCTGAAATGTTTGCTTGGTTATATATGTTACAGACTGTCTGCGGAGAAATATCCTGATAACAAAATGCTTGGCACTCGTGAATTTGTGGATGGAAAGGTATAATACTATAATGGCACCTGCTATGCATGATGATATGACATATCTATGTGTGTGTGTCTGTTTCTCGGCTGATCATCTTTGTAATTTTCCAGCATGGGAAGTATGAGTGGCTGACTTACAAACAAGTGTATGACAAAGTGATACAGGCTGGGAATTCTATCCGTGCTTGTGGAGTTGAGCCTGTAAGTGTCCTTATTTGTAACTAAGGTGATATGGAAGCTGAATTGTTGACAACATTTTGGCCATGTTGACTGCTTTTTCTCCTGGTTGGGTGTGATGTGCCTCTAATAGCAGTTGTTTTTAGCTAATTGCCATAAAATCAATTTTTAAAAACTTGATGGTTATTTCTAGCCTGAAAAAGTTGTTTATCTTTTTATTTTTATTTTTTTGTAATTAGCCTAAAACTATTATATCAAACTGTCTTTCTGGTGTTTTTGCTTGCTTAGACTATTTTGTGGATGTTATCTTTGTTTTTCTTTTTCATATTGAGGGAGTTATATTGCTTTTTATTCACTTGGTGATTCATGCTTACTTACAAACAAGGATTGATGATTCTAGGGAGGAAAGTGTGGTATTTATGGTGTCAATTGTGCAGAATGGATAATGAGCATGGAGGTACTTTATTATATTTTTTCTATTTCTTCTAGCTTTCTAGTAATCACTGTACTAAAGGCTATTACCAAGCTGGAAATTAATCACACGTACATATACATATAACATTTTAGAATTGTGTTCTAATTACTGTAAATTGTTGCAGGCATGTAATGCTCATGGCTTGTACTGCATACCATTATATGATACCTTAGGTAAGTATTGAGTTTTAAAATTTCAGTGAAGTCATGTCCGTCTGTATTATTTTAATTAATATATACACATTATAAGACTTATGTAATGTACTTCCCCTGTTACTTGTTTCATCTAGGTGCCGGTGCAGTAGAATTCATCATATGCCATGCTGAGGTTGCCATTGTTTTTGTAGAAGAGAAAAAGATACCAGAGGTAATTAGTAACTGTAAGTAACCTAGAGGCGGGGAACATACTTTTTTTAAGGTTTTCTTGGTTTCTATAAAACTATTGCAACTTTGTTAGTGTCTTCAAGTAAATAAGCGCAAGAAACAAAATTGACACAATCATGTATAGTGATTCGGGTGGATGCTAAGAATCCACTATACACCCATTCCTCAATCTTCAATTCAAAGTTTTCCTCACTAAAAACTTCTGTCTTAGCCGGTGGAGATCAACGTCATGTCTTACTAATAAAGTCGTGATCACCTACTTCTCTCACTAATCTTAGCAGTGATCACCAAACCATCTCACTAAGATCATAGAGATTGCTAACTCTTGCCTCACTTAAGTGGTAATGATCACCAAATACAAGTGTTTAAAAGAATGTGTTCTTTGTCTTCATTGTTTGGACATCTTTGAAGCTGAATATTAATGACTTTCATTTACCATGAGTGAACACCAATCTTGAATCTTGATCATCCCTATTGACATGTGAGGGCCTAGATCTTCAGAAATTGAATTTTTTAAAAATACAGCATTTGCTCCAACAACATAATCATTTTTTCCCATTAGTTTAGATTTCGTTAAAATGAAATTGTTATAGTCTGTAATTATTTTAGTTATAATCAATAATATCCTTTTGGCGATTCAGGTGCTGAAAACATTCCCGAAAGCTGGGGAATATCTAAAAAGTAAGTTGCTTATTCTATCCACTTTATTTATATATATATATATATATATATATATATATATATATATATATATATATATTACAACATATACTAAAAGCATACTTCTTTTAGCAATTGTGAGCTTTGGACAAGTTACTTCTGAACAGAAGGAACAATTCAAAACTTTGGTTCAGCATTACACTCATGGGATGAGTTTTTATCATTGGTAAGCTTTTATCATTGTGGTTAACTATACTTTGACTTTCATGAAATCTTCCACTTGACTATTGACTTCCTAAAATGTCTACTTTTCCTCAATTGTAGAGCAAAGACAAACAGTTTGATCTGCCAGTGAAGAAGAAAACAGACATCTGCACTATTATGTACACAAGTGGAACAACTGGTGATCCAAAGGGTGTATTAATTTCTAATAACAACATTGTTACACTTATATCTGGTGTTTGCCGTTTGCTGGACTGTGCTAATGAATCTGTGAGTTCCATACCCTTCAGACTCGCTATACTTTTTAAATAATTACATGACCACTATCAAGGTACATACATGTGGACAATGACATGACATATAATTTGGAAACTGGTTCCGCGTCAGCAAATTCGAATTATCATGGTCTTCTCCTGTTTGTCATCTTACAGTTGACGGCAAATGATGTATATCTGTCATTTCTACCTTTGGCACATATATTTGGTCGGGTGATTGAAGAATGTTTTATACATCATGGTGCTTCAATAGGATTCTGGCGCGGGGTAATATCACATCTTGTTTCTTGAAATCTCAATACACACAATATATTATAATATGGCCAATAATATATTTAGGATGTCAAATTACTAACCGAAGACATAGGGGAGCTTAAACCTACTATTTTCTGTGCTGTTCCTCGGGTCTTAGAGAGAATATATACAGGTATTCATATTTTCTCTTTGAATTTCATCCCTACTATTTTACTGCTGCTAATTACTTTCTTTTGATCAGGTTTGCAACAGAAGATTTCTTCTGGGAGTTTTCTAAAAAACAAATTGTTTAATCTAGCCTATTCATAGTGAGTGTTCCAATAAAATATTCTTCATTCTCTTAGTGTTAAATTTATGATTATCTGCAGTCAAATGCAATTTCAGCAAAGATTATAGGAAAACTCTAGACTGCTACATACACACAAGTAGTGCCAGTTATAATCACAACCACACACAATTGGGGAAGAATCCTGTTTGATACTCAAATAGTGGTCGGTTGCTAGATAGGTCCTAAAAGTGGTAAAGAGCCTGGTTAATTGTAAGGAACTGAGCATTAAAACAACTTCAAGTGAGCCCTTAAGATATAATGAAATAGTGGAAGCCTTATTTGATGTTACATTTTGTACATGTGAGTATATGTCTATATAGTAAAGACATATATATTGGATGACTTATAAACATCATGTGCTTGAAGATATAGTAACTAACTAACTGTAATCAAAATTAAGATGATGTTTCGGATCAGTAAGATATAGGATCCCTGCAATAAACAGGTACTGTGTGGACAAATGCAGCCCAATTTATTTAATATAACCTGGAAATATGTACAGGATACATTGGAGCCAGGGTACAACAAATCCGGTTCTATCTCATTTAACCCATTCCGAAGGGCAATTGGAACGTGTTTTCTATTAAAACTGGGCTATATGTGGAGGGTCATATAACCTTGTTTGTAGTAGTGCTAAGAAGTTGAAAATATTTATAGATGTAATCGAACTTTTATTATTCATATACAAGTCATGCATCTTGATTTTTATGATATGTGACTTTGGTTGTGTGATATGCAGTAAGTTGTACAATATGAAGGGTGGGAGTAAACATGAAGAGGCCTCTATATTAAGTGACAAACTTGTTTTCACTAAGGTTAGATATTAAGTTAAAGGAACCTCTGTTCATCTTTCACTTGTCCTCTCTTACATTGGTCGATTTGGGTTATATACTATCTAAATCCTTTTATTCAAAATATTAGATTACTAAATATTTAAGTCAAAGGATGTTTTGGTCCAATCTTTTTTACCGTACCGAAAATGACCTAATTTAATGGAAACTTGTTTTGATCCATTATGCAACCCACCCATTTTTATACCCTCTACTGCCAATGGTGGCATGACTGTTATCATTGTTGTTCATTCTGCAGGTTAAGCAGGCATTGGGTGGAAGGGTACGCATTATCTTATCTGGAGCAGCCCCACTGGCTCCACATATAGAAGGTTTTCTGAAAGTGGTTGCATGTTGTCATGTCCTCCAAGGATATGGTACTTCCCTTTCTTAAGTTATATGGAGAACTAAGGTGGTCGGGTGACTTGTAAAACAAATTTGTGTTGAAAATTGAAATGGGTCATGTTTAAGTATAGGTTGGAACACATGGAGTTGGGTTGATCCACAAACACTTTATTGTCCATTATTACATAGTTTAACAAATAATACACATAATATAATTTGTGTATAACTCAATGTAGGCCTGACTGAAACATGCGCTGGATCATTCGTCTCACTGCCAAATGAAATGGACATGGTGGGTACAGTGGGCCCACCAGTGCCAAATATAGATGCGCGTTTGGAATCTGTTCCTGAAATGAATTACGATGCCCTTTCAAGTACACCACGGGGAGAAATATGCATAAGGGGGAATACTTTATTCTCAGGGTACTACAAACGTGAGGACCTTACGAAAGAGGTCTTGATTGATGGATGGTTCCATACAGGTATTTATACGATTCTTGCAGTTCTCTACATTAAATGACACATATTTTCATGTATCTCCACTGTGTTTCAGGTGATATTGGTGAGTGGCAACCAGATGGAAGCATGAAGGTTATTGACCGCAAAAAGAATATTTTTAAGCTTGCACAAGGAGAATATGTAGCAGTTGAAAATTTGGAGAATGTTTATGGACTTGTCCCTGCTGTTGATGAGGTATGCTCTTATAAATTTTGATAGCATTATATGATCCATGAATAATGATGTGCGTGTGTGTTTCAGATATGGGTGTATGGGAATAGTTTCGAGTCATGCCTTGTTGCTGTTGTAAACCCAAATAAGAACGCCATCGAAAAGTGGGCTCGTTCAAGTGATATATCTGGTGACTTTGATTCGTTATGTCACGATCCAAAGACTAAAGAATACATGCTAGGAGAACTAAACAGAATCGGAAAAGAGAAAAAGGTGTTAATGACTACTGTTTTTAAGTTTATAAAGAAGGAAGGTTTGATTAGTGATTTATAAGTGTGATTATGTATGTTGGCAGTTAAAAGGATTTGAGTTCATTAAAGCGGTTGAGTTTGACCCTGTACCTTTTGACATTGATCGTGATCTTCTGACCCCAACATTGAAAAAGAAAAGGCCCCAGCTGCTGAAATACTATCAGGTAAGTAAGAAAACTGTCAATTTGAGATTGAAAACCAGACTCTGATCTCTTTTAACTAACGAACATGTGTTTGTTTGTTTGTTTATTTGTTTATTGTTGGCAGAGTACAATTGATGACATGTACAAGAATATGAGCAAGTGAAGCTTGACAACATAGAGGCAATCAGTAAACTGCATTGATAGTACTTCTCTGCTACATTTCAACCTTTGGTCTTTTATAAATCATCAACAAATTTATTTATTAAGAGATTATGTATTGAAATTGAAATTATGATGAAAACATTGCAATTGTAGTGTTTATATGTATGACAAGTTGTGATGATTCGATTGGTATTGGAGCAAAGCTTATAAAGACAGAGGTCACAAGATGAGTGTGTTGTACATTTGTCCAAATCTTAAAAATACAAACAGATGTGGGTTATTAATAAAAATCTTAGTATTGTATTGCCCTTTAATATAGGTCAAAGGATTGAACAACATCAAATTATTTTAGAGTTGAAACGACATGCTAACACTTTTTTGTCGATTATTACTCTTCTTATAAGTAGCTGATAAGTTAACTGTGATTAACAAAAAATATGTTTAGTGACCTAAATATATGAATAAGATGGTTTTGAAGTTTGTAAACACTGAAAGTAGCCTTGGGCAACTTTCAATACATGATATTTCAAACACAAGCCAGTTGCACATACTACATCCATATTGCAAATTAAAGATGTTTGCCAAATTTACAGTAGCTTAAGACAAAGAAACAAACAACTTCAAACCTGTTTTGAAGTAAAAAAAAAACACAAAAACAAAACCCAAAAACAGACTCTAATCTCTCTTTTACTAGTTTGAGAGGCATAGTTTGCCACTCTCTTTCCATATTTAGAAAGAAAAATTAAGATCTAATGATAGTGGAGGTTTTCACACCTTTTTTCCTCTAATCTTCAGATCTTATCTTAAACATCGGAAAAAACAACGAAAATCACAGCTAAATTCCATGACCTCATTTTAGTGCTTTTTAGTTTTTCGTATGCCTTCATATTTCTCACAAACCCCATAAAAACGTAGCTTGTTTGAATATATTATCCGTGTCTTTTAACTTAATCTTGAACTTTAAGCCAATGTGTAGCTGGAAACTGAGACGTCTGCAAAAGGAGCGCTATGGATGTACACAAACTCTATGCTTTTGTCAGTTGGTAATGAGCTAACCCATGTTGGGAACTCATACGAACCACCTGCGGTCTTGGTGAGACCCCAGAGTGGACCGTAGAGCTTGGAAATGGCAAGATTGAAGTTCTTCATAGTTCTCCCTGATTTGTTGGTAACTATAGCTGAATACCTGTAGTATGTTCTTCCATTGGATACCCATGAAGTAGTCGCCTTCTGATCAATTACAATTGGAGCTAGAACAAGAGAAAGTATGATCCTTAAGTCAAACTCATTTGTAAAATAACAACTAGATCAATGTGTGAAATTTAAAAGTGACAGTTTTAACTCATTTAACTGCCAATGGGTTGATTTGGGTAATCATGCATCACTAAAAATTTAGTTTAGTTTATTTTCATATTCATGTTTAATACATCAAATACGGCCCAAACCATATTAAAAATTACCTATTTTGACCCATTATAACCCGATCATTTTATAACCTCTAATGAAATGAACGGAGTATGTACCTGCATGCGGAGATACATGCTTTGGTTGCCCGGTAATAGATTTATGAACAGGAACTTCAACTGCAAAAAGATAACAAACTTGTTATAACTACCGAAAAGTAATTGATATAAATGACATTTCAAATGAACAAATTTGTGATGAATCTAACCTGGAAGGAGCTGGTTATGTGCAGCATGACCACCACTTAACCTAGCCAATATTCCAAGAAGTGGTGCATTGTTATATGTAGCAGGCTCAGTCTGCTCGTAATTGTCCCTTTGATCAGCAAAGTTATCATACGCATCCGGACCACCAACAATTGCCCCAGTCAACAGATTTGGGTCACTCGCTTTTCTACTAAACCAAGTAGCATAACCACCTCTGCAGCTAACAAAAGACGGGTCAACCTTGATTGACACAATGGATGAACCGCGATGGTGCACTTGTTGCGGGAAATGATTCCCATATCCAACCATGTAGCTTGTTGCCCTTGGGTTGTCTCCAAGAATATAGTCCACCTTAATACCAAACAAAAAGATCAAAACTTTCATCAATAAGAGTATTAGACAACAACATTTCATTAACTTTAAAACAATCTTTGAAACTATTTTTTCACCTGTGATTTGGCGAATGCAAGAAGCTCTGATGGGGTGACACTGCCCGAAGCACATTGCAAGTCTTTTCGGGCAACGGTCAGGCGGTCGGAGTAGACGGTGAGGAGGAAAGATGCACTTGTGACAAACTGTAAATTGTTCCATCTTTGCCTGAATATTAAACCTCCAGGGGTCTTTTGAACATTGTGATTAGCTTTTCCCATGCATGAACACATGAACATCTCTGCCTTTTCTTGGTATTTTCCGAACACTGATGAGTGACCTCCGGCTTTTCCTCCCATTAAAAACTGTATACAATTTTAACCAATGATCATCACTATTTGCATTGTTTCATTATATTTATTCTCAAATTATTAATTTATCTTTTTGAATCTATCACTTTCAAATTGAAATGTTTTGTTGGAAAATTTGAAATCTTAATCCGATAATTAAGAAACCTTTAAATTGATTATTCTAAAACTTAATAGAATAATTCAAGAATAAAGAAAAAGTATGTTAATTTTTTTAGTGTGTCACCCAAAATAAAAGGTGTGTTTTTTTTAAAGAGGTAACTTTCTAAAATAGTAATCAATTTTAAAAAATGTTTCGATTAGCTAACTCAAGTTTTAAAAGTATTGTAATTAGGTCACTTAGTTTTTATATTTTATATAAATAAAAAGTCATAACATGTTTTTTTATCATGTTATACTTTTGGTTTCAATTACAAAATATTTTTGTCTTTTGATGCTAATATGGTACAATGACGTAAATTTTATGTTTTTTTTATTTTTTTCATAATTAACATGTTTTTTTCTTATTTTTTAATATGATTTTATATATTGAAAATTCTAACCCACACGTCTTATTTTTTTGATGACATGATTTGATCATTTGGTGGTTCAATTTGAGAAAAATATACATAATTAACTAAATTAAAACACTTTTGAAACTTTATTACTATTGTGTGACATTTTTTTTCTTTTTTAAATATCCTATAAGTAGGAAACAACACATTATTATGATCTAACGTCACAACGTTTTATGAATCAGTGCATTTCATTCGGATTTCCGTTTCTAATTACCTAGAATGATTGATAACACTAAAATCAACAAAAATGTCATCGAAAATGTTACCATTGCTACAAGGGTCTGAACACCAGCATACTTAACGTCCCAACCAAACTCCGTCATGGCCCATCCAGTCCCGCCAAGGTTATCACCATTCTCCGCCAAGTAATTCAAATAGTACGGCTCGCTTGTTGCCTTGTACAACCAAGCAGCTGCCCAAAGTAATTCATCCTGTTCATATTAAACAAAAATAACAAAATTAAAAAAATTTAAAAAAAAATACAAAAATTGCAATTATATATGTAAATGTAATATAAGTGAGTTAAAGTTTTAATCACGTACGGCGTATCCACTGACAGATCTATAGTACTTTTGGGCCACGGAGATGCTGCTGTCATATTTGCCCCTGTATTTGTCGGCAAATTCAAAGAGCTGTAGAACAAAATGAGTTGTAAATAACCGACACATATGGGGTAAAACAGGAATAAAGAAAAGTGTAAATATAGTGGGGTTGAGTGTGCATTGGTGGTGAGTACGGTGCAACACACCGACAGTGAAGAGTGTGAGTTGGCAAATGGAATTTATTTAGTTTTGAGTTTATGTGATGTGTACTATGAGTGCATATTATCCGTGATCGACGGCAACAAACATTAGTTTCAATGATTTGAGTTTGGGTGATGTGTGGGTTAATTTAATAAAAGGTTAATATGACAAACTTTTTCGTTTCGAGTTTCGTCTACGTTAAAAGAATATAATTAGTTGTGATACAGATTAGGCGAAGATATGTAAAATGTAATTTAAAACAAAAAAAAAAAATCTTTTTTTAGTGGTGATCAGGAACATTGTGAATAGTGTGTGGAGAAAAGAGACTATTATACGAAAAAAGAAACTATAAAAATTAAAGCATAAGATATATGCATTTATGGGATTCAACTAAACTTCTAGGTTGTTTTAGCTTTAAATGAATTATTTATTAAGCACCAAACATATATTTTTATTTGGTAAAGCATCAGAATTAGCGGGGGGACAAATTGAATCCAAAAGTAATTTATACGATTATTTATTGTGTCATATTGACTTCAGTATAATTGATTTTCCAATACTTGTGCACAGTTATACCTTATTTGACTTAAAATTAATAGTTTAAACATTTTTAATATAAACGTTTTGGATATTACTCGTTAGTAAAACCATGAGATGATTAAAATACTTAAAAAGGAAGGAAATAAAATTTTAAGTTATATATAAAATTATAAGTTATATATGCAAGAAAATACAAAGTTGAAGAATTATTATGACTAGTGGTACATACGATAAAAGGACGTCCCATGTGAACATTTATAAGAAGATTTGTACAATATGCATAGATAGCTGTACCATACAAACTCTGCTAATTTACACCGTCAACAACCAGCCTGACACTAGACCCATTAAACCTTAACCTTCTTTATTTATTTCAACCGCTAAGCTAACGTACGCACCTCTCTTTGCTATCATACATCACCATTTAAGGTAAGAACCATCTGATGGCGACATTTTCCTATCGGTCGGAATGTTCTTGTTTTTCAAAAAGTTGTAAATATTTATATTCTGGTTTTAAATTTATAGAAGTGTAGAAACTAACATGAAAAAAAAAGTAACTAGGAATTACAAATTTTACTCGAGTTGTGTTCAATTTCATGTGTTAGATGTGATTTTCAAGCTTGTTTCATGTTTAAAATGTGTTAAATTTACAAGGCCGTCTCCAAAATTATTTGAAAAATATTAGGCTCTGACCGAGTAGAAAATATAACTCCGAATAATATAATAACTGATATGTAAAAACTCTATGAGATGAGTTTAGAAAACACCTTTGAGCCAATCAAATAAAATGAGTTTAGATTTTACTAATGAATAATATGTTAATATAATAAAGTAATAATAGACTCTAATGTATAATTGGCCTAAGATAATAAAATGTTAATGATTGTTAAGAAATTGTGTCGCCGTTTATTTTGATAGTTTTAAGTATATGGAATTAATAATAAGACCATAATTAGTTACTAATTAATTTATTTTAAACAGTTTTAGCATTCTTCTATTACTTTTATACATAATATAGAATATATTATTATTTTTTATTTTAATTATATATTTCTATACATATATAGAGATACATAAAAAGAAATAAATACAATAAAATGTTTTAATAAAATAAATCAGTGTTTTTATAACCTAACCTATCATTTTTTAATTTCCTACGGTAACAATGATAGCTTGTCTACCAAAACATATTTTAACAATCATAAAACTTTGACTTCTTTAGTTCTTTTCTGACACAATAAAGTGATAAACACAAACGCAACAACCACTTGTACCACCCGCTTTACCACTTGTAGCACTTCACCACCGTTAAGAAAAAACACTAAAAAACATCAAAAACAAGAAACTAAAAGTAACCACCATACCTGATGAGCATGTGTAAGCAACACCCTCGAATACCCAGGGTTCGCACGGCGGAACACGACGGCGGCGGCGGCCATCGCGGCGGCCGTTTCTCCGGCGAGATCCGACCCGGGGTTATTCTCGTCGACCCGATAAGCACTTCGTGAAGTCGTCATATCCTCAGGCCTCTGCCAACAGTAATGATCCGTATTCCCATCACCCACCTGCAAAAACCCCCCAGAATCGAATCAAATCATTCAAAATCGCAACAATTAAACACCAAATTCATCAAACTGGAGCCACAATTACTTCTCCATATAGCACATGAGGCTCAGGATGAGCTTTGATTAGATAATCGGTCCCCCATTTCACCGCATCCATCGCATGCCCAAGCTCCCCACTCGACGCCATTTGTTCACCGTATTCGATAATACTCCACGAAATCATCGTCACTGTGAACGCCATTGGGAGCCCAAACTTCACGTTATCACCAGCGTCGTAATACCCACCAACGAGATCCACCTAAAGATTTCAAATCAACCGAATTAGCCCCAATTGGTCAACATTTTTCAGAGTGCTCTGCTCTGTTTAGCTAATGAACTTACCCCACTGGCTTTTCCGTCGAGAAGACCCGAGTTTCCCCTCCATTTGACCCGTTGGTTACCCGGGAGGTATCCGGATCTTTGAGCTTCGAAGAAGAGGATGCTTTTGGAGAGAGCCTGTGCGTAATCATGGCCGATTGATGAAGATAATGGGAAGATTGTGATGAGTAAGAACAGAGTGATTTGTTCGATTGTGATGAAATTCGACATGGGTATTGAAATTGAAGGAGAATGTGAATTGGGTTTGTGAGTTTGAATGGTGTAACAATGGTGGGAGTGATGCAGAGGGTGAGAGAGGAGAAGGTGGTGAAGAAGATGAGAGTGATGAGTTGGTATATATGGAGGACAATTGAAGAAAAGGTGTGTTATATTAGCATGAGTATGAGTATAATGCTCTTTTTAAGTAATTACATAAATAGGTTAACAAATATGAGAACTATTTATTTTTGGAAGATTATTAGGCTATAACTGAAAGTTATTTTGATGGTTAAAATATAACTGTTGATAATATAGTAAATAATTAAAAATATACTTTCTAAGCTTAACCTTAAGTGCTTATAACACACTATACATAGTCCTAAAAGTTATTTTGATCATGAATTTAAGGAAGGTCCATTGAGGAAATGAGGAAAAGACACTTATAGAGGTTCTTGTGTTTGTTATATTTTTTGCCAATGGTAGACACTTTTAGTGTAAATCTAGGGTAAAAAGAATTTTGAAAATGACATTTTAAGTAAGCATATTTTTTAATTATCTATTTAAGGTGACGATAGATGGCTTGCGAGTAAATTTTTACCATATGGAGTTTTTGTTAACACAATGTTACCAGCACCAATATATGAACCAAAAAGTAGTGTAAATTATAAATTTTATAAAGATTTTATATCTTTCTAATATAAAATAAATCTATCATCTATCATCTAAAATAAATATAGGTTGGTTGGCCTTTACCAACTTACCCTTATTGTGAACTTTATTCATAGAAATCTTTTATTTTAGTTGGAGAAATATATTATGTTCAAAAATATCATCATTGTGTTTTGCATCTCCAAGTCAATAAAAAAGATTATCGAGAGCAAGTGTAAAAGGACATGATATTAACTTTTATGAAATTTTTGGACCGTATATTTAAAAACAATAAGCTCAACGGTTATTATGGATTTTCGAAAAGTAAAAAAAAAGTTTAAGTGTTGGATCAATATATGGTGGCAGTTTTGAAAAATTGTTTTTTATTAGTTCTAATTTGAATTTTTGTGTGTGAGTGAGAAAGAGAGAACAAAAGCATGTGGGTATTGCTTGATTAAATTTCCTGCGAAGGATCGGTGTTGGAAAAAAGAAACTTATTTTATAAAATCATAGCAGTGAAATGCTGCAGAAAATCCGGGAGAATATATTAATGCCAAAATAACACACTTTCAAAATTCAAATGTAGAGAGTTGTGTATTATATGTTGTGTTGACTAATATAAACGTGTTTATTAAAACTGATCGTGTTTTCAAAAATATATAAACGATATGTACTTAGTTTTAATATATTTTGAATGTTAATGTCCATTCAAAATGTTTACCAAGTGGATGTTTAAACCCAGATCTTTGATCTTTTAAATGATCTTTCAAACGTCTTACCATTATGCCTTATTTCAATTGACATGTATTTACTTTACAAATGTTAGACTTGTTTAAATACCTGGTGAAAAGTCTTGTATAGCTGTATGATTTTTTATTCTAATTGCATGTATATGATCCATACTAAACAAAGAACTAAACTCTCTTAGGAGTGAGATCATAGAAAAGATCTCTGGTTAAAGATATGACGAATTTGTTATGATTAAAACCTAATGATATTGTCACTTAATGCATGAAAAATATAGATATGACAAGAGTATTGTTAAGTGAATATGGTGTTAAGTTATTATTTGGCTCCTTTATAAAGGGTGTCTCATTTGTGAGTGATTCCTAAGGATGGCTCAGCATTTAGTATTTAGTAATGTGATACAATTATTGATAAGCTTGTTTCTTCAGTTTCAATTACAAACCAATCTTAAAATATAGTCGCAAAATGTAGAAAGTTAATACTCTCTTTTAAAGACAATAATGATTGAGGATATCAAATAAGATATTAGGGAAACTATTCGAGTTCTTTCCACCTATATAAGAGAGCAAGTGATAAGGGTGTATGACAAAAACTACAAAGAACAAGAATTATGAAGATTGGTAGTTGTTTTAGTTTTTTTATGTTGTGTTAACATAAGTTGATATATCCGTTCACTCTCTCTTTCATTAGCTATCCTAATGCTTTCTTTAGTGATATGATTTTTTTACTATATACTGCGAGATAAAAAAGATAAACATATACTACTAGGTGTTATATTACATCTTCTTTAAAGACACCATTTCCCTGTATATTGGGTTGGTTAACACATTTCCAAACAAGCACCAACCATAACAGCCCCTGATTGATACTAGATGTTTTAGGTAAACATGAGTGGCCTTGTGTTGCCAAGATTCAGTGAGACTCCGATATATATCGAGGTCAAATACAAATGGATTGTGTGTGTAATAGAATACCTACTAAGATTCTTAAGGAGAATGGGTAATTCTAACTCAAATCCTTTTAGAGAATCATTTGGTTATGTTATACCACTCTTAGCATGACTTGGCATTGTGTTTGTTCATTTTGAACTATCGACTACTTATTGGTTTCAATGTTTACAATGTCTCTTTACATCTTGTGTTCATTCTATCATGTTTACCAAATGTGTTCCAACACTACATATAACTTTATCTTTACTGTAACATCACATCAATCTCATATTTAGTAATTAATGATAATAATATTACTATTATCAAATCATTTTAGATAATTAAAAATTATGTAAGCTCAAAGGGAAATTTGGGTTCACTGCTCCTTAGGATGAACAAAAGGAACGCTTGTTTGAAAGTAAAAACTTAGCAACAATACTGTTAATAGTAATATTATTATCATTAAGTAGAAACTTAGCAACAATACTGACTACCATACGAGATTGATGTGATGTTACGGTAATTTTTAATAATAGTTCCTTTTGTTCATCCTAAGGCGCAATACTGATCATATCTTTCAGCAACATCCTAGTTCATCCTAAGGAACTATTAAGTAGAAACTTATAATTTAATTTCTACTTATCACTGCGCCTTGGATCATTAAGTAGAAACTTAGCAACAATACTGACTACTTATCGATAAGTAGAAAAGGAACACAACACAGTAGTAACACATCGATAAGTAGAAACTTAGCAACAATACTGACTTAGTTGTAAGTTATAACAACAATCATATCTTTCAGCAACAACCTAGTTCGTGCTAATAAAAATCTATCAATAGCAACCTAGTTTCTACAATCTATTATATAGATTATCATTCATATGCTTTAACTATCAAACCAACTCATTGTTTCATGATTATCAACCTCTAAACACAATTTTGATGTGCTTTAAGCACAATTTTCCCAAAATAAAATTATATTAGTTCTTGATTTTGCTAAATTATCCTTTTGAGATTTTGAGTAACTCATTTAATATTTAATACTTTAATCTAAAAACTAATAATTATATTTATTAAAAATACATTCAAAATATAATAATAATAACATACTAAAATAAGATTTTAGATATCATGGAAATTTAACATGTGAAAAACAAAACAATTAAATGTTGGTCATAATATTGTATAAGTAAAAGTTAAATTACTTGAAAATTACTTTGCAACAAGTTTACATATACAAATGATTAACGACTCATTAACTCGTAACTTGTTTTCAACTGAAAATTTGATAACATGAGGGACTAAACTCATAAAATAAAAATAAAAAAGGTAGTTTGGTGAAGAAATGCATAAAGAAAGTGGATCACATTGTCGGATTTAGTCCGCAATCAACGGAAAGAAGAAAATGGAAGTCTAAAGAGCACCACTTGAGTTTACACTTTTAATAAAAGTTGAAACCAGATAATCACAAAACACCCCTTCATCTTTGAATCTTTATAAAGTGACCACTATTTCAATAGATCACACCTCGACCGCTGACCATAAGTTCAAGAGGTCAGATCTTCACGACTCACCAAAGCTATCGGTTTACGAAAGACAACAATACCCAAACCAATAGTGGTAGTTGCCCGTCAGGCACAACTAATGATTCAAAAATCTAATCTTTTTTTTTTGAAATGATAGATTAAATTTCTAACTTTATTCATCATATCATTTAGTTGGTCTTATTTTGTCAAGACATGTAACTTATACTAAAAAATTTTATGTGGGGTATATAGTTTGTTTGTTTTTTTAAACACAATAATAACGTATTATACCTGACGCTATAATTGTATGTAGCATAACAAAATCATTGTATACAAAATGTAACAAACTTGTAACTCAAAATTTTGAAAACACAAATTGCTTAACATACACTCATAGAGTTGAATAATGATTGTACTAAGCTTAAAATATATCTTCGATAAAAGTTCAACTTTTTGAATAGTTAAAAGAATCGAGTTGAACCACGTCTTACTCTCTTTAAAAAGGGGGTGTTTATACCCAGTTTTAACTTTATATCTTCTCGTCAACATCTGCCACATTTCTTCCACTTATAAGTCTAGTGAAGAATAAGCACATATTTATTCTAACACATATGACCAACCCTTTCTTTTTATTTCTTTGTTTTATAAATTGTGTGCAGATAGGTTTGATTGTTTAGGATTTCTTGATGTAGTCGTCGATAATGTGGATCTATACATGTAAAGATGGGGTTTAGAGATCTCGCGAGAGGCAAGAGATTACCGAAAATAGCTATGATGACTTGATGAGAGGCAATGGGATGGGCTTTAAAATAATATCGAGTAATTTTTCCATTTCACTGGGTTCCATGACAAGGGAGATAGAATACGAGTTTACGGGTTGCCCGAGATGGTGATGAAACGCTACCGGAGAAGGATGGTGATGATGGTGATGTTTGGTGGTGAAAGTGTTACAAGAAAGAGTAAAAGAAAAGTTAAACTAAATAACAAGTAAATCAAATTGACGTAAAATAATAAACCAAAGTAATACTTGTTCTATGTATGGGTAGCTCAGTACGTACAATACCAATAAATTAAAGCTTCAATACATCAGTTTTATACATAAAATAACAAAAATGTAAATCTGAACATGTTTTTATGCAACATTTTTTTATATTGTGATACACTTAAATTTACAAGAGAAATTTAAATTATAAAAGAAAGAAACACCTGCTTGAGCAAAAGGAGGAGCATAAGTCTCCTTAAAAAAACCTTTGCCTTAGGTTATTGTTTTTGGCATTTGAGCACCCACCAACATATATAAAAATAATAGCTTAGTTTCTCAAAAAATATTTACAAAACTGACTGTAGTATGTGTATATGTTTCAAATGGCGAACTCATACACATCGTAAAGTTATAAAATATATTATTTATTTATGACACGACTTGATCCATCCAAGTGTTATGCAACACATCTTGATACATTAGGTCAAAACCGTTTATTTGTTATGTTAGGGATGGACTTTAGTTAAATGAAGCCAAACAAATTAAAAGAATTAAGTAAATATCGTTTAAGTGGGACTTGTGTAGATATGTTGTAGTTATTGGGTAATTTTATACCATTTAATGGCATAACTGTACTTGCCTTGGGAGCTTATCCAAACAGGATCCTTCATTCGTCTTTGCGTCTTGATAGCTAGATTCTTTTGAAAAATCATGTGGACTATAGGGTCTATTGCACCAAAAGCACCCTTCGTTTACGGGGTGTTTTTTATACTTTGGTAGCTTTCTTGCTTCAACTTTTCGGGCACGGTTCATCTTGAATCTCCACCTTTCTTGTCGTCATCTTCTTCGATCACAGGCTTACGTGATCATGTGTCACCAAGGTCGGCCATGCTTTTAACTACGGAAATGGATGAAGCAAGAAAGTTGATTAAGGAATCCTTGTCTAAGAGATATGAGATATTAAGAGATAGAGGTGTTTAAATTTAGATATCCGAATTTCACTATCCAAATTTGAAATTTTGGATATCCGAAATTTCGGATTCGGATTTGGATATTCGAATTCCAAAAAAAAAATATTATCGAATAAATTTTATAAAAATATAATAATTTTTATTGCAATATTTTTTTGGAGATCTAAAGTTGTTATTACAATATTCGAGATATCTAAAAATATCCGAAATATTTAATTTATATTTAATATTTTTAAATTTTTTATAAAAATATTCGGATATTCCGAAATATCCGAATATTCTCAAAGCCACTATCCGAATCCGAATTTAAGATATTTTGGATTTGGTTTCGGATTTGGATATTTTTTTAACACGCCTATTAAGAGGTAGGGTCGTTTTATTGTTTCATATACTCTAGCATCATATAATCATGCATGAGTTTTTGTAACCGACTCATTCCATGTTCGTATAAGTAAAACCACGTTAAGGCCAGTACTATCTCAGGATAGTATAGTCCGCCAAGTCACCAACCACCTCTTTTTATCATTGTACAATAAATACCTTAATGTATTTAATCATCGCTATTTGATATTTTTAGTATAAGTGGATTGACTAGTTGAGTCATATAATCATAATCCTCATTAAACAAGTTCAAAAGTGCAAAATGCACATTTGTTTAAGTTTATTGTAATATTTGATATCAGAATATTATAGTTTATTTAGGATGAACCCCTAAACAATTGAGGTTTCAAGGAGGCCTTGGTAGCGGGGTCCAAGGGACGCAACCCCTTGCTAGGGGTTGAAATTTGATTTTGCATAAATATACATGTGAAAAATAGTGGTGAAAACGATTAGGTTTTAATCATTGAAAATGTTGAGCAATGATTTTGCAAGACCTACAAAAATGTTTTCAGAACATTTTTTGTCAATCTTTGATTCTTCTTTTTCATCGCTTTCATAAAAATAGCACACAAAAGCATACTACATTCTTGATTTTGGATTGTATCCGATTAATTTATTCAGGTGAACCACTTAATAATTTCGATTTGAAAATATACGCGTACACAAACACGACTATCAGATTATCCCGATTAAAGATGTGACTTCACCTACAATCATACTAAGCTGACAAAACCAACAAAACTCATTTGTTATATTAACTCATCCACTGTTATTCGCATGCTCTCCTACCTCAAGCCGTAAAACATCATCAACTCTCATAAAACAATACCATTTTTGGAAAAAAAAATACCTTATATTTGCCTATAAACTTGAACTTTATTAAAAAACCATGATAAACTTATGATTGTTTCAAACTAGTATGCCACCCCGCGCTTCGGGAACATTGACTACAAAAAGGAAATTGGGTAGCTTTTCAAAGATTTGAAATATAAGTGACAGCTAATATGGATTGCGGAAAGGATATTGTAGCATTTGCAAAATGAATAAAATGAACCAAAAGTATTAAAAGGCATCTAAGCATTTAAAAAACCAGTTTACAACATGTTAGCAAATATGTAATAAAACTTGCTTGGTTGAACCAACTTGTTTAAAATAGTACACATAACAGGTAGCTCTTAGTATTCAAAGAAAAAACGCTAAAGAGAAATCGAAACTTGCACAGCTTTTGGAAAACAAAGAGATTGAGCATGCTCGATATTAGGAAAAAAACATTTTAGAGATAATCTTAAGGTTTTCATTCATCATCAAGTGAGACTTTAAGGATGACAATAAAGTTAGTTTCAGGCCAACTAATGGGTGATCTCATACCACATCAACACAAAACCTTAAAATATGCATCAAAATTAAACAAAACCATAACCAAGATAATTAACTATTAGTCTACATATAAATGTGTACCAAAAAGATAAAAAGAAATTGAATTAATTAATAAAATATGTGAGCTTTTTTTACTTCTTTTCACCGTTGCACAGCTTGTCATGTGATTGTGGTAGTTGAGTTTAGGGGAAGAGAAACGACGGTGTTGCTGAGAGGCGCGAGAATTTAGAACATCACATAGAATTTGTTTGAAGAGTAATGTTAAACATAGACTTAATCTACCAATGTATGTACCAACAAACTTTTTCGGGTAGTGATATGCAGGTAACGGAGAAACAACTAAAGAGAAGCACCTACAAACGGAAGACAAAAATGGGAAAAAAACCGCATGAGCGAAAGGAGGAAGACGAAATGCCATGAAAACACAGAAGCGTTCATCTTCTTCGTCGCTATCATTATCGGATGTGAGAGAGAATTAGAGTATGCGAAGGAGGACTTACGAGTACACGACAAGAGAGAGAGACTTGTTAGATTGCACCAAGTGGTAGACACGTGTTCTCCCTGGCTCTACTCCCTATACATTAGACTTGAAACGTGTTTAGAAGCCATGTAATTTAGTTGTACAAACCACTTTAAAAGTTGTACAACCATTGGCAAGTTGTACACCAATGCTTAAAGCCTTGTACGTTACTGTACATCGAGTTGCATATTGTTATAATATATAATAAAATACTCAAATGGTTTATCACTAATAAGTTCATTAAAAGATTCATGTATAACTAATATAGCACACAAAAAGATTATGATCTCTTTGATCAACAACATAGTGCTGCTACTTTTAAGAGAAACATAAGTTGAATCTAGGGTTCCTTAAAGAATGATGAACAAGATATTATAAGAAATATGTTTATTTTTATATTAAAAGATAATAATTTTAACGATACTCTCGTTAGCCATGAGAATTATTCTAGTACAATACCGTTTAAAATACGACTAGAAAAATAAATATATAAACAATATTTATGTACCAAACTTAATTCAATTTTATTTAGTATAAACTTCAACGAGTCTTCATGTAACATTCTTGACACCAGTCTTCATCACGTTCGAATCTTCAGCTATACCCCTTGACTGCAACAATTAACAAACAAAAGATTGACGGTTGTGGCTGAGGATCGTGTTAGACACGGGACCCTTAAAACAGATTTCGCGTCTCTACTCAGAACAACGCGTATGTCTCCCAGGGTACAACAGCCAAAGCAGTATGTACTGCTGGAGAGTGTCTTAGGCCTGAGAGATCACGTGGTAAAATATGTGGTATGATTTTATATGAAAAAAAGTTAAAGATGATGGTGTAGAAAAAATAACTTAGAGAGTGCTACTCTTTAAATTTTTATAAAAACTTGTTGACACTAAAAAAATAAATTGTTTCTTTTTTCTCTTTTCTTTTCATCATAAGTTTAGTTATATACTCATGCTAAAAACTTCGTATTAATATGAGTTTTATGATTTATAATCAAAACCTCCATTTGATTTATGAAATATTTAATGAGACCAAATTAAAACTCTTATTTTATTCATGACATGTTTAATACCAATTTTAAAAAAAAATTATGATTCATAATAAACATTTCATAATATTTAACTAAAGATTTGGTCAAAACATAAAACATTCATGTTAATCAATACATGGCTTTATTAGCATTATGCAAAAAATTACAACAATTTCCTACTGTAGTCACCCAAGTTTCATTTTATTCATTCCGACCACTCAACTTCAAACATCGATATCTAATTCATCTTAACTTATGTTTGGACACGGTATAGTTGATTATAAAAGAAGAACATAAACCAATAAATAAACAAGTATTTATATAACAAATACATAAATATAATTATTTTATGTTCAAAATTCAAACAGAAATATATGATCATTGCATTTTTCTAAACACTTATAATTTTCATATTGTCCCTCCTTATATCCATCATTTCATATTCTTGTTAAACGAACAAAACCAATCCAAGCCGTCAAGTCGTTGAAACCAACCTAGTGCCATTCAAATAATCAGATTATCAGCCAATTCAAGTGATCCAGTCAACCCGACAACTTCAACGTGTTTGATTTGTCATTTTTAAAAAACCTTAGTTAATTATTTCGCCTAGAATTTGTCAAAACCATATCGTAAATACCCATCTTTAGCATATATTTTGTTTTCATTATCGTTTTTCAATCATCCAATTAGATGTATCTCGTGTTCAAGTCAAAAGAAGGAATAATCATGTAAGTAAGAATAATTATAAAGGTTACCCTTACACATGTGAAGGAAGTGGGAATGGAAGACTTTTGTTGAAAGCAAATAAATGTAACATGCCACATGATCATCGAATTATCGATGGCTACACCCTATCAAGAGAACACCATAACAGCTATATGCCCATGGACAATATTGGAGATTAGAAAAGAAACAAAAAGGGTTAGTTATAAAGTGTAAGCAAATTTTTTAGAAAAAATGTGGGTTTCAAGATAAAATGCCGTGTAGAAAACTCATAATTAAATCCACATGGGCCTTAATTATACATCGTTAACAGAATTTAATGTGTTTATATGTAAAGTATGAACACAATTTTTAAAGTTCCAATTTTATATGTAAAATGCATGTATGTAATTTGACTTGTGTTTGGAGGCAAAGAAAACCATTTAAAAAAGGTAAACATGACGAATATTAAAATAGGAGGAGTTTTGTAGACACTAATTTTATTTGCATAACAACAAAGCATTCTATTAAATTGAATAATGTATACAATCAAAAGTTAAAAACCATGATATATAAATCTTTAACTTAAAAAATAGTGTTAGAATTGGAATGTGTTTTAATTTTGCATTCTATTTTGGTTTTCTGTTTTGGGGTTGTTATACCATTTTAATACATTGCATATTTTTTATTTTAAAAAATTGAAATATAAAAAAACTAACTTTAGTAAACTCGTGTATTACATAAGTCGAAGAAATAAAATAGAAATTTGTTTATTATAAAACGATATTCCAATATAAGATATGATTGAAATTAGATACGAGAAAAAACTATAAGTTAAAGAAAAACAAAAATATCAACTTTCTAATTTTTTTTCAAAAAAAATCGTTTCAATACAAACTGTATTAAGAAAATGTTATTTTTTAAAATTTTCTTATTATACCTCTCAATTTCAATTTTTTGGTATATAAAAAGTTATCGTTTAAAAATACTAATTTTAAAATATTTCATATTTTTTTTAAAAATTGATGTGTCAGAGAAATTTATTATTATATAAAAATTTGTTTATTTAGAAATATTATTAATAAAAAGATCTACTTCTTAATTTATTAAAAAAGTAGTTTAATCTAATAAAAGTTAAATAATTTATTAATAAGTAAAGTAATTATTTAATATAAGAGATACGGAAAAATTTTAATGAGAAAGAATATGATCCTACCTCATGCCATAGTTACTTTTTTAATTAAAGTAAAAATGCATTATATATAAAGATAATTATTAATTTAAATATTGTTTTCCCTTAAGAATGTATATTTTTAAGTCTTACTTTTCTTTGGTTGTGGTTTGTCTGTTTGATTTCAGCATATATTAATTGACTATTGAATGTTGTATACTTTTATCAAATGCATAGATACGGCTTGCAATTCATGCTGAAAGGTGGCACCATCATGCGATGCGTAGGGATTGGGGCGGCCACATATAGGATATAGCTAGCAAGCTTTACCGAGGGAAGTTATCTAGTCGTCTCGTATGTCCCCAAGGGATACAATGTTTTTAAAACCAGATCGGACGACAAACCGATCATTTTACCGGCCGTTTGGTCGAACCAATAGGATCGGATTTAAGAACCAGATGATATTATAATGATATATATGTATATTACATATATAGTTAGAGGAGTGATACTAAAAAATCACATTGTTATGTAAAAACTAAAGAAAATCAATAAAACCAATTAAATAATTTATATATTTTTTATCACCACCCTCTATATATATATGTGTGTGTGTGTGTATAGACAAGGGTATGTGTCAAATAAAAACCGTAACATAATTTTGCATATATGTGACAGATAGGTTACGTATACGTAACTATTTCATTTGATATAATGTTACATATACGTAAGACTTTTCATAACTATGTTATTGGTTTTCAACATATATGTAATAAATACTTAATTAACCTTTTAACAATTTAAAGTACCAAAAGTCATGAATTATGTTATTGGTTTTCGAGGTTCTCTTTGGTTTTCACATAACTATTGGTTTTCTCCTAGTCAGGGGAGTGATCCTAAAAGCTCAACAATAATATTATGTACAACACTTTAATTCATAGTTTAAACCACCCGTTAAACTCATTAAAATCCAAAAACATAAAAGAAATTAAATTTTTAAAAAATACAATCCGACCCGGTTCCCGGTCCGACCGCCAAACTAGTTTGAACCAACAGTTTCTTGAAAACAAAATGAATTAGGGTGGATCGGACCGATCCAACCTCCAAATCCCAATCCCACCAGTATGACCAGCCGGTTTGATCCGAGTCTAAAAACAATGAGAGGATATCTTGGTGATAAAATATGTGTTCTCTAACCAAATGAATATGGGTTCAAATATTCAGTTATACAGATTTGATTAATATTTTCTAATAATAAAAATTGTTAGTTAAAAAAAATCTACTCGTCTCATATTTCCCATACTTCCCACACTTCCATATTAATGATACATTAGTTTTTTTTCTCTAAAATATCGTAGTCATCTCACTTTTTGAACACTTTTATATATTTTAAAATATTTTTGTATATAAAAAACCTTTAAACTAAATGTTTAAACCGGATACCCATACATGTGAAAATCATGTGTAGGTTATGCACCTACGCAAGTACGCATAATCTAAACAATAAACATGAGTAGGTTCTATATAAATCAATGTTATTTTATTCTTTGAGTTGTAAAAAAAGGATTATAAACATTATATTTAATAATTTTCTTATATTTTAAAAAAATTTAAGATTGAAAAAATAAATAATTTATTTTATTCTAATATTCTCATAGTACAAAGTGTTAGACGTCTATTTCACCCTAACGCTCATAATCTAATGCGTGGGGTTTCAATCATGTGATTTCTCATGCATAATTTGACAGCTACATAAAGGTAGTTGAACTTTGATGTTGGAACTTTTTTAAAATTAAGAGAAAGGCTAGATTAGGAGAATGAGAAAAAATATATACATTTGACGATTAAACAAAGTATATATGTGACCAAATGGTTTATCTAAAAACCATTAACTCGCCATGTTTAATACTTCTATTACACATTTGTACGTCCACTGTGACATTTAAACTTTGTACTATTGAAAAAGAAACTTATTTTCTACACATTGATACCGAATTACAGTTAAGAGTATAATTATTTTGCTCCTAACTTGGGTGATATATGGCTACCTAATAAAGATCTAACAAATTTCGTTGAAGGTTTACAATTCAACATTGAATGTTTGGGTTATCTAATAAATAATATTGAACCGAAATTCAAGAAAATTTATATTTCAACCTAATTTCATCAAAACTTATTATGTTAAAATATCGTTGCCACGTCAAATTTTAATGGACAAAAAGAAGGATGAGACGCAACACCAATAACCACCCTCACAGCCCCGACTCATGTCTCGAGAGGCAGTGTTTCATACCTCACACCATTGCCACTTCACTCACGCCCCACCGGCCCACCCTCCTCTCACGATCCCATTACACACACCCTAATCTCGGCTTTCAAATATAATATCTTTGCAATATTTCAATTGGGTATGTGAAAGCGATCATATCATAAAAGTTCATTATGAACATATTCTAAGTATTTATATAAACATGTACGCATTCAATATGATAGATGTGATATTAATAATTTGGGTAGAAGATTTTAGATGAATAATAAAGAATGACAACCAAGAAGAACACCACACATGGCCCTAGAGATTGATTGGTTGTCAAACAGAACATCACAATTTAGTTTTTCTTCCAAGATCAATAAGATCTTGTGCCCATGAACACGTAACTTAGTTAAAGATTTTGGAACTCTACATTAATGGGATTATAGATTTATTGAGATTTTTACGAATTAAATTTATATTGAGATATGTTGAGGGCTTCCGTAAGTGGTTTTCTGTTCTCATTGATATGGTTAAATAAGAGCATTCCAAACCCATTTTATATCCCTATCATCATCCTCATATTTTAATAAAAATTATTAAAATACATATTCCATCCTCCAAATATTTAAAAGAAAACAATTTTATCCTCCAAATATAAGATTTCATCCTCCAAATATAAGATTTCATCCTCCAAATATAAGGATTCACTATTCATCCACGATAACTTTTTTTAAAAATATTTTCTTATAAGTATGTGAATGGAAGTAGAGGTGTAAAAACAGATTTTCTCCCCATACCGGTTCAGAACCGACCCGGTTTATTTTCATTATAAGATCAAACCGGTGTTAAGACATTGAGGGGTGTTTGTTTTTTCTAAGAAACACTTCCTAACATTTTTTGTCGGTGCCGTGCAGACCATACGCAGACTTTATAGTCTGCAGATTGTTTGTTCTTTTTAAAGATTTGTTATTAAAAAATGTATTTCTGAGGTCTGCGTGGAGAAAACATTACACATACACTTCTAACCTCTTCTAACATTTTTATTCAGATACGAAACAAAAATCTTCTTCTCCTTCCCCAAAACCATCGACCCTTCTACCCTCCTTCCCCTCACCACCGTCGCGCCCTACTCTGTCACGGCCCTCCCTCACAGCCGCTGCCATCCCTCACGGGGGCCGCCGCCCTCCCTGTCATACTTGATTGAACCATATGTATTTGATGAGGATTTCAATTGGAAAAGGTAAGTTAAAGGGGGATGCTAAGCAAGTAGAAGTCTCGGTTCTTTATTATATCTGTTTTACATACACACATATATTATTTGTTAAAAACATTGCTCATATGTTACAAAATTGTTACGGTTTCTCTTGATTCAATTCCACTTTTGTTTCTCTTTGAATCAATTTCTATCATTTTTAAATTTTTATTGTGATGTATGTTCCTTTTGATTTTTGTTGATCCAAGTTTAGTCGAAAAGACAAAACCTTGCATTTTACTCGGCACAACTTGGTTTCTTGATGAATGAAGGTTATGTGATATGCAAGTGGTTTAAAGATTGAAGTAGCTTGAAATGAAATACTCGGTGTGAGTGTAGAGATTTTGTCTTTTATAGTTTAATATTGAAGTATTTTTTTAAAGTTTAAAAAATAAATTTACTTTAATCACATAATATTTTAACAGTCTGCAAATGTTATAAAACAAACAGTTTTTTCTTGCACACCGAGGACGTTTAGCCCACCTCTTCTCCTGTAAATATCTACAGATGTAGTTCGCAGTCACAGACTACAGACATTTTCCTGCAGACTAAACAAATAGCACCTGAGTGTGCTAGCAAAATATTCATTTTATTATTACAGAGGCAAAAAGGTGTTTGATGTACACGATTGCTACAAGTTAAAGTTGCAAAATACTTTCTAGTGATTTGATACATGTTTTTTCTAAATTTAATATATTAACGTAACTGGTTAACATTTAACAATTGCAAATGTTTTTTTAAGGATACTCTTACTATGTAGAGCGACAATTTCGATTATTTAATTTTCATGTTTTGATGTTATGGTATCTCATTTTGGTCACGAGTCATCACCCTAACCGACCCGAAAATTCTCAACAACGGGTTATTATAACTCCGAACACCTAAAATAGTGACCTCGTAATAGTTTATAGCTCCACCACTAGTGATTTGATAATCTCAAAGATGATTGATTTGTATGAATGGTTTGCTTATAAATTGAAATAAACAATTTTATTTCAGATTACAATAAAATCTTCATCTTCATACTCTAATAAAAAAATAAATAGAGGTACCACGTGTCAACATCATAATCATCCTTACCAAAATTTTCTCCGTCTCTCTCCTACTAAACAATTACCTTAATTACTAATAATATTATTTTAATAATTTTTAGTATTGAATAAATTAAGAAAGAAATCTATGTATTAAGGTTATTTCTAAATAAATTGGTATTTTTTAAAAGTCAATTTAAAAAATTAATAATAATCAAATTTGAGAGTTGTAATAAGAAATTTTTTAATAATGACACTTTTATGCGGTTTGTTTTAATACAAATATTTATTTTAAAAAAAAATTAAAAAGTTGATATCAATATTTAATTATTTATAGTCATTTCTCAAACGTAATTTCAATCATATCATATCTTAGAATATCATTTTATAATTAAATCCATTGCTATTTGATCTATTTTGATTCGTAAGATCGTAAATTTATTATACTAATATTTTATATATCAAGTTCATGTAATACACGGGTTTACTAAAGCTAGTAAAATAAATAAAACAACATGTACTAGTCTATTACAACTGAAATGAAAGAAATATAAGAACATAGACAAAACACAAAAAGTTCTTAAATGAGTATCGTATTTATTACGGATTTCTTAAAACAAATTTTAAATCACCCAAAAAATCATTTGTTTCTCATGATACAATAGTCCAAACAATTAGTACTAATAGCAATAACCAAAGAACTTGAAAGAATACCTTCAAAAGAAAGTAAAAAAGATGAAAAACATAAAGTAGAAATGATATGTGCTCTCAAGTTGTTTGCGATTGTTGTTGGTGTATGAGTTAACCTTTTGTTTCACTAGATGTAAAGTGCAAAGTGCATCATGCATCATCAAAACATCACATTACGTCTACATGCCTTGCGCATATATGAGTTAACCTTTCATGAGTCTACCGGTGTGAGGTTCAATAAAACAATAAAGAAAGATGGCTCCAATATATAAGACACTCTTTTTCTTTCCTGCTCGTATGTGGGACAAGTTATCATATTTTCCACTCTCATTTTCTTAACTTTCATTATTTTAAGTTTTAAATTTTGAGTATCGATATCTTATTTATTATACCCGGCAAAATGGGCGGGTTGGGTCGGGTAGTGTAACGGGTCAGAATGGGTTCGGGTTAAAACGGGTTCGGGTCAGGATGGGCCAATTTAAAAACGGGTTAGGGTCAGGTTGGATTCGGGTAAATATATGTTCGGGTCAGAATGGGTCAAAAGTCTAAAAATTGAAAACAATACATAAAGTTCAAATAGGTTGCATTCTGGATGGTATTAGTATACAATGAGGATTAGGCCCGTCGATTTTATCCGTACCCGATTAACCCGCCCGACCCGAGCTCACCCGTACCTGAAGAAACCCGACCCAAACAACCCATTATCCGAACAACCCGAAAACCAATTAAACTGTTTTTATTCGGGTCGGGTTTCGGATAAACTTTCAAACCTCAAAAACCCGAATAACCCAAACTGATTAACCCGAAACCCGAATAACCCGATCAACCCATATTAAAATTGATCAAATTGTTTGTTTATCAATTGAAAAGGCATAGCTTCACTCTAAACTAGTGGATTAAATTAACAAAATAATGACGAAGACCACGAACGTCGACGTCAGTTATGGCGATGAAGACGTTGGTGAAGGTCTTGGGTTTCGACAACAAATATGAGTTTCTACGACTAGTAGAGTCTTCTTCAAAAACCAATCGAATCCATTGGAGGATGAAGTTTACACGTTTTTATAGCGAAAGCCTTAACGATTGTGTCATCACAATGATTTGAAACAACTACACCACTTCCGGTTGAATATTACATTCATATTGAGGATAATTATGGGTTGAATTTTAAGAAAAAACAACATTAAACAATGATTTGTGATGAAAATGAAAAGGTAATACGTGAAGTATTAAATCAAAATAAGGGATTAATCACTAATGGTGATTTTTGAATGGGATCTAAATATTTGATAGGATGAATGAACATGTTGCGAATGGTTCAAAACCAAACGTAATAGTGACCCATCCTGACCCGTTGAGGGTATTTAGCATCGCACATCTTAACATGTTTCTTTTCTCCTCAGTTTTTAAATTACCCATTCTAATCTCCTTAAAAATAATAACTAACTCATCTTAACCCATACCTTTATAATTAAAGCCCAAATCAACCCAATTGAAAGCAAACGGGTTAGTATTTTCAGTTCTATTATTTATCTTACCTCCGATTGGAATGTGGTTTGGTTCATTGTAAAAACATAGATAAAATACACATAAATAGTATATATATTAACCAAAGTATATCATAAATATATTTGTTTAAATACACATTACACCAGGTGAAAATATACTCTGATTCACTAAATTTTCAACAGGACCCAAATTGCATATAATAACGTGTCAATTCTAATTAAAGTAAAAGACTACGAGAAAAAACTAAACAATTAAACCATAAAATTAATTAATTATATGGGTTAATAAGTTATTACCCCTAAGAATTCAAAATAAAACCTGAATAACTTAATGCTAGGGTAAATGTGCTATTGTTCACATATCAAAACATATAATTCTTTCACATGGGTTAAATTATTAAAATTATGACACCTTTTCTTGGTCTATTTCTAATTCCACAAACAACATTAGTAATACTCACTATACTTCATATTTCATGATTTGCAGTTAGGAGTAACATAAGAAATTGAATCCGAACCTGAACCCATAACCGAAACAGATGGAATGTGGTGGTGGTGCTCTTCATATGATATGTTTTATGACTTTATCTCCTCGTTTTATTTTATGCTAAGGGCTTGTTTTGTTGAAAAAACGAAAGCCCAAAAACATTTGGGCTTGTTTATCTTTAGGGCTTCTATTATATGGATCGTAAATTGAAGTTGGATTTTGGGCCTGTATATGGAATGGACTAGTGGAGTTAGTTTAGGATGAACATAGTCCATACTCCATAGTTTAGGATGAAAAAAAAGTATATTGTTATTTTTGTCCTCTTTGATACATTTTGTTATTATTATCCTTTGTTTTCCTACGTGTATCTATCATTTCAAAATTTTATTATTTTCATTAACTTTTTTTCAACCCCGCTTATTTTATATGTGTTAAATAGTCATCACATGCACCTTATGTGAGAGGCATTTATATATTTTTGTACCTCACTAGGAAATAAAAAACTTAAATAAACTTTGTTTAATTGCCTTGAACATTCAAACATTATTCGATTACTTACAGTATTCAAATTTGATGTCCACTTAACACGTAAAACTAACGGGGTTAACGAAAAGTGGATGAAAATGATAAGTTTTTAAAATGTCAGGGACGCGAAAAAGAAATAAAAATGTTCTTGGATGAAAATGGCGAAAGGTACCAAATATCATAGACGAAAATGACAATTAACTCAAAAAAATACCAATCATATTTTCATTTTGAACTTTTTGGAGCAATCTAAAGGGTTTTGGGTTGTATGCTTCGTTTTCTTACTATATGTTTCAATTTGTTTAATTTTGATGTTTTGATTGTTCTAATAAGATAATGAAACTATTGTGTTATGAACGGTTCACCTATTCAAAGAAAGGGCGTTCACTTAATTTGGTCAGCTATCGGTCTAAGATGTAGTTTAGTTCAAACCAATTGTAAACCAACTCTAGTTAGATTTTGAGGCAAAAAGAAATAAGTTATAAGCCTGTATTTGTAAACGAGAAGGAACTTTTGGTGGTGGTACTGCCACTCAAGGAATAAAACTTATAAATCACAAGACAAAGGGGCTAGAATCTCAACGATACTTTGCGTGAATAACTTGAGAACCTTCTTTTTCACACCATCGCATATATAAAAAGAATAAGGAGAAATCAAATTTAATTCACTAGAGTACCCTTGTAACTATCAGTGATACCCTTTTCATAGAATGTTAATAATTTCCAAATGCATTTTGCAGTCCAGCAAAGACGATTGTATTTGTAGAACATTGTCACCAATGGCCCCTTGGTTGGGTATTGATGCAACATTACCAATTGATACATATTAACTTTAGGTCTTGAAATTCAATCGGTAAAAATAAAATATCACAAGTATGTATCGATGAACGACAAACATATTAATGACAAGGAATATGTTTTTAAGAATTAAGATTTCAAACTCAATTTTAATAATTGCAATTAGGCTAGCATATAAAAATTTAGTTGTTAGACTCAAATAAACCATTTTGTAAAATTTGGATCTTAATTAGTTAAGCTAAACTTATAATTACAAATTACAATTATAACTTTTTATATTCGATTAAGTCGGTTAAACCAAACAAACCAAATTCAAAAATATATATAACCAAAAACCAAATTCACAGTTTTAATAATTACAGATACGGTACAATCATTAATTTTTTATATTTTTTTCACACTACACAATAAAAAAAACACCGGAACAAACAAACCCAATGAATGCTTGGGGGAGAAACCCAAAGCCCCCCATGCTACTTGTAATCTCTCAACCATAAACCGCACTTCCTAAATCCTAATTAGATTTTGTTGACTTACTTAACCGTTCAAGCTCTCACTTATAATCTTTTAATAATTATATTCTAACTTGAATTTGTTAAAACTTAAAATAAATCTGAGAACAGGGGTCTCTGATAGTTGTAGGCATTACCAGCCCAAAGAGTTTTTTGATTGCTGAATTTTGGCATTATATGAGGCTTCCATCTCTTCCTGCAAAAAGAGTAAATTGTTTACAACTTTCTGATTTGAAAGGCAGTCAAAGAAAGCTTTTGTTTCAACTACACGCCCAACCCGCCTAAGCCATCCATTTTGACATCTGTACTAAATCTATATGTACCAATCCCCATTCTGAAGTATAAATAGACAGGCTTCACAGTTATCTTTTTAAACTATGAAGGACCAAAAACATGTCTCATTACCTTGCAAGATTTTAGCAACGGCTGCAAGAACGATTCTTTAAAATATCTGATGGACTTCCCCATTGAGGTTCTATCCCATACTGGCATCAATCCACATGCAATAGTTTAGTCTTTTGAAAAGTTGATTAACACATGATAAGAGTAAGAAAGGAATGGGTGGTTTAGGACAACATGATGAGATAGTATTTTAGAATACTGGATGTATCATGCATTAGTGATAAACTTCATGCATGTTCCAAAACTATGAGATCACTAACAGATTTTATCTTATTATTTAGTTGTATAAGCAGCAGCTTTAAATTTGTAGGAAAACAATATATTGAATAATCATTAAGAATTTCAAGTAGCATACCTTTCTCGCCTTCTGCTTGCAAGCCTCCTGTGTTAATTTCTCTTAGAAGCTGAAATATTCAACAAAGGGTATCTTATGCAGTTATTCGTAAGTGAAAAAATACTAAAAAGTGGTGCAATATACTGATAAAAGGACAGTTTCATTAATAGTGTGCTAACAAATTAAATTACCTTGGAAAGTGTGGGCACGTTGGTAGGATCAAACTCATCACACAAGTTTGGATCGATCGGAACACAAACACGGCCTGGTTAAAAAAAGATTAAAATATAAGCAGAGAATATATTTAAAAAAATCTAAAAGTCAATTAGTGTTTGTATCATAAACATGGGCATCAAATACTGCTAACCTGTTTTGGGGTGTACACAAAAAGGTGACTTCAGCAAATGGTTCATGTGTTTTGAAACCTGAGACGGGAGCTCAAATGAGTTTTTAATATACAATAGAAAAACATTTCTAGTACCAACTATTACAGTATATAAAAGTTGAGGATATAAGCAAAAAATAGAAAAACCAACTATCTGGTAAAATATAGAATAGATTACTTACCTCCATATCAATCCTAGGATAAGTGAAAGAAAAGACAATCTCCTCAAAACACCTTCGAAGTCCAGGTGTCTGAAATGTGGAAGAAAAAACAAAAAAATCAAAGAACTGCATATGCATATAGAGTGAATAGAATTCATCATGCTTGTTTTAATCTAAAATACATAAAACTTAGGCCCATGCATTAAAAAAACAGATATACAAGGAATCAAAAAAGTTCTTATTGAGTAATAAGAATGTGTGCTATTGACATATTTTTTAGGACAATAGATATCACTTATAATTATATGGCCATACCTTTTTTCTGCTACATTGGTGTTTTAGTTGCTCCCATCGCACAATATTAATATCGTTTGCATTAGAGCGTCTATTGCCTTGCCACTTACCTCTAAGCTCAGAGGTTACAGCTGCAAAATAAATCAATTTTAAAGACCTTTCTTGGAAAACAAGAAGACGATGCATAAATATAATCTAGATTGCATACATTCATCAGAAATCATGTCTAGTATATTCTCATATCTCTCATCTGAAAGTAACTGTTGGCTGCATAGTAATTTCTTCTCAAAGTAGTCACTCAGAACATTATATGATCTCCTACAGATATGACAAGAGAAAAATTAGTGGGAATTGATAATGCGACTGTTATACAATTTTGGATGCTTACACAAGGAAAGGATGAAGTGCAGGACCCACAAGAGAAACCTTTGATTTACTGTTACTGTTTCCCTGAGAAGCAAGAAATGATAATGAAAGGAGTTCATTATATAAGAGTTTGCACAATTGAATGTATGTATGAAGTATGAACAACTAAAATCAACCTTGTACACACGAAAATATTCTGCAATAGCCGACCTTTGTTCATTATTTAGCCTGAAGTTCAATATAGTAAGTCCAGGTTTCATAACACGTAATGATACAAGTGTAGAAAGAATTAAACTATGTTTTACAAAGTTTTTCAGTATCACCTTCTTGCTTTTGCATCACAAACCCAACAATGGACCCCACGACGGCCACTGAATACCCAGAGAATATGATTGAATCCAAAATCATCTGAACCAATGAAACATGGAATTAATATAAGCTGATGTATTACAATAAAATATACACTTGACTAAAACTGTGGATATACCTCTAAGGGCAACATCAATCACTTTAATTGCAATGGTCATCAGAGGCCAGCATCCAAACAAACATCTGCTCCAGAGCAGCAATATCTGACATCATCATAGTCTGATATATCCTGAGTAACAAATTAGAAAACAATCATCAGTCATGTTAAATAATCAAACATTTGCATTTAGACAATTGAGTGTTTAGAATTCATTAATAAGCAATACAATCTTACTATATCAAACACTAGCTCTCTTTCCACAGGAGTGAAAATATTGTCCCCAGATTGTGAGTATGCATGTCTCTTTGAAGGCTGTTAAAAGATGAAGAAACATAACCTTTAAGGAAACACTATAAATTATAGTAACTTGTGGCACATGCTGCAAAAACACCGAGTTCCTTCAACAGTAATAAAAATAATGATCAATGAGAAACTTACATCAACACTATAAACAGGACCGATATCAATTTTGAATGGACATTGTTCTTTGATGGCTTTTTCCAGCTCATACCCAGTCTTGAAAGATTGGAACCGCACATATATATCATTCTCCAATGTAAAAGAAAATTCTCTTCGCCCAAAATATGATTGGTCACATGCAGGATGTTTCCCATCTGCATAAATGAACAATAATAATTGGTCACTGAAACATTCACACTTTGAAAACAGCAAATAACATTGTAAAACATTTATCCTCCAAAAGATAAATGGTTTGGTTAGTATCTTGAATCTTGAACCAAAATGTATTAAAGTTCTTCTCAAAATATGCTATGTTATATGATTACCATTTCCATATGCCATCCATTTGGACATGTCTGCATGAGGAAAAAGCCATCCTGCCAAATATAAACATGCACATTAAGTCACAAACTGATTTAATGACCTATTGATCAAGCCTTAAGGGTAAATTTATAACAACAAAAGCCAAATCATTCATATATTCATTCATCTTAATCATAATTCAATTCCAAACATCAAAGAATCGCATAAGAAGTTTGAGCAGCAGCAATCATTTAGGAACTATGTTTCAGGGAAACATGCACTGTTAGGAAGCCTTATGAATAACTCTTAAGGTACTAGTTGCCAATAAACAAAATATAGAAGCATCATATCTTACTAAGTTTTTATGAGTGTACCCGTGAACCAACCCCCTACGGCGAAATAGGCACAAGGAAAGAGCAATAGGCCGGACCAGCCTACAAAAACGAAACGGTCCCTATGTAACCAATCATCCATAATATCAAACAAATCATTTTCGTCTTTGGTAACCAACGGTTATAGTCATCGTAATCCTCCTATTCAACTACTTCGACCATTTCCGAACACCTCATAGTATTTTCGGGGCGTCCAAAGAGTCGATCATTTCTGCATGATTTTTTTCTCGTGCACTACCCCTTACGATGGGTTTCGAAGATAAAAACCCCTTACAATGGGTTTCGAAGATAAAAATCCTTTATTGGCCCATAAATTGACCGCCCAGGTAAATTCATGAATTCAATTTGATTATTCCTTCTTATTATTAAGCATCTGAATCATGAATTGTCTTCTTATGACTCATGAATCAGATATATTCGTTTTTTGAAAGAACTGTTCAAGGAAAAAGCAATCCCCTCGCCCACTACCGGTTGATCCTCAGACTTGTCCCCATCATTGGGTGGAAATCTACTATGCTAAACATCTGTGATCGCTCACTCATCCAAACAGCCATTCATTTCGATCTCATAACCAAACAAACACACTTTCAGCTTTAACTCCTTATTCAAGTTCCAAATCCTTTCACTATCTAACAACATTAAAATCTAAAACAGGTAAAAGAACAGCAAAACATAGCCAAATTATCTCAATTTCACGTATGAAAGATGCCAGGTTTCCCTCAAAACTATTAATTCACGAAATCGAGAAATCAAATAAGAAAACATAAATGGTACCAACTACCAAAACTTAGAGTGATGAACAACTACCGTAATAAAGTTTGAGGTAACTTGAACTAAATCCCTCAGGAAAAGCGTCTGAATCCTTCTCTTGCGGCTGTGGATCGTCAATTAACATGTCATCTCTTCCATTCTCTGCTTCTTCTCTAGTCATACTTTAAACAACAGCTTTTTTTCAAACCCTAACAAAACCACCGGTGATTAAAAATAACAGATCGGAGTTTCGAAACGTTGAACATTTCAACACAGATATTCAAGCACTTCAATAAATGACAAACAGCCAAATCCAATATACGCTTAATTGTAAAACCCTAGTATCAATTCACAGAAACAATCGATAAACAGGATGAAACGATAAAGTATACATGAAATTAACAAGATTAGATAGGTACCTGAAATGCTTTATTTGGGATCACAAGTGCAGAGATGGTGTAAGCTGTGAATATTAGATCTTTCGGAAGATGAATTTGGCGCCAAATAGTGAAGGACATAAGCTATCGATACAGTTTTGGCGGGAAAACGTGAAGGCTAATGTATTCAGGTATGTGCATAATTATATTTTCTGTGTTTCTTACAGAGTTAATTATATGAAAAATAAGAGTGTCGTTCGGGTTGTTTAATTATAGTTCGGGTTTTTCAAGTCGAGTTTATTGGGTTTTTAGGCGTAGGAACAAGACCGGCCCAATAGGTCTAAAAAGTGATGTTAGGGTTTGGGGCCCACAAAATTTTAGGGCCTCCATTTTTAAAAAAAATCGTATATAGTAAGTTGGATTTTTGTTGGGTCGGTCCAAAAGTAAAATACAAACAAATAAGTGGAAGTGGAATTGTAGAAGGTTTTGATGGCTGAGTCTGAGTATTTCTAATTCGTTTCTCTAGTTCCATCAGTACTCAATCCCCGATTCAAAACATTAATTACTCTTATTGGAGCGACAGAAGTATAAATCAATCGACATTCAAGATTGATCGACACTTTTCGACAGTCAATTTTCATCTTTATTCCATAATAGATTGACAATCTTCAATAAATCTTCATGAATTCAAAATTTCCCGGAGACCATGTTCTTTAATCTTCACAATGGAAGTTTCTGGTAAGTAAATTGCAAATTTCAAAGTACTTATTTACCTTTTGTTTTTAAAACAACACCAGTCGCTAGAGTGGTTTTACTATTTGGGCCAATACATGTTTTTGGTTTTGTATATGTGGGATATTACTAACGGCACTGAATATGTGAAACCTAACTTTCTAATTGTTGTGTTTGGAGTAATTGTTGTTTGATGCATATTAGAAGGTGATTTGTTTAATTATATTAGGATTTATCGTTTTTTACCTCAAAGCTGCACAAATATTAGAAGCTTAATTATCTAGTATGCAATGAGAGCTTCTTTGCATTTCTAAATATGCCATCATATAGATCATTCAACACCAATACAGTTTATCCTTTATCAATTTTATTATATGTAATAGTGTTCTTTTGTTTTGTAACATGAATATAAGGATATGTTTAATATCTGTTGCCTTCATAATTTTCTGATTGTAAACATTATTATATTAATTACCTTATGAACCGATCAATTATGTTTATCTCTTACTAGGGTTCTAAAGAGTTCTTCAACTTGCTTGCGTGATTCAAGCATGGAAATTTCTACATACCGAGGTTGTTTTGGTAGCATTAGTTTTTTTAAATAGTTGTAGTTCAATGATCTTCTCTAACACTTTTTATTAATTCCTACGATGTTTTGCATTTGGTTCCATCTATTTGGCTAAGAAATTGGATCGGTAAAACTAATCCTAAGAAGAAATTGATGACTGTGAACAAAACTTTTTAAACTATATGTTCAAGGTACTTATCATAATTTTTACATGCATTTTTTTTTATTTTTGTTAGTGAAAAAATGCATATGCAAGTGAATTGTATATTGACTGTGGTTATCAAATTTTTAAATTTAGTAAATTTTGGTGTGTTATTATCGGTCTCTGGTCCGGATTAAAAAACGGATTATTATCCATAAAACTTGGAAAAGACCCCACATTTTCATATCGCTTAGGGCCCCCAAAAAGGTTGAGCTGGCCCTGCGTAGGAAATCAACCTCAAGACCAAACCAAATAAATAAAATTTAATCGGTGTTCGGGTTTTAGTATTCGGGTGGGTTAACTGGTTTTTCGGGTTTAGACTAAATCATTAAGTTTAAAATTATTTGTTATCTCAAATGTTTAATATGTATGTGATCAAAATGTATATATGAGATTTAATATATGTTATCAAATATGGATCTTTATTTATTATCTTGATCCGAAAATGTTTTCATACTTATGTTTATTTTGTTATTTTGTTATGCATATTCAAATGTTAATGGACATTATATTTGATTATTTTTAAAGTTTATATAATAAAATTGAAGCATTAACAATGAAATATAAAATTTGAAAACTCATGTTTTCAAATCTTGTAAAAGGTACCATAATACCCACATATAAATACAAACACGCATATAAATAAATCTTAGATTTTTTAAAAAAATTAATATCCGGGTTAATCGGGTTAACCCGAATCTCCCAAAATCAACCCAAATACCAAACCATTTATAAAAATCAGGTTCGGTTTTAGGGGTGTTCAGAAAACCCGAAATCCGAAAAAATCCGTAATCCGAACCGTATCCGAATTCGAATAAACCGATCCAAATTCTTATTCGGATATTCGGATCGGATTCCATCCGAATCCAAATTCCTTATTCGGTTTCGGATCGGATTTCGGATGGCAAAATTTTTTTATTCGGGTTGTTCGGATTAATCAGATATCCGATTAATCCGAATAAGAAGCCCATTAGAATTTTTAAATTATATGTTACCCAATAACAAGCCCAATTTAATTTGTTACAACCCACAACTTAATAAGCCCACAACATAATAAAAATTAGGGATCGACATCACAGAGCACATTCACTCCATCTTCTACCGGTTCAGCCTCTTCCATCGCAGCCTCTTGCCCTCTTCCATCACAGCTCTTCCATTCACAGAATCGCAGCCTCCATCGCGGCCTCTTCCATTCATAGAATTGCATATTTGCAGCCTCTTCCATCGCAGATTCGCAGCTCCATCGCGGCCTCTTCCATCGCAGATTCGCAGCTCCATCGCGGCCTCATCCATCGTAGATCCGCAGGTTATTTCACAACTTTTCTTCTTTTACAAATTACAAGTACAAGTAATGTAATGGTGGGTAGAAATCGCAGCCACCTCCACCTTGCAACTTCTCTTCTTTTAAACGTTATAATTTGTGTTTTTATTATTAATGTAATTGATGGATTGACTTTTGGGAGCATTTTGTTTGTCATCTAAGTATCTAACTGGAATTCTACAATCAATATGTTATATAAATTGTGTTGTTATTAAATCAATATGTTATATGGATTGTGTGGTTGATAATAATATGGTTTAGGTAACAATATGATAAGAGTATGGTGATTAAATCAATATGTTATATGTTATAACAGCATGGTTGATATTAACAATCTGTTATTACTTATTAATTATATGAGGATTAAGTGTCATCTTGCATTGTTGCTTATTAACAGTATGTTTTAGATGTAGTTATATATATATATTATGTGTTAATAAAATGTGGATGTGAGTTTTCAAAAAATAGCAAAAAGTTTATTTGGATTTATTCGGATTATTCGGATAGTTTCGGATTATTTGGATTTATCCGAATCCGATCCGAATTGAATTCGGATAGATTCGGATCGGATGAGTATATCCCTTATTCGGATCGGATGAGTATATCACTTATTCGGATCGGATCGGATTTCGGATGGGTCATCCGATGAACACCCTATTCGGTTTAATGTAACAATCGGGTTGGGTTGATCGGGTTAGTCCTTAATCGGGTTCAGGTTGATTTTATTCGGATTCGGTAAAAAACACATCTTGGTTAGGTTTGTTTTTACTTTCAATTTTAAGGTTTGAAAAATTACAAGACCGATCCAAACGTTTATCAAAACGTAACATAAAAAGGACCCAGTCGTGGATAACCGTTATCTTTATCGTTAATTTTTAGAAAATGACCATTATACCCTTGTTTTATAAAGAAATTAAATAAAAAAAATATTACACTAATAACAACGTAGGACCTTGTGTATAAATTTATAAGAAATCCTTAATCATTTTATTTTACCTATTACCATCGAACCGCTACCTCCCTTCCACCGTTGGTCGCCACCGGCCACCATCTCCTGCCACTCGTCACCTCCAATACCATCTCTTTTACTCTGGCCAGTCTTTCTATCAACATGGTTCACTTTGGCACGTGATATTTGATCAAATTTAGCAAGTACTCACACTCTTCTTTGGAGTGATTGACATAAGTGCAGTTAAAGACGAATAATTTGAGCATAAAATCTACCTAATGCAGCTAATTTCCATTGTTGTAGATGTACTACGTTTGACATGTCATCTAATCAAAAGGGAACAAAACATATTATTATTATAAAGTGGACAATAAAACTAGTGTTAATCAAGTACAAATGAACACACTCTTTCCAAGTTGCTTATACTTTAAACAAATATGATATCTACTCTAATTTTAAAATTGCTTTGCAATCGAAAGTAATAATTTACGGTGGTATTCTCTGCTAAACATAAATGATGCTACTCTAATTTCTCTAATGTGGATTTGAATTCATTATCCTAAATTTGTGAAAGAAAATAAAAAACATCGTATGTGACATCTTGAAGCTTCTTTAAATCCACTGATCTGCTAATGTTGATCCTTGTGAAGATCTTTGATAGCATCCAACGCCTTCATGTATATTTTAGCGGAAAAAAACTAATTATTAAGTTATTTAGCAAACAACAAACAAATTTTAAAACTGCAGGGTATAATTACAGAGTACACTACAGATGTATACCTAAGAATCTATTATCTTTTTGAGTTTCATAATCATCTGAATCGATTCTTATGATGCGGTTAAGCTCGCATTCGAACATAACAACTTTCACTTCTGAAACTACAATCCTCGCCACTGCTTTTTTATTGTACATCATCAAAAAATCTGATCATTTAACCGCATCCTCAAATGAGCAAAGTAGGGAAAGACAAACAAAGGGGGAGTAAGTTTTAGGGTTCATCAGGTGAGATAAACCTTCCATATCAAATAGAAGACGGATTCATGGGGTCCGGAGGTGTGGCGACGATGTGTATATCGATAAATTAAGAGCAACGCGAGAGGGAGAAGGCAAGGATGATTTTTTTTTTTTTTTTTTGCTTTAAAATTCCCTTTTCAATTAATAATGTTATGTCAAGTTACATCAAAATAGAAGGTAGACGGGCAACAAGCTGCGCCGCCACCCCTTTCTGAATAACAAATCCTAACCTTCCAAAAACAAATCCTTGCCTCCCCGGGGTTGAGCAATGGTTGTCTATGACCCGTTGGACCCTGGTCAAAAAGTTGATAGCTTCTGGCGCTAGGGAGCCAAATGTATCAAAGGCAAAGGAACAAAAGCGTGCTGGTTCTCTGCGCAAGCTTTAGCATGTTTATCCACTTTCTTTGATTCTGCCTTTCTTGCTGCTTGACCAGCTACAAAACCGTTTTCCCGTAACCAACCAAAGGGGAAACCCCTGTGAGGTCCACACACGCATGTTTGCCCCCAGCCCAGCCAAAGACGAGCAGATCCGCTGGTCGCAAAGTAGACCTCCCCTCCATAGGGTCCGTGAGGAAATTCACAGGGGCTTCTTTCTTAGCAGAAATCCCAGCTCTTCTTAGGATGTCCCCCAAAACATCTCGTACCCAGTCATGCCGATATTTGAACCCAGGTAGCTCTTTACAGTGAAGGGCGTGCTCCCCATATTTATCCATGCAAGCTTTACGACATATCGGACATGTTTCATCTTCCGGGTACATAGGGATCATCAACCGGTATTTGAGAATTGCTCTATATTCTACTGGAGACATGCACTGTCCCAACCCTTCAATCGGGATAACGGTCAAAAAGTCCTGAGCATGGGGGCCCTTCAGGCACTCAAACACCGCCTTATGGCGGGATGACAAAGAAAAAACTTCTCCCAGGCTTTGAGCGATTTTGCTAAACAGAGCATTCGCCAAAGTTGTTTGTGGCTTCGAGGGGGCGGTGTCCTTATTAGAGAAACCGCCAATATCCAAGTCTGGGAGAAGGACATATAAGCGTTCGAGCGCCTGCTGATAGTCCGGGTCAAGCCCGAAGACCCCACTGTTTCGAAGGATATGATCTTGTAGTTCCAAAGACTGAGCTCTAGAGGCCACAAAAGCATAAGCCCCAACATCTCGAGCTGAAAGGAGTCCCAAACCACCGAGACGCATTGGCAAAGATGCCAAACGCCATTGGAGATCACCAAAAAAGGGCCACCACCCACGACTATGTCTTCTATAGCCTCCCTGAGACCATCATCGAACCGAGATACCGCATCCTCCATCAAATGGGGTTGACAAGTGCGCAACCCAAAAAGTAACTTAGCAACTCCCATGCACGACCTTAGCAAAAGTAGTTCACATTGGGGATTCTTAAGGCAGGGCAAGAATTTCATGAGGTCAACCGCTCCCGAGGCCCGCCGCCCAGCCAACTCCTCAATAAAGCTAGGATCACGGCTAACAGCTCCACCAAGGAGCTTAACCCCCCTCTCTGGTCTACCAATCCCTCTCGGGAAAAGTCCATCCTGAACTTTACGCCCATCGCATGTCGGCCAAAAAACCTCTGTTTTCTTAATGTTGAGATAAAGCCCCAGAGATGGCCCTTCCACGTTGATGATGTCTAAGGCCTGAGCAACCTCAGACGCGTTGCCGATAATCGTTCCATCATCCAAATACCAAGCATGAAACAAAAGGTTACAACGGTTCTGGACCCGAAGAATAAGGGGGTGTAAGGCAAGGGCAAAGAGAAGGGGCCCTAAGGGATCTCCTTGTTGTACTCCGGTAGTAGCCCCAATACAATCATTACCAACATACAACTTAGCAGGCTGAGCATAAAGAAATTGGACCCACCGATAGATTGACGGGCAATGCTGATGAACCTCTTGAAGGAAGGTTGTGCGGTCGACCGTGTTAAAAGCATTAGAGAAATCCACAGTAAGCAAGGCCAAGGAGCCGTCTTCATAACAAGAGTTGAGAAACCTGTTTGCACTGTGAAGCACCGCCTCTGCACCATTAGGCATCCCTACCCCAAATTGAAAGTCCCCCAAATGCTGGGCCATGTCTTTCCCGACCTTCTTCATCACCACCTTAGAAACCAACCTTCGCCAAATACACCCCACAGCAATAGGCCGAATTCCTTTATCAGGCTTCAATAAGGGGGTGAGGGGGGCCGACGCAACAAACTCAGCAAGCACTTTAGGGCAAGATCCCTCAAGAAATAAGTTAACAACTTTAGTAATGCTCGTAAGCAAAACTGAGGGAGTCACAGAGCCCTCGCCACCAATAGCATCCAACAAGTGTTGGGCCCGCATCCCGTCCCTACCACATGACGTCCCTTTGGGGAAGGATCGGATACATTTGAACACACACTCCTCATCAACAACAAGAGTGGGTTGGGCTAAAGGGTTGGAAGGCAAGGACGGGGGTGGCACCACTGGGTGTTTATCAATAAGAGCTTTCAAGGTCGACTCACCAAAAGGGGCAACTCCACTAGAGCATAGGACCTTAATCGCAGCCGTGAAATGCCCATCTCTGACTTTCCGAAGACATTGCTTAACATTGGGGTCCCTTTCCTTGTCTCCCTCTCTCATGCATTCCCCCCTAATAGCACCAGCCTCTCCCACGCTATCCAACAAGGACGAGACCAAAGCACCAACCCGGACCCATTTTTCCAAACTGTTAGCGCGTGCAAGATGTTACTACACTGCAAAGATTTCCTGTTCCCTGATCTACGCTCTCGTCTGGTGGATGGTCTGACCACCCGCAATGTGCAACGTGGTAGCAAAAGCAATTGAACCCAATTTTCAACGGAACCTGGCGACCCCACCACTTTACGCAAAGCACCAGTTAAAACCTGAGCAAACAACAACCGACAACTGGGGGGAATGCTTTTAACAGTCTGAATAGGGAGTGAAAAAATCCGCTCGAGGAGGTTAACATCACCCCCGAGCCCTACTGGGTGACGTGGGTTTGTTTCAACCACCACTTGACATGGTTTCCGGATCCCAACAATAAAATCTTCAACATCCCCCGAGAACATGTCAAACGACACGACCTCATCATCATGCTTGCACCCCCTACTGAGTGCATGCACTACCATGCACCTTCCACACAACCATTTGTCAAACGACACGACCCACCGATAAATGTCTTTTGATTTTTGGTTTCAGGCGATTTGGGTTGGAAGAGGGAATGACGGGTCATGATACATGGGTAAAAAGATCCACGTGTTATAGGTAAAAGAGTTAATATGGTTTAGGCAGGAAATCATGTGTGAGTTTAAATGTGGTAGTGACAAGTATCTCTCAAAATAGAGTAAATTTTGTTTTATTAGAGTATGAAGATGGAGATGGAGAGGGAGATGGAGAGGGAGAGGGAGAGGGAGAGGGAGAGGGAGAGGGGGATGTAGATTTGTTTAACATATTTTAGTAATAAATAAATAAAATTCTTTGTTGTTTAAAATTTTCGTATTTATTATGAGAAAGATGTGATAAAATAATTTGTTGATTTGCTACAATGATTTAATATTCTAGAATAAAAACACGTGCCTAAAAAACTCTTGTTTTATTATATGTTATAGACTAGTTGTATACTTATTTAAAATAGAGTAAATTTTGTTTTTGATCGCTAATGTTATACTTGGTTAACCATTTCAGTTTAGAAAAAACTTTTAACCTATCAAGGCCTAAGGTTTGTTTTTTGTAATGATATTGGTTTTTAACATTAGTTTTGTTATTTTTTTTGGTTAAGTGGGTTTATGTATGTAAATTAGTATAACTATTTAATAATTAAGTGGTTATTTGAGTAATTTTCTTAAAACAATAGAAAGCAAAAAATAGAATACTCGTTTCATCTTCTTCAATATTCATAGACCACCATAATCAATACCACCACCAACCTTTCATGTCGGCAGTGGTGGTTGACACTGGTGGCTAGAGCGGTTCACAACGAAAAGACAAATAAAACAACTACCATCATATCCTTGATTCATCTTAAATTAATTAACACCAAAGATTTCTCAAACTACTAAACCTATTTTTAACCCTCAAAATACAATCTCAGATCTACATGAAAACACACATAGGAAAACCCACTCGATTATAATCAAGAAGATGGAAACCACTACCACTATATCATTGATGTCGTTACAAGTAAAACCACTACCACCATATCGTTGATGTCATTTGATGACTTGGCGTTGGGGTCATGCAAAAACCTAATTAACCTAGATAGCTAGGGTAAGTTAGGTATCGTATCCACGGGAAGCATGTGGTTAGTGTTACATGATTCGCTTGATTATTTATTAAATTACTAATTAGACTAAACTATTGTCACTTTGACTGTAAATGGATGTGAATGAAATTAACTTAAAACGATCATTTTATGAAGCAAAACGAAAACTTGGACTTGGTTTAGAACTATCGAGATGAAAATGATCACAACCGGGTTTCAGGAATATAATTGAATACACGACTTATGTTTTATCTAATCTTGAAGTTACATAGACATAACTAACTATGATACATGCATGCATATCAACTAATTATCATCATTCTAGGTACACTGATGATGGCGATGAGTCACCTCTGAGTTGGGATCCCGAGTTGCGAGCGAGTCACGTATCATGGTGGTGGTGGTGGTGAGTGCAGTTAGATTTAAGGACGATAACCACCGTCATAGTTTTTTAGACGTCAATCGCTCTATGTATTCATAAACTATATATGACTATGATATTCACGGAGCCTATGCATTCCTCACCATGAAGTTTGTGATTTTCATTGTTTTTTCTTTTGTCAAGTAGATTTTTACTTTGTAATTTTTATCAGGTTGTATGCTTTTTCCTTCTCCAAGTTCTTGTTTCGATTAATCACGCTACAACTTCTGGTATTATAGCATATAGTATAACCTAGCCTAAAACCTTGTAACTATAGAAAACACATATATATCAATTGATAGCCACATGGCCTATGCTTCACAAGATCTAGCAAAAGTAAAAAAATTGAAGTACAGCGTCGTTAATTTAAGTGACTGATCACAAGCAAAACGCGTGAAGCAGGGTTCTCAAACGTGATATTTACAGCCACAAAGTCCTCTCTTTCAACAATGATACACCACATCCAAACATTCCAGATCCAATTTTTACTTTATTATTAAGTTTTGAATGCTCTTACAACTTAATGAAATATCTTTCATTTATTAACACAATGGTGAATTAAACAATCATTTCATTTATTAACGCACATTATAGTTCAAACAATGTGTAACTTGTGTTCTAGACTTCCAGTTCTAATAAGTAATGTTAGATGACCTACTTCAATCGCATGAATATGTTCATTTGGTGCAAATCTGAAGCCATTAGATTCTATATATAAAAACACCCATTCTTAAAAAAAAATAGCAGCAAAAGTACAACGAAATACATGATCGTTTCCACATCATTTCATTTTAGTATGAACTAAATTTTGATTAAATTGTGATTATAATGAACTTACAAAACAAAATGCTATCCAAATAGTATACGCCCGATCACCATACAAGTGCGCCCCTAAATACATAAAAGAGTAAATTGTCATTTTCGTCCCTGTAGTTTGAAGTAAATTGTCACTTTAATCCAATAGTTTGATTTCTTGCATATGGGTCTTTGTGGTTTTAAAATCTTGTCATTTTCATCCACTCAGTTAACTCCATCCAATGTATTCCGTTAAATGATGGGTAAAAAGGTCATTTTGGTTATATGTTTTATATTTCTTTTTTTTATTAATCTGATTAATGTTTCCCCTTTTAACATCACATGAACCCTAATTTTGAAGAAAACGAATTCACATTTGACTCAAAATTCAGCAGGCGACATCACCTCAAAATGGTGCTTTGCTCAACATGTGGATCGCAAACCATAATTCGCACATCATGGACATCTTTAAACCCCGGTCATAGGTTTTATTGCTGCAACAGAAAGGTTAGTTTTGAGAAGAAGGTTATTGGCTGCTTTACATTAAACTTCATCTAATTAATTGATAATTGTTTACATGGAGGTAGTTGCGGGTTTGTAGGTTGGGCTGATACACCATTGTGCCAAAGAGCTGTTCAAGTGATACCCGGTTTACTAAAATCGACAAACAAGCATGAAGAACTTGCTAAAACAATGGCAGTGGAGAGTAGAAGACATGAAGAAATAGCTAAGACAATGGCACTGGAAAATAAAAGATTGAAGTTTGTTTTAGGAATTAGTCGAGTGATGTTCATTTTGTATTTCCTTTTTCACTAAACCTGATGTACCAGTTATCATTTTGTATGATGTTCATTTTGCTGCAAGTCAATTGGTTCAATACATAAACAAGTGGGATCAATACATAATTCAATACACAAACACCAAAAGACCCAAGACCCAATACCCAGGTCATAAACACCTAGTTCAATACATTACACAAGTGAGATCAATACGTACCAAACTAGACCCTTAAAACAGGTTGCTGCAAATTTGATGTTCATTTTGTTGCAAGTCAATTGGTTAAATACATATACAAGTGGGATCAATACATAGTTCAATACACAAACACCAAAAGACACAAGTGGGATCAATACATACCAAAATAGTTTAATAAATGAAACATAAAATTAACCCAAGTCAATTGGGTTCAACACATACCAAAATAGTTCAATGCATTACACAAGTGGGATCAATACATACCAAAACATACCCTTAAAACAGGTTACCACAACACAACTACCAAAAGATCATGTTCACATGTTCAATACATGAAAAAGTTTACCAAAATATAACATCTAAGACCCAAGACCCATATCTACTCTTCCTGTTGTGTACTTTCTTGTTGCCCCTTACAACTTCTCTTATTGCCCCTTACAACTTCTCTTATTGCCCCTTACAACTTCTCTTATTGTGGCCTTGCTTATTGCACTTAGCACATGTTACAGTGTTTCCCTTCCTTAGAATCTTACCACTGCTAGCAATTTTCTGACTTATTTGGCTTACCTCCTTAATAGACTTCTTTCTTTTCTTCGTTGGTCTACCAACTTGCTTGTGATGCTTTGGGGCTGTTAACTTTATTGGGCATGAGGAAGGTGTCCATAATTCTATACCATTAATTGGGTCTATGGTATGGGCATAAACCTTTTTCTAGGTTTCTAATCAGTAACATTGATCAACCCATTTCTCTGGGATACTATCATTAAGTCCATGCATAGCCATGTTCTTAATACATGCCACTGCATGCTTACATGGCATGCCAGTCAAGTCCCATTTTCTACATGAACAAATGCGTTGGTCCATAATAACTATTTTTTGATCTTGATTAGGACCACTTACCTCATACTTTGATACACCATTCCAAATGACAATGTATTATGTGGCATCGTGCTTGATTTTTTCAAATATTTTTGTAGCAGCTGGAGTTAGAGGCCCTTGACACTTTGTAATCATCTTATGAACCACAACCATCCTTTTCATTAGGTACTCCCTAATGTATTCTAGGCATGTGATGATAGGCTTAACCCTTTCATTCACAAGTTGCCTATTGAAAACCTCGTATAAGTTGTTTAATAACACATCACATTTTGACCTTCCTGCATTAATGAATCAAGTTTCAAACACATGAATCAAGTTTAATACACTTAACTAACTTTTTAATAACACATCACATTGAAAACTTTGCACTTAACTAATGTTTAATACAAACTTACCACTAAAATGAGACCTTGACCAATGTCTTGGTGGTATCTCTTTCAACCAATCATGTAGGTCCTTATCTTCTGTTAAGATTGCCTTCGTAGATCTATCAAAGCATTATGGTGTGGTTGCACTTGCACAATTCCAAAACAAGTTTTTTAACTTCTGCCCTCTCCATTTTTATTTCATGTTCTCATGTATATGTCTTATACAATATCTATGCTCTGCAAGTGGAAACACCTTAGCAAGTGTAGGTATTAAACCCTATGTATGAAAGAAAAAAGTTATATATAAATTAGAGTACAATTAAATATTAAAAGTGAAGTTATACAGATGTAAAGTTGTAAAAGTACAATGAAAATTATACCTTTTGCCTATCATTTATAAAAGTGAAGTTACAGTTTGATGGTAGATCTAGATCATCTCCTAAACAATCTAAAACCAAGACCAGGAATTGTTGTTTTCACTTTCAACCAATGCATAAGCAACAAGATAAATCCCATTGTTTGCATCCACTCCAACTTTTGTTAAAATTTGGCCATAGAAAGGCCCCTTCACAAACTTCCATCTAACCCAAGTAGTTCTCTCCCATTGATTTTAAACCCTTCCTTTAGAGCACCTAAACATATATAAACCCTTCTAAATTGTCTTGTAGGACTGCTTGGATTACACTCTGGCTCAACATCTATCTTAAAAGTTGTTCCTGGATTAGATATGATCAGTTCTTCACCATAATCCCTGAGTAACTCATATTGAGCCTTATAATCTCCTTGAACCTTTTCTATTGCAAGCATCTTAGCTCTAAAAATCTTATGACTTGTGATTTGAACCTGGTATTTCCTTTGTAGTTGATCTTGTAAAGCTCTTAATAGGATGTTAGGATTGACCACAATAGTTGGTTCAGTCTCTTTTGTCAACCAACTAATGGTGCATAAACTAACATCTCTTGTTTGAAGGCACTGGTGCTCCTTTAGTAGTGTTTTAACCACCCAAGATCCCTCTTTCATATGCTTTGATATATGTAATGTCCATGGATAGGTAATAGTTGGATTATGTTTTTTACTTTTAGGCTTGGAAGACTTTGAAGAAGAAGCCATTTGTTGGGACCCACAACCTTTATTTGAATTTCTAGTACTACCTAAATCTTTTGTCCTTTTAACATTACTTTCACAACTACCCATATTTGGATGTATTCCCTTACACACCACCCGAAAGCTTGAGGTATCATTTTTAATAATAAACAATTGTCTTCTACTTTCTATTGCAAGCTTTTTGACCATTAACTTTATCCCTTCTTTTATCACCAAATGCTTGACCAACATAGAATGGGCAATCTAAAGATTCATTTGATTTTTTATTTTTCCTCCTTATACTTCTTATTGCTTTCTGCAGCTTAGTGTCATCACTAGAATCACTAAGACTATCAAAATCATCTAAATCAACTTCAATATCACATTCATCTAAATCTACATCAATTTCTTCAACTAAATTGTCTTCATCTATAATAAAATCAGAGTCAACAGAATCATTATCATTCTCACTTCCCTCATCACTTCCCTCATATCTTCCCTCAACATCAATAAGTTCACTGTCATACACTTGTGTTTTATATTCTAAATCAACATTGGGTCCAAAGTTAGGAACTGTTTTAATATTCTCCATATAGACTTCAATTACTTTGTTAATTTGAGCATACTTGACCAATCTAATAACATCATCATCATTACCCAATGGTCTTAACCCAAAATCTAAGTCTTCTCCAGGGACCCTAAAATGGTATCTCAAATCATATAATTCTTCTTCTGAATAACCAAGTGATGTCAACATATCATTCATTGTTATCATTGAAAATATGTATGAGCTAACCTTATCAATAAAGGTAATTTTTCTCCTCTCATAACTCATATGTGGAAAGCTAGTCAATTCCCTTTCATGGTGGAATTCCAATGTAAATAAGTTGGGGTTATTACCTTAAAGTGTAAAGAACAAACATTAACACAAATTGTTGTATGAATACATCAAGAAACTATAACTACCACGAACCATAAACAACGGTTGGATCAAAGAATTTATTAGGTTCTCGAACACTCCACATTTCATCCATTTTAGCGACAAAGGCTTGATTTTGATTGCTCAAATGATGCTCTGCTCGTACTTTGATTGCAAGTTTTAGGGAGGGATATTAAACTAGGGTTTAATGAAGTTTAATAGATGTCAAAAAGGAAGAGAATTAAAATCAGGGTAAAATGACCTTTTTACCCTTCATTTAACAGAATATATTGGACGACGTTAACTGAGTGGGTGAAAATGATAAGATTTTAAAACCACAAGGACCCATATGCGAGAAATCAAACTATTGGATTAAAGTGGCAATTTACTCCAAACCACAGGGACAAAAATGACAATTTACTCTATATAAAATATGATTAGTGGAAGGATCACAAACATGGTTTAACAAGAAAATTCAACCTGCTGATAGTGAAATTTTATGGCCAATGTTTCCCTTATTTAATGAAAATTGCAAACCCGAAAACAAGTTTAGACACACCTAAAATATGGCCAACAAGGGAGCACTTATTTTTAAAACGTTCGTATCTAGTAGCGGAGCTTGAACATTCCCGTAAGGGAGTGGGGGCAATATTATTGTTGTTTAAGGGGGTGAACTTGAGTTTTATATAAAAATTTACACTACCAGGCCAAAAATTTACACTACCGGATTAAACTTTTATACTACCGGCGAAAAAAGAGAGGGGACGTCGACCCCCTTCGGCCCCTTCAATCCTTTGCCAGTGTTCGTATCGGTCCTACTTACCATTTATACACATATACTAACTACATTAAATCATTATTCTAATAGTAAGTTAATGCATTTTTTAATAAAACCAGTGAAAGTGCTCGCGCGTTGCGCTGTATGGTTGTTGCACGGTTTTTTGAGAGTTTGATTTTAGTCGGACAGGCTCGTGTGCTATGACGTAAATTTTAAAAATCAAAATATAATTATTGAAAAACTTGAATGAAAGAAAATAATTGTGTATATTACAAAAGTCTTTAAGATAACTATATTATCCCAATAAGATTAGTGAAAATATATGTGACATTTATGGTCGGAAATTATTTATTACCTAGATATTAAAAGGGGAGGTGTTTCGTTTTATGAATATAGGTAAGAGTTTTATGATTATCGGATGCAGCTTCCTATGGTGATTTGCGTAGACCGGAGAAAGTTAATGGAGAAATTCACTATAAAATTTGTATGCTTGGTAAAATTAAATATCTATCTAAAGAGATGTATTATATAGTATATATACAAGTATTTAAATATAACAATACTAAATTTAAATATAACAATACTTAATTTAAATAGTAATTAGATATAGAAATATGATTTGTAACTTAAATTTAAATGTAAATTTATATTATTATAATAAAATAAAACTGTAAGGCCCCGTTCCCGGACGCTTACAGCTGGGTTCTCATCGCACATAAAACGTATAATTACATTTATATTTCATAAAATTGCAGCGGAAAACTAAAACAATCTTTCGTTTCCATGTAAATGCTTTTGCAAATTAATACAACATTCATTACAAAATAACTTGTTCGCATTACAATGCAAAAACATTAATCAAAAGAATGTTATCCCAAAAGAGCTGAGTAGTCGCCCGTGCCATCCTCAGCAATCATTACCTGCCAACTGGAACACATCAAAGTCAGCGTTGCTGAGTGAGTTCTAGTTTTATAATAAACATACTTTACTTTACATTCATTCGCGATCACACATCATACGTACATACAGATAATATCAGTATTATCTTCATCATTCCGTTCATTAACTTACTCATTCACGTGTTACATTATCGTTCGTTTCTCTATCTAGATCCGGTCAGACTTTATCCTCTTCGTGGTACTCAGCCACGATTACTGAGGTAAACTGACAAGGATCTTATTCTGTACATTATTCCGATCATTCATTTACGTTCATTCATACTTCGTTCTTTCATACATAATCTTTCGTCCCTTTATACTTTCGTTCTTTCGAGTCTGTTGCGACAACATGGTCGCTCACCTCATTAACAATCCCAACGACTTCGCGCTATCCGAGTCTGTTGCAACCATATAGTTGCTCACCCCAATTGCCAATCTCAACGATAGCATGCTTTCCGAGTCTCTTGCAACCGTAGGGTTGCTCACCTCATGCCACCTTCACAATAACGCGTTGTCCGAGTCTGTTGCAACAACTGAGTTGCTTACCTCCTTTCTCTGGCCATCTTAATGATGCCTATGATCCGAGTCTTTTGCAACCACACGTTGCTCACCCCATTGACAATCTCCATGATTTCCTGTGATCAGTCTTTTGCAACCACACGTTGCTCACCTCATTGTATGCTTGCAAGCCTTTCCTTCATTCATTCGTCATTCAATAGTGCATGCATTCTTACTTTATGTTCCTCTTTCATTATCTTTCACTTTACGTTACATAATACTTCATTCATTCATTCATTAACATAACACGTAATGTCACAGAAAGATAAACATACGTCGTAATAAGGAACACATCATACACATTCATCATCATCATACAGGGCAACACCATACATATAATAACATGCATAAACATGCAACATCATCATCATGCCCAACATGCTTTCTAAGGCCCCAATCGTCATCTTACATACTCTTACAGGAGCCCTTACGTCAAAACTTACATCTGCGCTTTTCCCCGAAAGTCAGAAGTCAAACTACACTTTCCTCGGGTGTGACAGCCCTACTCGGGCGTATGGACACCCTTCAGTCGCATGGCCTCCATGCGACTGAACATCATGCGATTGAACTAATGCGGATGAACACCTATGCGAATGAACATCCAGTCGTGCGAATGGACATTTCGGATGGACCTCATGCGAATGGGATTAATGCGAATGAGCACTTAGGCGACTGGACCTTCAGTCGCATGACCTCCATGCGACTGGCCTTTCAATCATGCGAATGGACCTTCAATCGTGCGAATGGACCCCAATCGCACCCTAATCGGCCGTATGGCCTCCATTCGGCCTCCAGTCGGTCGCCTAGCCCTAACTGATGCAGAATGCAGTTCATCCCGACTGCAGCCGAGGGTTTTTGGCCTCCAAACTCATCTAAACCCATTATAAGCCCAAATCGACCATCCTAAACCTTAGGAATGCATACCATAACATTAATCAAGCACAACCAAGCAAGAAATCAAGCCCCAAATGGTCCTACACATACATACACGCATACATAGGGTTTTCACCCAAAAACGCGAAAAAGGGTTTTCAGATGTGTTCCAGCCCCAAAATCATTCCAAAACACGTAAAAGAGGGGTCCTAGAACTCACATAAACGAGCACAACGACAAGAGCTTCGATTTGGCTTGCTTCACGACGATTTTGGCGACCCGAACCGACCCGAACCAACACTTTTTCCTCTTTTTCTCTCTTCTCCCCTTTCTTTGGCTGATTTGTGAGTGTGGGGGAGAGGGTAAGGGCTGCCATCTCCCTTATATACTCCCCCTCACCCGACTTTCTTTCGTGGGAGAGTTTGGTCCCTCGACTTTGGACTTTATTTTCTTTTCTTTCTTCACCGGCTTCAAAATAGTAAATATTCGGGTGTTACAAGTCCACCCCCCTTAAATAGGTTTCGTCCCCGAAACCTGTTATTCGTCGAAAAAACGTGGATAATGCTGTCTCACTTCTTCCTCAGTCTCCCACGTTGACTCGGATCCCTTCCTGTGCTTCCACTGTACACGCACAAGAGGAACCACTTTATTCCTTAGCCTTTTCTCCTTTCGGTCGATGATTGCCACTGGTTGCTCCACATAATTGAGCCGTTCATCTACTTTGATATCTTCCAATGGAACAATCATGTCTTCATCAGCTATACACTTTCTCAGATGAGATACATGGAATGTCGGGTGAATCCCACTTAACTCATCTGGCAACTCCAATCTATAGGCCACCTCCCCTACTCGAGCAATGATTCGGAAAGGGCCTATATATCTTGGGCTCAACTTGCCCCGCTTTCTGAATCTGATAATGCCCTTCCAAGGTGAGACCTTCAACATAACCCGTCACCCACCTGGAACTCAATTGGCCTACGTCGCTTATCGGCATACGACTTCTGTCTATCTTTGGCTGCCTTCATGAAGGCTTTAATCTTTTCAAGCTTCTCTGTCGTAGCCTCGATTACCTCGACGCTCCCCAATTCCTTCTGACCAATATCACCCCAACAAACGGGTGTTCTGCATCTCCTACCGTATAGCATCTCATATGGTGGCATACCAATGCTGGCATGATAGCTGTTGTTGTATGAGAATTTGGCTAACGGTAAGTGGTCATCCCAACTTCCACCAAAATCGATCACACATGCCCGGAGCATGTCTTCCAATGTCTGAATGGTTCTTTCTGACTGACCATCGGTTTGGGGATGATAAGCCGTGCTAATATGTAACCTCGTCCCCATAGTGTCGTGGAATTTCTTCCAAAATTTAGATGTAAACCGAGTGTCACGATCAGACACAATAGACACCGGCACACCATGACGAGCTACAATTTCCTTGATGAACAGATCAACCAACCTCTCAGATGAATACGTCTCGCGGGTCGGTAGAAAATGAGCGCTCTTCGTCAGACGATCAACTATCACTCATATGGCATCATACCCTTTCGGAGTACGTGGTAGCTTCGTAATGAAGTCCATGGTGATGTGCTCCCACTTCCATTCCGGTATATCCAAAGGTTGGATCTTCCCATACGGCTTTTGGTGTTCGGCCTTCACCTGTAAGCAAGTAAGGCACTTACTCACATACTCCACCACGTCGCGCTTCATACCCGGCCACCAATAATCTTTCTTCATGTCATGGTACATTTTCGTGGCACCAGGATGAATGGAGTATCGAGTCTTGTGAGCTTCATCCATTATCTTCACCCGTAGATCCCCAAAACGAGGAATCCACACACGACCGAATCGAGTTCTAACACCGAGTGTGTTTTCACCCAATTCCCCAACCAGACCTCTCATTCTTTCCGAGTTAAGGTGATCTTCTTTCAATGCCTCATTTTGAAACTCCTTAACTTGCTTCATCACATCAGAGGTCATGATTAATTGATAAGCTTTCACCCGAATCGGTTCGGGCCTTTCCTTTCGACTAAGGGCGTCAGCCACTACGTTGGCCTTGCCCGGATGGTAGTGGATCTCACAATCGTAGTCCTTTATAAGTTCCAACCATCTCCTCTGCCTCATGTTCAGATCCTTTTGCTCGAAGAAGTATTTCAAGCTCTTATGATCGGTGAATATGGTGCACTTCGTCTCGTAGAGATAGTGCCTCCAAATCTTTAGTGCAAAGACCACGGCTGCTAGCTCCAAGTCATGAGTGGGATAATTAACCTCATGGACTTTCAATTGTCGGGATGCATAGGCTATAACCTTCCCTCTCTGCATTAACACACACCCCAACCCTGAGTAGGAAGCATCAGAATAAACCACCAGATCTTCGCTTCCATCGGGTAATGACTGAACAGGAGCTTGAGTCAGTCTTGCTTTCAGCTCTTCAAACGCCTTCTCTTGAGCTTGACCCCATACAAACTTCACATCCTTTCGGGTCAACTTAGTTAGTGGAGAAGCAATCTTAGAGAAGTCTTGGATGAATCTTCTATAGTAGCCCGCCAAGCCCAAGAAACTACGGATCTCGGATGGCGTCTTTGGTGACCTCCATTGCATAACCGCCTCCACCTTCGCCGGGTCAACCATAATCCCGTCAGGATTCACCACATGACCCAAAAATTGAACTTCGCGCAACCAAAACGCGCACTTGGAGAATTTAGCATACAATTTCTCCCTTCTCAACGTCTCCAGAACCTCTCGAATGTGACCGGCATGCTCAATCTTGCTCTTCGAATAAATCAGGATATCATCAATAAACACAATCACTGATTTATCCAACATAGGCCGACACACACGGTTCATCAGATCCATAAAAGCAGCTGGCGCGTTGGTCAAACCAAAGGACATAACAAGAAACTCGTAATGACCATAGCGCGTGCGGAAAGCTGTTTTAGGGATATCTTGTTCCTTCAACTTCAATTGATGATAGCCACACCGAAGATCTATTCTTGAAAACCAACTGGCACCCTGAAGCTGATCAAACAAATCATCTATCCTCGGTAAGGGGTAGCGGTTCTTCACTGTCAACTTATTCAGCTCGCGGTAGTCAATGCACATCCTCATACTACCATCCTTCTTCTTTACAAACAGGACCGGAGCACCCCAAGGAGAGATACTCGGTCTAATGAACCCCTTATCAAGCAGCTCTCGCAACTGCTCCATCAACTCTTTCATCTCGGTTGGAGCCAACCGATATGGTGCCTTGGCAACAGGTTGGGCACCCGGTATCAGATCAATCTGAAATTCAGTCTCTCTGTCAGGTGGTACCCCTGGTAAATCTTCTGGGAATACGTCTGGAAAGTCACACACAACCGGTACATCAGACAGTTGTGGTGTTAGTGCATCTACATCCTTTACATAAGCCAAGTAGGCGCTACCTCCACGCCTCATACACTTTCCCGCCACCGCCATTGAGATCACCTTCGGGATCGTAGTAACCCGATCACCAGAAACCGTTACCAAACTTTCATCAGGCCCTGTCAACCGAATCATCTTCTTGCGACACACAATGTTCGCCTCGAAGTCCGCCAACCAATCCATCCCAAGAACCAAATCGAAACCACCCAAGGTCATCACAAACGGTCTAACAGGAAACTTGTGACCTTCTAATTCCACCTCACAGTTTTCTATCATCTCCGAAATCCTGGTAGAGTTACCTATGGCAGTTTCTACATCAAAGGGCGCATCAACACGCCTACTACTAACAAGACAGAAAGCAGTAGAAATAAAACTCCTACTAGCACCAGAATCAAATAGCACAGAAGCTAAAGTTTGGTTCACCAGAAACGTACCGGACACGACATCAGGGTCTGTCCTAGCTTCCTCCTGTGTCATGGTAAATGCCCTGGCGCTCGCCCTCGGTCCTTCACCTCCAGTTCTCTTCATCCCAGAACTCTCAGCCCTCAACTTCTTACAATCCTTACTTACGTGACCCTATTCACCACAGTTATAGCACCGGACTATACGACAGTCCCTTGCCAGGTGCCCCGCCTTCCCACATTTGAAGCATAAGTTTGACCCAAACCTACATTCCCCGCCGTGCTCCCTTCCACACTTGCCACACCTTTTTGACCCCGCACTTGATGTGACCACACGGCGATCATCCGCTCGTGCCTTCTTATTACCCGTCGAGGCATCACCCCGACCAAACCTTTTCCCCCGCCAGTTTCGATCGTCACCGCTCTTCTTACCACCCTCAGTCACCGCCCTTGTTCTCTCATCGTACAATCTCCCCGCCAAGTTCACTGCCGACCTGAACGTGCTCGGTCTAGCAGCAATCATGTGCCTGCGAATATCAGCTGGCAGGCCTTGGATGTACCTCTTAATCTTTCGCGATAGAGGAGTCACCTGATCTGGCACCAAACGTGCCATCTCATTGAATTTCGTCGTGTACCCCTGATGCGTCATAGTTCCCGCCTCCAGCTGCAGGAACTCCCTCTCCACCTTATCCATTTCATGATGAGGACAGAACTCCTCAATAACCAACCTCTTCAACTCAGACCACTTCATTCGCCCAATCGCCCGACTGCCCTCAGCTTGGACGATATTGTCCCACCAACATAAAGCTGAGTCAACAAAAGAATGGGTCGCGAATTTCACCTTCTGATCCTCACAGCACTCGTTGATTTCAAGAACCGCCTCCATCTCTCTCACCCACCGGTGAGCCGCAACAGCAGTGCCGTTTCCATCAAAGGTTGGGGGCTTGCACCTCATGAATGCACCATAATTACAGCCTCGTGCCGCTTCATGCACAGGCTCTTCCTCCTCCTCCTCATCATCAGTTAGAACCGTTTCCGGCTCCGGTCGTTCTTGTCCTCCCGAGGACCTATTTCTTTCTTTTCTTTCCCCTTCTCGTACAACCTTAATAACTTCAGTCACCACAGACGGTAAGATTGTCTGCATGACCTGATGGACTTCTTCTACAACAGCCTCCTTTACTGAGGCTCTCAGATTGGGGCTTTCGTCGCCACCCTCCGGATGGGGGTCTCTGGTTCTTCATGAACCACCCTCTCAACTCTGGGTCTCCCTCTCTTGGGTCGCGGTTCAGCACCGTGACCTCCACCCCTAGAAGCTTTCGAAGATCTACCTCCGGCCATCACACGCACACTGAAAGATTCAAACACCAACACAGTCATTCAAAGGAACAGCTTAGTTTATGTTAAGTATCGTAAGTCCCTAATTACAGTGGCCAGTTGTGATTAGCCACTTACTTTACTCTTCACACCCCAAGCATTACCTGTCCTGACTACATCAGTATTTAAATCCACATACAACACATAACACATACCATGCGCACATAAAACCGTTAACTTTACGAAAATACCTGATGGCACGCAGCTACTCAGATTGGCATCCCATTCCCTTTCCGTCCCATTCTCAGTTTAAGATTAGGTTTATTTTGAAAATTTACCCATTTCACTTAAACTTTGGCTCTGATACCAACTTGTAAGGCCCCGTTCCCGGGACGCTTACAGTTGGGTTCTCATCGCACATAAAACGTATAATTACATTTATATTTCATAAAATCGCAGCGGAAAACTAAAACAATCTTTCGTTTCCATGTAAATGCTTTTGCAAATTAATACAACATTCATTACAAAATAACTTGTTCGCATTACAATGCAAAAACATTAATCAAAAGAATGTCATCCCAAAAGAGCTGAGTAGTCGCCCGTGCCATCCTCAGCAATCATTACCTGCCAACTGGAAACACATCAAAGTCAGCGTTGCTGAGTGAGTTCTAGTTTTATAAATAAAACATACTTTACTTTACATTCGTTCGCGATCACACATCATACGTACATACAGATAATATCAGTATTATCTTCATCATTCCGTTCATTAACTTACTCATTCACGTGTTACATTATCGTTCGTTTCTCTATCTAGATCCGGTCCGACTTTATCCTCTTCGTGGTACTCAGCCACGATTACTGAGGTCAACCGACAAGGATCTTATTCTGTACATTATTCCGATCATTCATTTACGTTCATTCATACTTCGTTCTTTCATACATAATCTTTCGTCCCTTTATACTTTCGTTCCTTCGAGTCTGTTGCGACAACATGGTCGCTCACCTCATTAACAATCCCAACGACTTCGCGCTATCCGAGTCTGTTGCAACCATATAGTTGCTCACCCCAATTGCCAATCTCAACGATAGCATGCTTTCCGAGTCTCTTGCAACCGTAGGGTTGCTCACCTCATGGCACCTTCACAATAACGTGTTGTCCGAGTCTGTTGCAACAACTGAGTTGCTCACCTCCTTTCTCTGGCCATCTTAATGATGCCTATGATCCGAGTCTTTTGCAACCACACGTTGCTCACCCCATTGACAATCTCCATGATTGCCTGTGATCCGAGTCTTTTGCAACCACACGTTGCTCACCTCATTGTATTCTTGCAAGCCTTTCCTTCATTCATTCGTCATTCAATAGTGCATGCATTCTTACTTTATGTTCCTCTTTCATTATCTTTCACTTTACGTTACATAATACTTCATTCATTCATTCATTAACATAACACGTAATGTCACAAGAAAGATAAACATACGTCGTAATAAGGAACACATCATACACATTCATCATCATCATACAGGGCAACACCATACATATATATAACATGCATAAACATGCAACATCATCATCATGCCCAACATGCTTTCTAAGGCCCCAATCGTCATCTTACATACTCTTACAGGAGCCCTTACGTCAAAACTTACATCTGCGCTTTTCCCCGAAAGTCAGAAGTCAAACTACACTTTCCTCGGGTGTGACAGCCCTACTCGGGCGTATGGACACCCTTCAGTCGCATGGCCTCCATGCGACTGAACATCATGCGATTAAACTAATGCGGATGAACACCTATGCGAATGAACATCCAGTCGTGCGAATGGACATTTCGGATGGACCTCATGCGAATGAGATTAATGCGAATGAGCACTTAGGTGACTGGACCTTCAGTCGCATGACCTCCATGCGAATGGCCTTTCAATCGTGCGAATGGACCTTCAATCGTGCGAATGGACATTCAATCGTGCGAATGGACCCCAATCGCACCCTAATCGGCCGTATGGCCTCCATTCGGCCTCCAGTCGGTCGCCAGCCCTAACTGATGCAGAATGCAGTTCATCCCGACTGCAGCCGAGGGTTTTCGGCCTCCAAACTCATCTAAACCCATTATAAGCCCAAATCGACCATCCTAAACCTTAGGAATGCATACCATAACATTAATCAAGCACAACCAAGCAAGAAATCAAGCCCCAAACGGGTCCTACACATACATACACGCATACATACGGGTTTTCACCCAAAAACGCGAAAAAGGGTTTTCAGATGTGTTCCAGCCCCAAAATCATTCAAAAACACGTAAAAGAGGGGTCCTAGAACTCACATAAACGAGCACAACGACAAGAGCTTCGATTTGGCTTGCTTCACGACGATTTTGGCGACCCGAACCAACACTTTTTCCTCTTTTTCTCTCTTCTCCCCTTTCTTTGGCTGATTTGTGAGTGTGGGGGAGAGGGTAAGGGCTGCCATCTCCCTTATATACTCCCCCTCACCCGACTTTCTTTCGTGGGCGAGTTTGTTCCCTCGACTTTGGACTTTATTTTCTTTTCTTTCTTCACCGGCTTCAAAATACTTAATTTAAATAGTAATTTAGATATAGAAATATGATTTGTAACTTAAATTTAAATGTAAATTTATATTATTATAAATAAAATAAAACTTAATTAAGTGAATTAAATAATCTCATATTATTAAATAAATATTAGTAATATGTATTAAATAATACAATAATTAAAAAAAGTTAATTATGTGAGGACAAAAATAAAATTATTGCATAAATCACTTGTATTTCATGTTTAAAATGTTATATACGTGTCTTACATTTTGAATGAAATTATCATCTTACAATTCTAAGATGTATTATATAGTAATATAGATAACGGTCCTAATATTAAGACACTCCACTTTATAAATTGACACCTCTTGTGCGTATCGTATATCTTCATACGAGACGTATAGTGTCGACGACACTAAAAACCAAAGAAATCCAAGAGGACTGTTAGAGAACCTAATGATCTGTTTGGTATAAGGTAATAGAAAGGACGAATGAATGAAATAAATGAGAAAATGAAATAGCTGAGATAATAAAATAAATCATTACATTCAATTGTATTGTTTGTTTACTATTTAGAAATAAATTAATAATTAATTCGTGTTGTTTGTTAGGTATGAAAAACAAATCAATGAACTGTAAAAGTGGTTATGTTGGTGATGGCGGCCAGTGGTGGTTTCCAGCGGCGGCAGCGGTTTTTGGCGACGAAGGTGGTTTTCGGGGCGGTTTCTGGAGGCGGCGACGGTTTCTGGAGGCGGTTGTGGCTGGCAATGGTTTCCGGCGGCGGCGACGGTTGTGACAGCGATGGTTTCCGGTGGTGGCGGTAGCTTCCCGTGGCCATGGTTTCCGATGACAGAAGTCGCCGGCGGTGGTTCCCGAAAGTGGGGACGACCTTTAGTGGTTTCCGGCGCCCGGGCTCCGGTGGTGGTGTTTCCGGGGTGGTGGTGTTTTCGGGGTGGTGGTGACTGGCGGCAGTGGTGGTTGTTGTGGTGATTAATTATAGAAGAATGGATGGAATGAAAAAAAAAGAAATAATAAATAAAATGAATTTAAAAAAATAAAATCAACTATGTAATAATTTGTTTAGAGCGTAAAATAGTTACCGCATAAAGTTCACTTATAATAGTTTCAACATCAAAACAAGTTGAGTAAGAGCACTCACAGTAGATTCCTTAAAAGTATGTGAGTATGTTTGGTATATTATATGGAATGGTTTTGTGTGGTTGTGAGTGAAAGAAAGAGAAAATGTTATTGTGGATTGGTATGTTTGAAGAATCACTGTTCAAATCCTTATAATTTTTTTAATATTTTTTAAGTGGTTGTGAGTGGAGGAGGGAGGAAAAAGTAATAATAATGGTATAAAAAATATTATTTAATTGAAAAGAGGAGAGAAAATATAATGATTTTTAATGTAATTATATGGATAAGGATAAGAAAACCACCGTGAATGCTATAAAAAAAGTTTGGGTAAAGAAAAAAACATAAAGAAACATATGCTGCTACTCCAGCTTTGTTTTAATAAATGACACAGCCACGCGCTTTCAAACGTTGAAAGGATAACAAAACATCCCACCTCCTGTCGGCGACGATCTTCCGCTCTCACCTCACACAAACAACAATAACTTAACAGTTAAACACCACCGCACTACAGAAACCATACACTCACCCACAAACCACCTCATCACCACCGCACCACCGTCGTACTCCGCCATCTCACCGCCGTAAGCAAAACCTCCTTACACTCTTCATATATTCTTCCTTCTTCATATCACTGTTTCAAATTCCTCGAGCTGATATTATTATTATTACTATCATTAAGTAATCATAGAGTTGCATACATTTCTGATTTCTCATTGTAATACTCCTAGATCCACTCATAACTCATTCACACACCACAAACGCCTTCAATGTTGCGTGTTCCCTGATTTCCATCATTTGACAATCTACTTTACTAAAATTTGGGGATAATCAGTTGAAACAGTTTAAAAGCCCTAAAATTCTGCAAGAGTAAGGGCAAATGAAGGACGGAGGTGTTTGGAATCTGTTTATTTGTTTCGCGGTAGCATCGGTGTTACTGCAATGCTCCTGTGAGGCTGCTGGAGTGGTTACTTGTGCTGGAATCGTGCCCATGGTGTACCGGAGTGATAAGATATCAATAACTGATTATGGTGCTGTTGGGGATGGGAGAACGGTGAATACGAAGGCGTTTAGGGCCGCGATTTATCGGATTGAGCATTTGAGGAGGAGAGGGGGGACACTTCTGTACATTCCTCCTGGTGTTTATTTGACTGAGAGCTTCAACCTTACTAGTAGGATGACTTTGTATCTTGCTAAAGGTGCTGTTATCAAAGCTACACAGGTACTCTTGGTTACTTGATCCATTGCAATTTCTTGTCTTAATTAACTCGAACTCGATTTTTGTGGCTTAGAACTGGTTTTAGGCTCTGGTATGCATTTAAATGTGCTTCGTTGCGATAGTATGTGTGTTCTTGGTCTTAGTTTTGTTTTGAATGTAGTGAAGAATTATTTGATTTTGAAAAGTGGTTGTGTACTTTATTGAGTTTTGTGTGAACGGTCGAAGTTTTGCTACAGACCAAAAGAAAAATAACAATTCTGCAGATTTTGAAAGCATACTTTTGATGTTCGGATTCTAGCTTTACACATGAGACTGGTTCAGTAGTTCATCTATTTGGTTATATGTAATTGGATTTGGTAGCTTATAGAAACAAGCATGCCACCTGCTACACATTACAATGCATTCGTGTCAATAGAATTTTCTAATTAATGGACACATTAGAATTGAAATGCAGAACCATTATCTTACCTCTTTTTGTAAAAAAGTCAATGTGATTTTTTTTGGAGATGATCGAAGTAGATTGCATTATGTTGCTAAGGATTGATTCAAAATACCTATTTGTTTATTAGTGATCACTACAAAGCACATAAATCTTGATGGACTATGTTATTCTTCATTAGATGCCATTGATATCTTAAATATTCACATTCTGAGATGATGTATTAAAATAAGATGTCCAATACACATTGTATTTCATTTGAATTGTTGAGATTAGACGCCATTGATGATATCTTAAATATTCAAATTCTGAGATGATGTATCTAAATAAGATGTCCAAAACACATTGTATTTCATTTGAATTGTTGTGAATAGGAGGTGGTGCTCTTCAATAATTTCAAGAAATACTTAATATTATTGCATTGTTGCTAGCTGAAGTAAGTAATACGAGTGGGGAATACTGTGTTGATAGAATAATACTTTGCCCATCGTGATGAGTTGATTGGGGACCCACATAACCTAAAAGTAAGTGAGCTTATTTCTGAAGAAGCCATTGAAGGGGATACATGATAGTAAATTTAGTGGGTTCCTATGTTTGAACGCGGGACCAATCGCATGTGCATACACTTGTTGCATTCTGGGGAAATAAATACGGACAGCTAGGCAAAGGATGACATTATTAGTTTAGTCCCACCTAAAGCATCCTTTTCTTTTTCATGAGTTATCTAAATACACACCATGTGCTTTCTAAAAGGACAGATTTTGGTTTTATATATTAATATTTCGAATTCAATTCTCCAATATAGCGTTAAAATAATCGTAGTTGACAACGTTTCTCAATATATTTTTATTGATACTTGTTTTAAGCATTTGATAATTTGTGACGTACAAAACTTTAATGTATTTTTTAAGATGAAAAAGTATAATCAAGTTTGCTTCCTTAGATAGAAAGTACCAGCTTATATAACTCTGGCAATTCTATTAATTTGTTGGTTTAAGAAAATTTGGACTTCAAGTCCTCTGGCCCTCTTATCCTGAAAGCAGTTAAATCTGAAATTTACACATTGTACGATAAATAGATTGAGAATCACAAGCTTTAAATTAGAAACAAAGATAAAAAGACTGAAAATATACATTTTTGTTTTGGCTATAAGAGTGTAAAAAGAGAAAAAGAAGCAATTATGTGTGTGTTTTTGTGTAACATATGAACCATAATATGGTTTCCTACTTGGCTACTTATCACACGCTTTCAATGTTTGTTTGACTAGCTGACAACAAAAGGTCTTGTAGACCACAACTAGTGCAATAGGTAAACTAGTAATCCTTCCTTGAAAACTTGTAAAAAACAAAATGTTACTTGCTTACACTTTACACCAAATTGTAAATTGTTACAAGTGGTATGACACCAATGGGTAGATAAAATAACAAGTAGTTAAACTGAATTAAATCTCACTATATCTTAAAACCAATAGCAAATAAATAGAATCTACTATATTTCAATAGTTTTTACCATTTAAGTTTTCATTCATACTTCAGGTCACGTCCAACTGGCCTCTAATTGCTCCATTGCCTTCTTATGGAAGAGGGAGAGAACGTCCAGGGGAAGGTACATGAGCTTCATCCATGGAGATGGTCTGCATGATGTGATTATTACTGGTAAGTACCTTTTAATTAAGCTTGATTTTGCATCAACCGCACTTTTAGTTGAACATTGTTTTGATAAAATTTTAAACATCACTTATCAGGTGAAAATGGGACGATTGATGGCCAAGGTGATGTGTGGTGGAACATGTGGAGACAGAGAACCTTGCAGTTTACTCGACCAAATCTTGTCGAGTTTAAAGATTCTCGAGGCATCATCATTTCTAATGTGATCTTCAAGAATTCACCCTTTTGGACCATTCACCCTGTGTACTGCAGGTATTATTAATACACGTTGAAAACTGAGTGTAGTTTTTAAAGCTGACAAAATAACTGATCAAAATGAGTTGGGTTGATCACAACGGTAAAAATACATTTCGTACAACTTTGGACCCATTTGTTTGGCAGGATAAAAAATGACCTAAACAGATACGTTTATAATAAATAGGTTGAAACTGCCACCTCTAATAAATTTGTTTGTCCACAAAAATATACAAACTGCTAAGACATGTTTTTAAGTGAGTCCATTATTCTATTTTTTGTGTTTTAATATATATTTTTGTCTATATACAGCAATGTTGTTATTCGGTATGTCACAATATTGGCTCCACCCGACTCTCCCAACACAGATGGAATTGATCCAGGTACACAATACCGAAAAAGCTACATTTTTTATTTACTTGTTTACCATCTATGTGTTGATGCGTTAGCAAGTCAAATATGATTTTAATAAAAATAATATCAATACAGATTCGAGCTCCCATGTTTGCATAGAAGACTCCTACATTTCAACAGGAGATGACCTCATTGCTGTAAAAAGTGGATGGGATCAATACGGAATAGCTTACGGCCGTCCCAGCAATGACATCACAATCAGGCGAATCACCGGCTCGTCTCCATTTGCTGGAATTGCAGTCGGAAGTGAAACTTCCGGTGGGGTAACGAACGTGTTAGCAGAACACATAACCCTTTCCAACACTGGGATTGGTATCCATTTGAAAACAAACATCGGCAGGGGTGGAATCATAAGAAACATTACTGTTTCCGATGTTTACATGGAAAACGTGCGGAAAGGAATCAAGATAGCCGGTGATGTAGGCGACCATCCTGATGAAAACTACAACCCAAATGCACTACCGGTTATGAAACACATAAGGATTAAAAACGTATGGGGCGTGAATGTCCAGCAGGCTGGTTTGATCAAGGGTTTGAAGAACTCACCGTTCACAGACATTTGTCTCGCTAATATACATCTAGCCGGGTCAAGTGGTTCGAGAAATGGTCCGTGGACCTGCTCAGATGTACGTGGTGGTTCGGTTCAAGTTAGCCCGTCACCATGTTCCGAGCTAATCAGCCCAAGTGAAACCAGTGTATGTTCTATTCCTTTCTGAATGTATTTGTCATAATTTCAACTTTTAAGCAAGTATTATTGCAATTCGTGTACGATTATTATTACAATTACGTATATAACAAACTATTTATTATATCACTCTATGAGGAAACTCACATGGGTAGTCAAAAGTTACAATATGAACAACTTTTGGTGATTGGGGCATTCAACACGTTCTTCCATTTGCATAATAAGACAACCAAACATATGATTAGTGAAAGAAAAAAGAAAAAGGAGATCTGACTCACTCCCATTATCAACTTTTATTTGTTCTTTATATTGCATATCTAGTGAATTGTCTAGTTTCCAATTTGGACTTGTAGTATTTTAGCTGTTGCCTCATGTGATTTAACTATCTTAAGATGCTATAGTGTGATTTTGGATGATTATGTATATGTAAACAAACTTGTAAAACTGTTTAAAGATGATGTAGTTAGTAGCTGTTGGCTTGTGGTTAGATTTTATTTAGAAATTAAAACGTAGGCGACATAATTAAAAGATGCATCATTACCATGTCGTTAGATAATTAGCAAGGAGTCAAATCGTTTGTCACGAGTTCAACATAATCGTAAAGTGAATGACCATGTGTGCTTTCCTTACCTCGTTTAGTGTACGTTCAAAACTGGAGATTCATTATCATCAAAAGTATGCTTTAAAACTTGCTAATTCTTTTCATCGATACGGCGCACCCACTAGTTTCGTGTTTTTTGCTTGAAATCTCATTTTGTGGGATCCTGTATAGCGAGAGTTTTGCTAACTATGCGTTTTGATCTATATTGGTTTTTCCAGAGGAGTTCTGACTTGTAAGTAACAATTGACAAGATAAAACTTATAGAATTTTGTGTGTGATGTTGCAATGATCGTCATTTGGTCCGATTGAGGATGATGACAGTTGGGAATGTTTTCATCGGGATACGATTAAACCTTCTTGCCCAAAAATGTCAGAACCAACGGACTTCGTTGTAGGTGATTAGACTGGAGATGAGCAGTAGATACAGAGAACAACAACAATGTGAAGATAGTGAAGCCGCGAATTTGTTCTCCATAGTTTATGGTGTATAATGCCAAGAAGGTATTAGCCACCCGTGGCTGTACTTTCGTAAAGCACCTATGGGCAGTGGGTCCTCTTCTCTTCTTCCTTTAGAATCCCTTGAGTCAAGTGAGAGCTTTTGCGCCTCTCCCTAAGAGATACAATTCGGGTGTGGTAAAAACCAAACACGAAAGCTGGCCTGATAAGAACTAAAATAAGGATGCTTAATTGACTTAACTAAACAAGATCAAACAATCCACTTCGAGAGGGACAACTATTTAGGTTTTAAGGTTTTACTGAACAAGACAAAATAATGAACAATCTAATCTAAACATTCAAGCATATAATTTAATAGAACCAGATCCACTAACTGTCCTTAAAAAATCTTCCTTTCATTCCGCAAAAAAGGTGTTTACTGTTTAAACAGGATGTAGAAACCCACTAGAGCTACTCAAACATGGCTAGAAACCTTACTAAAGCTACCTGATTTGGTTGTCGAGACTCGATTAAAAACAAGTTAATATATCGGTTATAACTACCTTTATTGCGTAAGGATAAGTAAGATTTTTCACCATGGGGGATTAATGGAGAGTGTTTAACAAACAATACTCGATTGATTTAAATACATGAACTTTAAAATTAAAAATTAGAACTTTAGGTGAATTGAATAAAACAAGTGCAAAAACAATAAACTTATAATTAATTTAATAAATAATGAGAAAACAATTACTTTTGGGTTTTCAATTCCACAAGAACAACAATTGATATGTTTCATTAGAATTTGTGAAAAACAATACTTCAAGGTTTTAGCTTTTGATTAAAATGATAACAAAAGGATAAACTTTTAAGATTCATCTGATCACAATGTTACCAATTTACCTATACCAAATTGTTTACTAGTCTTAATGAGTTAACGATACAATCAAACTGAAAACTAATAATTAAGCACATAACTTTATTTATAAGCAAACCTTTTAAATCAACTAAAATATAACGTTTCATTAAATAATTTAATGTTTGATACAAAAACCTAATCAAAGCATACAAATTGTCTCACTTGACAAAAATCGTACTCCCGAAAACAATCAAGAAAGAACTAGCCGCTCAAATTCTTCATTGAATTTTTAGTTTTGTTTTGATGATGATTGTAGATGATTTGAGATGAACGGAAATGCTTGGAATTACCAAAACTTATCTTAGAATCTTCAAATTTCGTGTATGGGAAGTTCCTTTTTGAATTGTGATTGATTTGGTTTAAATAAACTTGAAAATACCCAAAACTCAGAATTTTGTTGAGTCATCGGCTTATCGTACTTTGCCCCCTGGCGTATCATATGCCAGGTATGAAGTTGTACGGAGCTTGTTCACTGGATTATGTTCAGGATACGGTGACTAATACGATGGTCGGCGTATGATACGGTGGTGGATACGGTGGTTACAATATGATACGATGGTGGATACGGCGACTAATACGATGGTGCCTGATTGACTTGATTTGACTATATCTTTCGTGTAATTGCACATCTAGTCCTTTCACTTTATTATTTTGCTTCTTTTGCCCTAAATTGTGCTCCTTTAAGCTTCACTACCTATGAATCAAAACACAAATAAAATCATCATGTTTCACTATAATCATGATTTAAAATCACATATTGAGTTTAATAAACCTAATAAAATCGATATGGGATCACCCATGGTGAAAAAGAAGGGAACAAGCAACATACATAGAATAGAGAGGTACCCACATTAGTTTGGTTGACCTGTGGGTTCGTATCAATTCTTCCTCCTCGAAGAAATGACTTGTCTTTAAGTCCGGTAGATGAAAACAAAGTTGTCCCACTGTGTAATGTAGAGCACATTTAATCCTTTGAAATCATTCCGGAGGCTTAGGTTGTTTTTTGAATTGTTCATGCCTAATCGTCTTGTTGTGTGGTTGTCCCCATTCGATTTGACATTTGGTGTAGGGACTAAAGGTATGCACTTTTATGCTTTCCCTTGACTGATTACGGTGAACACTAGGATTTAATTCAAATCTTTGATCTCCCTATTCAAGGGCAACACGTTCACAACCGGTTGAAAGCTCAAACATTTTTGACTTTTGAAACTCCGGCTAGGGCCCTAGTTCCAACAACACAACACCTAAAGATGCTCAGAGTCTCAAATCTATCGTCGTCATCATTAGAATGCGTAGAATCTCTAAGTTTAACCGAACAAGACAACCAAAAATACCAAACAACCTAATCTAAATAGTCAAACAAATATTTAATAGAACTAGATTGCTAGCCCTAGAAAATATTCTACTACCTACATTTTACAAAGAATTTGCTTATTGTTTGGTATTCTCAAATAGGGCAAGAAATCCTACTGGACCTGCCCACATTAGTTGGGTCACATCGTGTGTTTGTATCATGGTCATACATTTCTTATGTTAAACAAACATATTTTCTTTTTATAATAAACATTGATTTAGCAACTGATTTTTGAATCTTTATTAATTCTTTGTTTGGCTAGTTTCACTCTTAAATTTTATTTTTTTTCTCAAAAATAATCTCACTCACGTAACTATCATAAAATTACACTCAATTTTCCATTTTGTTCACAGCGAAGATACGTTTTCTTATTTCAACAACAATTAACATTAATCAAGTTGAAATCAAGTGTACACCTATGATAATTACGTCAATATGATTCCTTTTAACAACAAAAGTGAAATTTAGAAGTGCATTGGTTACATCTTTGATGTTAATTATTAGTAACCAATGAGATAAAAGTTAGATTAATATAATTCAATTTACCTATATAATATGAATTCCCAGTAAAGTATGTATATGTGTGTGCACACATGATGATTCAAAAGCTAAGTTATTTAGTCTGAGGGTTTGGTAGTTATGTTTGACTATTTGGTGTTTTAGGTGAGTTAATTTCTCATGTGGCCGACTAAGTTTGATAGATAGCGTTAAAGAAATTTCAATTTTCGACACAAAAGGTTTTTTGAGACCATTTAAAGAAACAATAAACACTTTACCTTGAACTTGGACAAAAACAAATAGAAGTCAGAAATAAAAGAGATGACACTATCAATGTTTGATGTTGTCACTATCAAACATTGTTATACATCAAGACAATAAGTTTTCGATACTCACGTCTCCAAATAAACTCTAACATATATGTAACATTGTAGCGCGCTTAGTATAATAGATTGTTTTAGATCACATAAAGAAACAATAAACACTTTACCTTGAACTTGTATTAAACAAATGAAAGTTTTTTGAAAAGAAAAAAAAGACAACACTATCATTTTCTTGATGTTGTCACTTATCAACATTGTGCAACAACAATACATTACGTCTTCAATCTCCTAAGTCTCTAGCTAATCTCTAATATATGCTTTTATAGAAGTCTTACATGTAAGATAAAGCAAGAAGCTCTAGAGGGAGAGCAATCAATCAATGCATTGAAAAGCATTTCTTGATTAGATGTCTCCTCTCGTACATTTTGACTTATTCATGGAGTGTAGCATCAAGACTATGAGTTTTCGATCTCCCCAAGGCTCCAGCTAAACTCTAAACACATGCTTTTACAAAAGTATTACATGTAGCCATATAGGGTAAAGCTAGAAGCCCTTGAGGGAGAGCGAACAATCACCGCCTTGAAAAATATTCTTATATACCTCCTCTCATCCTATTTTGATTTATTCAAAGTGTGGCATCAAAACAATGAGTTTTCGATCTCCCCAAGGCTCCAGCTAAACTCTAAATACATGTTTTTACAAAAGTATTACATGTAGCCATATAGGGTAAAGCTAGAAGCCCTTGAGGGAGAGCGAACAATCACTGCCTTGAAAAACATTTCTTTAGATCTCTCCTCTCATCCTATTTTGATTATTTAAAGTGTTGGATCAAACCAATGAGTTTTCGATCTCCCCAAGTCTCCAGCTAAACTCTGAGTACATATTTTTATAAAATAATATTACATTTAGGGTAAAGCTAGAAGCCTTTGAGGGAGAGCGAACAATCATCGCGTTGAGAAATATTTCCTTACATTTCCCTCTCGTACCATTGGTATTGAGACCTTGATGAATTTTATTGGTCAAGAACCCCCCTTTTATAAGCCAACAAAAAATGGATTTATAGCCAAATAGATAGAAGAATTTTTCGAAAAGAATGGTGGGGTCTTGCATATCTTGACATTTTGCATTTAGTGGCACCAATAAAATCTTGTTAGGACTATAAAACAAAAATAAGATAAGATTTGTGCTTGTAAAGCATATCTACCCACAAATTATTAACCCACAAATAAGCATGAATAGCATATGTTAATCAATTATTTATGTTCCTTGAGAACAAAGTAAATTGCATGCAGAATCATATCATCATCTCTTACATAAGTACGGATACATTAAAAAGGACAAAAATATTTAGAAAATAAATAAACTGGGATATGGGTATATAAAGAAAATATATATCAGTTTGCATACCGAATTTGCATTAATCCTAACAATTAGTATGGTACTATGGTTTTATTTCATTACATGTTTTAAAACAGTATAAACGTTGTGATTAAAGATAATATTCCCTCATGAGTAAAATCAAAGAGGACACTTGGCTGCTTTTGTGATCGTGGAGATTTCTTGTTGCATTTGAAAAATGTCTTATTTTTTACTAGATTGTACGAAAAAAGACTAATTAATTGTATCAAGACGTGTCATTTTTCCATATTCTTTCATGGACCACAAATCTTTCCTTTAAATTATAGGAAAATAAAGCAAATTAAAGGAAGAAAAAATGGAAACTTGAAGATGTTCCACTACCACCAACAGTGTCCATGACCCTTGGGATAAATGACAAGACGCTAGAATTTTCATCCACAACAAAAAGAATCAACAACCAACATATTTGACAATAAAAAACATATCTAAGCAATGTGATAAGTATTTAAACAATTAAACTATCTTGTCATAACATCATTTATGTTAGGATAATCAAATCTACTTATGCGATTCGTTCTTAAAGTGACATGTTGATGGTAAAATGTCGTTTTTCTATTTGAAAAGTTGTTTGTTTTGATTTCATAAGATGCACATATAAGTGATTAACAGAAATAGTTTACGAGCTTTTAAAAATATAAACTACTCAAGTTGTTATTCAAAGTCAATAACAATTTATGCAGATAATTCTATGAAGATAAGAAAATCAATAGATACTCAATACAAACATTACATGAGTTCTTATTCTTTTTGTCATGGTTGATATTCTCATTCTTCTTATTGATGCTAATTTTGAGTGGGAACGGTACCTTGCTATATCTTGCATATTTGACATTCGTTCCATATTGTCAACACCTATTTGTTTTTCCAATTTTTAAGATAAGAAAATCAATTAATACTCAATACAAACATTACACGAGTTCAATTCTTTATTATTTTCCTATTTGTTTTTATATTATTTGATGAAATCTATAAAATGGACACACTAAAGTCTAAACTAGTGGAAGATGAAAGATACACAATAAGAGACATTTGTTTTTTGTTTTTAGTAACACCGTTAACAAAGTAAAATATAACACTTTTATCACTTTGAATATTTCGATTACAATACAGAATTGTGATGAAAAAGAAACACCAATTACTAATTTAACCAATAAAGAATGAAATCAAGCTGAAAACAAAAGAAAGAAATCGGGTTTGATTGAGAATTTTTATTTAACAAAGATATCTTAAAACATATTTAAGGCCACCTAGATGAACCCGTCTACCAGGATTATTCTAGCACCTGAAATTGTACCTGAAACAAGAATGGGTAGAGCCGAAAATACGTAAAATTCTTCTAAGTGTGTTGGTTAACATTTAGCAATCTAGTGTTGCTCAAGAGCATTCACAACAACCCAATACACTAGTATATATGAGTGTGACGAATCTTGGTATTAGACACACTAATATGTTATTGGTGAAACAAATATATTGCATCAGACTTAAAAGACAATGCACTAGTTAACTAGATATATCACACACAACTAATTAGATAGTGCATATTCAACTGTCAATTAACTGGCGAATGAATGTATTGGAACCTTAAAATTATCCACAGTTAGCATGTGAATCAAAACCCTAAAATAATGCACAATTTATGGGTGAATTAGTGCACCAAAACCCCAAAAATAATGCTCAGTTCTAAGATTTAACCACATAACTTCGTGCATTAATGTCTAATTATCTTAGCTCTATTATAAACAAGTTTTAGTTTCTTTTGTGATCCTCTCACATAACAGAACACATTTATGCTTAGTAATAATTATATTAGTAACATAAACATATAATTACGTGCGTCCAAAATAGGTAACAAAACATTATTTTCACTACAATTTCTACATAGGAATGATAGAATCAATCTGGTACTCTCCTCATCTCTTTGTTTATTTTATTGTATGATTTTGTCACATGTTTTGGAAAACAAACCCTCATGAGAAAAATTCTATCCCCATTACAATGGAGGACGTCATAACAGTTAATATTACACCAATACGTTATAAGCGAGACTCATATCTTGACATGAAGGATAGCTTCATGACTCAAACTTTAAAAACTTTTACCTTTAGAGAAAAGACGGTGATGCTGATTTTAATTCTTACAAAAGTGGCCATGGATCTAATTTTCGCTTGCTACCATGTTCTTTTACAATTCCTACAAAACAGTGGGCTAGTCGAATCCATACACTTGATACTACAACTCTACAAGTCCAACAAGTTTGATGTTGGCCCAATTTGTTCTTCAAGTTTTGAAGGGAGACAACTCAACAGCCCTTTGGTGATGTTGGGTCTACACATTATACCATCTCTTAGAGAGATTAGTGCTAATTCGGAGTCACTTGATGGCAAATCGATGAAACCAGAGTGAGAAATTGAAGGCAACCGAAGCTTTCGAAAGCCCTTTGGCGATCTTTCTAGTGCGATTAGTATCATAGTTTTTAGTTGTAACCTAGTTGGTAGAGACATGCCTTTCAATCAAGTGGTGTTATGTTCGACTTTAGCGATTCTACATTTTTTATGAAACCTTTCAATTAGATTTCCTTCCTTTATGAGTATTGTCAAGGTTATGATATTGTCTTTAAGTTCTAACATTATCCCTATCAACCAATTATTTTTTCTATAAGCAATCGGTTTTGTTTCTCTATAGACAAATTACAAATTGAACAAAGTATTTTTCTCAACTTTACAATTAATATAAAATTATGTATCATAGTATTAAAATACATTAAAAAACGAGGAATCACAAAACAATTTAATGCACTGTAAAAGTTGTGTACTAAATACTTACTAGTGGGTGGGACCGTACTATGTCGTGGATGTTATAAAAGTTGAAATATTTAATTCTAATAAATGATACGTTAATATTAATCACCAAAAAAATTATGTTCGAAAAGCTGATAAAAACATAATATAAAATACTATAAATAAATAAATATCTCAAAACGTAGAAGAAAGATATCGAACACGTAAATGGTGACTTTATTATAATTAACGAACTTTATTGTAAACTGGTTAAAAATGTTGACATAACTTGAAGGCTTATATATAAAACTTAAAAAATTCAGATGATTAAATATAAATTTGTCCTAACTCGAAGGTCTAAGTATAAAATTAAAAAAATATTTCAGGTGATTAAATGTAAATTTAATATAACTTAAAGTCTTATGTATAAAATTTTAAAAAAATAATGAGTAGGTATCAATTTAAAGAAAAAAAGAGACGGATAAAGTGTTGTGGTTAGTATTGAATATCTTTAAATACTCAAGTGTAAAATTATAAAAAAACAAAGTATGTGTTGACTAGTTTGAAAAAAACTATTGTGGTTATGTTGTGAAAACCTTCAGTTTTACTACTCACAATTTATTCTATTTGTTATATATAGTGATTTGACGGGTGTTATCGAGCTTCTTATTCGACATTCATTAAACATTGATATATTTATTTAAATACTTAAGCATATAATCACTAAGGTGCTTTTCGTTTTTCTGTAACAAAATGTCTGGAGTCTGCGGACCACATCTGTAGACATTTGAAGATAAAAGACAGACAAGAACAATGTTTGTTTCTTAACGTCTACGGACTACTTAGCGGTGCTTGATGGTTATGGTGTGATAGATGGTGGGTGGTGGACAGTGGATGGTGGGTGGTGGTGGAGGCGGATGTTGGTGGAGGCAGGCCGTGGTGGTGGCGGACAGTGGTGATGGCGGACGGTGGTGGTGGTGAACTGTGGTAATGAAGTGGACGGTGGTGGTGGACATGGGTGGTGGTGGGTGATTGTGTTTAATCCTCTGCAAACTTTAGAAGTGGTTGTACTATGTTTGCACCATGCAAACTTTTCTTAATGAAAAATTTTCTAAAAAATACACACTTTTCAGACCTCAACGTTTGCGCGACACAGACAAAAGAAGTTAGAAAGAGCTTTTTGAAAAAACAAACACTCCCTGAATATTTGCATAATTATAATAATAATAATAATAATACTAATAATAATAAATTAATAATAATAATAATAATAATAATAAAATAAAAATAAATTTTATAAATAAGTATTATCTTATTTAAATACTTTACTATATAATTTTATAATAATAATTATAATAATAATAAATGACTATATTATCTATATGTGTATTATTATACTAGTTGGAAATGCCCGCGCGTTGCGGCGGTACGGTTGTTGCATGATTTTTTGAGAATTTGATTTTAGTCAGTACCGGCTCGGTGCGTTATGACGTAAATTAAAAAATCAAAATATAATTATTGAAAAAATTGAATAAAAGAAAACAATTACGTATATTACAAAATTCTTTAAGACAATTATATTATCCTAAAAAGAATAGTGAAAGCATGGGTGGTATTTATGGTCAAAAATCACTTATTACCTAGATTTTACGGGGGTTTATTTTATGAATGTAGGTTAGAGTTTTATAATTATCGGAGTCAGCTTTTGATAGTGATTTGCATATACCAAAGAAAATTAATGGAGAAATTATCACCACAAATTACCATTTTAATTGTTATTGATTTTTTAACAACTGATAAAGGAAAATAGAAGAGAGATTAGTGCTCAATCATAATATATAAACGACATTGAAAGTAAATGGCGATTTTGTTTGATCACGTATATATGTTTTAGCATTTGTATTATAAACAATTATATATTATACTTTATTGTAAGGACATAAATAAAATAAAATAATTACTTTTTTGAAATTTAAGCATTACTTTTCATATAGGTGTCTTAATCCATATGTAAAATTATTATTCTATCTTCTTTTCACTTTTATTATAAAAGATATAGATAAATATTAAAATTATTAAACTTATAATAATATGCCTCCAGAAAAATATTAGTATTATAGTTATTACAAATATGAAGATTTATATAAGTTATATACTTAAATATTTAAATAAAATAATATACTTAATTAAAATATTATTTAGTTATAAAAATTAATTAGTAAATATAAATTTAAATGTCAATTTATAGTATCATAAATAAAATAAAATTTAATGAAGTGAATTAAATAATATCATATTATTAAATAATATATTAATAATGTTTATTAAATACATGAAAGAGACAAGGGCAAAAATGTTAAGTTTTTATAAAATTTAATAGATAAATTTACCATATTACCCCTAAAGTGTCTTAAAATTTTAATCAAATCCCTATTTTACCCTCTTAAATGTGATGCACTCATTTGTACATGTTGCTTTAAAACTTGTATTTTTGACAATTTATATCTCTATCCAAAAAGATATATTATATAGTAGTATAGATAAAGCATTTGATAAGTACACAATTGTAATTTTACTCAAATTTAAGACACCTAATATAATTGGTTAAACATAAGATACAATAATTTTTAACTTACCTATATTTATTAAATTTCTCCCGATTAATACATTATTTAATATATATTTATTGTGAGTATTATCTTATTAATAATATAATATTTTAAGTTAATATTAAAATAGTTACATTTAATATTTATTTATTTATAACTTAATACTATTTTATAAGAGTATTATTGTATCTAAACAGTTAAGTATATAATCACAAAATATTATCATAATAATATTAACAGTAACAGTAACAGTAATAATAATAATCAAAATAACCAAATACATCATCTTAATCTCTTGAATCTTCAAAAGAAGTCTTAGAAGATGTCATGCGTCATATTTTATGTTTGTATATTAATATAGTAAGATAGACGAATCACAATTTAACGAAAATTATTTTCTCTTTTTAATGATTAATATAAAATCTATATATTTATGGATAATCATACATATCATAAAGATAGGAATCACAAAACAATTTAATGTGCTTTAATATAATTGTTAATTAACTACTGCTTATTAATAATATTTGAAGTGTATGTTTAGACACAAATGTTCAAAAAAATCTAATATAATCGAATATAATATGTTTTATTTTATTTTTGTTTTTAATCCACTTTTGTGTTCGCTAATGCCCATTTTCACAACAATCTTAACGTTTTCTTAAATTACGAATATATGTTTACAACATGCTTTATATTTATGTTTTGATATTTTAACGCTGATCTGTTGGTTAATTTTAATAATAATAAATATTATTATTAAACAAACTCCTGATGGTCAAATATTTGAAATTTAAAAGTTTAACTTAGTTTCTTCAATTACTTTTTAGAAAATTTCTTTTTAACTTTGAATTATTAGTTATGAAAGAAATTTATTGACTGCATTTGTAATAAGGTTTTTGAAAAGCTCACATTCCATTTTAATCAACCTTTTGAAAACATACTTTCATTCATACCGCTTTTCAACTACCCCTCAAATAATCCAAACACCCATCAAATACCCTTGTACAACATTAATTAACATGACACACTTATGAGAAGGATTTGAATTGTTTGTACAATAGCTTCACCTAAATCACCATCGCTATTTAATCCAAAATACTTTTATTTCTCATCAAGTCAAATATTAAATTCTCAAATGACATGACATATGGCGTGCTTATATTGAAGATTCAAACTTAAAATAGTCAAATAATTTGTTAATACAAAAATTTTCTTATGTATTATAACGATTGACATGTACTAATTAAGAATAATGAGGTTTGTATGTTTGTTGTTTTCTTAAAATTCTAGAAGGATAAAGGGGTTGACCACTATCTATTGGACATATAGAATGAACATAAATGGGAAATCTCTACTATTTTGTGGTGTTTGTTACTCTATCCTTTTAAATCGTAGCTATTTGACTTTTTGATGTATCCTTTAACCAACAAATCTCTCTCATTCGTAGAACCTTCTAAACCCTTTGTCGGGTTAATTAATCCTATATTTACGTGAAAAGTCTACTTTTAAAAGGAAACTATACGAAGACTCATATTTCCATAATAAAAGCCAATTTTCATGACTTGGTTAAAAATAGGAAAAATCAATTATTGAGTTTTGAAACACCGCTATGAAGAAGTAACCTGCATGTTTCTCTTTTCTCTCATCTTCTTATTAGTTTTTTTTCACAAGTCAAATTACTTCTATAAGATTGGTCACCGAGCTTTATTTATCAAATTTTTGGATGGTGAAGAACTTTATTTTTATATAATTCGTTAGTGAACAAGAAGATTATGAATAATTGTGGAATATTTACATGTACATAAATGCTTACAGCTATGTAAAACACTTATATAGACTTTAAAACAACTAAAACCATGCATAAAATAGCTGATAAAACCCCTAAAAACATTAATTTCCATGCAAGGTTCTCGCTTTCTAGCTACGTGTCCTCGCATGCAATGTTTTAGTTTGGTTAGATTATTTTCGCATGCAAGGTTTTTGCTTTCTAGGTGTCCTCGCCCAGGGTCAGGCGATTTATATAATTCTTGTTATTATTTTCGCACGCTTAGGTTTTTGCTAAGGTAGTTCTCGCTCAACTAGGCTTTCGAGTGATATGATGTCTTATTGCACATGAATCGATTTCATGCTAATTAATGTTTTAGGTGAACCTTACTTGGTATTATTATATATGATTATAAGTTACGTATTATGTAATGAAACTGAAAGATAATGAAAATGACAAGTGAAAAGTAATGGATGAATAGGTGAAAGTCTTGTAAGCATAATAAATGGATGTGCACAACCAATGGTTGTTAGCTCAATTGCGGGTGGCTTAGCTAGCCTGAAAGATACTCAAAGGGGTTTGATCCTTGTGATCAACCAAAAATGAAAGGAGATCTTTGTCACTTGGTCTCGCACTGTTGACCATCTTCGTGCATAATGTTGGGGGTCTATTTATAGGCTTGAGCATAGAAACCGGTTTCGTGCATGATGTTGGGGGTTTAGCACATGACATTTATCTAGCCTAGTGAAAGATAATGAAATAAAAAGGAAAGAAATGATCGACAAAATCTATTAAAAGAAAAGAACATGCTGATATGTATGTATTGATGTGTGATAAGACAATGAATTTAAATAAAAGTAAATTTTATTATAAAACTAGAACTCATTTAACATTATTGATTTGGTATGCATATTTGCAGGACCGGTTATAGATATAACCTTACAATATCAGTTGGCAGTTAAAGTATAAGGCTAAGGTGATGCATGCATGGATATGATAACTACTAGGAGAGTTCGAGTCTTGCATCCATAGTTTTGACATGATGGATAATCTTTTGACAATTTTTGATGTTTAAATACAATTAAATGTTTCTGTAAGACAAGTTTCATTAATGATTATATATGTCTTCCTTTTTAAAATTTTAATTATGAATATGCTTATAAATGACCAACCGAGAGATTTCCCGAAAATGAGGCCTTACATCGAGGCGAGGCAAACTAGGGTCTGGCTCAACCCGACTTGGTTTATAAACAAATAGAACTGAGATGGCTTGTTACCTATAGGAGACGAGCTAAGCTCAACTTGGTTTATAATGAGCTGAGTCGAGCTAGCTCACGAATCGAAGTCGAGCTAGCTTTTTCGAGCAAGATTTAAGTCACGGGTCATTTGAATATCTATATACTCGGTTTTAGCAAGTGAGCAGGATATATTATTGGATATTTTGGCTAGAGTTATTGTACAAGGTAAAATTTATATAATTCTTGTTATTATAATACTATGAGTAGACTAATAAAAAACGTTCACAACTAATAAATAGTTACACACATAAATACAAATTTCTTGGGGTTTGATGCCAAAAATTTTATTGGGCTCGGTCTAAAAAATTCAAGGGATCAGAGTCAAAGTTTCATGGGTATCAATCTTGATTTCGTTATATATACTATTAAAAAGATTTCATGGGGGTGTAGAGACCCCATGTATAACTATAAAACAAATTACTATACGCATCGACTTACCATAACAAAATGTTATTTTTTAAAAGGTATAATAATACTATACTTAGTTTAAGGTTAATAAAACTCACAATGTTTTGGTTAATTATTTTTGTTAAATTATGAATTATATAAAGTTATTTACAGTTAAAAAAAAGTTTTAAACCACTTTTAGCCCTAAGAAAATCGACAAAAGTGGATATTATGTTTCTTCGTTGTCGGCTTTTATCTTTTTAACTATTATTTTTCCGTCGTCTTCATCTTAACTACTGCAAAAACTATGCAAAAACTATATTAGCGGCCTAAAATAACCTTGTATAAAACTAGGATTTATACGTGCTGCGCGTTGCATCGACATTTTACGCGACTTGAGAAAATAAAAGCTGCATTCGACCGGGTTTGTTTCTGAATTAAATTTATGTCGAAACGTAAGATAATTCAAATTTACACCGTCGAATGAAAAATTACATCATTTGACCGACTATAAACAAAATTATGCGATAAAATATAGACTACAATCGCACTGATATCCAAATTAAATATATGTCAAAACATAAAGTTACTCAAAATTTTATCGTGAATTAAAATGTAGTATAATCGAACCGCCTTATTTGCAAACAAAATTCACGTCTAACATATATACCTTTAATAACCTTTAATAGATAAATGAATGATTAAATATGTACATGGATAATAGACGAAAAACACTGCAAAATACGAATGAGAGGTTTAGTTTACAAATTTGAGAAAAAAAATAAGTAAAATTTTAATGAATACGAACCGAAGAACTTTATCAAAATGCCCAACCACTTAATCTACTTTGCTTTTGAGTTATGGATAGAATTGAAAGTATAAAAATAAACTAAATTACTTAAAAACAATATTTATTTAATACGTATTAGAAGAGTTTCTTGCGCGTTGATGCGGGCATGGCGAAGTTTAATATGGTTTCTTTTGTAGTTGGTAGTGTTAATTTTTAACTTGGTAGTTTAAAACTATATATATATATATATATATATATATATATATATATATATATATATATATATATATATATATATATATATATATATGTATATATGTAAAGAGTTCCTACCATTCTTTCTAAATATACTTTCACCCCATATCCCCTTATAGTTTGATTCAAACTTCACGTTTGACTACACGTCAACTCTTATAAACAACTCGATCATAAATGTGAACTATTATTGAAGAGCAAATCATGTTAAAGTCCTACGGACAATATTTAATTATTTAATACCTTTTTAAAATTTTAAATGCATTGTTATAAAAATATATCTCAAAGTCTACATAGGTATTCTTGAAACATGAAAACCACATACCAAAACTAACTACCAAAAACCATTCTTTTATTTTTACATCTCCTATCTCTCGTTACATCTTTAAAAAATATCTCTCTCTACTTATATTTCTTTCTTCTTTTTTCTCTCTCGTCACATCCTTAAAAAATATCTCTCTCTACTCATATTTCTTTCTTCTTTTTTCTCCGCTTGCAAGTAACATGGTTGCTGGCTCCATGAAGGCCATGTTTCTCCCCTTCATCTCTACCGATTGCATTTCGGTTTTCACAAATTGAAGAAAAATCAACTGCAACCTCTGGCTGCAAAGTTTAGTATGGTTCCTTTTTTTAGTCGGTAGTTAATTTGTAACTCGATAGTTTCAAATTATATATGTATATATAAAGAGTTCCTACCCTCCTTTTTAAAAACTTACTTTCAGCCCTCTCCCTCTTTAGTTTGATTCAAATTCCATCATTGACTACGTGTCACCTCTTATAAACAACTCGATCACAAATGTGAACTATTATTGAAGAACAAATAATGTTAAAGTCCTACGGACTATATTTTATTTTAAAAACATTCTTATAAAAAAAATGTCTCAAAGTCTACAGGGCTACTCTTCTGTTTTTTATTTATAAACACCTACTTTAAAACTTAAAATTAAATATAAAAATATAATATCTAGAAACATGAAAACCACATACCAAAACTACGAACCAAAACCAACCACCAAAAACATTATTTCATTTTTTTCATACCCTCTCTCTCATCACATCCATCAAAAATATCTTTCTCTACTTGCATTTCTTTTTTCTTATTTCTCAGCTTGCAAGTAACAAGTTCCTGGCTCTATAAAGGCCATGTTTCTTCCCTTCATCTCTATCAATTGCATTTGGGTTTTCACAAATTGAAGAAAAATCAACTGCAACCTCCGGCTGCGAAGTTTAATATGATTCTTTTTTTAGTTGGTAGTTAAATTTTAACTCGATATTTTGAAAATATATATGTATATATAAAGAGTTCCTACCCTCCTTTTAAAAACTTACTTTCACCCCCTGTCCCCTTTTAGTTTGATTTAAATTCTGTCATTGACTATGCGTCACCTTTTATAAACAACTTGATCACAAATGTGAACTATTATTGAAGAGCAAATAATGTTAGTGCTTAAGACTATATTTAATTATTAATGCCTTTTATTAAATTTTAACAATATTCTTATAAAAGAATATCTCAAAGTCTACATGGGTACTCTTCTGTTTTTTATTAATAAACACCTACTTTAAAACTTAAAATTAAATATAAAAGTATAATATCTTGAAACATGAAAACTACATATCAAAACTATCTACCAAAACCAACTGCCAAAAATAATTTTCCATTTGTTTTCATCTCCTCTCTCTCGTCACATCCTTAAAAATATCTCTCTCTACTCATATTTCTCTCTTCTTCTTTCTCCGCCTACAAGTAAGAGGTTGTTGGCTCCATTAAGGCTATGTTTCTCCCTTTCATCTCTACCGATTGCATTTGGGTTTTCACAAATTGAAGTAAGATTAACTGCAACCTCCGACTGCAAAGTTTAATTAATGTAGTTCTTTTTTTTAGTTGTAGTTAATTTTCAACTCGATAGTTTAAAATTATATATTAAAGAGTTCCTACCCTCCTCTTTGAAATTTAACTTTCACCCTTTGTCCCCCTTTAGTTTGATTCAAACTCCACCATTGACTACACGTCAACTCTTATAAACAACTCGATCACAAATGTGAACTATTATTGAACAACAAATAATGTAAAAGTCCTACGGACTATATTTAATTATATAATACATTTTATTAAATTTTAAAACCATTCTTATAAAAAAATATCTCAAAGTCTACATGAGCACTCTTCTGTTTTTTATTAATAAACACCTACTTTAAAACTTAAAATTATACATAAAAATATAATATAGTGAAATATGAAAACCACATACCAAAACTACCTATCAAAACCAATGGCCAAAAACAATTCTTTCATTTTTACATCTCCTCTCGTCACATCCTTCAAAAATCTCTTTTTACTCACATTCCTTTGTTCTTCTTTCTCCACATGCAAGTAAAAGGTTGCTGGCTCTAGAAGGCCATATTTTTCCCCTTCATCTCTACCATTTGCATTTGGGTTTTCACAAATTAAAGAAAACTCAACTGCAACATCCGGTTGCGAAGTTTAATATGGTTCTTTTTTTAGTTGCTAGTGTTAGTTTTTAAACTGATAGTTTAAAATTATATATGTATATATAAAGAGTTTCTATCCTCCTTTTTAAAAAATTATTTTCATCCCCTGTCCACATTTAGTTTGATTCAAACTCCATCATTGATTGTGCGTCACCTTTTATAAAGGTGTTAAGTGCTCTAAGAAAGATTAACATGTGGTCTTTATTTTTCTTTTGATATTTTGTAATAGTATAAGGACTATTTTTGTAATTTGTTAGTTCCTTTACTTTGTGTTTTCAGTATAAATAGCTTAGATTTGCAGGTAGACAGTAATGTATACACAAGATATTCGAATCTGCTTTTCATACTTGTAATTGTCTTAGCTTGATATGAATGAAAACTTGAATTTTATTGATATCTTGTTTTGATTTGATTACTTTGTGTGAATTTCATTGAATTGTGTTACAAATCATCACAGATATATTCAGTTGATCCTATCAAATGGTATCAGAGCTGTTGGTAAGCTTTTAGTGATTGATTTTCGATTTAAGTTCATCGAACTTGAAAACTTAAAATCTCACTGAATCTGTGATTGAGATACAATTCAAGTGAAAATTTGTGAATTTCAGTTGTGTTTCATCATCAGAAACATGATTTGAAACACAATGGGCAGATCAATTCATCAAATTCAAGTAAATTGTTGAATTTGTTGTTCGAAAATGGCTTGAAGTTTTGAACTGAAATTTCAAAAATTGAGTGATTTGTTGTTGAAATTGAGGAAATTGATATTAAGAAGAATGTTTATTGACATAAAACTTGCTTAATTAAAAAGTTTCAATTGAATTCATCAACATTTGAAGAATTTAGATGATTTGAGTCTGTTATATTCATATGAACATGATGAATGTGACGCATTAGGGTTAAAGTTTGCTGAAAAATTGTCTAAGTGTTAGGCGTTTGACTACTGTTTAGTCGCAACAACACTGTGTAGACATTTTCAGTTCAGACGTTTGATCACTGTTCGAGTGTCCAAACGTATCATTGTTGAGAAGTTTTTGAACTGTTTAGACGTTTGATAACTGTGTAGGCGCATCAACACTGTGTAGACGCATCAACACTATGTATACGCATTACAACTGTTCAGATGTTTTACAACTGTTCAGACGCATCAATTTTAGACGTTTTTGGAAAATTTTTCTAAGGCATTCCCTTAGACGTTTATCAACTTAGACGCATCAACTGTTGAGACGTTTGAATACTGTTAAGACGTTTTAACCTTGATACTTAGAATTTTTTTTAAAGAAAATTCTTTGAAAAACTTTTTCAAATTTAAAAAAAAAATTCAAAATATAAGAATGTTAAAATCAGAAGATTCTAAAAACAGAGTTCCAAAACTTAAAAATAGAGCTGATTTCAAAAATTGGTCTCTTAGACTAAAACAACATTTTAATTCCATTGACACTGATCTCTGAAAATCTATAGAAAAAGGACCATATATTCCTATAATAACTGATGGACCAGACAGAGGATTTGTGTATACTAAAGATTCTCCAGAACCTTATCCAGAAGATGATCTTCAAGGAGATGATCTGAAAAGAGTTAAGAATGATATTAAAGCCTATTCATTGATGTGTAAAGGACTACCTTTGGAAGTTCTTACAAGGCTTGATGCATATCAAACTGGATATACACTATATAAAGTATTGAAGATCATTTGTGAAGGAGGTAAAGAGATTCAAAATTTAAAGAAACAAAAGCTTAAAAGACAATTAGAATTATTTCAATATTTGTCTGGAGAGACAATAAATCAAATGATGAATAGATTTGTTCAACTCATAACTGAGATGTCAACAGCTGGTATCAAACCTGATCTTGAAGATTTAAATATTAGACTACTCAATGCTTTACCATCTTCATGGAAACAAACTGTAACACTACTAAAGCATACTGAGAAGTTTCCAATGGATCTAGATCTTCTTATTGCAAAAATAGAATCAGTGGAGATTGATGAAAACTCAAGGAACAATGATAGAGCAACATCAATGTCTCAATATCAGTTTGTTGCTTCACCTGCAACCACCATAGAAAATGCATTCATGGCAAAGAGTGAGGAAAGTCCTGAAGAAGAAGGAGACTTGTTTGTAGGAGTAGGATTTTTCACTGACTCATCATTTACCAGTGCACCTGCATATACAACTCAGTCTCATTATCAATCTCCTCCTAAACCACAGTCACAATCATCAAATATTCAGACAGAGACTTCTTCATCATCTAACTCTGCTAAATCTAGCAAAGTTAAAGATGTGATTAACATCCTATTAGAGGATGAAGAGTCCAAAACTGCATTTACTGCTTTTATGGCCAGCTTTCAAGCATATCAAGGTAGCCATTTAACTCAACTAGATTTTGTTTTACAGGATTTATTTGAGATGGATCCTAAAGATGTTGAAGAGATGGACCTGAACTGGCAGATGGTGATGATTGCCTACAGGACTAAAAAACATTCTTATGTCAACAAGAAATACAAGCCTAGTGCAAACAAGACTGTTGGATTTGACAAGTCAAAAGCTAGATGTTTCAACTGCAACAGTTATGGACACTTTTCAAGAGAATGCAAAGCTCCAAGGAATAACGGAGGAAGTGCTCATTCAAGCACAAATAATCAAAGGTTTCAACAAGCTCAAAAAACTTTTCAAAAGCCTTATCAAAGTCTTCCTATTCCGGAGCTTAAAGATGAAACCAAATCATCTGATGAAACAAAGAAAGCACTAGTAGTCAACATAAAAGATGGATATGATTGGAGTGCATATGCAGATCAATTTACAAATGACTTAACATCAAGTTTGTCTCTTATTGCAGAAATTCAAGAGGAAGATTGGTCAGAAAACAATGATCCAAAAGTGGAAAGTGATGAAGAGAAAGATAACTATGATTGGAGTGACAAGTCTGACCCTAAAGAGGATACAGAGGAAGTAGCTCTAATGGTTCAGTCTGATCAACCAAAGGTTAAATCTTCTACTTCATCATCTGAAACCACAGTTCCAAAATTCCTGAAATACCATCAGAAGTAAGAGAAAAGCTTTGCACCAAATCATGCTTTGAACATGTTGAACACTACAGAAACTATTCATTCAAAATCTGTGAAAAGCTAAAACAAGAGGAATCTATGCATAATCAACTTAAATCTGATCATAAAACTGCAGATCAAAAGATTATCTCTCTTCAAAATTCATGGAACAAAACAATCAAAGATTTAGAAATTGTTACAAAACAACTAGAAGAGATGACCAAGAATCTTGAACAAGAGAAAATAGCACATGTTGCTACTCAAGTTGATCTAGCAAAAGTAAAGAGTTCAAAAATGATAGTAGAAAAACTAATCAGTAAAAGGAAAGATAAAAAAAAAGCAGGATTAGGTTTCACTCATGAACCTATGCCTGAATCTATCACAAACACACTACCAGAGAATTTCAATACTCATGATCATTCACCTAAAAATAAAGCAAAGCTTAAAGCTTTTCAGATCAAAACCAAGAATGCAGAAGAAGAAAAAGAAAATGTCCAAGTGTTTGTTGAAAAATATCAAGAAAAAATAAAAAATGGACATCCAATCAAGATAAAATCATATGAACCAAAACAACCAAACAAAATATCTCTTCTGATCAAATTCATAATGTAATAGAAGAAGTCAGAATTCAAAACAAGGATAAATAACAGATAGGAACATCAGAAGATTCAAACACAATCAATATGAAACAATTTCAATCAGAAAAGGAATCTTCTTCTGATGATGTTCAATATGAAAATAAACCAAGCTCTTCTAAATCAAAGAATCAAAGAAGTAGAAAGAAATCTGCAAAAGCACCATCTGAACAAAACAAAAGTTCAGAAAATTTGATTAAAGCAACATTTCAAACAACAAAAATAAAACCAATTAAATTTGTGTCAGCAGGTATGTTAAATATGAATTCTCTTTCAAATAATAAAGCAAATGTTATGAACAAATCAAACTCTGATCTGGAATCTAGTTCAGATTCAAATACTTCCACTGTAGCAAAAAGATTTGTTTCTAATACATTCAAGAAGGAAGTTCATGTTAAACAAATGAACAATAATCTGACACAAAATCAAACTATGAAAAATGAAAGACAACAGCTTAACTATATGACACCAAAATCAAACATTATGTCATTGTCAAAAGTTTACAAAAAGTTGTTTTTAACACCACAAAAGTACTGTGAAATTTGTGATATGAAAAATCACAATACTGCTGAGTGCTACTTCAACAAGTACTGTCACATATGTGACATGAGAAATCATTCGATAGCAGATTGTTACTATAACAAATATTGTACTTATTGTGATGAAAAGACTCACAACACTGCAGATTGTTACTTTAGAAATAGATCTTTCACTAGAAACTTTGCAAAATCAAACATAAGCAAAGGATTTGCTAATCCATAGTATTTGAGAATTAAACTAATGGATTTCAAAGAGACATTAATCAACCTAATGTAGGTTTGAGATCTTTTCTTAAGAACAACTATATGAGCTCAAAACATAATATGCAAGAACACTTTATATCAAGATCTGTAAGGATGACTAATAAAAATGTTAGACATCAATACATTTCAAAAGATGATCAATCGAATGGTATGATTGTTCACAAAAATAAATCAAACATTTTCAGAATAAAATTGGTAAATTCATAAAAAATAAACCTGATTTGAATAATCTCCATTATAAAAAATTTACAATTGTTGATAAATTTGGAGCCCAAGACCATTTCGGCTTGGGTAGATATTTCAACTTAACTTTCTTGTAGTGCAGGTACGCCCAAAAAGACCAATCAATACATGGTATGTGGATAGTGGGTGTAGTCGGCACATGACAAGCAATACTGCCTTGTTACAAGATTTTAAGTCAAAAGATGGAACTCACGTCGCCTTTGGTGGTGATGCTGGAGGAAAAATAACTGGAGAAGGAACAGTATCCAATGGGATAATAAGCTTTGATAAAGTCAACTTTTGTTCACATTTGAACTTTAATCTTTTAAGCGTATCTCAAATATGTGACAAATCTTATTATGTTCTGTTTGATAATTCATTCTGTTATGTTTTGAAACCAGGTTTCAAGATAAGCAAAGATTGGGTGATTGTTACAGCTGAGAGAGACATAGATGTATACAAATTGGATATGTCTCAAGTTGATCCTTCAACTGAAACAACATGCCTAATTGCAAAGGCATCAAATGATGAAAGCCAGCTTTGGCATAGACGTCTCGGTCATTCAAATTTCAAGAACATGAACAAGCTTGTAGCAGGAAATCATGTCATTGGACTTCCATCCAAGAAGTTTGCAACAAATGATCACTGCTCAGCATGTTTGAAGGGAAAGCAGCACAGAGCGTCATATAAGTCCAAGCCTATAAACTCAACATCAAAACCTCTTCAGATGTTACATATGGACCTTTTTAGACCAACAAACGTCAAGAGTATTGGACGAAAATCATATTATTTAGTTATCATTGATGACTTTACAAGATTTTCATGGGTTTTCTTTCTTTATGCCAAATCTGAAACAGTTGAATTATTAAAAGGATTTATCATTAAAGTTGAAAATCAATTAGACAACAAAGTGAAAATAATAAGAAGTGATAATGGAACAGAATTCAAAAATGCTAACATTGAAATGTTTTGTGCACAGAAAGGGATAGCTCATCAGTTCAGTGCTCCCAGAACTCCTCAACAAAATGGTGTTGCTGAAAGGAAAAATAGAACACTGATTGAAGCTGCTTGTTCTATGTTAGCTGATGCTAAAATACCTATCACTTTTTGGGATGAAGCAATATCAACTGCGTGTTTCGTTCAGAATCAAATCTTAATTGTCAAAGATAAACTGAAAACTCCATATGAGTTAATGTTTGGCAGAAAACCAAACATAAATTTTTTAAAATCATTTGGTTGTCCTGTTATGATTCTTAATTCAAGTGATCAATTAGGAAAATTTGATGCAAAATCTGATAATGGATTTTTCGTTAGATATTCATCAGTTTCAAAAGCCTATCGAGTCTACAACTCTAGGACGAATGTAATCCTTGAAACATTCAACGTTAAATTCATGGAAAATTCTTTTCCATCAGTTTCAAATGGTCCTGTATGGTTATTTGATCTAGATTCATTATCAAACTCTTTTCAATCCAATTTGTTTGATCAATCAAATTGTCTTAATTCTATAGATAAGAAGAACTCAAAAGGAGATCTTGGATCTTTCAGTGAAGATTCAGATTCTGATGACCCAGATGATTCAAACTCAGACTACCCATTTTTATCATTTGTCAAGGATTCAACAATTCAATACCATGAAAATACAGTTTCAGATCATTCAGAGTCAATTAATCAGGAAGAATCATAAAATATTCCTAATGATGGTAATGAGTTTGTGATACCTGAGTCTGGAACATCATTCATTTCAAGTGATGTAGTTGATACAGGTAACTTTGATTACTTTGTCCACTCACCTACTCAAGTTCCAAATTTCAATCCACATTCTTCTACTTTGATACATGAGTTTTCCAACTTGAATCAAACAAATCTGGATGTTAATGTTCAATGTGATGAGATTACTACATCTCTCATTCACAAGAATCATCCAATTTCTTCGATTATTGGTTCATTGAATAAGAGAACAACAAGGAGTAAATCAGAACAATCAAACGTATGCTTATACTCTTGTTTTCTTTCTCAAATTGTTCCTAAAAATGTTACCGAAGCATTAAAGGACAATGGTTGGATAGAAGCCATGCAAGAAGAATTACTTCAATTCCGCAAACAAAAGTGTGGAATTTGGTGGATCTACCTGAAGGAGAAAATGTAATTGGCATGAAATGATTATTTAGAAATAAGACTGATGATCGTGATGTTTTAATAAGGAACAAAGCAAGACTTGTTGCACAAGGATACACACAGGAAGAAGGTATAGATTATGATGAAGTGTTTGCACCAGTTGCAAGACTTGAATCTATTCGAGTTTTCTGGCTTATGCTTCATTCATGAAATTTAAGGTGTATCAAATGGATGTAAAGGGTGTATTTTTATATGGTCCAATTACTGATGATGTATTTGTGAAGCAACCTCCAGGCTTTGAGGATGCACAATTTCCACATCGAGTATATAAACTGAGTAAAGCTTTATATGGACTTCATCAAGCCCCTAGAATTCGGTATGAGACGTTATCACAACACTTAATCCAACATGGATGCACACGAGGGAAAATTGATCCAACTTTATTCATAAAGAAGGATAATAATGATCTTTTATGTGTACAAGTGTATGTTGATGATATCATATTTGGTTCTACATGTCCAAAATTGTGCAATGAATTTGAAGAAATAATGAAATCTCGATTTCAAATGAGTTCTATGGAGAGATTATTTCTTTCTTGGACTTCAAGTCAAGCAAACTACAGATGGAATCTTCATCAATCAAGAAAAGTTTGTTGACAAGCTCTTAAAGAAATTTAAGTTGTAAGACTGTCAGTCCATACGAACTCCAGCAGATGTTAACACCAAGATTGAACCTGATCCAAAAGGAAAATCTATTGACCAAACGTTATACAGATCAATGATTGGATCTTTGATGTATCTTACTGCATCTAGACCAGACATTATGTATGCTGTTTGTGTATGTGCCAGGTATCAATCAGACCCGAAAGAATCTCACTTAATTGCTGTCAAAAGAATATTCAGTATCTCAAAGGTAAACCAACCTTAGGGCTTGGTATCCTTACGAGGGAAATTTTGAATTATATGGATATACTGATAGTGATTATGGTGGATGTTGTCAAGATAGAAAATCTACTTCGGGTGGTGTGTCAATTTCTTGGTCCCAGATTAGTCTCATGGCAATGCAAGAAACAAACAAATGTCTCTGTTTCAACTGCAGAAGCTGAGTACATTGCTGCCTCAGCAGGATGTTCTCAAATCCTTTGGTTGCAAAATCAATTACTAGATTATGGATTCAACTTTCTTAAAACACCAATCTATATTGATAACACAACTGCTATGTTCATAACAGCTAATCCTGTTCAACACTCAAAAACAAAAATATCGAAATTCGATATCATTTTCTTAGAGATAACTCTGAAAAAGGATTAACATATTGATTCAAATTGCAACGGAAAAACAATTGGCAGATCTATTTACTTAAGCCTTCCTACCAGGACGGTTTGAGTATTAGTAGAATCAATTGGTCTTATAAATCATATGTGATCTTCCTAGATCAAAAGATCATAATAAGTGATACTCTCATTGTTAATTGCCTGTTTATATTTTGTGTGTGTGTGAATTTATGTTTTTCATAGAAAAGTCAAATTCAAAACTATATATATAAAAATACAAAAAAAGAGTTTTTCTTTTAGAAAGGATTATGTTCTGCAACATGTGAGAAATGATAGTACCTTAGTGAGATCAGTTGCATACTTCACTCATTAATAAAGTCTAGGCATGATCAGATATGATGTGTAGACAATATCTGACTATTATACTGAAAAAGTAAATTCTTGTGATCAAACTAAACATACATGCTTGTGTGTATTCATCTGAGTACTTTTGAGTTGCTTTAGCTTATCAGAATGAATGTTTGTTAAGATACATCTCTCACACCTGTTGAAACTATGTGAAATCATGAGATCTGTTACAAAGCATCATTTCACTTCTCTGTTATGAGTCATCATAGACCTGAAGTACTGAGATATCCTTTGTTGTAAGTCATTACAGACCTGGATTCTCTTTTTGATGCAAAGAGATGCCAATGTGCACAACCTATTCAAATGAATAGTCAGAGCTGATCAAATGGTTATCCATGATCATACTCTATTAACTAAGTAACATGAACTCTCCGGTGATATCTATGTTTCAGGTAATAAGTTGAGCATGTGTTATTTCTTACATTTCATGATGATAGTTGAATTCTCTTAGTCTTTGTATGCTTTACATCATGTCATATCTAAATCAACACTAATCAATCCAAGAATTGAAAAGTAAGTGAGTTGATAGTTGTGTCAAAAACACTCATTGTCTGTCCTTAGATCTTGTGTCTCCTTTGCTGTGACATCACTGACCTGGAACACACTTGATCAGGATTTATTTATTGTCTATGACTCTCCACATTTATTTTATTTTAATGTGCTGATCTTCATTAATATGATCTCTCTGCAGACATTTATTCAATGTTTAATTTTTAGATTTTAATTCTATATTCATTTTCCTTTTATGCATGTCTTTGTGTGTGAAGGCAATGTCACAATGTGTTGTGTGATCTTATTCTCTTTCATAAGAAACTTATAAGTTTTTCAAACTTAAAAGTTTAGGGGGAGTAATAAATGAAAGAGTTGTTCTAAGAAAATATTCAATAATCATAATCAAATTTTGAAATGTTGAATTGAAAAAATGATGCTTTACGTTCAAAGTATTTGTGTAAACTGAAAAAGAATGTGTTTGAAAATTACAATATGAATATACATAATCTTTGCAAATAAATGATTTTTAAGTTGAAAATTAGATGATATTGATTTTATGTTGAGACTAAAATGAAGGGACAAAAGAAATTCAAAAAGAAATAAAAAAAAATAATAAACAATTTTTTTTTTAAATTGAAAGTGCAAAATGCAAAAAGTTCAAAATTTGGGGATCTAAATGGCAAAAGTGTGAAAGTGAAGAAATTGAAAATCAAAAGTGTTTAAATCATGAAATTCAACTCATGCACCTAAACAGTGCACATGCGCCTCAATAGGAGCATGATGAAATTTTCAGGATTATACAAATGTTTGATTCATTCCCATGCGTCTAAACAATTGTAATACATTTGAAAATTACAAGGGTTGAGCGTTTGTGATAATCCCATGCGTCTAAATAGTGTGTTAGACATATGTGATGTCTCATGCGTCTGTATAGTCTCAAAATTTTAAGTGTTAGACGTTTTACAAAGTCCATGCGACTGAACAGTGCAAAAGCGCCTAAACAGTGCTTATGCGTCTAAACAGTTCTCATGCGTCCGACTTAAAAGGCACAACAGTGCTCATGCGTCTAACAAAATAAGTAAATTCTAGGTTTTCATACGCCCAAACAGGGACCATACGCCCAAACAGGGCTCATGCGCCTAAAATTTCACTTATATATATTGAACACTTATGCGTATTTTTCATTCACACTTCAAAATTCTCAGAACCAAAACCCTTGAACTACGTCTGTCGAGCATAAACACAACCTTATTTCATCTGAAATCAATCAAATCCTTTGAGTATACATTGCATTTGAATATATAAACGTAAGTTTGTGATTCAAATACATAAATTTTGGATTAAATCAGTGATTTGTAAGAGACGGTTGAATGCTATTTGGGTGTTCGAACCAATATAATCCAAGTTTAAACAGATCAAATAAGTATTATATCAAAAATTGATACTGGATTAGTGATGAGAACACATTTGCGAGTCTGTTGATGTATTGTTTTGATGTTAAAGTGAATTTTTTAATGATGAGATCAGTCGACTTTGCATAGTCGAAGAAGAAGAAGATGAACAGACAATCAATTTTTGAACAAAAATAAAAAAAAATAAAAAAAATTAAAATTAAATCAAAATTGAAATGTTAAATAATTAATTCAAAATGAATCAAGATAAAATTCAAAATGAATTAAGATAAATTTCAAAAGTCAAATAATACAAATTCAAAAGTAATACAATTGAAATCTTAATTCAATAGTAAAAATAAAAGTAAAATAAAAAGGTCAAATTCAAAGGTTAAAAAAATTAAAAGTCATATATAGAAATAAATTTCATTAAATCAATATTCAATGTTCTCATAATTCTTTTGTTGTGTTTTGCAGATGGCAAAATTAAAATTTGAGCCAAAACACAATGTAGCTGCTTTCTTAGATGATGAAAACAGAGAAGCTACAGGATATGAAGATTTTGAAGACCGAAGACCATGTCAATCTTAGGGGGAGTATTGTTAAGTGCTCTAAGAAAAATTAACATGTGGTCTTTATTTTTCTTTTGATATTTTGTAATAGTATAGGGACTATTTCTGTAATTTGTTAGTTCCTTTACTTTGTGTTTTCAGTATAAATAGCTTAGATTTGCAGGTAGATAGTAACGAATACACAAGATATTCGAATATGCTTTTCATACTTGTAATTGTCTTAGCTTGATATGAATGAAAACTTGAACTTTATTGATATCTTGTTTTGATTTGATTACTTTGTGTGAATTTCATTGAATTGTGTTAGAAATCATCACAGATATATTCATTTGATCCTATCAAAAGGACTGGATCACAAATGCGAACTATCATTGAAGAGCAAATAATGTTAAAGTCCTACGGACTATATTTATTATTTAATACTTTTTTTAAAAATTTTAAAGACATTTTTATAAAAAAATATCTCAATGTCTTCATGGGTACTCTTGTTTTTTTTGTTAATAAACACCTACTTTAAAAACTTAATATTAAGATAAAAGTATAATATCTTAAAACATAAAAACCATGTACGAAAACTACTTGCCAAAAGCAATTCTTTTATTTTTTTCATCCCCTCTTTCTTTCCACATATTTTAAAAATATCTCTCTCTAGTCATATTCTCTCTTCTTCTTTCTCCACCTGCAAGTAAAAGGTTGCTGACTCCATGAAAGCTATGTTTTCCCTTTCATCTCTACCGATTGCATTTGGGTTTTCACAAATTGAAGAAAAATCATCTGTAATCTCCGGTTGCGAAGTTTAGTATGATTTCTTTTTTAGTTGGTAGTGTTAATTTTTAACTTAATAGTTTAAAATTATATATGTATATATAAATAGTTCCTACCACATTTTTAAAAATATACTTTCACCCCCTGTCCCCTTTTAGTTTTTTTCAAACTCCATCGTTGACTACGTGTTACCTCTTATAAACAACTCGATCATAAATGCAAACTATTGTTGAAGAGCAAATAATATTAAAGTCCTACGGTCTTTATTTAATTATTTAATACCTTTTTATACATTATAAAGACATTTTTATAAAAAATATCTCAAAGTCTACATGGGTACTTTTCTGTTTTTTTATTAAACATCTATTTTAAAACTTAAAATTAAACATAAAAGTATAATACCTTGAAATATGAAAACCAGATATCAAAACTACCTACCAAAACCACCTACCAAAAACTATTCTTTTATATTTTTCATCCCCTCTCTCTTACCACATCTGTCACACCCCCGCTTATAGCGGAAACATGAGGATGTAACGGACGGGATCATCATAACACATTAATAGTTAATAGAGTTGCATTAAATAATGAAAGTCAACGTGTCATGACGTCACCAGACACAAATAGAGACTTGTGTCATGGTTAGTCAGTTCCACGACAAACATAGTCATACAAAAAAAAGAGTAAAAATCCCACAACCCGGGAACAAGTAACCGAAATGTGAATAACAGTAATGTCAAATGCATCCAAGTTTAAGATAATGCAAGACTAAGGTCAACGCTATGGCCAGCTTCCCTAGCAATCCTCAATGATTGTTACCTACAAAAATATGCTCAAAATGGTCAATATAATGTTAGTGAGTTCGCAGGTTTAAATAATAAACAAAACTTGATGCTGTGTAAAGGTTTGGTAGGACATGAGTGCATACAGTTATGAGCAAGTAATATCACATGTAATCATGAGCATCACAACTAAACCTACGACGTACACAAAGAATTTGTCGGAACATATTCACCCTAGGGCCCGTCCCTGGCCACTGTCAGTCCCAACTAGTATACTAACAAACAAGGGTGGGGGTGTCAACCCAATAATACTATCAATATCTGTCCGTTGGCTCCAACACCGGAGTTAAATAGTTGTGAATACAGAACCACAAAGACAACTCATGCATGTACTAGATAATTACTTACAAAACAGTAAACACGTCAGTCCCAAAAGTATTGAATAAGTTCACAGCATAAAAAGGGTGAGCATAATTTTCCCCCTAATTTATAAATGTTTAATCTGAAAATGGGGCCGCGAAACTCATCTTGGAATGATGTGAAAATAAGGTGAACAAAAAGGGCTTCAAAGGATGAGAGCAACGAATGATCAAACACCTATAATAGTTGTAACTAAGTTTTTAGCCATGTTCAATGAGAATAGATAAGTCCGGTCGGTATTGGTTCGGTTCGGGTCGATTCGGGTTCGAGGTGCAACTCACACACATAATATCTAATTCCCATCACACAACAAACTAAATTAACAAAATAATAATAATAATAATAATAATCATAATCATAATCATAATCATAATCATAATCATAATCATAATAATAATAATAATAATAATAATAATAATAATATAATAATAATAATAATAATAATAATAAAACAATCAATGACACACACATAAAAAAACACGCTAAAGCACACATATAGCACACACATAACACACATTGCACACATACATCAAATACACATAGCGCGCGCACACACACAGACATATATATATATAGATATATATATATATATATATATATATACACACACACACACACACACGTACACAAGAAAACACATATCATACATATATTTATATACATAAGGACACACACCACACATATATATACATAATAACTTGCAGAAACATTATATGTATATATATACACCTCATAGATGTATACACACTTGATACGCACGACACACACATGGCTTGTATATACATACGTATACAACTTGCACACCCACGCATACAATATATATGCATACATATGCAGCCGTAACTAACACATATATGCATATATATATATACACACACACACACAACGGGAGCATATATACGTACCCTCATATACATAACATGCACCTAAACACACACTCGCTTCAGCACACACAACACACACCTAAACACACACACATACACACACACACACACACACACACACACTGCAGCACACACTGCATCACACACAACACACACACACACACCGTCGCACGCACACACGATACACACACTGACACACGCACTGCACATGCACCGCACAACAATACATATATACGCATATACACACTCTCACAGATGCAACTTATACATACATATACCTACATCATCACACATATACGCACACTCTAGCACACACATAATACACACACACTAAATAGAACACACACAAAATAAGACAAACACACACACACACACACACACACACACACACACACACACCGATTTCATACCACACACGCATACATACGACATACATATAAATGCATATCCCTGCCGTGTATATATATACCTGCGGTGTACACACAGCAGCCGAAGGCTGCTGTGTTCGGTTCCTTTCGACAACCGGCACACGATGCGGAACACACACATATACACGTACACATACGGGATCGCACGAATCAAACCGAACCTCCAAACCGAATGACAAACCGAAACAAAACGAAACGAGATGAGATTCATGATGATCGGTTACCTGCGAAACAACTAAACGGTGAAGCAGCGGCGTCCGACGGCGGCTATCGGTAGTGCGAAGAGGCTGGTTCGATGAAGCAGGGGTGGAGGGTGTCTCGACGGCAGTAGGGTTTGCGAATGGGGGGGGGGGGGGTTACACGACTGCATGATATAGGATTGTAGATTTGAAGTTTTACACATAAGTCCCCCAACTTTCATATAATTAATCCCTCAAGTTTAGTTCATTTACAATTTAAACCCTGGACTTAATTATAACAATAATAATATTATTAATAATAATGTTAACAATATTTACAATAATAATAATGATAAAATAAATTTTATAATATTCCCGTTATTTAATATTAAGGTTGGTACGAAGGGACATACGACGAGATTCGGTTTGAAAATAAATTAATTTTGCAAAATAAAAAATGCGCGAAAAGAGAATTAACGGATTCCGAGTTAATTGACGGACCTGATGGTGACAGATGTCACAGTATCCCCTAGTTGAGAGAATTTCGTCCCGAAATTTAGTTGGAGTTAGGTCCTGAGGTTGTATCAATAAATAAATACAGATACTTGGATTTCATCTGGTCTTCCCGTTCCCACGTAAACTCAGGCCCTCGCTTGGAGTTCCATCTCACTCTAACAATTGGAATCTTGCTACGCTTCAATTGTTTCACCTCTCGGCCCATGATTTCTATTGGTTCTTCCACAAAATGTAGTTTCTCGTCAATCTTGATTTCCTCAATCGTTACACGAAGGGATTCGTCGGCTAAGCACTTCTTAAGGTTCGATACATGAAATGTATTGTGTACACCACTAAGTTCTTGAGGTAACTTCAACCGATATGCTACAGGACCAATTCTTTTAGTGATCTCGAATGGTCCAACATATCTCGGAGCCAATTCCCTTCTTCCTGTAAGGCCCCGTTCCCGGGACGCTTACAGCTGGTGATTCATCGCACGCAAAACATATACTTTACATTTACGAAAATACATGATGGCACGCAGCTACTCAGATTGGCATCCCATTCCCATTCCGTCCCATTCTCAGTTTAAGTTAAGGTTTATTTTGAAAATTTACCCATTTCACTTAACTTTGGCTCTGATACCAACTTGTAAGGCCCCGTTCCTTACAGCTGGTGATTCATCGCACGTAAAACATATACTTTACATTTATTCATCAAAACATTGCAGCGAAAAACATAAAACAAATGGCATTTCATTTCAGTCTCCTTCTGTTTCTCTTCCTCTACCTCTAAGACCAACCTTGCTTCTTCTTCAAGTCTCAGCCTGGTTGCCTTTTCCAGATCCACCAACTCCTCTAATGGTAGCAGGAGTGTTTCTTCATTGGTAGCTCCCATTTCAATGAGCTGGTCAATGATCTGCTCTCTTCTTTTATTGATGACACCTCCTGATTGGAAGCAACTGCTTTTGTATTGGTAGCTAGCAACTTCTCAATCTGAAGTCTTCCTTTTTTCTTAAGTTTCTCAATCTTCTCCTCTTCCTGAAGCTCTTCCGCAGTCATCTTCCTTTTTCCTTTGTCTTTTGAAGATCCTGACTGTGGTGGTTCTTGGAGAGACGTTTCTGACTGTGAGAGAGTCAGAGATGGTGTCTGAGATGGAGGTGCAATTGGAAGTCCTCACTGCTCACCTCAGATGCCATTTCCAGGATAACATCTGTGATGATCAGTTCCTCAGACATTTTGAACAGTCCTTCCGCAGCTTCCATTTCAGCTTCGGAAGATTCAGCTTGTTCTTCCGAGGCTTTAACTTCAGCTTCGGAAGTTAAAGGAGATGCAGATTCTATCCCAACTATTTTAGTTGCTGGACCATGAGTTCCCATTTCCCCTTCAAATTGAATCTTAGGTTCCATGAGGACCTTAGGTTGACCAACTTCTTCCACAGTGGTAGAAGGTGCGATAAGCCTTTGAAGCTCTTCTGCTCCAAAGTAGATCATTGCAGCATCATGGCTTGGCTGCTCAAAGGAAGATCTAACAGAAACTTGGTGAAGAGTCTGTAGAGATCACTGAGCATCCTTGGATCAATCTGAAGAGTGACTTGAGATGTTTCATGCACAGAGATGATGGGAGAAGAAGATGTTGAAGTTGAAGGCCGGCTCTGTGGTTCCTCATGTGTTTGTCTTTGAACATTCTCCCCCTTTTTGGTAGCATCATCTTGAGAGCTAGATGAGCTAGAGGAGGAAGTCAGTGAGACCTGAATAGGTACATGCCTAACAGACCTCTCTGTCTGTTTCTCATCTAGTTAAGCCTTGAGATTGTCAATCTCAAGTTGCTGAGTGGCAGACCTTGCCTCTAAAGTCCTAACCAGAGATTCCAGTTTTGAGACTTTAGAAAGAAGATCTTGAATGAGGAGTTGCAGCTTCCCTCATCTTCTTTCGAAGAATCACGGGGAGATGAGGTAACATACCTAGTATGTTCAGTCTCACCACTAGATGTGGTTTCTTGGCACCCTGGTTTCCCATGCTCAATGATGTCTCTTTCAGAGTCATCAAAGGGCTCGGTTGCCGTAGATTCAGTCTGAGAAATGTTACCACTGTCCACAAGGTCCATTGAGGCACCTTCTGTAGTGGCAGCTGAATCTACATGAGTCCCTTCCACATCAGTAGGACTCACCTCAGTTATTGGTTGCTGATGGGGGCTAGAGATAAGGGATTTCTCCGGGCTCTGTTGATCTTAAAGTGGGTATTGTAGATCTACTTCATTTCCATGGAGAGATGTTATCTCTTCATCAGTTTTAAACAGAAGGTCAGTGAAAGATAGGGAGGTTAATCCAACTGACCCGGGACTTTGGTCAATGCCTACAGGCATTGAGCCTCTGGTGGGGCTGTCCCTTGTTCGCATCTCAGAAGAGTGTAAATACACATTCTGAGGGCTGTTGGTTTGGGTGTCAGGCTCATGGGTTTGAGACTTAGGAGACTCAAAACCCAAATTGAGGTCAAAAGAGAAGGAGGGAGAGACCTCTGACTGAGTGGGAGCCCATGTTTCCATTCTAGTCTTTTTAGATTGAACAGGAGGGGCTTGTTCAATCAGAGTAGATTGAACAAGGGTTTGTTTCGGGCGTCTTTGATAAGTGATGGTGATGGGTGGAGAAGGTAGTGTTGGCATTGTGGTGGAGGTTGCTGGTGTGGGTTCATCACCTGTGGGGTGAACATGGATGTCACTAGGAGCTATACGCTCAATCATACCTGGAAGCAGAGTGGTGTACCTTCTAGTGAAGTTGGTGGATACCTTCTTCAATGTCTTGAAGATGGTAGGCTGTATGTGGGGAACAGTCAGAGCAGCTGCACAGACAAGCATGCTCTGGTCCAACTCACAGTTGATTATGTGTTAAAGGAATCTAGGATACATGAAGAATGTCTCCCTTTGCAGATTCCTTATCAAATTTGAGAACATAAATCGTGAGTAATTGAAGCGTAGGCCTCTCACCAGTCCATGAACTAAGCATCCTAGTTCATAAGGGATGTGATCCCATCCTCCGGATTTGTTGGACAAGCAATGAAGAACAACATGCAGGAGGAACTTCCAATTGTAGGAGAAGTTGAAATTGTAAACAATCACCTACTGATGTCTCCACCATATCCTATTAGGATATAAGTGCTATCCAAATCTTCCTTTGGGAATTCAGTAGGAGCTCCTTCATCATGAAGCTCAAGGTGCTCCCTGATGAGTTGTTCAGTGATGACCAACTCCTGTCCACAGATGCTGGACCGCAGTACACGAATCCCATTTAGGGTTTCGACCTGACCATTTCCCCCAAGTTCTACCATTTGGTTGGAGTAAACAGTGGAGTTAACGGTAAGGGCAGTGTAGTAGGTTGATTCGGTGAGAAAGGAGATGATTTCAGAGAAGTCAGCATCTCTTGAAGAATCAAGAAGTGCGACTTGGTTGTGCTGAGGGTTGAGTGTCATTTGGAAAGATGAATGTGGATGATTTGAGCTAGGGTAAAGTTGGAGAGGAGAAATTTCTAGGGCAGTAAAATTTGCAAGTAAGAAAATGAAATTGATTAATCGAGATTATTTAAAAGATTGTGGAATGGCGGTAATGGGGGTTAGGATAAGGTGATGTGATGGTTTAGTGGATGAAATGACAGTGGCGGTAAGGTTAAAATCAGTTAAATAATTCGACATCATTAACAAAATCTTTGCTTTTTATAGTGTGGGGCCCAAGAGATTTACGTTACACAGTGAAATCTCTCTTCCGAGTGTAAAACATTTCCGAAGTTAACTTGTCTTCCGAAGGCAAATCTTACTTCCGAAGGCAAATCTTACTTCCGAAGCCAAAACTTTGCTTCCGAAGGTTAGAGTTGCTTCCGAAGGTTAGAGTTGCTTCCGAATAGAGAATTTGTAAGTTTCGGAAGTAGATCTGATATACAATCAATCGCTTCTTCCGAGGCCAAAAATTCTTCCGAGAAGAAAGTTATCCTTTGAGAAATTTTGCTTCGGAAGATATGAGAATGTCTTCCGAAGGTTAATTTCTCTTCGAAAGGAATTTACACTTAGAAAATTTCAGAGAGAATTTTTTGTAACAGGGCTTAAATTGTATTGACACAAGACTTACATATTAAAAAGGTTTTCAAAAAAGATCAAATTAATCAATGTTTATCATCCCAATAGCGGTTATGAGATACTTGAATCTTTGTTCATCAAAAGCTTTGGTGAACATATCAGCATATTGTTCATTTGAATCAACTTTGATTAACTTGATTAGATTTTTCTCATGAATATCTCTAATGAAATGATACCTGATGTCAATATGATTTGTTTTGGAGTGCTTCACCGGATTTTCAGTAATGGAGATAACACTGTTGTTGTCAATATGGATAGGAGTACTCATAAAGTTAAATCCATAGTCTAACATCTGATTTTGAATCCATAGCAGTTGAGCATAGCAGCTAGCAGCAGCAATGTATTTAGCTTCAGCAGTTGATGTAGAGACACAGGATTGTTTCTTGCATTGCCATGAGATGATCCTTCCACCAAGAAATTGACATCCTCCTGATGTTGATTTCTTGTCAACATTGCAGCCTCCATAGTCACTGTCAGAGTATCCATAAGATTGAAATCCTTGTTTCTGGATACCAGAGACCTAGTTTAGGTGCTCCTTTGAGGTATCTGAGGATTCTTTTAACAGCAGCTAGGTGAGACACCTTTGGAGCAGCCTGATATCTTGCACAAATGCAAGTAGAAAACATGATATCAGGTCTACTAGCTGTTAGATACATCAGAGAACCAATAATTTCCCTATACTGATGTTGATTAGTATCCTCCCCCTCAGGGTCAGGACAAAGATTATGGTTTCTGGGTATGGGTGTCTTGGCAGGCTTGCAATCCTTCATCTCAAATCTTTCTAAGATGTCAGAGACATATTTAGATTGATTAATGAAGAACCCTTCCTTTAGTTGCTTTACCTAAATTCCAAGGAAAAAGTCCATTTTTCCCATGGAGCTCATTTCAAACTTTTTCTTCATAATACTCTCAAAGTCCTTACACATTTGGTCATTTGAGGAACCAAATATGATGTCATCAACATAGACTTGTATGAGCAAAATGTCCTTTCCAGATTTTCTGATGAAGAGAGTCTTATCAATGGTACCTCTAGTGTAGCCATTCTTCAGAAGAAACTGAGACAAAGTCTCATACCACAGCCTAGGTGCTTGGTGCAGCCCATATAGAGCTTTATCCAATTTGCACACATAGTTGGGGTGCTGTGGATTTTCAAATCCTGGAGGTTGGCATACATAGACTTCCCTATCTATATCCCCATATAGAAATACACACTTGACATCAAGTTGGTATACTGTGAAGTCCTTGGATGCAGCATAAGCAAGGAAGATCCTAACTGCCTTAAGTCTTGCAACTGGTGCAAAGACATCAATATAATCGATTCCTTCCTCTTGAGTGTATCCTTGAACTACAAGTCTTGTCTTATTCTTGATGATCAAGCCTCTATCATCTCTCTTGTTTCTGAAAACCCATTTGGTGCCTATAGGTACTGACCAGATGGTAGCGGACATAGGTTCCATACCTTCTGTCTCTTGAATTGAAGCAGCTCCTCTTGCATCGATTTAAGCCAGCTACTATCTTTCAAGGCATCTTCTACCTTCTTGGGTTCCATCTGAGATAGAAAGCATGAGTACAAGCAGACATTCCCTTGATGAGTTTGTCCTCTTGTTCTCACACCCTCAAAGACATTCCCTATGATGTTCTCAGTTGGATGAGTGTTGTGAATCCTAAGACGAGGAATCACTTCTAGTTGCAGAGATAGATCCAAGTTAGACATATTCTGCTCAGGAACTGGAACACTCTGTCCAGATGCTGTTTCAAATTCATTCAATGAGGACTGATTGAATGAATGAGAAACATCATCAATAATTGGCTGTGAAGTAGTATTAACAGTTGCCTATTCCTTCAAAATACTACCTCCTTCTGCCTGGTGTTGTGGTGGATCACCTGATGAGTTTTGAGGCTTAGTAGGTGATTCACTTGTTGAGGCTTCACTATTCCTTGATATAGTTAAACTATCGGATCTGTGAATAGTGGAAGCTTGATGTATTGCAGCACTTGGAGAACTTGGTCTAGGCCTAGGAAGCTCAAACAGTTGATCATTAGTAGCAGCATCAACATCATTTTAAGCACCAACCCAACTAAAACATTCTCACAAAAGGTTTAGAATAGTTTGGAAACAATTCTAAATCAAAGATGTGATCAGGTCCATTCTCCCTAACACAAGGAGTGTGCTCATTAACAACTATATTGGATGACTCCTCAAATTGTTGATTCTTAATGTTGTATACTTTGTAAGCTTTGGAGCTAGAAGAATATCCAACAAAGATAGCATCATCCGAATTTTCAGCAAACTTTGCTAAATTGTCCTTTGTGTTAAGTATGGTACACCTGCTGCCAAAGGAGCTTAGAAAGCCAATGAACGGTGGCCTCTTGTTTTATAGCTCATAAGGGGTTTTCCATGTGGCTTAACTACAAGAACTATGTTCTGCACATAGCATGCAGTGCTGACTGCCTCTGCCCAGAATGTTAGAGGTAGCTTTGAATCAGCTAATGTTGATCCATATATGTACCTAGATCCTGATCTGAATGTAATATGTCTTACACTTATGTAATTATTGGGTACTTAATGAAATACAAAATGTTTGGTTGTGTCTGTAATGTTTAATATTTTATTAATGAGTTGTTTAACGTATATTGACTGGATTATATAGGTTTGTGATTTTTGAATTGTTATACATAATGTTATAATATTGAACACATCCAAACTTGGTGAAGTGAAGTTCTCATGCGTCCGACTGGACCATGCGCCCCAACAATGGTCATGCATCCGAATGGCCATGCGACCGAGTGTCCATGCGCCTATATATTTCATACGCCTGAACAACTTCATGCGTCTGACTCAGTCGCACGACTGAACACTCAGTTGTGCGAATGGATCAACCGCATGGCTCAATCGCACAAATGAACCATGCTAATGGTTCAGCCGCACGAATGATCAATCCTAACCTATAAATACCACCTAATTCGTGGAAAAACGTAAGCATTCAATACACTTCGAATCCAGACGTACCCTAGCCGTCCAGAAGCCTCTAAGTTCGTACTCCAAGTTCATAGAACGCTGTAGATCGATTCCTAATCGATTCTTGACGTTAGATTCAATACGTTATTGTCTCTATGTGCGTTCTCACTGATTGGATCGCCAATCAAATAGGATTTCTCACTATTTGGTTTGGTTTAACACGTTAATCAGTTGGTGTTTGGTCAAATACCAGATCCAAACAAGTGGTATCAGAGCATTGGCTCTTGATTATGTGTTGATTCAATAGTTTTTGACACAAAAATTGTGTTTTTGCATCAAAAATGCAATCTTTTTGTGTCTAACGGAGTATTAGACGTTTCCTGATCGAAAAGTGTAGTTTTTCCGGCATACGGCTATTAGGATTTGGTAAAATTCGAGTTTTTACGGCCAAAACAAGTTTAACCTACGAATTATCAAACTTCAGCAGGTTCAGTCGCACGATTGGCTCAATCGCACGACTGAGTTCAGTCGCATTCTCCAACCGCACGATTGGACTCATTCGTACTCTCATTCGTACGACTGAGATCTTCATTCGGACTACTCAACCACATTAGTTCATTCGGACGACTGACTCATCCGCATTTGTTTAGTCGCACGATTAAACTATCCGCACTTGTTCAATCGCTCGAATAAGCCCAATCGCATACCTTCATTCGCATTCATCAGCAGTTTGTTAAACAGTAGAGTTAAGTGAAATGGAGGATCAGTTTTCAGCATACACAACAAGTAGAGATACACATATTCAGAATATACTGCTGCTCAAGAACGAAGTGGGGATTCACAATAAACCCCCAAAACTTATTACGTTAGACGACTACCCACAATGGAAGCAGCGTTTCGAGATCTACTTAAATGGAGTGGATACAAATTTGTGGGAGGCAATAGAGTTGGGGTACAGCATGCCAGTAGGAGCTGACGGAGTAAAAGTTACTCTAAGTAGCATGTCGGATGCACAGAAGGTAAAACACAACGCTGAGAAGAAAGTCTACGCTTTGCTTACTCAGTCTATTCCGAAGGATATTTTCCATCAGTATTCGGAGTATACTCAAGCAAAGAAACTTTGGGATGCGTTGGAGAAGAGGTATGACGGAAATGCCTCTCTGAAGGCTATCAAAGCAAAAGCCTTGAAGAAGGAGTTTGACAACTTCTCTTCAATAGGAAAAGAAGGCCTTGATGATGTGATCGATAGATTCTACCACTTGATGAGTGAGATGCACACTCATGGAGTGGTTACTTCGATGGAAGATAAGGTATCCAACTTTGCTCATGGATTACCAGAAAAATAGGCTTTGTTTGTTTCAAATCTCAGACAGAATGGAATGCTCTCGAAGGTAGATATAAATGACTTCATTCTGAAACTGAGAGAGGAGGAGCTTAGGATGAAGTATCGAGCCCAAAAGGCCAACTACGATCAGAATCCTACACTCTACAATGTTACTCCTTCAGTCAAGACATCTGGAGCACCACTACAAACCGCCTTCATCTCAAGCGCAGCAGTTCCAGCACAACCCTCAACTTCAGGATCCGAAATGTCAGGGTCGTCCAGCACCCAATATATGATACCTGAAGCTAATGCAGCAAAGCTTAAAACCAACAACCTCGGGAATGTAACTGTGGAGGTGGCCAGAGAACATATGGACCTTTTGGTTGCGGTGGTTCAATCCTACGATGGATTAATTGCTGGAAAGATAGGTAACTGCCACCTGGCAGATGAAGATTATGAGCAGGTAGATGAAATGGAGTTGGAACGTATGGACATAATGTGGGCTTTGGCAAGTGCTGTCCGACGAGCTAAAAAATTTGTCAAAAAGACCGGACAAAACCTGGTTGCAACAAAAGACACAACCTTTGGGTTTGATAAGCCAAAGGTTACATGTTTCAACTGTGGTGAGAAGGGACACTTCAAGAGGGAGTGTATAAAACCAAAGAAGACAGGTAATGGCAATCCCTTCTCGTCATTTAACCGTCAAGACAAGGCCACAACTAGTAATTCTGACTCATCAAGTAAGGATCCAAAAGCCTTAACTGCTAATGAAGATGAAGGACAGGACTAGAGCTTTCAGTTTGTCTCACCAGGAGAGTCCAATATAGCTAGTGTGGAGAATATTGATGACGATTCTGCAAGTGAAGGAGATATAGCAGTGGAGCTCGCGATGTCAAATTCTGAAGATACTGCAAATATGGTCAACTACCTGCCTGAAGAAGAGAAATCTGCATCATCATTTGAATCACCAGAACCAGAGACTACCGAGTCAGCACTCATGGCTGATTCTTCTTCAACATCCCAGGTAAGTACTACTGACCAACTGTTTAATAATCATGCTTGCTTAGAATGTAATAAATTCAGAGAAGTTATAGATTCAAAATTTGCGAGGCTATTAGATCATAATGATAGCTTAGTAAAGGATCTGGAACTGTGCACAGAAGCGAATAGAGTGTTAAAACAAAACGGGCATTGTTACAAGGAAAAGATAGACCTATTAAATAAACAGCTTAGGGAAACTGAGGTAGTTGCCTTTAACCAAGCAAATGACATTAGGTACTATCTAAAATCTCTTGAGGACACTAAGAAGCAAAAACCAGTTTTAGAAGTAGAAGTCAATTCATTAAAACAAAAACTACATAGTTGGACAAGCTCATCACACATTGTCCAACACTTAGTGAGAGAGAGAAATAACGGGGAGGGACTGGGATATAAAGTGGTTCCACCACCACCTGAGACCTTGATGAACACCAAAAGTAAACCAATTAACAATAATCCCATCAAGGATCACGTGGTGTCTACGCCTCTTGTAAATGATCCAGATTCCATAAGTAAATCAAGTTAACCCGATTCTAAACAACAAGAGGACACTTCAAAGGCAAGAGGAAAGATGCCATGTGTTAACCTGGAAAAAGAATTTGGAAAAGTTAGTTTAAAGTCAGGGTCAATCAAAGTCAAACAAGAACCTAAAATGACTATAAAATCTAATGAATCATGTGCATCATGTCACAGTCCAGGGAAACAAGAGATTAAAGATGTAAAACCAGGTAAAGCAATTAAGTTTGCAAAACCAACTCATACATATAACAAAGTAGTGTCTTAGTCCAAACATAATAAGGTTGACCGTGTGACAAGTACATCTCCACCAAAACAAATAAACCGTAAAGTTGAAAGCAGATCCTGCTATAATTGTGGAGAGTATGGTCACATAGCGTCTCACTGTCCTTATTACCAGACACCGAGGAAGAAAGTTGAACTTTCTGCATCTACATCTAGATCTTTTAAGAGGAACTCAGTGATGCCTCCTAAAAGGTATTGTGAACCCAAAGTTCAACCATTAGCTAGTCGTCTGTTTATCACAAACAGGCCTTACACAAATCTGGATTATGGAAAGAAAAAACCTCCTCAGTGCCTGAAAATAAGAACAAACAGAATTCTAATCAATCCTTAACCTCAAAGGGTCAGTGGGTTGAGTTTATGATATGTGATGCCTCAGGGAAACCCAAGCCAGTTAAGGCTTGGGTTCCTAACATGAACTAATGTTTTCATTGAATGTGCAAGGTGTTCGCTATAGTTCTAAGACTAACACGTGGATTGTTGATAGCGGAGCATCCAGGCACATGACAGGGAACAGAGCTCTCTTATCAAATGTCAACAAATTAAAGAAGGGCATGTTTCATTTGCTGGAAACAAAGGTGGGTATATCACAGCCCAAGGAGAAGTGGGAAATGAGAACGTTAAGTTTGATAAGGTAAACTTTGTCCAACAATTACAAAATAACCTGCTTTCTGTCTCTCAAATCTGTGATAAAGGATTCAAGGTAGTCTTTGACAACCAAAAATGTTACGTTCTAAAGAAGGAATACATGATCCCGGAGGACCAGATCCTAATGTCAGCTTCAAGATATAATGATCTTTATGTCTTGGATCTCTCAAAGGCATCCACAACAGAGATGAAGTCCAATGCTTCTTGTCCAAAGCTACTGAGAAGGACTCCATAATCTGGCATAGGAGAATGGGACACATAAATCCAAGGAAAATGAATCACTTGATCCAGAATGATCTTGTGAGGGGAGTAAATGTCAAAAAATTCCAACTCCCGGATTTCTGTGTTGCATGAAAAAAGGGTAAACAGACGAAGAAGTCTCATAAGGAAAAGAAAGTTCATTCTATAGACCTTCCTCTTGAGCTTCTTCACATGGATCTGTTTGGTCCAGTCAGCACAAGAAACATCGCTGGCGACTTGTATTGCTATGTAGTTACTGATGACTACTCAAGGTTCTCTTGGTAATGTTTCTGAAATCCAAATCAGAAACATTTGAAACCTTCAAGGATTGGTAACTACACTGGAATCCCTATACAAGCTGAAGGTACGACAGGTGCGCTCAGACACCAGAACTGAGTTTAAGAATCAGAGGATGGAGGCCTATTGCAAGGAAAAGGGAATTGTGAATCAATTTACCTCAGCTTATACCCCTCAGATGAATGGCGTTGCTGAACAAAAGAACTGCAAATTGATAGAGACGACATGGACAATGCTAGCAGACTCGAAACTGCCTATCCAATTTTGAAATGAAGCAGTGGCAAATGCATGTTATACTCTTAATCAAGTTCTGGTAGTAAACGCCATGGAAAAACATGCTACGAGTTATTACAGCGACGTAAACCTAACTTGGAATATCTCGAGCCGTTTGGCGCTCCGTGCACCCTACTAAAGAAGACTCAGGAGGGAAAATTCAGTGAGAAGGTTGATGAAGGGATCTTTCTAGGATACAACATACCGAACAGAGAGTTTACAACAACTTAACAGGCCAAGTAAAGGTGTGGTGTAATGTTGATGTTCAGAGATATATCACACCACCTGCTGGAAAAAGGCCTGCCTACTTCGACTATGATGGATTCTTCAAGACCTTCCACATACCTGTTCCCGCTTCAGAAGACGAGTTGGCAAACAAGATGATGTATGATGTATTGAACACACCATCTCAAGATTCAATAAGTCATGATACTACCAACTTAGGGGGAGCAGTTGATGCGAGTGATTCTTCCTCTGATGAAGACAATGAAGAAAATGATCAGATCAACCAGGATGTACAGGTTCCAACTTACACAAGGTCACCGTATCAAAAAGTGATACTTCAGAATCATCAGAACCTCAGACTCCTACTGCCTCCGACCTAGAACCAAATGCTCATAATCTTGACTCTGAGGTGCTTGTTCCAATAACTCCTAGATCACGTCTAAACGTCTATCATCCATCGGATAACATTATAGGAGATGTGAGATCAGGGATTCAAACTAGAAATCAGCTATACTCAGCTGATTATGCCTCCGTGATGGAAAAAGGATACTTTCACAATGGTGCATACCGCTGCTTTGTGTCTCAGTTTGAGCCAAAGTATGTTAGTGAAGCACTAAATGATGAGGCTTGGGTTAGTGCCATGCAAGAAGAACTTCTTCAGTTTAAGAAGTTAGGTGTATGGACATTAATCGATAGACCTAAAGGTGCTAAAGTCATTGGCACCAAATGGGTCTTGAAATGCAAGAAAGATGATCAAGGGGTGATCATCAGAAACAAGGCTCGGCTTGTTGTTCAGAGTTTTTGACAAGTTGAAGGTATTGACTACAATGAAGTATTTGCACTAGTGGCAAGGATGGAAGCCATCCGCATCTTTCTTGCCTATGCATCTTATATGAAAATCAAAGTTTATCAACTTGATGTGAAGAGTGCATTCCTTCATAGTGAGATCAGAGAAACAATGTATGTCAGTCAACCCGAGGGATTTGAGGATCCATATCATCGGGATAGAGTCTACAAACTCGACAAGGATCTATACGGACTTCATCAAGCTCTAAGGGCTTGGTGTGAGAAACTTTCAACTCATCTTGTGAAACATGGATTTTGCAGGGGAGTCATTGACTGCACACTGTTTATCAAAGAAAAAGATGGAGACTTACTGCTAGTACAGATCTATGTAGATGACATAATCTTCGGTTCAAAGAACGAAGAATTATGCAAAGAATTCGAAGCAGTTATGAAGGCGGAGTTTGAGATGAGTGCCATGGGGGAGATGAAGTTCTTTCTCGGGTTACAGGTGGATCAGACACCAAATGGAATCTTCTTACATCAGACCAAGTATGTAGGGGATATTCTCAATCGGTTTGACATGGAGAATGCCTCCACCCCTGGCACTCCACTAGCTACAAACCATGATGTAGCACCCGATGAGAATGGTGATCTGGTAGATGCCACTATGTACCAAGGGATGATTGGATCTCTCATGTATCTCACTGCCTCAAGACCAGATATCATCTATGCGACATGTTTATGCTAATGTTATCAGGCCAAGCCTAAGGTGAATCATCTAATTGGGGTCAAAAGGATATTTCGTTATCTGAAGGGCACACCCACACTTGGGTTGTGGTATCCTCATGATGATGACTTTGAACTTACAGCGTATAGTGACTCGGATTACGGTGGCTGCAAGATGAACTACAAGTCTACATCAGCAGGGTGTCAGTTCTTTGGGAGAAGATTAGTAACCTGGCAGTGTAAGAAGCAGACCTCAGTTGCTTTGTCAACCTGTGAAGCCGAATACGTTGCTGCTGCAAGCTGCTGTTCCCAAATCATATGGATTCAACAGCAAATGTGGGATTACAGTTTGCATTTCACTTCCACTCCTATATTTGTTGATAACTCTGCTGCGACTGCAGTCACTAAGAACCCGGTTCAACATCATAAGACCAAACACATCGGAATCAAATATCACTTCATACATGACTGTTTTGAAAAGAATTTAATCGATGTGATAAAAATAAACACTGATTTTCAACGCGCTGACCTTTATACAAAGGCTTTTGACAAACCACGTTTTCTATATCTGTTAGAGGTCAATGGCACTAAAAAGAAAAGCGAGGTCATTCCTGAAGATGACCATGTATAGTCCGATGCGTCGCGTCTAGGTTCTTTTATTTTTAAAATTTTTGTGTTATTTAAGTTTAATTCTCTTGTTTTTGTTTAATGTTAGTTCGTTAATTACACTTAATGTCTTTTCTTGCTCATTAAAATCCTAAAACGCAAATCCTTAGAGGTTTTAGTATTTTAGGGGGAGAATAAAAAAAACGAGGGAAAAGGAGAGGCAAGCCGATAATAAATAAGATCGTATGTGTGATACCGATTTAATGTGTGGAATATGATATTACACAGGTACAAACCATTTGGGACTTTAAAAAATCAAAATTGAAAAAGATGCAAAGTTCAAGTATAAGTCTGTGTAGTCTGAGCAATATAAAAGGAAACATGATAGTTAAGCTAGCTATTACTAAGGTAACATAAAGAAAGTTGACCTAGAGGTTGCTAGACCACAGTTGATATGTCGGTAGATTCAACACAATAGATGACTAGACCTTTTTGGTGATCTCAAGATTAAACTAAAATGTCTGACTAGCTGTGGGTAACACCTTATCCCTGGTTAACACAATCAATAAGATTCCAATAAGGGGTGACGAGCGAAATAAACGCCACAAAAGTGTGCGTAAGACCAAGCATGAGCAAAAGCACATGAAAAATGAAAATACAATCCAACTGATAACCTAGGTTGTTGGTGAGATTTGTGCTAAAAGAAGAAAAATTGCTCAAACAAGAAGACAGATTATGTGCCTCTCTGTTGTGCGGTGGCACTGACCTGAGGATAAGCATAACCTATATATTCTAGAACTCATTTTTGTTTACCGCCTCTCTGCTGTGCGATGACACTGACCTGAGGATTGGCTTCTCTTTGAAAATTCTATGAATAGTCGCTTCTTGAACACTACCCTAAGACCGCTCAAAAATCTCCTGAGGAATGTTGATTACCATATGAGAGTGGGATCCACAAATGCTTGTTGAAATAAACAAACCTTAAAACGATCACCAAAGTGTGTCGAAAGTCTGTGTATGGATTTAAGAGGACAAGTATACTGACAATCACTGTGGCTACAATTCTTGAAAGTTCAAATCAGTGTGGGGACCTAGGAGTACTAGTATGATTTCCTAAATGTGCTAAATGACTCCAGATGAAAAACAAGGAAAGAGCATCAAGTTGTTCTTAATAACTCATTCTGAATGATTTGAATATCCTGTATGATTCTAAATTGAATTGATCCATATGGTTTAAATGATTGAGGCTGCTCTCTCAGAATAATTATTCCTTAGAACTACATCTTAGGAATTAACTCTTACAAAAACACAAAAACATGTCTTAGTTTTTTTAAGTTTTCAGTATTATTTCTTTTATTTCTATAAAGTTTGTCAAATTCTGTATGTTAGTATCGGACTATGTCATGGAATTGATAAGGGACCTTATCATCTAAAAGGTCATGTCTGAGGTGACCACAAGTGCTTTCAAACAACAATTGGGTCACATCTGAGGCGACAAGGTGTTTAAATGGATCACGTCTGTGGTGATCAAAAGTTTTTCAAGTTAGAATGATTATGTCTGAGATGATCAAATGATCATAATATTAATCAACATTTTAAAAGGTTTTAAATGTCAAATGGTCATAAAGTTAGAAAAATTTCAAGAGTATGACCCATTTGCACGACTGGACCATGAGTATGGAACAACCGTACGAATGGATCATACTCATGCCTTTATAGCCGAATGGACACGAGTGTGGACCATGCAACCGAATGGCTGACACGAATGAGCCATTCGGCCACGTGAGTGGAGGCGAATGACCAAGTCGCACGACTCAACTCTAGTCACACGACTGAAGGTGACTGACTGTGCCAGTCGCACGACTGATACTCAGTCGCACGAACAACTTGTGCGACTGGGCTCTGTCGCACGACTGTAGGAAACCCTAGTATAAATAGTGGGGTAGTCGGTCGCAGTCATTCGTCACCCCAAAATCGCCCTAAGTCGCACGACACATCGTTACCCTGCCAAAATTTCGTTTGAGCCTATTATACCACTAATTCTTGTGTACTGACGATTTCCACTGACTATATAGGTATAATGTGGTTCAATCCAATCATATTTCATTCAATTTGACTCCAAAATCGACAAGTTCGGTCCAAACCAAGACTTGTTTGACTAAATAACCCAATTAATCCAAGCAAACAACTGAAATTAATGTTATTAGGTGTTAAGTATAATGATTGCGAGTCCAATGAACCAAAACATGACATCTAATCATAAGAATTGGTCAAAACTTGAATTTGAATTGAACAGTAGTCTGTCATGTGAATGGACAGGCTGATGAACTTCAGTCGCACGACTGAGTAGTGCGAACAGCTAAGTCACACGACTGAATCATGCGTGTGAGTCCAGGCGCACGGCTGATATACACGACTGAGTATACATACGAGTGAGCTCAGTCGCATGACCAGTCGTACCTATGGAATAATTCGCACGACTAGATCTAAGTCGCACTACTCATTCGCACGACTAGATCTCAGTCGCACAGTCTCATTCGCACGACAGATCAAAAGGGGAATATTTTCAAGTCCAAGTGATTCAAGATATTCTTAATCAACGGATACTAACGGTTTTTTTGTAACAGATGGCGAGTCGGTGGACCATGAGCACTAAGCACAATATATGTGCCCATCTGGATCAGTCATCCAGAAATGCTCCTGACTTTGCTGGAATCATCTCGTTTCTTAGGCGATCAAGGATCTCTCACGCAATCTCAACTCCATGTACACCATACCGTTCTATTCAGCAGGCCTTCTGGAAGGCGCTGTAGTTGATAGAACCTCAGAGCCTCATCTAATCCGTAGTTCGATATTTGGAGAGGCCATTGAGATCTCTGAGGATGATCTCAAGACAGTGCTGCAGCTTGGGGACGATGCTGAATGCCCCACACGACTACACCCCTTTACTGTCCGAGGCTGTTTCCTGCGGGCCAAGTATGTTGGGGACATCAATACAGGTGTGCTCAACAAAAGCAACCTGTGCCCCCAGTTCAAGTACCTTGCGCATGTTCTACTTAAGTGTATAGCACCTTAGATGGGAGGTTTTGATGAGCTGCCTGTTCAGATCCAGAACGCATATGCTGCATTGGTGCTGAACCATCCGTTCAGCTTCTCCAGGAGGATCTTCACCTACTTGGTGGAGAACATTATGGGGAAATGGAAGGAGGGCTTCTGCATGTACCCTCGATTTATGCAGATGATTATCGACCAGAAGCTCCCTTCCTTGCCGAAGGAGAAGGAGGACGCGGTGGTACTCGAGGTGATGGACGATACCACCTTGGGCAGGATGAAGGTCTACAGGGGGAAGCAGTTAAAGCCCCCTGTGAGGAGATTATTTGGGCATCTGGCCCGAGAGGACTACGTGACGCTGGCTAGGTGTAAAGGGCGTCACGTTGATAGTGAATCTGAAGAAGAGCAGCTACAGCTCCCTAATGATGACTCCGATGATGATAGCGGGGATGTTGGATATGAAGGACCCACTCAACAAAGGGCACCACTGCTGATATTCCATCTCCAGCATCTGCCCCCACTAGAGATGGAGCGGACATTACTGGGTTCCACCAGGATTTCTTGCCTGGTGAGGAAGAGGAGTCAGATGAGGAGCCACTGACTCAGACTGTGGGAAGTAAAGTCGTTCCCACAGAACGAGGGCTCCGGGCGGTTGGTGAACGCCCATGCGGATTGGGGGAGACTACTGATGATCCTACTTATACTCCTGATCTGCCAAGCCACGCTCTAGGGGGAGCATCATCCTCGACTGGATCGAGGAAGAAGAGGATGGCTCAGCCCCATGGCTTGAAAAGGAAGAAACGCAGAATCACCTTTATCACCACCACAGCCCCACCATTCCACCTACCACCACTACCACTACATCCACTACCACCACTACCACCATTCCACCCACCACTACCACCAGCTCATACACCACTTCCTCACCTACTCCACCAGATACACACTTACCATCCACCACCACTACAGTTCATCCACAACCATCCACATCGATACCAACCCCAATCTTCTCTACATCCACTACCACCACCACAGGCCATGGAGTTAGGACCTCCTCACAGGTCCCACCTATTTTGGTTCCTCTTACCCATCTGTCGAGTTGGAGGAGCAGTTGGCTACCTTAACCGGTTAGTGCTGAAGCTGCTGGCGACGGATGAACAACGAGCCTCTCAGCTTAATCATGATGGAGCTTAATGCATCCCAAGCCCAAAGGATAGAGGCCCAGAGCCAAGAGATCACAAAGCTGAGAGAGATGCATACATCCTCAGTACAGAGGATACAAGATTTAGAGGCCCAGAACAAGAAGCTTATGCTAAGACTGAAGGGATCCAAAGATGAGCCCCTAAAGATCCGAGAAGAAGATGGAGATGATGGTGATGACGATGACAATGATGATGATGATGATGACTGTGATGATCAAGGGGATGACACTGATGCAGGTGATAATGTCGATCATGATGATGATGATGAAGAAGGAGATGCAGCTGCATCTACATCAGCTCAAGGTCAAGAGAGGCGCACAAAGAAAAATCAAAACCAAGGAGCCCCATCATCTTCTGCTGATCCTACTGGCACACCATCTATTCAAGACAAGAGTAATGCATAGCTGTTTATGTTATTTAAATCATGTGTATCTGAATATTGTATCAAATAAATGTAATTAATGTTTATGTTATTATTGATGTTTACTGTTTTGATTGTTGACTAATGATTGATGTGTTACATGTTTTAAATCAAGCAGATCCACATTTTCAAGAGATGAATATGAGGTTGCTCCCCTCCAACAGATCAAGACTCAACTCACAATGATTCTTGATCTGCAGGGGATTGTCAGGAGATCGGTGAATTACACTCCTAAAGAAGGAGAAATAATTCATGATCTCACTGACGAGCAACTGGCTGAAATGTTCCGACTCAATCCTGATGAGATTTTGAAAGATGCTCCAACTGTGCAAAAGGAGAGTGACGATGAGCTTCAAGATGTCGATGAGATCGAGATTGAAGATGTCACTGCACAACACTATCCAAGTACACTAACAATGAGGGAAATGTCCTTCCAAATCTGGGAGAAACTCTTATCAGTGACACTTTTGAGACTCTGGATAAAATGGAGCAAGAGTCAGAAAAGGATAAAGAGAAGGCCCAAGCCTCAAACGCCGAAGTCAACATCAAAAAGCTAAATGGCAGCATGTTTTGAAGAAATCAGAGCCCAACGCAGCACTACAACGTCAACTGTCTACACCAAACTGTATAAGGTCAAGAAACATCATAAGGTGGCAGGCAGGATCATAGCGTGGGCATATTTTGCAGACCTCAACGTTTACGCGGTTAAACGTGAGAAGGGAATTGAGTACTTCAGATTTCCACACGATCTGAAGACTCTTCCAGGTTTTTAGCTCAACCAGTTAGCAAAGTTAAACTTGCTATATGCTGACCCGTAAGATGTCAGGCTGGTTTGAAGCTGCTCTAAAGAGGAAGTACCACACCAGATGGTCAACTTCAAACCTCAACAACAACGAGGTACATCAGAAGATCTGAGGTTGATGCCATAACTGGCAAACCTAGAGTAGTGCTGAAGTGGAGTCCACCACGTACAATGTCAAAGATCCCACTACATGAGATGCCTCAGGACTTCAGTCCACACTTCAAATGGTGGTACTACAATTGGAGAACGGGAGAGGCCGTAATAGTCTTGAACAGGAATGGCACAATGGAAACCATAAGGGTGTTTGACCCGATGTGGCTCACCAACTTGTCAGGAAAGATGTTTATACTTTATACAAGTGGCCACTGTTCTACGACCCATAGATATTGTACAAGCTTTACAGTTCCAGAAAGTGATAAGACTTTGTTTTGCTTTTGAGATAAACACAAGAGTCACCAAAGAAGCTAAGTACAAGAAGTTTGAGGAAATCATGAAAGATGTTAGACGATAGATAGATCTAGGTCCAAGGGGGAGTTTGTTGATCCATATATGTACCTAGATCCTGATCTAAATGTGATATGTCTTACACTTATGTAATTATTAGGTACTTAATGAAATACAAAATGTTTGGTTGTGTCTGTAATGTTTAATATTTCATTAATGAGTTGTTTAACGAATATTGACTGGATTATATAGGTTTGTGATTGTTTGAATTGTTATAGATAATGTTATAATATTGAAGACATTCAAACTTGGTGAAGTGAAGTTCTCATGCGTCCGACTGGACCATGCGCCCCAACAGTGGTCATGCGTCCGAATGGCCATGCGACTGAGTGTCCATGCGCCTAAATAGTTCATACGCCTGAACAACTTCATGCGTATGACTCAGTCGCATGACTAAACACTCAGTTGTGCGAATGGATCAACTGCATGGCTCAATCGCATAAATGAACATGCTAATGGTTCAATCGCATGAATGAGCAATCCTAACCTATAAATACCACCTAATTCGTGGAAAAACATAAGCATTCAATCCACTTCGACTCCAGACGTACCCTAGCCGTCCAGAAGCCTCTAAGTTCGTACTCCAAGTTCATAGAACGCTGTAGATCGATTCCTAATCGATTCTTGACGTTAGATTCAATACGTTATTGTCTCTACGTGCGTTCTCACTGATTGGATCGCCAATAAAATAGGATTCCGCACTATTTGGTTTGGTTTAACACGTTAATCAGTTGGTGTTTGGTCAAATACCAGATCCTAAAAGCTAACATAGTTCGAGCAGCCTCAATAAGTGTCCTATTCCTCCTCTCAGCAACACCGTTTTATTGAGGAGTTCTGGGAGCACTATATTGTCTGGCAATCCCTTTTGAGTTACAGAATGAGTCAAGAACGAAGTTCTTAAACTCAGTCCCTTGATCACATCTAATTATTTTAACCTTGTGATCAATTTGATTTTCTATTTTAAGAATAAAAGATTTTAATGTTTCAGCAGTTTCATCTTTAGTTCTTAAAAAGAATACCCATGTAAATCTTGTAAAATCATCAACTATCACAAGGCAATATGATTTCCTTCCAATGCTCATTATACTTGTGGGACCAAAAAGATCCATCTGCAATAAGTGCAATGGAGTCGTGATAGAGTTAACACATTTAGATTTATGAGATGTCCTGTGTTGTTTCCCTTTCAGGCATGCAACACAGTTGTCTTTGCAGAAAACTCCTTTTTAGGCAAACCATGTACCAAGTTATTTTTAGCCAATTTATTCATTGTCTAAAATTTACATGACACATACGTTTATACCATAGTGTTGACTTATCACTATCAGCTTTGGAAAGAAAGCATGATACTTCACCCATTGGGGAAACATTGTTCATATCAAGCTTGTACATATCCCCTTTCCTGGGAGATCTAAGAAGCACCAATTCCAGAGAAATTTTCATTCCTGGTTTGAGGATAATGCACTCATGTTCTGTGAATAGCATTGGTTGCTTTTGATCACAGAATTGAGAAACACTTAACAGATTGTGTTCAAGCTGTTTGAAAAAATGGACTTTGTCAACTTTTAACTTACCATTGGATATACTCCCTCTACCAGAAATATATCCTCCGGCCTCACCTCCAAATTGGACGGGACCTCCATTATAGTTCTAAAACTGTTGAAGTAGAGATCTGTTCCCTGTCATGTGCCTGGATCATTCACTATCTACAATCCATACATTGTTGTTTTTGTCAAATGGCTGTTCCTGCATATAAGATGAGATTTCAGTTTTGTTTGGAAACCCAAGCCTTGCTGGTCTTGGGTTCTTCCAAGGATAATGACATGAGTGAACCAAATGATATGCATGGGGGTTCAACAGAGGTCCTTGAAGAGAGGTTTGGGCTGCAGTATCTTCCTTGATCTTCCAATCCACCCATTGGCTGATCTTGGAGGATGAGCTTGTTGAAGCTTTTGCAGCATGGTCTTCTTCCGAAGCTTCTTTCTTTTCGGAAGAAGTCCTCACCACCTTTTCTTCCGAAGCGTCTTCTTCTGGGATGGTTTCAAGGGAGCTTTCTTGTTCTTCAGAACCTTAATAACTTTTGCTTCCGAAGCCATTTTCCCTTTGGAAGAAGGAGTTTCTTCCGAAAGCAACTTGGCTTTAGAAACTAGCTTTCCCTTCTTCAACACTTGAACCGTATGGAAGGGTCCAAATGTGAAATCTTCCCTGACTCCTTCTTTTCTAACATTATTTGCATAATGTGTGCTTGCAGGATTGTAGTCACAATCTTTTGCCATGTGATTTTGCAGGCCACACATGATGCATGCAATGTTAGTCTTTTGGGAAAGTGAGGGTTGCTGTTTCTTGGTGTTCCTTTCTTCGTTAGCAACTTTTCCCTTTAACTTCTAATCCTTTGGTCGGACAGGAATGCTGGTATTACATTCCTTTCCTGAATCAGAAGTACCTAACACTTGGAATCCAGCTGAGATAAAGACACCCTTCTGCTTGGGGTCAATTTTCAGTTTGGATTCAGCCACTTTCTTAGCAGTTTTCCTAGCAGCTTTAGCTCTGCTTATTCTGGCTTTAGTGGTTAGGATTTGATCATCACAGGAGGTGATGGGTACATCTACCTGTTCCTTCCCTGTGGTGGCCACTATTGGTGCCTCATCCTTCAACTCTGGAAAGAAAGGGTCAGCAGTTGGAACCTCTTGCTCTTCAGTACCATATCTAGTTGTCTAATAGACTCATAGGAATGTGGTGGAGCAATTTCATTGGTTCCCAACCCTCCTTTGTTCTGATAACAGAGTTTGGAACGGGAGGATGATGCAAGAATAGCTTGGAAGTTCTGCTCAGAGATAGCATGCTTCCTGGCCTGAGCCTCAGCAGTGACAAGCTGGGCTTGAGCCTCAAACAAGTTGGATATCAGATCCTTGATTTGATTCTTGTAGTTGGTGTGTTCATGTTTCAAAAGAGATACAGTTTTCTCTAACTCATCAATTTTCTTTTCATAGTCAGATTCAGCTCTTTTAAAATCAGATTTTAGAATATTTAAAGACTCAATATCAGATCTGATTTCCATATTGTAATCCTAATAGAGTTTAACTTTAGCTATACAGGCTGGAGTGCAGAGATGTTCATATACCTGGGCATCATCTGTTCCAACCATGAGAGCTTGAGCATGAGTCACATCCTGTACCATGAAGCTCCAGTCAACTTCTTGAGCCATTGCGGCTGTTTCAGTTGACTTCTCAATAGGCTTTGAGGTTGAGGATATGTGGAGGCCTGTGGGGTTCCCGGATTGGTCTTGGGAGCCTTGCATTCCTTTGCGAAGTGACCCAGTTGGTTATAGTTGTAACACTTTGCGTTGGTCTTGTCAAACCTGAACTTGCTGGTAGTTGGGTTTTAAGGGAAATGCCTTCCAGTTCTCTTAAAGAACTTCTTTGCTCTGTAAGTTAAGAGAGCCATCTGCTGTACAATGTCCACGTACTCTACATCATCTGGGCTAAAACACTCAAGATCATCAAAGCAATATTGAAAATCTCCTGAGTGTCCACCTCCTGAAACAAAGGCATAACTTTCCTGGAAGGGATTGTATTGAGCCTGTTGAGACCTTGGAGTCTCAGGATAAGTGATGTAAGGACCAGAAGAGCAGGATGGCTGCTGATATGTTAGGTAATGCTGAGGTTGTGGGGTTAATGAGCCTTCAGCAACCATTAAAGCGTTGCTAGCAGGAAGACTCATGGGTCTGCTTGTTTGGTGTCCCTTCTTACTCTCCATCTCTAGATGATATCCATCAAGGATGCCGTAGAGCTCAGTCATGGAAAGAGTGTTCAAGTTTTCTGTTCTCTTGATAGAGACACAGTAGAATGTCCACTCATTTAGAAGAGCACTCATGAACTTTCTGGTGAGATCTCTAAGTTCAGGAGTGATCTTCACAGACTGAAGGGAAGAGATAAGATCCATGTACCTAAAGTACTGCTGGCTGAGGGTCTCTCCAGCACTATGAGTGAAGTTCTCGAACTGCTGCTTCAGTGAGTCCTTCTTTGAGTCGTTGGAGTTGGAGTACATCTGGGCAAGTGCATCAAACAATTCTTTGGCAGTCTTGCAATGCTCGAACCCCACCATGATAGAGTTCGGTATTGCAGTCATGAGAATTGTCATAGCATTGCTGTCGATGTCCATCTTCTTCCTGTCTTCATCAAATAGTCCTCGACAACTTTCTCTATCATGGCACCATTTCCACCAGGTGAAGCCACCTTTGGCTTGTACGGTCCATTGACTATAGAGTTCCATATTTTTCTGTCTTGGTATCTAATGAAGCCTTCCATTCTTCTATTCCAAGACCTGATGTTTTCAGGAGTAATGATGGGAGCTTTTGCCATTGTCCCATCTTTACCTCGGATTTGTTAAGGGCCATTTGAGTGAGTGGGTGGTAGGGAGGAGTGAAAAACAGGTTGATTTGGATGGTTAGATCACGTAATCAAGAGCTTGAGAAGCTCTGATACCAATTGCAGGATCGATGTTTGTCACTTAAACACAATGTTTTTCTCTCAAACTCACCTAGAATCACACTTGGGTAAGAATCAATAAGAGTTGATCACAATATAAAAAATAACTAAGAACACAGAAAGATAATTTTCAAGATACTTTTATATATTGATTCTCAACTCAAATACAAAGACTCTTACAAGCAGAAGATGATCTGTGTCTTAATGAGTTACAAGGAGAACCTATATATAATACTATCTACAGCTGGATATACTTTGATACCAGCTGAGATCCTTTAGCTAAAGCCTATACTACAAGACTATAATTTAAGGTATCTCGGATAAAGTCTTATCTGAGATTTGGTAGTCAGGACATGTCCCTGACTTACCTTTTGTCACCAACTAAAGTTGGTAACATGTACTATCATGAAAGGTAAATAGTGGAATAAAGTATGGTCAACAACATGACTCTTTGGGAAGAAGCCATGTTATATCAGAAGTCTGCAGCAGAGTGTCAAAGACCATACTTGTGTCCACTGGTTATAGCAGTGTCTTCCGAAGGTTAAATGGCTTCGGAAAAGTAAGTACTTCCGAAGCCACTTTATACTTCGGAAGAGCCTGCTTCTTCCAAGGCTTGGAGACTTCTTCTTTTCATCATACTTCGGAAGTGATCTTCACTTTAGTCTTCTAAGTCTTGAACTTCGGAAGTATGCATTTGTCTTCGGAAGTAGAGTTCTGTCTTCGGAAGTTGATCTTTCCCTTCGGAAGAACTCTACAACCTTCGGAAGTTCCATGATAAGCTTCGAAAGCCTTTGCATGCAGCACCAAATAACTTAAGTGATCTAGTTTTGGTTGCATTAGCATTCTTCTTGATCCAACATAATCTTTTGATATACTATGTATATTAAACCTTTGGAAACTCACCAACTTCATAGTTAACATTTTATTTTTAACATGTTAAAGGAAACACACAAGTTTGAGGTCATCTTTTGAAGTTTGCTTAAATCTAGGATTTGGACCTAGAATAAAGAATAAAAAGCTTTGGATTATTTTTGTTTTATATTTTGATTTATTTCATGTTGAGACTTATGGTTGTATTTGCATTTGAACTTATGATGATAATATTTACATTTAAAAATAACGTTATGTGGCTGTGAACAATCTTAACCTTCACATGTCGACGATTCCACTGTTAAGGTTGGGGTGTGACAAATGAGATTTTAGTCGTTGTGTCAAATATATCAGCTTATTGTGTCTTATATATTTATTATGTTAAATATCAGTTTATTGTGTCATATGTTTTACATAATTATGTATTCAGCATTATGTTTTACGTTTTACATGATCATTTTGTATTATTTTTTTATTGTTTCTATAAATTAAATAAACTGTTATTTTTATTGTATTATACAATTAGAAGTACACAATGGTATATTTTCATCAATGTATTTTTCAAAACTCATGATGCTAAAGATATACAAAATCTTTTATTTTGTCATTTTTCATAAATTATATACTGATGTTATTTTACAATTAGAAGTATATACTGATGTTATTTTATCAACATATTTTTTAAAACTCATAATATATAAGATAACATAATAACTATAAAAAACACAATAAGACATTACATTATTTTGTTATTGTTTTAATGTATTAGATTAATTAATTCTTAATTTAGTATTATATTTTACATACTAGAAATGCATAACAATATTATTCCAGCATTATATGTTTTTAGAATTCATCATTTTAGAAAAACACAATACTATTTCGAAAAAAACAATAAGTAACAAAAAGACACAATAAACTGAACTAAATACAAAATGATTAGTATTGAGCTTAGAAACGTAAAAAAATATTTTCTTTTACATTAAAATACTTGTTTTAAAGATAAAAAACATTTCTTTTTATGGTGTAGTTATTATAAAAATTAATATCATATATAAAAGTTACCAACGTTTAAAGAAAATGAGAAACCTTTAAAAAAGTTAACAAAAGTGGTTATGCTAAAATACTATTGTAACAAACTTCTTTATTTCATTGTGATCTCAACCATTGATTAAACATATTGATGATTTCTATTATTATTATTATTATTATTATTATTATTATTTTATTATTATTTTATTATTTTATTATTATTATTATTATTATTATTATTATTATTATTATTATTATTATTTGTGACTGTAGAGGTAGCAAAAGAGCATATGGATCTCTTAGTAGCTGTGTTCACTCCTATGACGGAGTAGTTGCTGGGAAGATTGGGAACTGCCATCTGGCAGATGAGGACTACAAGCAGGTAGACGAGACAGAGCTGGAGAGAATGGACATCATGTGGGCCTTAGCAAGTGCTGTCTAGAGAGCTAAGAAGTTTGTCAAGAAGACCGGACAGAACCTGATTGCCACTAAGGACACAACTATTGGTTTTGACAAAACCAAAGTTACCTGCTTCAATTATGGAGAGAAGAGGCACTTCAAACGTGAGTGTGTGAAGCCCAAGAAGAGAGGAAATGGGAATCCATTCTCATCTTTCAATTGTTAGGATAAATCCACAAGTAGTCCTAATTCGTCACGCAAGGATCCTAAGGCCTTGACTACTCAGGATGACGAAGGACAAGATTGGAGCTTTCGGTTTGTGTCTCCGGGAGAATCCAACATTGCTAGTGTTGAGGATTTAGATGACGACTCAGCAAGCGAAGGTGATATTACAGTGGAACTCGCAATGTCAAATATTGAAGAAACTGCAACTGTGGTTGATCACCTACCTAAAGAAGGGATAAGTTCAACAAGTTTAGAATCACTAGAACCAGAAAAGTCAGACTCTACTTTGATGGCTGATTCAACCGCACCCTCTCAAGTATGTTCCACTAATCAACTTTTCAATAATCATGCTTGTTCTGATTATAATAAATTTAAGGAAAGCATGGATTTGAGATTTGCTAGGTTATTAGATCACAATGATAGCCTAGTAAAGGACTTGCAACTGTGCACTGAAGCAAATCATATTTTAAAATTAAATGAGCATAGTTACAAAGAGAAAATAGAACTGTTAAATAAACAACTTAGGGAACTGAAGTTGTGGCTTTTAACCAAGCTAATGAAATTAAGTTCTATCTAAACTCCCTAGAAGAAACAAAGAAACAAAAAGCAGTTTTGGAAGTAGAAGTAAATGTTAGGACCGTGTACGTACAGAGTACTAACTGATTTACGTGTATATCAATTCAAATAGTGCGGAATCCTATTTGATTGGCGATCCAATCAGTGAGAACACGTGTAAAATCAATCCAAGAATGTAATTAAATGTCAAGAACAATAGTAGGACGATTTACAACGATCTATGAAGTTGGAACAAGTGTTCTAGGGTCTTTGGACGACTAGGGTGCGATTTAGTGCGTAGGTATTCGAATTGTTATGTTTTTCCACGAATTAAGTAGTATTTATAGGTTAGGGTTTCTCATTCGTGTGACTGAACCATTTGCATGGTTCAGTCATGCGATTGAAGCATGTGGTTGATCCATCTGCACGACTGAGTCAATCTCATGTCACAATCGTGCGACTGATCCAGTCTCCTAGTTCAGTCGTGTGACTGGTTCATTAGCATGAAGTTGTTCATGCGTATGGTCCATTAGCATGGTCCATTCACATGAGAACTTCACACGATTAAGTTTAAGCACGTTTCTTAATCATTGTTGACTAAAAACTATGTAAACAACCACAAACCTATATAGTTAGTTCAATAAGCGTTAACACACAATAATCAATGAAATATTAAATATTATAAGCATAAACCACACATTGTATGTCATTCAACCCTTTTAGTTACACATATGTAAGACATGAAAGACATTTTACATTAAGCTCATAAACTAGGTACATATGTATCTACAAACTCCCCTTGGACCTAGTTTCACATTCTTCATCAGCTCTTCATATTTCTTGTACTTCTCCTCCCTTGTAACTCCAACATGTATTTCAAATGCAAAGCAGAGTCTTATCACGTTTTAGAGTTGGAGGGCCTGTACAATGTCTTGCGCGTCATAGAACAGTGCCACTTGTATAAGGTGTAAACATCATCAACTGACAAGTTAGTGAGCCACATTGGGTCAAACACCCTGATAGTTTCCATATTTCCATTTCTGTTGAGAACTATGACCGCCTCACCTGTTCTCCAGTCATAATACCACCATTTAAAGTATGGAATGCAGTCCTGAGGCATTTCCCTTAGAGGAATTCTTGACATCGTGCGCAAAGGACTCCACTTCAGCACAATTTTTGGTTTTCCAGTAATGGCATCAACTTTAGATCTTCTGATATACCTCGTCGGTTGTTGAGGCTTGAAGTTGACCCACCTAGTGTGGTACTCTCTCTTCAACGCAGCTTCAAACCAGCCTGACATCTTTCTTGGGTCAACATATAGTAGCTTCAGTTTGGCTAGCTGGTTAAGCTCAAAACCAGGGAGAGTCTTCAGATCATGTGGGAATCTAAAGTACTCAATTCCCTTCTCCCTCTTAATAGCATAAACATTAAGATCTTCAAAATAGAGCCACACAATAATCTTGCCTGACACCTTGTGATGCTTCTTCACTTTATAGAGCTTGGTGTAGACACTTGGCTTTGGAGCACTGCGTTGGGCTCTGATCTCTGCAAAACATGCTGCCCATTCAGCCTTTCTGATGTTGACATCGGCGTCTGAGGCTTGGGCTTGATCTTTATTCTTCTCCAACTCCTGCTTTATTTTATCCAGTGTTTCGAAAGTATCACTGACAAGATTGTCACCCAGATTGGGGACTACATTTCCCTCATTTTCAGCATACTCTGGATAGTGTTGGGCTGTGACATCTTCTATTTTGATCTCGTCAACATCATTAAGTTCATCATCACTATCCATGTCATATGTAGGAGCATCCTTCACTATTTCATCTGGATTCAGTCGGAATATCTCGGCAAGTTACTCATCAGTAAGGTCATGAATTATTTCTCCTTCTTCAGGAGTATAACTCACAACCTCCTGAAAATCCCTTGCAAATCAAGTATCATTGTCAGTTGAGACTTGATTTGCTAAAGGGGAGCAACATCGTACTCATCTTACTGATATGAATGATCTGCTTGATTTAAACACATAAACACATCAACCATTAGCCAATAATCAAGACAGAAATACATTAACTAAATATAAACATTATGCACATAAGTTTAATACAATATTCAATTACACATGATTTAAATTACATAAACATCTATGCTTACTTTTGTCCTGAATCATGTGTTCCTCTGTTGTCGGGCTGATGTCGAGGCACCCTGATCTTGATTCTTTTTGGTTCGCCTCTCACTAGCTTCTTGGGCACCTGAAGCAGATGGATCTCCTCCTTCATCATCATCTCCTCCATCCTCATCATCTCCTCCCTCTGTGTCATCCTCATCCTCATCCTCTTCATCATCATCCTTTTCATCATCGTCATCATCTTCTCTGATCTTCAGAGGCTTTTCTTTTGATCCCTTAAGCTTGAGCATGATAGATCTGTTAGATGACTCTAACTCTTCAATCTTCTTTGCTGATTCGGCTTTATGCTCTTTGAGTTGGGCGATCTCCTCTGCCTGCTGAGAGATCTGCTGTGATTGTGCAGTAGTTAGCTCCATCAGCTGTTGTAGCTAAGCAGTCTTCTCGTCATCGCATCTAACAGCTTCAGCACCATACGATTTAGTGCCGACAACTGTTCCTCTACCCCATTAGGAGGTAAAGGTGATCCAGTGGTGAATGTGGTATGGGATGAGGGACTAGCTTGGTGGCTGGTGGTGGTAGTGGTGGCTGTGGTGAATATGGGTGGAGGTAGATGAGTGGGTGGCGATGGATATGCTGTAGTGGTGGTAGAAGTGGTGTAGATAGGTGGTGGAATGGCTGTAGTGGTGATGGTGGGTGAAGTAGTCATAATGGTGGTAGTAGCTGTGGTAGAGGTGGAGGTAAGTGTGGTAGTGACTGGTGGTGCAGTAGTGGTAGTAGTAGTGGCTACATTGGTGGCTATGGCTGTAGCAGTGGTCAAGGTGAACTTCAGTTTTTTCCCTTCTTGCCATAGGGTTGCGCCATTCTTTTCTTTCGTGTGCCTTTAGGTAACGTGGCTACCCCTTGGCTGGAGGGCGGGTCCGGATATATGATGGATGAGAATCAGTAGTAATAGCATCCCCGGACTCCCCTTGGTGTCCACCAACCGCCCGTATACCTCTCTCTGTGGCTACGACACAGATCCCCTCCGTTCGCACCGGAGACTCTTCCTTTGACTCCTCCTCCTCCATCTGAAAGTTAGTGTGTATAGGAGCTGGTACGGGTCCACTCTGACCATCTCCTCTCTGATCAGTATAATGATCATCACCATCGAATCATTAGAGGGTAGAGCAATTTGCTCTACATCTGAATCACTCTCCTTGTGACGCCACTTTCGCTTAGCTGGCGCAACGTAATCTTCTCTCGCCAAGTGCCCAAATAGTCTCTTTACAGGGGCTTTACCTGCTTGCCCCTGTAAACCTTCATTCGCCCGAGAGTAGTATCATCCATGATCTCGAGAGACACATCATCATGGCTCTCTTTAGGCAAAGTCGGGAGCTTCTCATTGATGATCATCTACAAAAATCTCGGGTACATGCAGAAGCCCTCTTTGCCTTTAGCCTCTATATTCTCGATCAAGTATGAGAATATCATGTTGGAGAAGCTGAAGGGGCGATTCAGCAATAAGTCATCAAATCCACCCCTTCTTGAGCAATGCACGTCAGTATAACATGAGCTAGGTACTTGAACTAGGGACACAGGTTTTTTTATTGAGCACACCTGCATTGATGTCCCCAGAGTACCTCATCCGAAGAAAGCATCCCCTTACGGTAAGAGGATGTAGTCTGGTGGGATAAGCAGCATCATTTCTCAAATCAAGAACCCGTCTCAAATCAGCTGCTATGACCTCGATCTCCAAGCCAAATATGGAGCTACGTATACTGTAGGGCTCAGTCGATCGGTCAACAGAAGCACCTTCCCAGAAGGCCTGCTGTATCGACCTATAGGGTGTGCCAGTGTAGATATCGCTCGATAAATCCTTGATCTCTTTAGGAAAGCAATAATGCCAGCAAACTCGGCAGCATTCCGAGTTGTGGCGTCCAAGTGAGCACAGATATTGTGCTTGGTGTTAATGGCCCACCAATCTACCATAAATTTGTAACACAAGACACATATATATTAGATTAGCACATAACATAAAGCAATTCATTCTAAACTGTTTGAGATCAGTCTGGTTCAATCGTGCGATTGAACCATACGACTGAGTTCAGTCGGTTGACTTATCATGCGATTGAGTTCAATCGGGCGACTGATTCAGCGACTGAGTTCAGTCGGGTGACTGAGCCAGCGACTGGGTTCAGTCGAGTGACTGAGCCTGCGACTGGGTTCAGTCGGGTGACTGAGCCTGCGACTGGGTTCATCCGGGCGACTGAGCTCATACGCCTCGTTTAATCGGCCGACCGAGTCATTCGCCCAGCTCAATGGTGCGATTGAAGTTCATCAGGGTGACCATTCGCATGACAGACTGTCTGTTCGATTGAAATTCAAATTTTGAGAAAATCTTAATATTAGACATCGTGGTTTGGCTCATTAGACTCACAATCACCCTACTTAGCACCTAATAACCTTGATTTCAACATTTTACTTAGTTTTATTAGTTTATTAATCCAACTAAGTCTCGGTTCTATGTTAGGGCCGAATTCAGTCACTTAGGGCACAAAAAGATTTCCATTTGAGTAGATTGCATTGCGTTGTACCTGTATAAATACTATCGATCGTCAGAATACAACAATTTGAAGTGAAGCAAGGTCAAAGAAAAATCGAGCAGAGTAACGGCACTATAAGGCGATTTTAGGGCGAATGAGGAGTGATGAGCATATGCGATCGACTATAACCCTATTTATACTGAATCTGGTTTCAATCGGGCGACTGGATCCATTCGCTCTTTTCATTCGCGCGATTGGATCTTAGTCGTGCGATTGGTTCAGTCGATCACATTTAGTCGGCCGACTGGGTTTCAGTTGGGCGACTGAATCATTCGGTCAACCCCATTCAGGCGACTGGCTCATTCTTGTAGGCCAGTCATGTGTATGGTTCATACTCATGCTCCATTCGGTTTACTGGTTCATAAGTGTGGTCCAATCGTACGACTGGTCCATACTCATTGTCTAGTCGTGCGAATGGATCATACTCATGATTTTGACTTTATGACCATTTGACACTTAACTCCTTTTAACTTTTGATTAAACATTTTGAGCATTCGATCATCTCAGACATGATCATATTAACTTAGACAACTTTTGATCACCTCAGACGTGATCCTTTTCAAAACTAGTTGAAACCCCGTTTGGTCACCTCAGACGTGACCCTTTTTAATGAGTAGATCCCAGACAGAATTCCAATATGTAGTCCGACTTTTAACAACAAAACTACAAACTTAAACAGATTTAACTACTAGAACTAAAGACAGAATTTAAAAACATATTTTTGTGATTTTGTGTGAGGTGAAATCCTAAGATAGAAATCTAACAATTTATTTCTTGAACACAGCCAGCTTTAAGTTATTTTGACCATAAGTAGAATGATTCATTATGGAATCATACAAGTAAATCAAATCATACGGGACATGCTACCAAACTCTTTTGATGCTAGATTCTTGTTTTCATCAATAATCATTAGCAAGTTTAGAAAATCATACTAGTACTATAAGACGCACACATTGATTTGGACTTTCAAGAATTGCAGCCATGATGATTGTCAGTATACTTGTCCACTTAAATCCATACACAGACTTTTGACATAGATTGGTTATACATTAGTTTAATTTATTTCAACAAGCATTTATGGATCTCATGCTTATATGGTAATTAACATTCCTCAGGAGATTTTTGAGCGGTCTACGGGTATTTTCACAAGAAGAAACTATTCTTAGAGCTTTCAAAGAGAAGCCAAGCCTCAGGTCAGTGCCACTGCACAACAGAGAGGCGAAAAACAACAATGAATTCTAGAATATATAGGTTATGCTTATCCTCAGGTTAGTGCTACCGCATAGTAGAGAGGCACACAACCTATCTTCTTGTTTGAGCAATTTTATTTCTTTTTGCACAGATCGTACCAACACATAGTTATTAGTTTGATTGCTTTTTGCATTTTTTCATGTGCATTGCTCAAATTTTGGTCATCCATTCACATTTGTGGCGTTTAATTTGCTCGTCACCCTTTATTGGAACTCTGTTGATTGTGTTAACCAGGGATAAGATGATAACCCATAGCTTGTTAAAGACTTAGTTTGATATTGAGATTACCAACGAGGTCTACTTATCTATTGTGTTGAATCTACCGACACATCATCTAATGGTCTAGCAACCTCTTAGGTCTACTTTCTCCGTGTTATCTTAGTAGCAGCTAGTTTTACTATTATTTTTCCTTTATTTTTGCTTAGACTTCTCAGACTTATACATTGAATTTCGCATCTAATTCAATTTAAATCTTTTAAAGTCCCAAATTCTTTATCCTGTGTACTATCATTTTCCATAGTCGTTGAATCGATATCTCAAATACGATCTCATTTCTTTTAGCTTGCATGTCCCCCTCCCTCCCTCCTTCCTTTTTTTATTACTAACTTAACCTATTCTCCCCCTAAAATTCTAAAACCATAAACGATTTGCGTTTTAGGATTATCATAGCGAAGAAATAAAAAACACTAAAATTATTTAATAAATAACTAAAATAAAAGAAAATAAAAGAAAAATGACTCGACACATCGGACTAAACATGTTCATCTCTGGAATGACATCACTTTTCTTTTTAACGTCGTTGACCTCTAACAGATATAAAGCGTGTTTATCAAATGATTTGGTGTAGAGGTCAGCGCGTTGAAAATCCGTATTTATTTTAATCACATCGATTAAATGTTTTTCAAAGTAATCACGTATAAAATGATATTTAAGCCCGATGTGTTTGGTATTAGGATGTTGTACTGGATTTTTAGTCACGGCTATTGCAGCAGAATATCAACAAATATAGGAGTATTTGAGAATTGCAAACCGTAGTCCCGCATTTGCTATTAAATCCAGATGATTTGTGAATAGCAACTTGCAGCAGCAAATATTCGGCTTCACAGGTTGACAGAGCAACCGAGGTCTACTTCTTACACTGCCAGGTCACTAATCTCCTCCCAAAGAATTAACATCCTGCTGATGTGGATTTGTAGTTCATTTTGCAACCGCCATAATCCGAGTCACTGTATGCGGTAAGCTCAAAGTCATCATCATGAGGATACCACACCCCTAGTGTGGGTGTACCCTTCAGATAACGAAATATCCTTTTAACCCCTATAAGATGGTTAACTTTTGGTTTTGCTTGATATCTTGAACAAAGACGTGTCACATACATGATATCAGGTCTTGAGGCAATGAGGTACATGAGGGATCCAATCATTCCTCGGTACATGGTGGCATCAACCAGATCACCATTCTCGTCGGGTGCTACATCATGATTTGTAGCAAGTGGAGTCCTAGCTGCGGAAGCATTCTCCATGTCAAACCGACTGAGAATATCCCCTACATACTTGGTCTGATGTAGAAATATCCCCTTTGGTGCTTGATCCACCTATAACCCGAGAAAGAACTTCATCTCTCTCATGGCACTCATTTCAAATTCTGCCTTCATTACTGCTTCAAATTCTGCCTTCATTACTGCTTCAAATTCTTTACATAAGTCTTCGTTCTTGGAACCGAAGATTATGTCATCAACATAAATCTGAACAAGCAGTAGATCACCATCTTTTTCTTGATAAATAGTGTACAGTAAATTCAACCTCTGCGAAATCCATGTTTCACAAGCTGCGTTGAGAGTTTTTCATACCATGCTCTCGGGCTTGGTGAAGCCCATAGAGAGCCTTATCCAGTTTGTAAACTCTGTCCCGATGATATAGATCCTCGAATCCCTCGGGTTGGCAGACGTACACTGTTTCTCGGATTTCACCATGAAGGAATGCACTTTTAACATCAACCTGGTAGACTTTAATCTTCATATACGATGCATAGGCTAGGAAGATACGGATGGCTTCCATTCTTGCCACGGGTGCAAACCTTCGTTGTAATCAATTCCCTCGACTGTCGAAATCCTTGAACTACAAGTCGAGCCTTGTTCCTGATTATGACCTTTTGGTCATCTTTCTTGCATTTTAAGACCCATTTGGTGCCAATGCCTTAGCACCTTTAGGTCTATCCACTAGTGTCCATACACCTAACTTCTTGAACTGAAGAAGTTCTTCTTGCATGGCACTCACTCATGCCTCATCATTTAGGGCTTCACTGACGTATTTTGGCTCAAACTAAGACACAAAACACCAATATGCACCATCGTGAAGGTATCCCTTTTCCATTGCAAAGGCATAATCAGCTGAATATAACTGATTTCTTGTCTGAACTCCTAATCTAAAATCCCCAATGACATTGTCTAGAGGATGATAAACATTGAGGCGTGATCCAGGAATGGTGGGAACAACTACCTCAGAATCAAGATTATGAACATTTGGTTCCATATCTGAGGCAGTAGGAGTGTGAGGTTTCGAAGACTCAAAGGCATCAACTTTGGATGCTTGTGGAATTGTGGTAGTAGAAACCTGTTTCTCCTAATCGTTCTGATCATTTTCCATGGCTTCATCGTCAGAGGAGGAGTCACTCACCTCGAGTGCTCCCCTGATTGACTAGGCAACTCACCTTGTGAACCAGATGTTGTAGAGTCTTGTGTTGGTGTGTTTAATACATCATACATCATTTTGGTTGCTAACTCATCGTCAGAAGTGGAGAGAGGAATATTGAAGGACTTGAAGAATCCATCATAGTCGAAAAAGAATACAGGTCCTTTTCCAGTAGGAGGGGTGGTGTATCTCTAAACGTCGACATCACACCACACTTCTACTTGACCCGTTGAGTTGTTGTAAACTCTCTTATTCAGTATGTTGTATCCTAGAAAGATTCCCTCTTCAGCCTTCTCGCTAAACTTGCCTTCCTAAGTTTTCTTCAGCAATGTACATGGTGCGCCAAACGGTTCGAGGTGCTCCAGATTAGGTTTACGTCGTTGTAGCAACTCGTAACAAGTTTTTCCATATCGTTTAACCACCAAGACTCGATTCAAAGTGTAACATGCATTTGCCACTGCCTCGTTCCAGAATTGGATAGGCAGTTTCGAGTCTGCTAGCATCGTCCTGGCAGTCTCTATCAAGCTTCTGTTCTTCCTTTCAGCAACCCCGTTCATCTGTGGAGTGTAGGCAGATATGAACTGATGTATAATTCCCTTTTCTTTGAAGATGCCTCCATCCATTGATTCTTGAACTCTGTTCTGTTGTCTGAGTGTACTTGTCTTACCTTCAACTTGTAGAGAGATTCTAACGGTTAATAACTCTATGAATGACTCAAATGTCTCAAATTTAGATTTTAGAAACATTACCCAAGAGAATCTTGAGTAGTCATTTGTAACTACATAGCAGTACAGGTCGCCGGTGATGCTCCTTGTACTCACTGGACCAAACAGATCCATGTGAAGAAGCTCAAAAGGTAGTTCTATGGATGAACTTTCTTTGCCTTATGAGACTTCTTAGTCTGTTTGCCTTTCTTGCAGGCGACACAAAATCGGTAGTTGGAAGTTTTTGACATTTACTCCTCGCACTAGATCATTCTGGATCAAGTGGTTCATCTTCTATGGATTAATGTGCCCTATTCTCCTATACCAGGAGATAGAATCATTCTCAGTAGATTTTGACAAGAAGCACTGAACTTGATGATCTGTTGTGGAGGCCTTTGATAGATCCAAGACGTAAGGTCATTATATCTTGAGGCTGACATTAAGACTGGTCCTCCGGGATACATAGTCCTTTTTCAGGACATAACACTTCTATTTTCGAAAACTACCTTAAATCCTTGTCACATATTTGGGAAATATAAAGCAAATTATTTTGAAGTTGTTGAACATAGTTTACCTGTCAAACTTCACTTTCTGATTCCCCACTTCCCCTTGAGCTGTGATATAACCTCTTTTGTTTCCAGCAAATAAAACATGACCTCTTTTATTTGTTTGACGTTTGACAGGAGGCCCGGTTTCTTGTCATGTGCCTGGATGCTTTATTATCTACAATCCAAGTGTTTGTTTCAGCACTATAGCGAACACCCTGCACATTCAATTGAAAACATTAGTTAAGATAAGGGACCCAAGCCTTAACCGGCTTGGGTGTCCCAGAGGCATCACACATCATAAATTCTACCCATTGTCCATTAGAGGTGAGGGAAGATCATTCGTCTTCTTGTTCTCATTACCAGACATTGAAATGCACTTTTCTTCCATAAGTCAGCTTTATATAAGTCTGTTTGTGGTAAACAAACGACTGGCTAATGGGTTGAACTTTAGGTTCACTAACCTTTTTTGGTGGAGTCATGGATATCCTTTTTGAAGAGCTAGGTTTAGTGTTATAAAATTCAATTTTCGGCCTTGGAGTCTGATAATAAGGACAAGTAGACACGATGTGTCCATACTTTCCATAGTTGTAGCATGATCTACTTTCGACATGGTGGAATATCTGTTTCTGTGGAGAAGTGTGTGACACACGTGTGACTTTACTCAGTTTGGGTTTAGACATTTCTTGTTTCGATGCTTTAACATGTTTAACAAAATTAATTGTTTGAACCTTGTTAACATCTTTACTCTTTTGTTTACCTGGACTTGGACATGATGCACGTGTTTGGTTAACATGTATGGTCTTTTTAGGTTCAAATTTAGACGTGGTTGAACCTGACTTTATATTAACCTTTTCAAATTGTTCATCCAGATTCACCATAGGCATTTTACCTTTTGATTTAGAAGTGGCCTCCTTTTGTTTAGTGCCAGATTTATTTGGTTTACATGTGGAATCTGGATCACTTACAAGAGGAGTGGACACCACATGATCCTTGATTGGGTTGTTATTTATTGGTTTACTTTTTGTATTCAACAATGTCTCATGTGGTGGTGGAACCACTTTATAACCCATCCCTCCCTGTTGTTACGTTCTCTCACTAAATGTTGGACAATATGAGAAGAACTTGTCCAACTATGAAGTTTTTGTTTTAATGAATTTACTTCGACTTCCAAAACTGCTTTTTGTTTCTTAGTGTCTTCTAGGCAGTTTAAATAGAACTTAATGTCATTAGCTTGGTTAAACGCCACAACTTTAGTTTTCCTAAGTTGTTTATTTAACAGTTCTATTTTTTCTTTGTAACTATGCTCATTTAATTTTAAAATACGATTTGCTTCAGTGCATAGTTGCAAGTCCTTTACTAGGCTATCATTGTAATCTAATAACCTAGCAAATTTTAAATCTATGCTTTTCCTAAATTTATTATAATCAGACAATACATGATTATTGAAGAGTTGAGTAGTGGAAATTACCTGAGAGGGTGCGGTTGAATCAGCCATCAAAGCAGAGTCTGTCTTTTCTGCGTCTGGTGGTTCTGAACTTGTTGAACTTGTCCCTTCCTCAGGTAGGTGATCAACCACAGTTGCAGTTTCTTCAATATTTGACATCGCGAGTTCCACTGCAATATCACCTTCGCTTGCTGAGTCGTCATCTAAATCCTCAACATTAGTGATATTGGATTCTCCTGGAGACATAAACCGAGAGCTCCAATCTTGTCCTTCGTCATCCTGAGCAGTCAAGGCCTTAGGATCCTTGCTTGATGAAGTAGGACTACTTGTGAATTTATCCTGACGATTGAAAGATAAGAATGTATTCCCATTTCCTGTCTTCTTGGGCTTCACACACTCATGTTTGAAGTGCCCCTTCTCTCCACAATTGAAGCAGGTAACTTTGGTTTTGTCAAAACCAAAAGTTGTGTCCTTAGTGGCAATCAGATTCTGTCCGGTTTTCTTGACAAACTTCTTAGCTCTTCGGACAGCACTTGCTAAGGCCCACATGATGTCCATTCTCTCCAGCTTTGTCTCGTCTACCTACTCGTAGTCCTCATATGCTAGATGGCAGTTCCCAATCTTCCCAGCAACTAGTCTGTCATAGGAGTGAACGACAACTGCTAAGAGATCCATATGCTCTTTTGATACCTCTACAGTCATATTCCTAAGATTCTCGATCTTTAGTTTTGTAGCATTGGCTTCAGGTGCTATGTATTGGGTGCAAGAGGACCCTGACCTGTCGGATCCTGAAGTAGTAACTTGAGATGGAGCAGCTAAACTCGACATGAATGCCGTTTGAAGTGGCATTCCAGACGTTTTGGCTTGTGGAGTTAAGTTGTACAGAAACGGGTTTTGATCATATGAAGACTTTTGAGCCCTATACTTCATCCTCAATTCTGTCTGAGGTTGGATACAAAAAAGACCCACTTCTCTGGCAACCCATCTGCAAAGTTTGAAACTTTGTCTTCCATAGACGTTGTAACTCCATGAGTGTGCAGCTCACTCATCAAGTGGTAGAACCGATCAATGACGTCATCCAAGCTCTCCTTACCCATTGACGAGAAGTTGTCGAATGCCTTTTTCAACGCTTTAGCCTTTAGCTTTTAGTGACGCATTTCCGTCATACCGTTTTTCCAATGTATCCCACAGCTTCTTTGCTTGCTTGTTCACAGAAAATTAATGGAAGATGTCCTTAGGAATTGACTGAGTTAGCAATGCATATACTTTCTTCTCAGCATTGTACTTTACCTTTTGGCCATCAGTCATGCCGCCTAAGGTAAGTTTGACCCCATTTGCACTTACTGGCATGCTATACCTCGTCTCTATCGATTCCCACAGATTGGGATCTACTCCATTTAAGTAGATCTCGAATCTTTGCTTCCATTTTGGGTAATCATCTAACATTATCAGCTTAGGGGGCTTGTTATGATTTCCCACTTCATTTTCCAGAAGCAGTAGATTTTGGATCCTTGAATCCCTCCCTACGGTGAACGCTGAATATTGATCCTCCATTATTATCGACCTTGGACTTTAGAACAAGCTGGTGTACTTATGCGACTGAAGGAGTGCGAATAGACACTTCGTGCGATTGAACAATGCGGTTGGCTCAGACGTGCGAATGAACAAATGCGGATGGCTCAATCGTGCGAATGGCAGGTGCGGATGAATAATACGAATGGGCAGTTCAGTCGTACGAATGGATGAACGACTGAGTCCAATCGTGCGTATGAGGGATGCATATGGATTCAGTCGTGTGATTGAGTCAATCATGCGACTGAAGCTGCTGAATTTTGAGAATTTGAAGGTTTAAGGTATTTTGACGCAAAAACACGAATTTCTCACGAACCCTAATTGCCGTATGCCGGAAAACGTTAACTTTTTGACTTGGAGACGTCTAAAACACTGTTTGACACCAAAAGATTGCGTTTTTGAGTGAAAAACACGATTTTTATATCAAAATCGATTGAATCACACGTAAATCAAGAGCCAAGGCTCTAATACCACTTGTTAGGACCGTGTACGGACGGAGTACTAACTGATTTACGTGTATACCAACTCAAATCGATCGGAGTCCTATTTGATTGGCGATCCAATCAGTGAGAACGCGAGAAAAATCAATCCAAGAATGAAACTAAACGTTAATAACGATAGTACGACGATTTACTGTGATCTATGAACTAGGAACATGTGTTCTAGGGTCTCTGGACGGCAAGGGTGAGATTTAGTGCGTAGGTATTCAAATTGTTATGTTTTTCCACGAATTAAGTAGTATTTATAGGTTAGGGTTTCTCATTCATGCGATTGAGCCATTAGTATGGTTTAGTCGTGCGACTGAGTCATACGATTGTTCCATACGCACGACTAAGGCTTCAGTCGTGCGACTAAGTCAATCTCATGTCACAATTGTGTGACCGATCCAGTCTCCTAGTTCAGTCGTGCGACTGGTTCATTATCAAGAAGTTGTTCATGCGTATGGTCCATTAGCATAGTCCATTCGCATGAGAACTTCACACGATTAAGTTTAAGCATATTTCTCAATCATTGTTGACTAAGAACTATGTAAACAACCACAAACCTATATAGTTAGTTCAATAAACGTTAACACACAATAATCAATGAAATATTAAACATTATAAGCATAAACCACACATTGTATTTCATTCAACCCTTTCAGTTACATATATGTAAGACATGAATGACATTTTACATTAAGCTCATAAACTAAGTACATATGTATCTACATTATTATTATTATTATTGTTATTGTTATTATTGTTATTATTATTATTGTTATCGTTACTGTTCTTATCGTTATTGTTCTTATCGTTATTGTTCTTATCGTTATTGTTCTTGTCGTTATTGTTCTTGTCGTTATTGTTCTTCTCGTTATTGTTGTTATCGTTGTTGTTGTTATCGTTGTTGTAGTTATCGTTGTTGTTGTTATCGCTGTTGTTGTTATCGCTGTTGTTGTTATCGCTGTTGTTGTTATCGCTGTTGTTGTTATCGATGTTGTTGTTATCGATGTTGTTGTTATCGCTGTTGTTGTTATCGCTGTTGTTGTTATCGCTGTTGTTGTTATCGCTGTTGTTGTTATCGTTGTTGTTGTTATCGCTGTTGTTGTTATCGCTGTTGTTGTTATCGCTGTTGTTGTTATCGATGCTGTTGTTATCGATGCTGTCGTTATCGATGCTGTCGTTATCGCTGCTGTCGTTATCGCTGCTGTCGTTATCGCTGCTGTCGTTATCGCTGCTGTCGTTATCGCTGCTGTCGTTATCGCTGCTGTCGTTATCGCTGCTGTCGTTATCGCTGCTGTCGTTATCGCTGCTGTCGTTATCGCTGCTGTCGTTATCGCTGCTGTCGTTATCGCTGCTGTCGTTATCGCTGCTGTCGTTATCGCTGCTGTCGTTATCGCTGCTGTCGTTATCGCTGCTGTCGTTATCGCTGCTGTCGTTATCGCTGCTGTCGTTATCGCTGCTGTCGTTATCGCTGCTGTTGTTATCGCTGCTGTTGTTATCGCTGCTGTTGTTATCGCTGTTGTTGTTATCGCTGTGTTGTTATCGCTGTGTTGTGTTATCGCTGTTGTTGTTATCGTTGTTATTATGGTTGTTCTTATTGTTGTTGTTATTGTCGTTGTTATTATTGTTTTTATTATTATTGTTATTATTATTGTTATTATTATTGTTATTATTATTGTTATTATTATTGTTATTATTATTGTTATTATTATTGTTATTATTATTGTTATTATTTATTATTATTATTATTATTATTATTATTATTATTATTATTATTATTTATTATGATTATTATGATTATTATTATTATTATTATTATTATATTATTATTATTATTATATTATTATTATTATTATTATTATTATCTATGATACGTAAAACTAAATATATAGTTTTGGTTTAATGAAATTTATAAAAATATAAAATATAAAACCTTTTTCAAACTAAATATATGGTACGTTTTGGTTTAACATGTTTACAATAATTTGTATACCAAATTTTTTCAAACTTTCATTTCATTTAATGTGTAATGTGTACCACCTTAATATCATAAAATTACAATAAAAAGCTTGTTTGTTTTATTTGGATATAACTTTCTATAGAATACTAAGTTATACCTAATATAAGATATATTTTGCTCATAATATACTTCTTATAAAAAAAATTTGTTTATACTATTTCCATTTACACATACAGAGTTTCCACCACAATATGCGAGGTATATGTTTTTTCTTGAGGATATAAGTAGCTAGTTACTTACAAGCGGTTAAAAAAAAGGTAAAAGTAAAAAAAGAAAGCTAGTTAATTACAAATTTCGTGTAGAGCTCACTGTTTGACCAAAGACTGGTCGATGGAAACTACATTAATCTTACTCGGTTTCGTTAGTCAATTCCTTTGACTCCACCACCAAATAATTAATCAAACTTTCTACTTTGGCTTTATATATATATACACCTCTCAACTCCTTCCTTTCATTGTTCCACTTGCACCATCCTCAGATGAACTAGTTGATTTGTACCCTCTGCATCAAAAACTGTACCAAAACAATATGGACTACAGTGCTTGTGTTTATCAAGTGCAGACAGCCATTCATGAGCTGACTCAAGGGAAACAAATGGCTGAACTGCTAAGGTTTAATCTGCATTCACCCGAAGCAAGAAACTGCTTGATTAGAAACATCTTATCGTCACACGAGAAAGCTCTTCGTGTTCTCACATCGGGCGTCTCTAAAGGGCAGCCTCGGGCGCCTGCTCCGCCCTTTACCGTTCACCAGGTGCAAAATGTCATATCCAAAAAGAGGTATATATGTTCACTTCCTCATATATATGCATGTCTTACATGTACAAGATGTTTATCTTTTGTTTTCATGTTCGGTTATAGAAAAGGGTCCACAGCATGGGAGGATCAAGTTAGAGTATGCAGTGGCAACGGGTTAGAGGATAACACTGATGATGGTTACAACTGGAGGAAGTATGGGCAAAAAGACATTTCGGGCGCTAAATTTCCAAGGTAGAGTTGTATTACATACATTCCTTGATATTAAATTTAATCGAAGTTCGCTACAAAACATGCTAATGATCATAATTCTTATTGTTTCTTGCAGAAGCTATTATAAATGCTCATACCGTAAGGTACAGAAATGTTTGGCAACAAAACAAGTGCAGAGAACAGATGAAGACCCCACGACATTTGACGTCGTATATAAAGGAAAACACACATGCAACCTTGGAGCCCCGTCATTTTCACCACCACCACCACCACCACCGCCGCGGCCTGAAAAACATGAAAACACTCCAACCCACCAACACCGCCAGCTATCACCGCCAAATCCTGGTGAGATGCTCTCAAATCTCAAAGCCAGCGTGAGTGTGGACACCTCGGATTTGAGTGGTGATACTGTTCCATCTTCATTTTCCATCCCTTCAACATCATCTGGACTCGTGGAAGAATATTGCACCCAACTTCAATTTCCAAATTATTACGACGACGGATTATGGCAACCCTATTTATCATCTTTTATCTCCCCAGCTACCTCTGGTCAAAATTTTTCGCCGAGTTGGGACCTCCACCATCATTGGATTTCCTGGATGATCCCATAGACCTTCACCCTAATTTGAAGAACTTTGCAACTCTTTGTTTTCGTAGGTTATACTAACAGTGGTTATAGTAACATACTACGTATATGGATATACAAAAATTAAACGTGCATTGCGAGAACTATTCTTGTCAAAGTAAAATCTAATATCTAAATAAATGTATCAGTATCATTTTGAATGGTAATTACTTCATTCTATAGAATGAATCCATAGAAAAATAAGCTCATAAAAGTGTCATGTCAAAAGCTTTCGAGGATATTTGGTTGATAAGACTTCACTAGAATTGATTTGAATCTCCTGTTTCGTTTGCACAACTTGTAGGAATTCAAATCATAACATGCGTGGTTAGACAATGAGATGAATTATAAAAGAATTTAGCATTCCTTTTATCGGAACTTAATCTTAATTAGTTCGAACTTGTTAGTCGCAAAGGGTATTGGTTGGTTTTTATAGTATGATTTTTACTTTAGTGTTGTTTTTGTTATTGTTTTAGTATTTGATAAGTTTATTTTATGTGATCATTTAGCTTGGAGGTTAGGGTAAAATTTGTAAGAGACCGTTCATATAAAATAAACATTCAATCAATTTTATTAATATAATCAATACAAGAGAGCATAAATAAACGATTATCAATTCTTTTACAATGGATAATTAACAGAAAAAGAAGAAACATAAATGCAAAAGCTGAGGATCGTGTTCAATACGGGGCCCTTAAAACAAATTTCGAGCCTCCGAGGAGAACTCGTTTTGTTTTCCAGGATACAACAGCCGAAGCAGTTTGTACTGCTGGGGTTGATCTAGAACCCAAACTTGTTTGTAGAAGAGAATCCAGAGAGATGGAGAACCTGATTTGCGGCAGGTTTGGAGTTGTGTTAGTGTATGTTTCTACTAAGCCACACTCAGTATTTATAGTGGAATTCGAATCATAACACCACCCAGCCATTACTCAGTCATTAATCCGAAATCATAACTGCTCATTTAATTCGTCAGTAACAGTCGTCCGTTTTAGTCAACGTGTAACGGAAACTGTTACGAGTCACAGTTCGGACCTCGCACCAAGGTCAGTCGCTCCTGACCAGACCCTCGAACCAACCTTCAAAAATACTAAGGTGGCTCGTGGTGATGCGAGTGTGCGAAGTGCTAAGTGCACCATCAAAGCGCCACATTGCGCCCACATGCCCACGCCGCGCGCACGAGTGCGAGTAAAGGGTGCTTCGCGCCCTTCGCGAATCCACTTAGTGTGACACCTTTGGAAACAATATAGACAAAAGGTTATAGAATATAAACTATTTTATATTCTTTCTCTCCTCCAATGTGGGACGACTTCCCACACTATTAATTCTTAATGTCATTAACCACATTAATTTTCATTCAACACATTAATTTATTGATTAAATATTAATAACCGTATTAATATTATCAATAAATTTCCAACAATCCCCCACATGAATGAAAATCATTTCTCCAAAAAATTCAACAGTCAAGTGTTGCAGGATAGGTAGGTCTTCCCTTTGAACCTTCCTTTGTGATGTATACTTAGTCTCCTAGTGGTGTGTAGACACGATGTCTTTGAACAGACCTTGTTTTATGTACACGACAATATACAATCACACAACACTTTTCCTGGTTTGATCAACCCCTCATTATCGTGTCCGTTAATGGTCATGGAACACTTTCCTGGTTCTGCGAGAGCTCTAGGATTTGCGCCTCCCCACAAATCCATTCGAAGCGACCCCACTTCTCTCTAACATAGGTGATTCGATGAATCATTAAAAGCATCATAGTTATATTGATTCCCACGGATCGTCTAACTTTATATGCTTAACCTCACTTTGGTCACTTGTTCGGGTACCCCCCAGAGTGAATGGACTAGGAAATTCGTCACTCCCTTTAAGTTTTAGGGTACTCCCCTAGTGTGACACAGTTGGTCGTATAATTAAGTTGTCCTATTAAACCTAGATCTTGGATCTCCAGTCAACTAGGTAGGTTTCCCTCATATTCCCCTTTTCCATGGGCTTTAGTCCCATTCCTCTTGATAACTTATAAACCATTTCCGTGCTTAAGCCTTTTGTTAACAGGTCTGCAATGTTATCTTTTGACTTGACATGATCAATCGTGATAACATCCGTTGATAATAGTTGTCGTATTGTGTTATGTCTACGCCTGATGTGCCTTGATTTGCCATTGTACATTGAGCTTTTGGCTCTACCAATTGCCGACTCACTATCACAATGTATGCAAATAGCCGACAACGGCTTTGGCCATCTTGGAATGTCTTCCAAAAATTGGCGTAGCCATTCAGCCTCTTCTCCAGCTTTATCTAAAGTGATAAATTCTGATTCCATTGTGGATCTAGCTATAACGGTTTGCTTGGATGATCTCCAAGATATTGCTGTTTCACCAAGTAAGAACACATACCCACTTGCTGATTTGGAATCTTTTATATCCGATATCCAGTTTGTATCAGTATACCCTTCAATCACAGCTGGATGACAGATATAATGTAATCCATGGTCTCTTGTGTATCTTATGTATCTCAGCACCCTCGTTATACTCTTCCAATGTTCTGAGCTTGGATTACTAGTATATCTACTTAGCCTACTCACCTTGCATGCTAAGTCGGGTCTAGTACATGTCATTAGATACATTAAACTACCAATGATTCTTGAAGATTGTAACTGAGCAACACCCTCGCCTCTATTTTTCTTTAAATGTTGGGTGGTATCAACCGAGAACGTGCTACACGCGTGTCTCCCAAGTTGAATTTTTCAAGAATCTTGTCCACATAATGAGCTTGACTTAACACAAGACCATCTTGGGTTCGAATAATTTTCACTCCTAAAATTACATCCGCTAAACCCATATCTTTCATGTCGAATCTTCCTTTTAACATGTCCTTAGTAGATTTTATTATTTTATCATTACTCCCAATGATAAGCATATCATCTACATAAAAACACAAAATTACATAACCTCTCGGTGTATCTTTCACATATACACATTTGTCACACTCATTTATTTTGAAACCGTTGTCAATCATGACACGATCAAACTTTTGGTGCCACTGTTTTGGAGATTGCATTAAGCCATACAATGATTGAACAATTTACATATTTTACCCTCTTAACCATGGGCAGAGAAACCCTCAGGTTGCTCCATGTAAATATCTTCTTCTAAATCGCCATTTAGAAATGTGGTTTTGACATCCATTTGATGTACTTCCAAATTTCTTAATGCCGCAATAGCAAGAACCATTCGTATGGAGGTTATGCGAGTCACAGGTGAGTAAGTATCAAAATAGTCTAGACCTTCCTTTTGTCTAAAACCTTTGATTACTAGCCTTGCTTTGTATTTATCAATACTACCATCGGCTTTCATCTTCTTTTTGAATATCCAACGATATCCAAGCGGTTTACAACCAGGAGGAAGATCTACTAGCTCCCAAGTATGGTTGTGAAGAATTGAATCAATTTCATTCTTGATTGCTTCTTTCCTTTGAGGTCCTTCCGAAGAAGATACTGCTTCACGGTAGGTATTAGGCTCACCCTCAACCATATAACTTACGAAGTCTGGACCAAAGGATTTCTCAACTCTTGCCCTTTTACTTCGTCTAATTTCTCCCTCTTCAACCTCGGGTCGTTCATGTTGACTATCATGAACAATGTCATCAATTTGTGTTGATGAACTTTCACTTGTATCATCAAACCGTGATGATGAAGATGCATGTATTTTTCCTCGCATTGGAAACACATTTCAAAGTATGAAGCATTCCCCGGCCTTATCTCTATGATAGTGTTCTTTTGTATATCGGGATTCTTGGACTCATGTACAAGAAACCGATGTGTATTACTGTTTTGAGCATATCTAATGAATATGCAATCAACAGGTATGGGTCCTAGTTTTTAAGCTTTAGGTGGTGGTACACTCACCTTAGCTAGGCACCCCCACACTTTGAGATAATTATATGATGGTTTTCTACCCATCCATAATTCATAAGGGGTTACATCCCTTTTCTTTGGTGGTATTTTATTTAAAAGATAATTTTCCGAGAGGATTGCTTCCCCCCACATGTCATGGCTCATCGCAGAGCTTATCGACATGGCATTCATCATCTCTTTTAAAGTACGGTTTTTTCGTTCCGCAATGCCATTTGATTGTGGTGAGTAAGGTGCCGTACATTCATGTATTATACCACTTTTTGCACATAAATCGGCAAACGGTGCAACATATTCACCATCTCTATCACTTCGCACGACTTTAATTTTCTTGTTTAGTTGATTCTCAACTTCATTTTTATACAAGAGAAATTTGTCAATTGCCTCATCCTTACTTTTAAGTAAGTATACATAGCAATATCTAGTGCAATCGTCAATAAAAGTGATGAAATATTTGTTGCCACCTCTTGTTGGGTGTGCTTTTAAATCACATATATCGGTGTGAATTAAACTAAGATTTTCGGTTATTCTTTCAACCAGTTTAAATGATGATCTTGTAAGTTTTGCCTCAATGCATGTTTCACATTTAGAGTTTGTGTCAATATGAAATGTAGGTATGCATTTTAAATTTATTAAACGACGAATAGAATTATAGTTTACATGTCCTAGTCTACCATGCCAAACATTTGAAGACTCAAGCATATAAATAGAAGTAGTAGTTTTATTCATTTCATTTTTGATAACGGTTACATTCATCTTAAACATACCATTGAGGGCATAACCCTTTCCTACATACATTCCACGTTTAGTAAGGACAAACTTGTCCGACTCAAACACTAAACAAAAACCAAACTTATTAAGCAATCATCCCGAAACAAGATTCTTACGAATCTCTGGGACATACAAGGTGTTGCTTAAGGTGAGTTCCTTCCCGGAAGTCATCTTCAAGATCACATTTCCTTCACCTTTGATGTCGGCCGTAGCTTTATTACCCATATAAAGCTTTTCATCACCCTTAACCTCTTTAAAAGTGCTAAAGAGGGTCTTGTCACCACACACATGACGGTTGCTCCCGTATCAATGAACCATCCATGCGGATTGTCTCCCACGAGGTTGACTTCTTCCACCATTGCTGAAAACTCGGTGATCATTGCCACTAACGGTTCACCGTCTTCATCCACCATATGCGCACACACACGCTTTGGTTGCTTGCATTGATTAGCACGGTGCCCCGGCTCATTGCAATTGTAGCAAATACCTTGGAAAGGAGGAGGTGGAGGTTTCTTTTTCACAACTCCTTTCTTTGGTCCAAGGTTCACCTTTGGTTCCCCAATAGCTTTTTCACAACTCCTTTCTTTTTCATAATTTGGCTAATCACAGTCTTGTTATCAACCATTTTAAAATTCAAGAACCGAGCCATAATGAATTTCTTGCTACCGGCATCCTCGGTTTTATACTTCTTATCTAAAGACTCCCATAATTCTTTGACAATATTTATGTTGCAATACACGTTATACAATGACTCACAAAAGACCAGTCAAAACGTAATTGCGACAAGAAATTCCGAATGCTTCCAAGCATCAATGACACTCAAGGCTTGAGCATCATCCCCTTCTTTAGGTAGGGGAGCAGTTTTCTCCAAGAACTGTGCTAAGTTCAAGGTTGTCAAGTAGAAGAACATCTTCTGGTGCCATCTTTTAAAATGGACACCCGTAAACTTTTCGGGTTTCTCGGCATGGTTTGCCATAGTGGTCGCTCCCACATTGGTCGCAGCTAAAGGGGCTGATAAAGAAGAACTCATAGCACTTGAAGATATGTTGCTCATTTGAAAAAAAAAAGTTTAAGTTAGAACAATATCCAACAAATTGAAATAACTACCAAAATTAAAAAATAATTTCAAACTATTTTCACAATTTTAAAATTCTACAAGAGATGTTCTAAGTCTAACTTTGAAGATCACTCGTGAATAAGAAAGCAGAATCAATAAAATTAACATTTTAAAAACACAGATTAATATATGAACGATGTTTTTAAATTTTGTTTTAAGTTTGTAGGAGACTGTTCATATAAAATAAACATTCAACCAATTTTATTAATATAATCAATACAAGAGAGCATAAATAAACGATTATCAATTCTTTTACAATGGATAATTTACAGAAAAAGAAAAAACAAAAATGCAAAAGCTGAGGATCGTGTTCAACACGGGGCCCTTAAAACAAATTCCGAGCCTCCTAGGAGAACTCGTTTTGTTTCCCAGGGTACAACAGCCGAAGCAGTTTGTACTGCCGGGGTTGATCCAGAACCTGAACTTGTTTGTAGAAGAGAATCCAGAAAGATGGAGAACCTGATTTGCTGTAGGTTTGAAGTTGTGTTTGTGTATGTTTCTACTGAGTCACACTCAATATTTATAGTGGAATTCGAATCATAACAGTCACCCAGCTATTAGTCAGTCATTAATCCGAAATCGTAACTGCTCATTTAATTCGCGAGTAACAGTCGTCCGTTTCAGTCAACGTGTAACAGAAACTGTTACAAGTGCAAAGTGCGCCATCAAAGCGCCAATTGCGCCCACATGCCCACGCCGCGCGCGCGCGTGTGCGAGTGTGAGTTAAGGGTGCTTCACACCCTTTGTGAATCTACTTAGTATGACACCTTAGAAAACATATAGACAATATGTTATAAAATATAAACTATTTTATATTCTTTCTCTCCTCCAATGTGGGACGACTTCCCACACTATTAATTCCTAATGTTATTAACCACATTAATTTTCATTCAACACATTAATTTATTGATTAAATATTAATAACCGTATTAATATTATCAATAAATTTCCAACAAAATTTTAGTCTACAAAAGGAGCCTTTGATCATCTATAACTCTATTAATTGATAGACATTGGAAATGGATAGTAAACTTTTCCCCTCTATTTCGATAATTAGTTTTGTCATCTAATTTTGATTCCCTTATTGTGTTAATGTGACTCTTTATATGCCACAACTTCTTTTTATTCCCCACCTAAGTTTTTGTCATCTAAGTTATGTGTTGTTGTTGGTTTCGTTGTTGGCGATAGTGGTGTGGTGTTTCTGTTTTTGTTGTTGTCGTTGTTGTTGATGTTGTTCCTATTATTGTTGTTTTGTTAGTATTAGTGCTACTGCTAATGATGATTTTTTTGTTGGTTTTGTTGTTGTATTTTTCTACCATCGCACCACCATTCTCCTTCCTCCCCCCTAAAAAAATCCAATCGAATAAGGTAACACCCCTACTACCAACCCCTTTGCCTTTTCCCACCATTGTAACATTGTCCTCTTGATTGAAACTCTTTGCAAGGGAAAATGATGACGGGAGGTAGAAAAGTAATGCGATGAACCCTTAATTGGGAAACGATGATGGTGATTAAAGCCTTCCATCATTGGTTCGATAGTCTCTTGATTGAAGCCCTAGTTGATCTATTGCGCTTCTCCTAACTGGTTATTCAAATTTATTCCACCACCGTTAATAGGTCTAGTCATCAATGGTGCAATTAGCATTGAACTAGGGTGTGGTTGTCACTGATGTGATATGGTGGTGAGGAAGTTAGTGCCAAAGGACGATGACCATGACAAGAGATACGATGGTGGCTTGTGATCGTGAGATAAAAGGTGGTGGCTACGATAACAAAACCAGGGGAGGGGGGTTAAAATGTTTTACATAGTTTTATTTGACATCAATGGTTCTAGTATAATTGTTTGCTTTATATTTCTATTTTATTAATGATGGTAGTTTAGTAATTTACTTGAAACTAATAAAAAAAACACCTTCTAGTGAAAAGGACATAAAATATGAACAATTCTCAAATAATGAACACATAATTTAATTTCATTTCTCAAAGGACATAATTTGTATGTTGGGGTTTTCTTAAGAGGCGTAATCTATAATTAGTATAAGATCTAGCTTAGATCTTAAATAATGTATGAAAAATCCATAACTTCTGCTTCTTTCTTGATTTTCTCTCTCTTGAAGTGTTGCGCTCTCTCTTTACTAAATTTTGAAGACTTCTTTAACAAGTAGCATGAGGTGATTCTGTTTGTGGCGGTTACCAAAGACATTGGAGGCTCTTGTTTATTGGTTTATAAAGCGATAGTGTGGTTGTTTGTCTTAGTGATGACGAAGGTGTGGGATTGAGTTAAGGGTGGAGGAAGGATGGTACCATGGTGGTGGTATGGAAGTTTTTGTAATCACGGTGTGGGTGGATGTAATTTTGTAGAATAATCTTTTGATATATCTTTAAAAAGGTGAAAATTTAAGGATTAATTTAGTTTTCTTCATTTACTTTTTAGAAATTTCTTCTCAACTTTGAACTTTTTTAGTTATGAAAGACAATTGTTGACTGTATTTGTAATATGCCTTGTGAAAAGCTAATATTCCATTTGCAATCAACCTTTTTGATAACTTATTTTCCAATAAACACCATCTAATCTAAACATTCATACTGCTTTTCAACTGCCACTTAAATAAAGTAATCCAAACACTATCATATACAGTTGCACAACATTATTATAACATCACTTAGGAGATTAATTTCTAGATTAATTTCTAATCAAGATTTTCTAATTTCTTATGAAGAGTCAAATATTAAATATTATGAATACAATGTATTTCAACGATTGACATGTACCAATAATACTGAGGTTTTTATGTTTGTTTTTTTATTTATTTCTAGAACGATAAAAGGTTGACCACTATATATTGGACAAATTTATATCTTAAAGAAACATAAATGGTAGACCTAGACCATTTTGTGATGTTTGTTCCTTCTTCCTCTAATACGTAGCCATTTGACTTTCTAATGCCATTTGTGCTCGTAGCAATTGATAAGAGTCAAAGACTCTTTACATACCATCACATAGGTTTAAACGTAATTAGGAGTAATTAATTAACGGCCTTATGATGAGATATTGTTGTTAATAAAATAAAAGTTTTGACTTTCTAATATTTAACTTAACCTATTCATCTATCTCGTAACAGAGTGGTCGTTAGGCACCGTATTCCTGGCCTAAGCGACTGGTCTGGGAGGGTCGTGAAAACATTGCTAATACGGGCATAGTTGTTATGAATTTTAATTAGGAATAAATAAATTTTGACGTGGGTATCAAGTATTAACTATTAAGAGTTAAGACAGAATTAAAGCTCACTGTTTGACCAAAAAAGCTGGTCAATGTCGGAAGCTAACAACTTCACTCGTTTTCTTCGGTCAATCTTTGACTTCCCCCACCATGCACATATTCAAACTTCCTACAATGGCTCTATATATATACACACATCTCCACTCCTTCATTTCATCATTCACTTGTAACATCCTTCTTATATATATCTACATTCATACATACAATCAATCAGCAAAGTTGAACTAGCTTGTACCCCCTGCATCAAGAACTGTACCAAAAAGATATGGACGACAGTGCTAGTGGTAATGTATCGAAGGCAGTCATTCATGAGCTAACTCAAGCATTGCATATGGCTGTACAGCTGAAGGATAATATGCATATACCTGAAGCAATAGACCTGTTGACAAAGAAGATCTTATCGTCATACGAAATGGTTATTTTCATTCTTAGATCGGACGCCTCTGCTAACGAGGCCGAGTCTGACCCTTGCTCTTCTAGCAAACGCTCTGCCTGAATCATCGAAACTCACTACGAGCCCGAGATGTGAAGAATTAGAGTCTGTGCTTATTTTCTAAGAAAAAATATTCATGAGATACATTGATTTTAATGTTTTCATGAAGGAAAAATAAAATAAAAACGATGGATGTTTAGTTATATAGTTGTTTTTTTAAAGAAGAAAGATGTTCGAGAAAGAAATGTGAGTTATGTTGTCATATTCTAATTGGTTCTAGGAGTTACATATTCTTTCGTCTAAAATATATGTTTTTTATGCAAACAAATTTTATGATAAATGAGAACATACGATATAAAGAAAAAAAAACAATTCACTCACACACACAAACAATTTACTAGTCTAGAGGTAGTTAGGCCCGGGAAAGAGGGTTTCGCTATCATTAATGCTTCACTAGGTACTTTAATAACACTAGAAAATAACACAACATTAGAAGGTATTTTTGTATTTAACATTAGAAGGTTAAAGTAAACATTTACTTCAGTTTATGAATACGTTTAACATTCTTTAGTTGGAATTAACTTTTTAGTTGACATACGACTAACACAATAGGTTTAATTAAGAAGGTGTTAGGAATGAGAAAAAATATAGACAATATAATAAAAAATTCTCAATCCTATAGCAGGTGCTATGATATATATTGAATAAAGTATATCAGTTTTTATTCTTACAGTGTATATTATTTAGGATTTGTTATGAAGATATATAACATTGTAATTATCTTTATCCAAAGCAATGATTACTTGATTAGGATAAGTTTCAATAATAAGCCTCACTTTATTTTGATTGTTTTCCTTCGTAATTATCATTATGTATCCCTGTACAAGTGATTGACCCACCTCTTTAGGCACACCATGGAGTAACACGATTTAAATATATATAAAATATTAAATAAAATAAAACATATTAATTATAAAATATTTTTTTAAAAGTAAGATACGAATGAATTAAGAGTAAGGACTATAGATGAAAAAATGATATTTTTTTCGAAAACTTTTTTAAACGTTTAGAAAATATCATTTTTAAAAATATCCTAATTGTAACTCTCAGTTGTAATTATTTTAAGTTTATATTTTTTTTCCTTCTATAAACACCGATTTTATATTATTTCGTATATTTAAAAAAGTTTGATGTTATAGAAAATATTTTATTTTATAAAATTTTATTTCTTTACAAATAACATTAATAAATAGGGGACATGATTAAATAAGAAGGTATTTAAAACTAAAAATTGTAACAATAATATTAAACATCAATCTTTTTAATCAATGATTGATATCAATTATATAAAAAGTTTGTTAGAGGGGTATGTTCTAGGAAAATGCACTTTTTTTTACTTTTTGTGAGTTCTTCTATTTTCTAAAGGTTTATAACTTTAATATATGGCATAATCTTTTATAAAAATTACACTATAAAAACGAGCGTCTTTTATATTTAAAACGAGTACATATTATTATATAAAAATAATTTTTCTTAAGATCATATCTCGTAATTGTGTTTTTAGTGTAATTCATTATATATTTTTGTTAGTTATTGTGTTTTTATGATTATTATTGTGTTTTTTTCTAAAATGATGAATTTCAAAAAATATTATAATGAAATAAAATTGTTTTGTATCTATAATATGTAAAAAGAAAATAATAAATCAATAACTAATTAATTAATACATTAAAAACAATGACAAAATAACATAATAATTAATTGTGTTTTTTTATCTTTATTATAATATCTTAAACAATATAAGTTTTAAAATATATATTGGCGAAATTCCAAGGATCAAATTAGTTTCTTCATTACTTTTTAGAAAATTTCTTCTCAACTTTGAATTATTTAGCTATGAAAGGCAATTATTGAGTGTATTCGTAATAAGCCCTGTGAATTGCTCTTGTTCCATTTTCAATCAACCCTTTTGAAAACATATTTTCAAACAAACACCATCTAAACATTCATACTGCTTTTCAACTGCCCTTAAATAAAGTAATTCAAGCACTAACAGATACAGTTGTACAACATTAATATAACATCACTTATGAGATATGCTTTGTTGATCAATGGCTTCGCCTAAATCACATCACTTTCCATTCAAGATTTTCCCATTTCTTATGAAGATTCAATAATTAAATATTCAAATGACATGACATATGAGATGCATGTATTGAAGATTCAAACTTAATATAGTCAAATGGAATCTATGAATACAAACATTTTCTCATGCATGCATTACAACGATTGACATGTACTAAAGATAGTGAGGTTTGTATGTTTGTTTGTTTTAGTTATATTCTAGGATGATAAAATCACTATTGGACAAATTTATATCTAGAAGGAACATAAATGGGAAAGGTGACCATTTTGTGGTGTTTGTTACTTTGTTCACTCATCCTTCGATTTCGTAGCTATTGACTTTCCAATGTCTAATTTAAGGGAAAATCATCAAAATCAAAATGAACATTTGATTACATAAAAGAGTAAAAATAAACGTTGACCCGTTTATATTTTAGCCGAATTTAACCAGAACAACCAAAAGTCTCTCGGCCACAAGTTAGTCGGTACAACCAAATGTCTCCTAATTTAGTCGGGCTTAAACGAAATTTCACGTGGTAACAACTCAATGATTGGGTTTGCTAGGGACTAGTTGGGTCTACTCATTTAATTTTACATGACTAGATCAAGTAAATGATTGGATTGGCTAGAGAATAGCCAACTTATCTATTAGTTGAAAATATATAAAAGTAAAACACAAATCAAATGTTTATTATGATTGAATGGTTGGTTAAACGTTCATTTCGATAATTTCCTCTAATTTAACCTTTTCATGTCTCTTAGAACACACCTAGCGCCGTTCAAATAGTTCGACGTTCGAAACTAGCTCGAAAAAAGCTTGAAAAATTGCTCTTTCGGTTTTGACTCAATTGTAAACGAACTGAGCCGCTCGGTTCGACCAAGCACGAGCAAAAGTAAGCTTGTTTGTTGCTTACTAAGTTCGTCCGAATTATTTTTTAAATATAACTTTATAAATTATATATATGTAATATGTTAGTTTATCCATTTAGAATTTAGGATATTACCATTCCAATTATTTATCATTTTACCCTTGATTCATTTGAATTTTTTAAACGTCATTTTTGGATTTTTGTATTCTTGTTTAAACATTCAATCAAGTGAATGTTTGTAGTCTATAGGCAAGGTTGTTGGATGGTAAAAAAACGAGTATAGCTAGTGGATGTAGAAATGGTCGCCACGGAGGTTGTGGACGTGTGTTTTATTGTTGTTTATCAAGCTTGAGCTAAAACTATGTTTGTTTAAAAAAATTTTTTTGTTAAACTTATTTTGTATGTTTCTTTTGTTAAATTGTTAAGTTTGAGTTGGAACTTGAAACTTTTGAATAAAGTATTAGTTTTGTGCTAAGTTACAATATAAAACTGAGCCAAATCAAGCAGAACCCAGCGCTCGGTTATAAATCGAACCGAGTTCAAGCGAACATTTTTCGCTCGAGTTTTTAAATTCGAACCGAACCGAGTGGTTCGGTTTGTAAACAAATTTAGTTCGAATAGACCTTGATTTGGTTTGGTTCGGTTCGGTTACCGACCGGTCTGGTCCGGTCGTGAAAGCTAGTATGAACGTGGTTGTTATGACTTATGAATCATATACAGGAATAAAATATTTGACGTGGCATTGGGTATGAAGTATTTAGACTGAAATAGAGCTCACTCTTTGACCAAAGGCTGGTCCACGTTGGAACCTAAACACTTCACTCGGTTTCTTCAGTCAACATTTGACTCCCCCACCAAATAATCAAACTTCCTAATTCCTATGCCTTATGCCTGTATATATATATATATATATATATAATATATATATATATATATATATACACACAGCTCTCAACTCCTTCCTTTCATTATTCCACTTACACCATCATACTAATTATATCTCCATTCATCGAATCTCTTGCACCTCAGATGAACTAGCATGTACCCCATGCATCAAGAATTGTACCAAAAAGATATGGACAATGCGTGTGTTCATCATGAAGAGAAGGCAGTCATTCATGAGCTAACCCAAGGGCTGCAAATGGCTCAACAGCTAAGGCTTAATCTGCATTCATCTGAAGCAAGAGACTTCTTCATACAAAAGATCTTATCGTCGTATGAGAACGCTCTTTCCGTTCTCAGAACGGGCGATTCTATTGGGCAGCCTCCGGCACCTGCCCGTCCAGCACGTAGCCTGCCCGAATCTTCGATATCCGTTGAGAGCCCAGGAAGCGAAGAACTCGAGTTTGACCAACCTTTTTATGGTCAACTTGGCAGAAAGAGGTATTTTGATATTCTTGTGTTGTAACTTCTGCAATAATATCTTTGTGATTGTACATGATCATAATTTTTTTCTTTTTCTCTTGCTTGGTCACAGAAAAGGGTCCCCAACATGGGAAAATCACGTTAGAATATGCAGTGAAAATGGGTTAGAGGGTGACACTGATGATGGTTACAATTGGAGGAAGTATGGGCAAAAAGACATTATGGGCGCTAAATATCCGAGGTAAAGTTGTATTATTTCACCTGATCTCATCGGTTAAGAGCTTATATCCCATAGTTTTTGCGATTAGATTTAATTAAGAATGTTTGGCAGCAAAACATTCTAATGTTTGTTTTTAATGTCTTGCAGAAGCTATTATAGATGCTCATATCGTAAGGTACAAAAATGTCTAGCAACAAAACAAGTGCAAAGAACAGATGACGATCCAACAATATTTGAAATCGCATACAAAGGAGAACACACTTGCAACCATGGCGCCCGGTTAGCTTCACCACCACCACCACGGCCACCTTCGCCAAAAAAACATGAAATAACACCAACCCACCTTGACCATCAACTACCACCACCAAAATCTAGTGAGATGCTATCGAATCTCAGAGCGAACCTAAGCGTGAACACCTCGGATTTGGGTGAGGACACCGTTCTATCTTCATTTTCCTTCCCTTCAACATCATTTGCACTCTTGGAAGATCACCACCAACTTCATTTTCCAAATCATTACGATGACGAGTTTTTGCAAGTTTATTCGCCACCATTTATCTCCCCAGCTACCTCTGAATCAAATGTTTTCACGGAGTGGGGAAGTTCGCCATCGTTGGATTTCTTGGCTGATCCGGTAGATGTAGACCTAGATTTCGAATTTAAGAACTCTTGGTTTTAAAAGGTTCCGTTATGAACTATAGAATGGTTTTGCATTGCAAGAAATATGCTTGTACAAAGAATAATGTAAGATTTCATGTTCATCTAGAATCAACAAAGAATAATGTAAGATTTCATGTTCATCTAGAATCAATATATTAATGTGATTATCAATGCAACCTCATTTTGTATGGTCGTTATGATATTTTATAGAATGAATCCAGTTTTACCTTGAGCTAATAAGAGCCATTTCAAGGTGGTTGTCAGAACCATGACATCTAATCATGTTCAAGCCGCCAATTAAGATACACCCAATAACAGTTTTATACTTTTATAGTAAATAGTAGATTTCAAGAAAAAACACAATGTGTATGTTGTAAAAGTAGAAGACGTGTTCACGTTAATTTAAATAAGTTTTATAACAAATTATCATTTTAGTCATTGGGTTTGGTTAAATTAACCATTTTTAACCAAAAGTTTTGAATAACTTTTTAGATTAATATACTTATTTTCATCTGTTCCATTAACATCAGTAGTTTAATTTTGTTAAATCAATGTAAAAGGACTATAGCGTCCCTCGTAGAATAACAAATATTATAGACGTACCACTCCCATACCCTATTTTTTCTTGACATTTTCTATCTTCACTCTACTCTATATATGTATAGTTTTATTTTTTTTTAATTTTTTTATGTTAGAGGGGGTCGTTATAGTCATTTTACATTGACCTAACAGAACAACACTAATGGTGTTAACGAACATAATGAAATGGTTACACTAATTTTTTTTTAAAACCGCCTTGGGAATCTAAGCTCGAGCTCGGTTTGTTTATTAACTGAGCTGGCTCGGCTTGGCTCATTTTTGTAACATCTCGTATTTTTTGTTAATTAGACGTTAACCTTGTTAAATTCTTGTAAGGACCATTTATGTCATTTATGAAACTTTGAGGGCTTGTTATGCATGTTGAGTTAAATTGGGAGTTAATAAATTAATTGCTTAACATTGATAATAATGATAATAATATTTTTATAATAATAATAATAATAATACTAATAATAATAATTAGAGTAATAGTAATGATAATAATAATAATAATAACAACAACTGTCAACTATAATGTTAATAACAATAATAATTATACTAATAATAATTAATAATAGTAATAATGATAATTTTAATAGCTTAAAATTTATAAATTAGTTAAACTATAAACCTAAATTAAGTTGAGAGGTTGTTTTGACAATTTATAAATTCGAAATGAATGTTTTGTGCATAAAATAATAATAATTGGGTTATGTTTATAAGGTATTAAAATGGAGATAAACCGTGGCTAAGGCCTTGGTTTACTAGTTGTTGGCATGGAGTGTGGACTTGAGGTCTCGGGTTCGAACCCGGGGACCCTCAATCCACTCCTTTTGTTTTTCTTTCATAAATTTAAATATATAAAAACTTATGTAAATTATTAAAAAATAAATTTATAAACTTTATGTATTTTTAAATCACTTTATTAATTTTTATAAATTTATTTTCTGAACAATTTAAGCATCTTATAAAACAATGATAGTATATAGTATATATAAAATAGATTTAAAAAAAAGAGATTTAAAACTTTACATTATTTTTACTCAAACATTGTTTGAATTCTATTGTTTAAAACATTAGTATTAAATAATAATAATAATTATTATTATTAGTATTATAAAAGATTGTTTAAACTGATATTCAAACCTTATTTCCCGTAAGTATTTTCATTGCTTCATAATAAAACGCTCGACTATTATATTTTATTTTCATGGAATAAAAATAAAATCAACTAAATCATTTTAATGAATTTAATTATTGAAACCCCCAAATATCAATTCAAACCCTAGCTCCCGTTGAATCGTTAAACTCGTTAGTAAATTTAAATCTTGTAATTATATATATTTAGGTGTCAAGTGACGATTCATCTTGGAACGATCTATATCATTCTTATCATTAATCTTCATTGCATACTTATTTCGTCATGTGAGTTTCCTTGCCCCATTTTTACTTTATTTCACACTATTTTGGGGTGAAACATGATACTATACACTTATAAACGTTTGAGACTTGTAAAGCACTTGTAATTCATCTTTATATTTTGTCATGGTTATTTGTGTATTGTCAGTGATTATATGAGATACATAGTTTGTTTACAATCATTAACTATTGCTAGCCTGGCGACGTTTTAGATCTTTGGGCCTGACAAGCCTATTTGGTGCTAAAGTCGATGTATTGCCGACTCCTGATGACGTATGCTTGTTCATCATGGGAACCAAATACACTTAGCCAATCTTTTATACTTGTAATCAAGTCGAGGTTTGGTTGTAACGATATGTGTTCTATAACCTTACTTACTTATGACCTATGACATGAATTGCTACTTGTAATCATTATCATATTATGTATAAAAACCTTGGAAACTCACCAACTATTTTTAGTTGACCTTTTATTTTTATCATGTTTCAGGAAAATCCTCAAGTTTAAAGTGAACTTTTGAAGCTTCCACTAAAACTAGGACTTGGACCTAGTTTAATAAATAAAATGTTTATGTAATGTTTGTAACTTATTTCATTTTTGAGACTTATATTTATTATGTCTTTGAAACTTATAATTTCAATATTTACATTTAAATATAGCGTTATGTGGTTGTGAACAATCTTAACCCTCACATCTCGACGTTTCCGTCGTCAAAGTTGGGGTGTGACAATTTTTGCTGGTGTTAAATTCATAAACATAATTATTTTCATATCGAGTCAGCTTGGCTTGACCTAGTTTAAAATCGATTCATTTAGAGTTTTTTTTTCAACGAGCTCCAAGGGAGCTCCGAGGCGCGAGCTATTTAATTAGCCCTAGCTTGTGCTAAGGTCTCCCTCTTTCTTTTTGCCGGTAGTGTAAATTCTTGGTCCGATAATGTAAATTTTTATACATATAGCGAGTTCGCCCCCTAAGAAAATTTAATTTCGCCCCCGCCTCCCTATGAGATTGTTGAAACTCCGCCACTGGAAGCAACCTCATCAAAAAATCCCAATTATATCTATCTATGTTTTTTTGAATTTTATACCTTTTCTAGTTTATGAAAATTTATTTTTATTTTGTTTTACAACTAATTTAAAATGTGAACTTAAATATTAAATTAAGGTGATGTGACATCCGGGATAAATAGTAAAATTTAGAAAATAGTTGCTAGTGAAATCTAAGGAAAATAAAGAAAATGAGAAAATTGTTAGCGTGGGACTACTATGATATCCATAAAAATGAGGAAAATTGGACGATTACAAATGACATTAATGTGCTTTCATGGCTCATGTTACATCAATCTCAAAGTGTTGGGGTCTAAAGTGATCGTTGAATCTATTATGAATCATTTGGTGAATGCGTTTAAGAAGAGGGCCCCATAATTATTAGTTATAAGAGTAAGGTGTAGTTGTGATGTTTATCTGCTTAAATAAGTAGTCTGGTGTTGAGAGAATGTGACGACGACAAGTTTCTAGGTAAGGCTGGTAGTGATGTTCCTATGGTTAATGAAGGTTCGGGTTGAGGGAAGGATGAGAGGAAGAAGAAGGGCGGATTAAGTTTTAAGATGAAGGTTTATTTTATCTTTTAATTGTTTTGTTTATAGACGTATATATATTATATTCGTTAAGGAAACAAACCAAGTATAATCTCATTCATAACACAACTATTAGCATTAGCAAATGTGGGTTGATGACGACAAACTCTACCTCCATCCCACGGGTAGAGGGGCTGCTCCACATAGACCTCTACATCTATCATTTTATGAAAGTTGACGACATATTTCAAAGTTTAAAATGTATTTTGATTGAGCGAACTATCTAGACTAAAGTAACCTGTATCTAACCTTAGCACCATACAAGATCATGTAATTAACTTTTTAGATTACTAAATAGGTCTAAGTGTTAGAATTATATAATTTCCTTCATTTTTTATAAATATCTTTTAACTTAAAATAATTTAGTTCATCAGAAGACAGTGGAATATATTTGTTATAAGTTGATATTCCATTTCAATAAAAAAAAAAGAAGTATTATTAATGTTTGAGATGTACTCTAGTTTTGTAAATCATCAACATGATGAATGACAAAATACAGATTCAAAGAATTGACATCGATCTAAACCCTAAAAGATGAACATAAAGGATTTGCTGAGAATCAAAAAGAAAATAGACCAGCGTACACTAGACATGGGTGAAACCCCTAAACATATATGAAGATAGAAGACGATCATCCGATGATGAAGGCTGATGCTCATTTGATATAAGTCCATTAAGCTCAATTCACACTAAGCCCAGTCCAATCCAAGCCCAGCAAGCAACAACTCCAACTCATTAAGCCCAGAGATATATCCACCAAAGTATACACACAATGACACAAACAAGGTTAAACACTTGCTAAAAAGTTATATAATTAATCTTAACAAGAAACGCACAATAAAGCAAATTTATCAACAACACACTGCAATTTGTTTGACAATGAATTGGTAATTGACATTTATATTTTCAACACCCCCCCTCAATTCAGACGTCAACACATGAATCATTTCTAAACAAATTAAACATTATATATATATCACATTGATTATCAAACAACCAAATGTAAGAAAACACACAGACATGAGTAAGCAATGAACTTAGTGACACATAAAATGGGAATTTAGGAGCAAACCTTTAACCATATTGATGGTGAAAAAGCTCCAAGCCACTCAGTTTAGAATTTAGATCAAGCGGAAAATCTTGAAAAAATCTTTTAGAAACTTTACCCAACAAATAAAAGACTACTATGTTGAGAACTAAATATTGCTTTAATGACCAGAGGGTAGTAGTAAGACAAATCATTCATAACCACCACATGCAAAAAAAAATTTTAATTTTGGATCAAAAATTAAAAAATAAGTCACACAACGTAAAAAAAACAGACTAGAATGCTTGACGTGTCAGCATCAAGCTGAAACATCAAACATAAGAAATACATCAAGAGGCACACGAGTACAAAAAACACCAAAAAATGCTTTCTGACCTTTGATTTAACAATGACTAAAACAACTAAAATAGTAAAAAGTCATAACCAGAAGAACAACAAACAATATGAACATCATCAAATAAGTGATCATGTAATTCTATTTAACTAGAGTTACCGGTTATAGGGAAATATACTAGATGATCCTTTTTTTCAGTGTTCATTTTTTTGTCACTATGTTTATTTCGTGATAATAATTAGAATCATTTATACTTAAGTACAATTTGAACACTTTAAAAAACTTATTTCTAACAAAAACTTCTTTATGTGTTAACTTTAAATATACAAAACAAAAGCCCTTGCCCAGCATATATGGTTAGTTCAATAAATTTTGAAATAAACTCAATCAAATAAAAAACCTTGAAAGAATGTGTTAAGTAACTAATTATGATCATCTGTAAAATCACACATGAACTGAACAACTTGTGAAAATAGATACAACATTTCCGATTGAAACGAATTTTAAAACACAAGTAAATGAACTTCGTTAATATCAAGTACACATGGAAGTGTTTACAATAGCTAAAATAACTATGTGTCTAACTATAAGGACCAACTTTAGCTTTTGTAAAATAAAGAAATCCAAACTGAATAGTGTACTTTAATTCACATTCAAAATATAATAAGTTCTCATATGCCACTAGACATGTACCACTAAACATCAGGGAAGAGGAACACATAACAAATAACTTGATTCATTAAAAATATTAGAAACCAAACCAAGGGTACAGAAACATGTCACAAAATTCATACCAAAATTCATGTAACATCAGAAAAAAAAGCCATCATACAACAGTATCCATTTACCACATAGAATAGTATGATTGCATTAGAGATATCAGACACAAATATAATAATATGATTGCATAACAGATATCAGACACAAATCTGATCAGACACAAAGTCTCAAGACTTTTAAGAAAAAGACACGTCATAAGACGTATACCAACTTTCTATAACACTATAGAAAGACAAAAATCAGAGGAACATCTGATTAAAACAAAAGGAATTATATAATTCACTAAGACTATAAGAAAAGAAAATCTGATGAAGACAGAAAGAATTATATAATCATTAAAACTATCAGAAAGATATAATCTGATAAAAAATGAAAAAACCACACGGCTTTTAAGAACTCAGAACAACGTCTGAAGACAAGACTTGTGAGGAACTTAAAGACTAATTTGACATGATCAAAAACTTTTACAACTTTACAAGAAATTTAACATTAGAAAACTTATAAAGAACATAAAGACTAATTTGAATCAAGCAAAAACTTTTACAACCTCACAAAAAATACCGAATCACAAGATTCAAGAGACAAGTCTGATAACAATAAGATGAATTGTACCGGACTATAAAGACAATCCTAACAAATTTTCATTGAATGCAAAATCACATGATTTGCAACAAAAAACGCATCTCACACAAGAGAGAACATACAAGGCTGTAAAAAACGTTCAAGAATAATCTTGTTAGTACTAGTAATCAAAAAAATACATGAACGACACAATTCAACAAACCAGACGACAAGATTATAGACAATAAGGCGTACACCCATAAGGGTCAAATAAACCTTCATGAAACCAATCATACTTGTAATCCAAATAAGGTTTTTATGATACAAAGTTATAACAACACCTTTCAAGACATAGTGATACTTATTGGCGAATACCACATATGATCGGGAAAAGAGTACCTATAATCACATGAAAACCATGAAAGAAAGAGTTTCTCACTGTTTGAGACAAAATTGAATCATACGATTTAAAACAAATATTTGAGAACAATGATACAATCTGAGACAGTTACTACTAGCATCTTTGATCATAGATAAGTTCAATGCACAAAACATATATCAAAGAATGAACTAATAATAACACAAAACATATATCAAAGAATGAACTAATAATAACACAAAACATATAACAAGGTTAACAACAATTTTAGACTTGATTGAACACATAAAGTCTGTAAAAATGACATACTTCTTGGAGAAATGGTAGGTATTAACTATATACAATTCAAACTACGAAGATTATACCAAGAACACCACACAAATCTTGTATGACCAACCAAACTAATAAACGATACAAAAAATTAAACCAATTATGAGCACCATGATATGATGCAACAACTCAAACTAAGAACATTGAAAGTGATTTGAATCATAAAAAATAAGATGAAACCCTAACGGAACAAAGACAAGCAGATCACATACATAAACGATCTAACATAACAGTTTCATCAAGATGAATATGAATATGTAACCCTAGGAGAGATGATGAAACATTGATGTATTTGTTAACCCTAATCTGTTGCTCTATTTTTGAATACACAAGATTTAGCACCCATTATATCTTTTACCCATTATATCTTTTACGCAACAAAAAATACTTATCATTTCATGTGACAACTCATGGTAAAACCTTGATTTGTTCAGTAACAAAATTAACTTGATACATACCATAATTGAGTTAAAAAAACACAAGTCCAAGTTTGTAAGAAATATCACTAAAAAGAATATATCTTGAAGCACGATATTCTTTAAAACTTGACTGTAATATCAATATGTAGAATTACGTAAAAACATACCAATAAAACCTTAGCGAATTATGAGATGGCAAGTAATTTTGTTCACATTAAAAGAAACTAATCAGATCATGAATCTTGAGTTTTATCAACTCAATAGGAAACCATAATGAACTTTATGAACTCTATTACGAAAGCTTTCAATATCTTTTGTTTTGTTTCTGTAGAAAGCAGTACCTAAACTTAAGAGCTAAGAACAAATCTTTAAGGTACACACCAACTTTTCACCAAAAATTCAATCAATGAGAGTATCAATAAGAAATCATCCTATACAAGGTTTAAACAAATCTAGAACATAATCACAATCGAGAACCAAGAGATCGATGAATGCCCGCACACAAGCATACGCACGTAAAACAACCAGAATTAGAGATCAATCAAAGTTGTTATGCAAACACTCAGACAACATAAAATTAGATCACATACCATACTAGTAGCAATATAACGTCAAGAAAACGATGCAACGGTAAAAAACAGGGTATGAATCCCCCTTTAAACCAAGATCCAACGTTGGTACCCCTAACCCAACCAAGAATGCCCAACAAAAGAATTCATTTGATAGAAAATTAAAAGAGATAAATAGTTCCTCATATCGCTTTATTGTCAAGAAACTTTGGTAATCCTTCGGAATAATGAAGTGAAAATTTTTCAGAACATTATTCGTGTGTACGAGACCTTAAATAACTCCGATCTTCAAACAAATTAGTGACACCCAGTGGAAGATGAATAACCCATCCAAGATCAATAGAATCCTCACCATAGTTGAACATCAACACAATGATAGAACAATGTAGTGAAAACTTGAGTTACAGCGGAAGACAAACAACAACAGTAGAGATGATTAACCACCAGGAGCAGAGAACGCGAATTAGATAGATTTGGATTTCATATTACAAAAATATGAAAACAATAAAGGGCACAATAAAAGCTCGAACCACCATAAGAAGATCACCAAGAACAAGGGTTTTACATTAAGCAAACCCTAATAGTCGTATACGAAGGCACTCAGGTTTGGAGTTTTAGATCCAACGAAACTTTAGTTGAACTAGATGATAACACTAAGATTATCAGATCTAGGGTTTCTTCGCATGAAAACCCTAATAAATGTCAAAGACCAGAATCGAACAGATATGATGTGAACAACTCAGAATCATGAGCCTAAAGCTCTGATACCATGTTAAGAAACTAAAAACTCGATTCTATTATCCCAAATCAAATGAGATTAACTCAAATTCAGATCAAACTAAATAATACAATACCAATAGAAACCAGATTTAACCATCAACATGATGAATGGCAAAATACAGATTCAAAGAATTGACACTGATCTAAACCCTAAAAGATGAACATAAAGGATTTGCTGAGAATCAAAAAGAAGATAGACCAGCGTACACTAGACATGGGTGAAACCCCTAAACATATATGAAGATAGAAGACAATCATCCGATGATGAAGGCTGATGCTCATTTGATATAAGTCCATTAAGCTCAATTCACAATAAGCCCAGTCCAATCCAAGCCCGGCAAGTAACAACTCCAACTCATTAAGCCCAGAGATATGTCCACCAAAGTATACACACAATGACACAAACAAGGTTAAACACTTGCTAAAAAGATATATGATTAATCTTTACAAGAAACGCACAATAAAGCAAATTTATCAACAACACAATGCAATTTGTTTGACAATGAATTGGTAATTGACATTTATATTTTCAACAAATTTCTTGCTTGTTAGCACGCATTGTTCAATTGGCTTCGCCTTATCTATTCATCTCTTTTTTAAGATGGAGATTTTGGAATCTTTCTTGTTCATAGATCTTGAAACTAGACCTATTTCGGGAAGAACTAACACTTACATGGTGTAAGCAACGGAATTGAAGGTTCTCGTTGTCCCTGACATTGTTCTCCGACGATGTCCCGTGGATGAAAGGGGACACCATTCTCTTTCTTTCTTCGATTGTTTCGATCAAGACATGTGGTTTGGTTTGTTTCGTCCTCCTATCTATCCAATTATGTCTCCAATTGTGATCATGTTGGGCGAAACGTAGTTGTGGTGGGCTTTGAAAGAGCTCTGACCCCCTTTCCATTGAAGTAGGAAGGGCTTCTTTCCCGGAATTCCGACCTTATATAGGGATTCGATTGATGCTTAAGGTAGCTTACTTACCAGCCACACACTTGAGAAGTCCGTTGCTAGAAAGATGTGACGACAAAGCAAAGATGTCTCCGAAGCTTTGCTTCTTCCCTAAACAAAAGTAAGCACGAAAGGATGCTTTACTAACTAATATATCATTTTAGTATAATTTCATTTATAGGCTAAATCATAGCTATTGATAGAGTGTGATTGTGTCAAAACTTTTCCTCCATCTCAAAGGTAGAGAGGATGTTAGCTTTTACCAAGCCTGATAGTAAAAATTTATAAAGGTAATAGATATTTTAATGTTTGAGATATATATTGCAATTTCATGAACAAGTATATTTTATCTTTAATCATCTATATATTTGAAAAGAAGACCACAAACTCTTTTAAATAAGCATGTCCCACAACTGGGTCGGTGATCTAGTGGCAAAAACAAAACCTCTTTAGATATCTTAATTTCAAGTTCTTAAGTTTAAATTTTACGCAACTATTGTTCCTAAATATATATAAAACACTCTCTCAACAATTCAAATTGCCTTTCAACCGCCCCTTAATCCAAACACACTTAAATAATATACATCCAAACACTTTCATGAACCTATCACTTTCTTATACAAGATTTTCTCATTTCTTAATTTAAATATTGTAAATATAAATGGCATGGCATGCATGTATTGCAGATGCATGTACCCAGTATTCAAATGGAGCCAAGTCTATGAACACAAACTTGTTCTTACGATTGACAAATACCAAGAATACTGATGTTTGTTTATTTTTTTAGTTCTATAAGTTGACCAATATTATTGGACAATTTTGTTTCGAGAAGAAACGTAAATGGGAAAATGTTAGACCATTACAAAATGGACTTTATAATCTTTTAAATAGATAAGATTTGATCTTATTTCACGCTTACGGATGAAACCTTAAAACCCTGTAAGACGTTGATATCATTAATCAACTAGACATACAAAATATAGACAAGATAATTACAGCTAAAACATAATTAAAATAATTAATATGAGGATAATTATAAATGAAATTTAATCTTATCTTAACTCCTAATATAAATAATTATCATAAATCCTATCTATGGTAACGAATCCCAAATGATTATTTTATATAGAACATAACATATTCCGTCAAGTTAGATGTCGTTTCAATTACATCTAGCTTGAAATAAACGACGGAAATAATAAAATTAAAATAAAATCTAAAAACCTCAAGTTGATTCTTGTTGACATGTTTGTATGAATTAAGATCTTCTATATCTACTTTGATATGTTGTTTTCTTTTCTATTTTTGGTCTTCATTTTCCTGATTGTTGATAAATTGGAGTTTGTTCTGTTTTTAAAAATCCAGGATCAATACCTTACTTGAATTTGTTTTATGTTTTAAAGTTCAAGAATGGTGTATGGTTTGGATTTGTTCAGTTTATAATTCAAGGTCGATGTCTGATTTATAAGAGAAAAACAAATGAATCCTAATTAATATATTTGTGCAATGCATTGCAATGATAAGACGAGATGTATAAAAAAAAAAGAAAGTCATTACACAATGCATTGTAGTAATGATAAGACGAGATGTATAAAAAGAAAGTAAATCATTACACAATAGAGATGATGTCAGAAGAGATCCGGAGAGCATTTTTTGTTTTCCCCATCTTACGACTTTCAAAACCAAGATGTCTAACTTCATACTTTTTCTTTTACATATTGAATCATGTCAATTTACCTCAACACACGACCACCACTACTAGTTTTGTTGTCATTTAAAATTGTAAATTTCATGTTACGAAAATTTCACCGCCATGTCACCCTGTCACTAAACCAACACATCTCCTAGTGAAGCCGATCCGGCCTGCGAAAAAACAAATAAGCAAGCATATGTCGTTACTGGCTTTATATGATTCACTCAAACCCGACTAATTCATCTGTGCCGATGCATAGCTTATAAACTAACCGTTAGTCCTTTCCAATTTTCAAAACATTACTAAAAAAGCTCATAATTTTCTTAATTAAACATGTTTTTGAGTCCTTTATTTTTTTCATTTCCTGTGAGTAGTATATTAAGACTGAAATAGAGCTCACTGTTTGACAAAAAGTTGGTCTATGTTTGAAAACTATATATTATTATTTCACTCGGTTTCTTCGGTCAACCTTTGACTCTCCCACCATATAACCAAACTTCCTCACATATATATATATATATACCCTCTCAACTCCTTCCTTCCATTGCACTTGCACCATCCTACTACCTCCATATCACAGAAGCACCTGCACTTCAGATAAACTAGCTTGTACCCCATGCATCAAGATTTGTACCAAAAAGATATGGAGACTACTGCTTGTGTTTATGAAGAGCAGACTGCAGCCATTCATGAGCTAACTCAAGGGATACAAATGACTCAACAGTTAATGGTTAATCTGCATTCACGTGAAGCAAGAGAACACTTGATAAAGAAGATCTTATCGTCGTACGAGAAGGCTCTTTCCGTTCTCAACTCGCGCGCTTCTGCTGGGCAGCCTCGGGCACCTGCCCTTCCAGCATCCGGTCTGCCCGAATCATCGATGTTCATTATGAGCCCCGGAATAAAAGAATTTGAGTTTGATCAACTCTTTACCATTCATCAAGAACAAAATGTCATTGGCAAAAAGAGGTATTAAATTTCAATGTTGTTATATATATTCACTTCTGCATTGATAAATGATTTAATAAATGTACAAACTCTAAATAACTTTTTATTTCGCTTTGATCACAGAAAGGTGTCAACAACATGGGAGGATCAAGTTGGATTATGCAATGACAATGGGTTAGAGGGTAACACGTTTGATAGTTACAATGGATGAAACATGGGCAGAAAGACGCTTCGGGCGCTAAAATTCCAGGGTAAAACTTATATTATGTTACTTGATCTTAACGGTCTTAAACTTAAGAAATGTTTTGGTATGCTATATATTTATTATAAATGTATCTTGCAGAAGCTGTAATAATATTTGCTCATACCCTAAGGTACAAAAATGCATGACAACAAAACAAGTGCAGATGATAGATGAAGACTGTAGAGTATTTGATATCCAAACATCGCGAAACTCACTTGCGACGGTGGTGCTCAGTCGACTGTACCACCACCACCACCACCACCTGAAAAACATGAAATAGCACCAACCCAACACCACCATCAACTACCACCATCAAATCATGGTGAGATGCTCTCAAATCTTAGAGCCAACCTAAGCGTGAACACCTCGGATTTGGGTGGTGAGACTGTTGCATCCTCATTTTCCTCCCCTTCAACATCATCTGTACTCAGGGACGATTTCCACCGATTCAGTATCCGAATCAGTATTATGATGAATTATTGCTAGTTTATTCGCCACAGTTGATCTCCCCGGAGTGGGGAAGTTCATCATCAATGGATTTCACGGCTACCTGGTAGATTATGATGACACGCCTTAAATTTAAATCTACTATAGCCAAATTTTGTAACACCATACAAAAATTAATGCATCAATATCATCTTGAAACAAATTTTGTATTGCATGAACTATGTAGAAAGTAAGATGTAAGATCGATACTATAGCCAAGGAGAAATCTGGAATAAATGTATCAATATCATCTTGAAAACATGTAACACCATACAAAAATTAACCACTATTCATGATAAGGAGATTGTCAAACTAGAGAGTAGTGATGCTCTAGTTAGGGAGTGGGTGAACATGTGACATTATATAAATATTAATATTGTTCATGATCGGGAGGTTGTCAAACCAAGCCAGAATGCTATAGAAGGGTGTTAAACCAAAGCTAGGATGCTCTAGTTTCGTGGGTTTCAGTAAACATGTAGCACCATATCAACATTAACCACCCTTCTATTTTTAACTTTTTATTTTCATTCTCACAATTTTTTAACACTTATTTTTTACTATATCTTCTACCCTTTACAAATTCTGCCTCCCAGTAAGCTCGAAAAACACAATGGAAGCATCCTCATCAAAAATTCCCAATTATATCTACCTATGTTTTATTTTATTTTATATCTTTTTATTAATGAAATTTTATTTTACAATTAATTTAAATCTATAAACTTAAATAAACTTAAAACATTAATGTGCTTTCATAGCTCATGTTACATCAGTCTCAAAGTGTTAAGGTTGCTTTCAAACTCACTATAATTTTAATTACCATCATCCTCTAGCATATGTATAACTTCTAAGGAGTTTAAGAAGAGGGCCCCCTTATTAGTTATTAAGAGTGAGGTGTAGTTATGATGTTTATCGACTTAAATAACGGTCTAGTGTTAAGAGAATACAGCGAAGACAAGTTTCCAGGTAAGCTGGTGGTGGTATTCCTACGGTTGATGAAGGTTGCGGTTAAGGGAAGAAGGATGGATTAAGTTTTAAGATGAAGGCTTATTTTATCTTTCAATTGTTTTGCTTTTTAGACGTATAGATATTATATTTATTTAGAAAACAAACCAAGTACAATCTCATTCATAACACAACTCTTAGCAAATGTGCAAGTTGATGACGACAAACTCTACCTCCATCCCACGGGAAAAGAGGCTGCTCCATTTAGACCTCTACATCTATAATTATACACAAGTTGACAATATATTTCAAAGTTTAAAATGTATTTGAGTGAACTATCTGGACTAAAGGTAAGTCGTATCTAACCTTAGCACCACACAAGATCATGTAATTAACTTTTTAGATTATTAAATAGGAAGTGTTAGAATTATATAATTTCCATCTTTTTTTTCTAAATATCTTTTATCATAAAATAATTTAGTTAATCTAAACACTATAGAATATATTTGTTATAAGCTGATATTTCATCATTTCAATTAAAAAAAAGTATTATCAGTATAATCTCGTTTATAGCATATCTATTGGTGGGATGTAAATAGAGTGTGATGATAGCAAAACCTGGCCTCTATCTCAAGTATAGAGAGGCTTTATCGCTAAGCCTGACTTTTAAAATTCACAAAAGTAACCTACACACATGCATACGCACACGCGCACACCCACCCACACAAACACACATATGATGAAGTTCATTTCAAAACAATAAACAAACACAAAAAAAGAACAAAATCTAGCTAATCAAATCTTTTCTTTCTAATTTTTATTTTGCTTTTTTACAAGAATATAATAGTCATTTGAATAACTACATTAATTTTTTTGATGCTAGTCAACTCCAGTATTTTAGGAGTGTAATAACGTTTTTCTAAATAATTTAAGTTTTATATATAGAATAATTAAATTCAAATGTTTACGTATGACAAAAAGTTTATATTTTATGGAATAAAATAATAGGTTCCTACACACAAATATAAAACCTACACGTCTTGTTTTTGCATACACAATTGTTCAACAATCCACACATGAAGATAAATTGCATGTGTAGGTTATTTTATTTATGTGTAGGTGATTATATTTGTTTTCATGTGATCATATTTTTATACACTCTGAATTTGATCATATATTATGTAGGTGATTATACGTTATGCGTAGATTTTTATACTATGTGTAGGCATTTTTATATAACGTGTTGGATGTTTTTATATAAATACTATATTTTTTGTGCTCTAACTTTTTTAGTTAATCACGTAATCCAAAATAAGAAACTATACCTCAAAATATCTAAAATATCCTTATACCTTTAATTTAAAAAAAAACTAGTAAAAATATTCCATAATTACCATTGTATATTAACACCATGATCAATCTAATCTATAGTTGAGCTTTGTTCTTTTTGTTCTTGTAATAAACTGTATTCTTTCTAGAACTCTTCACTATATATATATATATATATATATATATATATATATATTATATATATATATATATATATATATATATATATATATATAAAGGAGAATGTGATGATGGCAAAACCCGACCTTTATCTAAAGGGTAGAGAGGCTGGTATCACTAAACTCAGCTTTAAAATTTTACAAAAGTAACCTATATATATTAATGTTTGAGATGTACTATAGTTTTGTAAACAATTTCTTGCTTCTTAACATCCATTCTTTAGTTGGCTTTGCCTTATCTATTCATCTCTTTTTAAGATGGAGAGTTTGGGATCTTTCTTGTTCATAGATCTTGAAACTAGATCTATTTCGGGAGGAACTAACACTTAAATGGTGTAAGCTAAGAAAGACTATTACCTTATCCCAACATGTTCTCCGACGATGTCCCGTGAATGAAATGGGACACCATTCGCTTTCTTTCTTCTATCGTTCTGATCAAGACAAGTGGGATGGTTTGTTTCGTCCTCTTGTCTATCTAATTATGTCTTCATTTGTGATCATGTTGGGCGAAACATAGTTCTAGTGGGCTGTGAAAGGGCTCTTTCACCCTTTCCATTGAAGTACGAAGGGCTTCTTTCCCCGATATTCTGACCTTATATAGGGATTCTATTGATGTTGAAGGTAGCTTGCATACCAAGCAACCCACTTGCGAAGTCCGTTGCTAGAAAGATGTGATGAGGAAACAAAGATGTCTCCGAAGCTTTGCTTCTTCCCTAAACAAAAGCGAGTGCCAAGCATGAAACGATGCTTTACTAAGTGAAAATTTTGATAATGTGAACAAGATCAAGAGTATAAAACTGACAAACAACAAATCTCCACATACAACTACACCAACTCTTACAACATAATCTATTCGCTGTTTAGACTAGCAACGATGAGTGCTAGTCAACAATGATTTCAATATGTGGTTTAGCGAATATGAAAGAACAAGAGACTAAGGTGGATCAGGTGAGAGGTTTCACAACCCTAGAGGAGAAATTGGAGAAGACGACTTCTGAACTTCTGAAGAACTCGAACAACTCTTATAAAACCTGCTACAATTCATCAAATAGCAACAATCCTCGAACTTATCCAAATCAGCAACATTAGTCCTCGAACTCTTTACAAAGACCAAAACATACCCTGGACTAAAACTACCACAAAACAAATAATAAAAACAAACAAAGCATTAGAATTGAATTGTCAAATACATAATATGCTAGAAATTTAACACCCCCTCCCAAAGAAATCAAACATACCCAGTTTGTTACACAAATAAGCATGTTGACCAACACTAAGACCTTTTGTAAACAAATCAGCTGGTTGTTCAACAAAATTTATTTTTTCAATCTTAAAAACACCAGCCATTACTTTTTCCCGTAAAAAGAACAAATCTATTTCAAAGTTGCTTGGTACGCTCATGAAAAACAGGATTAGCCGAGATAAGCATTGCAGCATTATTATCACAATAAATTGAAACATGAAGAGAATAACTAACCTTTAAGTCTTCTAACAATTTAAGAATCCAAATTACCTCACAACCAACCATATTCATTGCACGATACTCAGCCTCTGCTGAAGACCTTGAAACTGTGCTTTGTTTTTTACTTTTCCAAGAAATCAAACAATTACCTGAAAACACACAATATCCAGTAACACACCTCCGAGTAGACAAACATCTACCCCAATCAGAATCAGAAAAAGCATTAACCATAAAGTGTTCAGACTTTTCAAACAACAACCCTTTTCCAGGAGCAGACTTAAGATACCTTAGAAGCCTCAAAGCAACTTGAAAATATGAATTTAAAGGTTTATGCATATATTGACTCAAACACTGAACAGCATATGAAATATCAGGTCTAGTCAAAGTTAAGTAAATCAATTTTCCTATTAAAATATGAAATTTAGTGATATCCTTTAACTCAAAATCACCTTTGGACAAATCAGACAAATCAGACAAAGTAGTATTCTGTTCTAAAGGATTACCAACTGGCTTAGACCCCAGCAAACCAAACTCATCAATTAATTCCAAGCAATACTTGCGTTGAGATAAACATAAACCAGTTTTGGTTCTCAATACTTCTATACCAAGAAAATATTTAAGTTCTCCCAGATCTTTAATACGAAAAATTTGACTTAACTTTTGTTTAATCTTATTCATCTCAACCACACTATTCCCGGTAATAATAATATCATCCACATAAACCAACAAAAACACCACAGAATCACAACTAGACTTAATAAACAAAGAAAATTCATTCTTACTTTGAACAAACCCAATATCAATCAAAGCCGCAGTTAATTTCTCATTCATTTTCTAGGAGCTTGCTTAAGTCCATAAAGAAACTTAACAATCTTACAAACTGCAGGATCGTTTAAGGGTTTGAACACAATTACAACACAACAACACAATGAGGAGATTATCTAAACTCTAATCAAACAGTAAACTGGGTTAACCAAAAGTGATACAAAGAACACAAGTAAAGCAAGAGACAGAACAGGAGAATATGGTTTTCAAGGATGCAGTATATTGCTTTCTCAAGTTCTTTTACAAGTGTTACAAAGTATATCAAAGATACAAGGAACTTGAAATACTTATACTACAACCTACAACCGGCTATACTATGAAAGCCAGCTGGATACAATTGACTAGACACTAACAAAATCAATTGTAGAATCAAAAGGCATATCTGCCTTTTGACCTTGTGACTATGACATGCCATAGCTCACATCCTTTTACAAAAAGGATAAAGTACATAAAGTGGAAAGTTTCAGACTCAAGACCTCAATGTACAGTTACCAAAAGCATGGACCTTTTCACCAACTTTTGTAAGTTGGTGACTTATCAGAGATGCAGCGGAAAAGGTGCTTTATGGAATAGTACATCAGATAAAGCATGTGTACTAAAAGTCTTTGGAAGAAATCTGTCTTCATAGGGTGAAGCTTCGGAAGACTTCATGTTTGGCTTCGGAAGATATTGGTCTTGGCTTCGGAAGATTTTACACTTAGAATGTTTTCTAATGTATTGTGTAAAACTTCCGAAGCATTCTTCACTTCAGTACTTAGTGCATGTTGCTGAGACACTTTGAATGTTTTGGGTTGCATCAGACTTAAGGAATCCTTACACAAACCTTACCATTTTTAAGATCTGAATTGCTTCCATAACCCTCAGGATAGTCATATACACATCTTCTTCAAGATCACCATAAAGAAACGCATTATTAACATCCATTTGATACACACTCCAGTTATTTTGAACAAACAAAGCAAGAAGCACACGTATAGTAACAATTTTAACTACAGGAGAAAAAGTCTCATCAAAATCCAGCCCCTTCTGCTGACTATACCCTTTAGCCACTAACCTTGCTTTATACCTCTCAATCTCACCAGTAGATTTATATTTAATTTTGTAAATCCATTTACAACCTATAGGCTTCTGATTAGGAGGAAGATCTGTAATAACCCAAGTTTTATTCCTATTTAATGCAGACATTTCTTCATTCATTGCATTCACCCAATTTACATCTTTAGATGCCTCTTTATATGACTTTGGTTCGACACTTTTATCAAGTAAGGACAAAAAACAAAAAAATTTAGAATTTAACTTTGAGTAGTTAACATACTTCTCAATTCCATATTTTACCTTACCTTCAACTACAAAGTCAGAAAATTTTCTCGGGAGGGTACTAACTCGACCAAACCTTAGAGAACTACCCCTAGGAGTTGCAGATGTGCCCCAGGGAATTTTTAACAGCTGATCTTACCTCATTGAAGGGATGTAAGTGTTAAGCACATCATTACCCTGATTATCCTCCACATGCAACTCAGAATCAATTTCTGACTCACTAACAGGTGCCTTACTAGCGTTAGACACTGGTCTGTCCCTGGTTGCAGTCTGTGGAGTCTGAACACTGTTTTTAGAATCAACTAAGTTAGTAGTGCTCGGGTTACTACTTGACTCAGGTTCAAAGAAACAGTTAGGACTACTAGAGTCAAGCTTAGGTCCACAATCAGGAGCATCAACCTGCTTAGAATCACTATCACCTTTCTTGGATTCCTTCCCTTCATCATCGGGCAAAACATTTTTATTAATAGATCCATTGGTTTCAAAAACATCATCAAATAAGTTTGAATGACTGACACCATTTTCAGTGGAAGATTCGTGAACAAGTTGACTCAAAGGAAAACAATTCTCATAAAATTTTAAATCTCGAGAAAAAAATAAAGTTTTATCATCAAGAGAGTATAATTATAGCCTTTTTATCAAAAGAATATCCAATTAAAACACATTTGGATGCCCTACAATCAAACTTATCTTTAGGATTTAAATTCGTAGCAAAACACAAACAACCAAAGGATCTAAGATGCGACAGGGAAGGTTTTCTATTGATTAGCAACTCATATGGACATTTACCATTTAACACAGAAGTAGGAGTCCTGTTAATAAGATAAGTAGCAGTTAGAATACACTCAGTCCACGTATTCAAAGGAACTCCACTTTGAAAAAGTAGAGACCTAGCAACATTTAAAAGATGCCTATGCTTCCTTTCAACAATACAATTCTGTTGTGGGGTATACACGCATGAAGTCTGATGAAGTATTCCATTGTTATTTAAAAATGCTTGTAATGATGAGTTTACAAACTCAGTCCCATTATCAGACCTAAAACACTTTACCCTTTTATTAAATTGATTTTGCAATAATTGCAAAAAACATTTAACGTTATGAAACACTTCATCTTTTGACTTTAGCAGATACACCCATACAACTCTAGAATAGTCATCAACTATAGTTAAAAAATATCTATACCCCTCTCTGCTTCTTATCCTAAAAGGTCTCCATACATCTAGATGGACTAGCTCACCTACACTATGGGTTTTATGGTCACTCATAGGAAAGGGATTCCTAGTTTGTTTAGATTTATGAAAAACCTCACATGGAAACTCAAACATGTCACCTTTCAATTCTAAGTCAGATTTTAAAGTCTTTAGCACTTGAAAGGATGGATGACCAAGCCTAGAGTGCCACATCAGCATAGTATTTTTGGAAGAGCTACAGCTACTACCACACACAAAAGTACCTGGAGAAGAATCTCCAAAGTAATACAAGCCATTGATCTGTTTACCAATCAACAGTGTCTTGGTACGAGACAGGTCCTGAATTAAAGACTTATGTTCATCAAACCAACATCCAAGCCTATTATCTTTATCTAATTTATACACAGACAACAAATTTACACAATACTAAGGAACCACGAGAACATCTGATAAGACAATGTTACTAGCAAGATTAAGTTTTCCCATGTATTTTATAAATGCTTTAGTTCCATTTGGATGGCCCACAGTCATTTTGTATTCAGAGACATCAACTAAGTCAAACATATTCCTTTCAGAGGACACCATATGTTGATTAGCACCAGTGTCTATAACCCAACCACCATAACAATTTTGATCAGATTGAGAGACACAAGAAAAAACATATCATCAAAAACAGGATGACAAGTACCTGCCATGTTTGAGGTACCTTGATCAGTTGATACAGGCTCCTTAAGTAATGACATAAGTTTTGAATACTGATCTGCAGTCAACTGACAAGGTACTCCATCAAGTTTAGTGTTATCACTATGTAACAATCGACCTCCAGGTTGTAATTCTAACCCTAATCTACTTGCATCACTATCCGTCTTATAAATGCCATTAAACAATCTAACCCTATTGGTGATTTTAGTGTCATCTATTGCTATTTGTTCCATTTTTACGATTCTATGTGATTTTTGTGACTATTTAGTCAAATTGAGTCTCTACCAATTAGAACTTAGTGTCCGGGAATGTTAATTAGCTACCCTAGCTAGAATTTAAAAACCCTAATTGAAACCAATTTATTAGTGAAAACAATTAAAATGTGTGTATACAAACACACTTGTAATTTTCGGCTAAGAGACATGCATGTGCATGCATTACACTTAACAATTAACTAAACCTTACCACCTAAAATACTATCCAATACTACAAATTAATACTACACATTATTATTTAACAATTAAAATTAAAGGAGAATTGCCCATTGGAGAGCATCTCGGCCGCCCCACCTTCCCCAATCCACACTTCCCTTCTCCACTAAAACACCACCACCCTCACTCTCCAATCCCATTTCATGCAACCCTCTCTCAATCCTCTCCCTCTCCTCTCTTTGTTCGAATTCTCAGCTGAGAATTACACACACACACACACACTCAAACTCTCTCAATCCTCTCTACTCCAGCTCCAAAACCGTGAACCACAACACCAAGCAAGCATCGGCCAAGCTCAAACCGCAAGAAGGTGGCCACATTCGCGAGTCTTGGACACACACCTGCACTTTGTCCGACTTTTCCAGCCTTTGTTCGAGGTTCTACAGCCAAGTCAAGGAGTTTCTAGCCATCCACGACCATCAACACCTTCCAAACTGTGAGTTACATCAAGTGTAAGCTCCATGTTGTCGGTTTTGGACATTTCTCATGTTTTCTTCATTTTTCACTTAAAAACCTTGCTTTTTCTAGTTGTAGCAGAAACTTCTCACCATAACTTTGTTCTTAAGGAGTTCCCAATGTTCTTGAAGGTAAATCACATGATATGATAGTCATTCTTGAGGTGGAAACCGATTTCCACCGTGAAAACCCTCTTTTTGGGTGTTTTGCATCATCTAACTTATGAATGTTGCAACTCTTGTAAACCAAACTTGTAACCTGCATGTTAATGGCTTAATGGACTCCTAAGAACCTGTTTTAAAAGTTACAAAAGGTTACATAACTCGAACCCATGGTTATTACATGGATTACACCTTGAAAATCCTTCTTTCTACATGTAACAACACCCTTTAAACATTTGTTTGAAAAACCCTCTCAACCAAGACTCATAACCTGCTCATGAACGACTTTGGGACACCTTAATAATCTGTTTATAAAGCTAAATAAAGTGTTGGTAATGTTTAAGCTCAAGTTAAGATGATTTACACATGTGTTATGGTCGGTTATGACATGTTCTACATATTTGAAGTCTAAGAATGTGTAGAACAACTAGGCCACATTTTGGGACTGAAATTTCAGTAGGCTTTGATGAATATTAAGAGTGTTAATAATTTTTAATCTCTGGAATAAAGGACATGTTGTGATTAGACCCCCCCCCCCTTATAGTCACTTTTGGGAACCGAAACATGGTAAAATAATAAAGCATGGATGTCAACCATCTTAAAAAGTATTTTAGGCTCAAAATGATTAAAAAAAGGGTTCTGGAGTCAATGGGAAAGTTTAGTGGTAAAAAGGTAATTTAAATGGATTTTTAAGTGAAAACAGGTCCTAACCGAATGACGTTTTTGAGAAAAATCTAAGAAAAATGAGTATAAGGTTAAAAATTATAAAAACCATGTTATTCCATAAGATTAAGTGAGAAAATAACTTATAAGTAGAAAATTTGGTCAAACGAGTTTTTAAATGGTCAAATTCGGTTAAAAACGCGATTTAACGGGTTAAACGTAAAAACGGGTCTTTCAACCTTTAAAGGCAAATTTTTGTGATTAAAAGGAATAGAAACTTATAAAAATATATTAAGGTGTTACCTACTGGTCTAAGTCACCGATTTATGGAGACCTTTGTTTAACCGTTAAAACTCTTCGGTTTCACCGTAACAGGGAACGTTAAACACATAGGTTTTAAACCGAACCCATTATCTAAAAATTTGTGTACACTTACTTAATAATAAGTCAATTTAACTTTAAAAACCTGATTTTTGGTCATAAATGTCATTTTATACAAGAAATCAAACTTGAGGGTAGAAACTGTTAATTTTGAAACTTGAGGGGCTAAACTGTAAAATATTGCCAAACTTCATAACCAGATATTACGAGATTTATAATCACTTGAACAACCTAATTACCCTATATTCTTAACTAAATGGTGTTAAAATCCTTGATTAAATGAAAAACCTTGACTTTCCATAAAAGGAAACTTTTTACGCAAACCCTAATCGAATCAAAGCTGAACCCGACAACTAATCCTTTGACACACTTGTTGCACCATAAATAAGTTTAGAGCAGTAGCTTATCACTTACTATATTCATGTTAGGGTGCTATACTTGAGACATTCCCGGCACGCGAAGTTTCATTTTGCTTAAACACCTAAGGTGAGTTTAGTGTTTCCCCTTTTTCTCTTTTAAATGTTTTGGGGATGGAACATGCGATTGTTTTGACTGTTAATATTTATGTGCTATAACTTATGATGCTTGAATGTTGTGGATTAATTGAACCTGCCTTGTTTATACTTTTTCACAATCATTAATTCTTGGTGAACCGCTTGTCTATATGGGTAAATCTACTTGGGGTATCCCCCACGCACAGTGCCTTCCTAAGGGAAGGGGACCACACTGAGATCCTGCGGGGTCGTTGCGGCATGTAACAGGTACTTGTATGATACTATGGTGTACCCCTCAGCAGGTAGGGTGCACCTATATGAGGCTCAGCTATCCTCTAATGTTAACCGACAACACTTTACTCTTGAAGAGGCTAGTCGGGGCTGAGTGCAGGGTTGATTGTGACCTCCACAACCGCTATACTATTATGTTGATAATAAAAGTGAACTAATTCTTTTAAAGTGCAGTCTTTAAAAACCTCCTATTTTTTGAACTTTAAACACTGAACTCACCAACATTATGTTGACCCAAAATTTCTTTTGAGCATGTTTCAGGTATCTAGCATGGATAACTTGAAGACCTAAAGGACTTCAAGTAGATGACTTAGAACCGAGACCTTGATGGCATTACATTGGCTTTAATTTTAAGAAATGACTTTTCTTGGATGTTTGCTAAACAATTAAATCTTTTGAATACGTTGGGTATTTGAACTATGTATCTTTTAATGGGTTAACTTTTGTAACCCGAGACATGTATTTGATGTAATGCCATGTATTTCCTTTCCTTGTTGTGCTCATATTATGGTTTGTTTTCGCTGCCATATTAAGCCAGTCTGTGACGTCCCACCTCCCTGGGCCCGGGGTGTGACAGATTGGTATCAGAGCCAAAGGTTGTAGGGAAATCAGGAATACCTTAGTGGACCCTAGGCTACAACCCGAGACCTTAGGACTGTCCTTCTGACGATGAAATGGACTAGAGTGAGTGGGTTAGGTAAGTTGATGGTTACACTTGATCAACGTAACCATGAACTTACTGGACGTATGAATTCTAGGAAAATTCATCCGGTAACAATAGATAATGATAAAGACTAACCATTATTTGAAAAACTCACGGTCAAATCCTAGAAACTATATAACCATAATACTTGGCACTATTATTACTATTATTGCTATTTATATTATTATAGCCTTTGCCAACCCACTTTTGAGATACTATGTGCAGGCGACAGGTTCTTATGGCAGACAAAGGTAAGACGCCTGCATTCCCTGTTGACGAGACCTTGATGGCATTACATTGGCTTTAATTTTAAGAAATGACTTTTCTTGGATGTTTGCTAAACAATTAAATCTTTTGAATACGTTGGGTATTTGAACTATGTATCTTTTAATGGGTTAACTTTTGTAACCCGAGACATGTATTTGATGTAATGCCATGTATTTCCTTCCTTGTTGTGCTCATATTATGGTTTGTTTCCGCTGCCATATTAAGCCAGTCTGTGACGTCCCACCTCCCTGGGCCTGGGGTGTGACACACTACTAGCATTATTACTACTAGGTTTGACATTATTAGTTTTCCCTTTAAAATTGGGAGGATAACCACCAATTCAAAACATCTGTCAACTGTGTGGCCATTCTTATTGCAGTGAGTACACTTTAGAATAGTCCCCTTACCAGATTTTTTAACAGTATTGGTTTTAGAGACAAAAGCAGCAGGTTGAACTTTACTGGACACTGTTATGCCTCTATGAGATTCTTCGCTTGAAATTATTGCAAAAGCACCCTTAACCGAAGGTAAGGGATCCTTTGTTAAAATGGAGGACTTCACAGAGTGATAAGCATCATCTAATCCATTAAAAACTGCATCAGCCTGATGTTTTGGTTGAACTCACTAACAGATTTAGATGCATTACAGGTACACAAGGGCAATTTGGCCAAAGAGTCAAATTGTCTCCACATAGATGTTAGTTTATGATAGTAATCTGAAATAGAAGCGTCACTTTGTTTTATTGAAGCAATTTTTGATGTAGACTAAAAATCACTGACCCATCTATTTTTGAATATGTTTCTTTAAGTTCATCCCAAACATCAGCTGCAAATTTTGAAAAAACTTGGCCAACAAACAGTTCCTCAGATATCAAATTAAGAATCCATGACAGTACCACATAATTACATCTATCCCACTGTCTTTCTAGGTTTTCATTGTTCTTGGGTGTTACATAGGTTTTGTCCACAATTCCAAACTTATTTTTAACATTTAGAGATAATTCCGTAGCATTGGCCCAGACATTGTAGTTTTCTGTACCTTTCAACTTAATATTAACAATGGTAAGATTATTCGTATCTGAGGCATGTAAATATAATGGATTGCCAAAGTCAAGATTACTCATTAAGTTGCTAGTTTTAGCAACTTCTTTACCAGCCATCTTGGATCAATCAGATCACACACCAAGCGAAAGTACACAACACACAAGACCACTGCAAGACCTCTTCAGGAACCAGATACCCGGTCACTATAGTGACTGGCCAGGTGTGAAAAGAGGGAGTAGTTAAGCCAACAAGATACAGATGACAAGTATTAATCTCACGCACAGCGGAAACAAGCACAAACCAAACGATATATCACCAGATAGAGTAATACACCTACCCACACCAAACCCTAACCAAGTCAAACAGTGACAGCCAAGAGCAATAAACCACAAGGACCAAGGAGACAAAGAAACTAGGAGAATTCTTACAGAGTACTCCAGCAGTAAGGATTAGGGTTTAGAAGGACTTACAATGATTTAGGCGATTCAACTTCTTTTGTTTGGTTTAAGAGAAGGAAATACTAGATTCAGCAACTTCAAGTTGAATCTCAATCCCGTAGATCACCACAGATCCCAGAGAGTCGTCTTCAAGAACCGATCACTATACATCCCACGGCAGAAACCCTAGATCAAATCACTTTCACAAAGATATCGAGCCTTGTGCTCTAATTACTAAGTGAAAATTTTGATAATGTGAACAAGATCAAGAGTATAAAACTAACAAACAACAAATCTCCACATACAACTACACCAACTCTTACAACACAATCTATTTGTTGTTTAGACTAGCAACGATGAGTTGCTAGTCAACAATGATTTCAATATGTGGCTTAGCGAATATGAAATAACAAGAGACTAAGGTGGATCAGGTGAGAGGTTTCACAACCCTAGAGGAGAATTTTGGAGAAGACGACTTTTGAACTTCTGAATAACTCGAACAACTCTTATAAAGCCTGCTACAATTCATCAAACAGCAACAATCCTCGAACTCATCCAAATCAGCAACATTAGTCCTCGAACTCTTTACAAAGACCAAAACATACTCTAGACTAAAACTACCACAAAACAAATAATAAAAACAAAAAAAGCATTAGAATTGAATTGTCAAATACATAATATGCTAGAAATTTAACACTAAGTAATATATCATTTCAGTAGAATTTCATTTATATGCTATATCATAGCTATTGATAGGATGTTGGAGAGTGTGATGGTGACAAGACTTTTTCTCTATCTCAAAGGTAAAGAGGATGCTTTTGCTAAGCGCTAATACCATTTAAAATAATGAAGACCACATATGGTATTGTTTTCCCATCTTACAACTTTCAAATCTAACTCATACGTTTTCCTTTACATATTGAATCATGTCAATATACCGCACACACGACAACCACCACTAGTTGTGATTTAAAATTGTAAATTTCATGTTACAAAAATTTCAATGCCCAGTCAACCGGTCACTAAACCAGCACATCGCATAGTGAAACCGATCTTAAAACCCGGTCTGCGAAAAAACAAAAAAACAAGCATATGTCGTTTACTAGTTTTATATGATTCACTCGAACCAGACTAATTCATCCATGCCTGATGCATAGCTTGTAAATTAACCGGTTCCGGTTAGTCCATTCTGGTTTTCAAAACATTACTAATAAAATTCATAATTTCCTTAATTAAACATGTTTTGAGTCCTTTATTTTTTTCATTTCCTGTGAATAGTATATTAAGACTGAAACAGAGCTCACTGTTTGACCAAAAGTTGGTCTATGTTTGAAAACTATATATTATTATTTCACTCGGTTTCTTCGGTCAACCTTTGACTCTCCCACCATATAACCAAACTTCCTCACATATATATATATATATACCCTCTCAACTCCTTCCTTCCATTGCACTTGCACCATCCTACTACCTCCATATCACAGAAGCACCTGCACTTCAGATAAACTAGCTTGTACCCCATGCATCAAGATTTGTACCAAAAAGATATGGAGACTACTGCTTGTGTTTATGAAGAGCAGACTGCAGCCATTCATGAGCTAACTCAAGGGATACAAATGACTCAACAGCTAAGGCTTAATCTGCATTCACGTGAAGCAAGAGAACACTTGATAAAGAAGATCTTATCGTCGTACGAGAAGGTTCTTTCCGTTCTCAACTCGCGCGCTTCTGCTGGGCAGCCTCGGGCACCTGCCCTTCCAGCATCCGGTCTGCCCGAATCATCGATGTTCATTACGAGCCCCGGAATAAAAGAATTTGAGTTTGATCAACTCTTTACCATTCATCAAGAACAAAATGTCATTGGCAAAAAGAGGTATTAAATTTCAATGTTGTTATATATATTCACTTCTGCATTGATAAATGATTTAATAAATGTACAAACTTTAAATAACTTTTTATTTCGCTTTGATCACAGAAAGGTGTCAACAACATGGGAGGATCAAGTTGGATTATGCAATGACAATGGGTTAGAGGGTAACACGTTTGATAGTTACAATTGGATGAAACATGGGCAGAAAGACGCTTCGGGCGCTAAAATTCCAGGGTAAAACTTATATTATGTTACTTGATCTTAACGGTCTTAAACTTAAGAAATGTTTTGGTATGCTTATATATTTATTATAAATGTATCTTGCAGAAGCTGTAATAATATTTGCTCATACCCTAAGGTACAAAAATGCATGACAACAAAACAAGTGCAGATGATAGATGAAGACTGTAGAGTATTTGATATCCCAAACATCGCGAAACTCACTTGCGATGGTGGTGCTCAGTCGACTGTACCACCACCACCACCACCACCTGAAAAACATGAAATAGCACCAACCCAACACCACCATCAACTACCACCGTTAAATCATGGTGAGATGCTCTCAAATCTTAGAGCCAACCTAAGCGTGAACACCTCGGATTTGGGTGGTGAGACTGTTGCATCCTCATTTTCCTCCCCTTCAACATCAGCTGTACTCGGGGAAGATTTCCACCGTTTTCAGTATCCGAATAAGTATTGTGATGAATTATTGCTAGTTTATTCGCCACAGTTGATCTCCCCGGAGTGGGGAAGTTCATCATCAATGGATTTCGCGGCTACCTGGTAGATTATGTTGACACGCCTTAAATTTAAATCTAATCTTGTCTTTTAGAAGGTTACTTTTAAGAACTATAGAATGGATATACAAGAAACAAATTTTGTATTGTAGAAAGTATGATGTAAGATACTTAGCCAAGGGGATATCCGGAATAAATGTATCAATGTCATCTTGAAAACATTTTCATTTTGAGTGGTCATGCACTATCTTATTCTGTATATCTGTAGAATGAATCCAGTTGTAACTTGAGCTAATAAGAGCCATTTGGTTTGTAGAATTTATAAATTACAGGAGATTCCAAACTTGTAGTATTAGTGATTGTTCATTAAAAATATGGTGTGACTTTGAATCCCTTGATTAGTTGGTATTTATGAGTAAAAATTACTGTTAAAAACAATATAAAAATATCATTTAGATAAACAGCCCTATCCACGACTATTGGTAGACCTATAAGTTTTTTTTAAATGGCTCATAATTTTTCGGTCTTCAGGATAATTTTACCTGATTGGGACATTGGGTTACTGAATTCTTGGCTCATAATCCAATAAGTTGTAAATAATAATAAACAGAGCAGTTTTGAATGAAATTTACGTATATAAAATTAAACATGTCATAATGATGTATTCAAAAAATTATTATATAAAATTAAGCATGTCATAATGATGTATTCAAAAAATTATGAAATATTAAATTTTGAAATTTATAAGAAGAAAAAAATAACCAAAAATTTGTGAACGGTTTAAAAATTAATCATAAGTTTAGAGTACAATGAAAGGCATATATATTGCTAAATTTGATGGCTATAATGAAAACAAAGAATTCATGTTAGAAAACAAAAAAACCTATGAAATTAAAAGATGGTATCCTATATTTTAACAAACATAATGTATAAAGTAATATGCATAAAAAAGAAACAAAGTATAATTTACAATATCACTATAGACAAAGAACTTGATTATTAAATTTATTTAAATTAAATTAAAGTCTAAAGTAGGAAAGAATGATGAACTTTCAAGTTATGTTACTACGTTAATCGCCCGGGGTACTACATAACAAAAAAGAACACACGCCTCCGTGTGCAAATAAATAACTACAACAGGACTCATGTTAAACGTGCAAATACAATATGATATAAAATATTAATAACAATATTATATACACCTATTCTAACAATGAATTTCACGAGAGACTGATAATTTGGAGCCAAATGGATGGAGTTTTATAATCCGGCACCTCAAGACACAGCATCAGTGCAAGTTCCTTCGCAACCTCTTGAAAATACCAAATTCATATCCGAGTATATATATTTATGATATTATTCTAATTGATGCTTTTTTGTTTTATTTGTTTGTTTCTAGGCTCGGCTCGAATTATATATACCAAATTCATATCCGAATATATATATTTATGATATTATTTTTTACAAAAAAAAAATCACCATAAAATTCAGTATTTTTTTATCTTTCCAACGTCCACCATATTTATATATTTTTCTATAAAAAATCATCCATTCATTGTTTACATACGTGTAAATTTAGTTATACACATGTGTAGTACTGGATTTACACATGTGTAAATCCGATATTACACATATGTAAAACGAATTTCGTTAAAAAATGGTAATTTTTTATATATTTTATAAAATTTTATTTATTCTTTTTACGAAAAAGGGAAAGTAGGGGAATATTTTTGTGTTTTTATTTTTATGTTATTTTTCGACTTATAATTTTTTAAATATGTTTTTGTTAATTACAATTTTACCATTGATAACTAGTGGTTGAGATTTGTTCCTAAAGTTCTCACAAAAAAACTAATTTTCATTTGATTCATCCCCTATATATATACACACTCACATATATACGTATATATATACACATACATATATATACATATACACATACATATATATACATATATATATATATATATATATACATATATACATATATATACATATATACATATATACATATACATATATACATATATATATATATACATATATATATACATATATACATATATATACATATATATACATATATATATACATATACATATATATATATACATATATATATATATACATATATAATACATATATATATATACATATATATATATATACATATATATATAGGGTGAAGTTCTATTGAGAACCTTTGGTTATTTAAGAACCATTTAACCTAATGTGGACCGTTGATTTAAACATTATGGCATGAGATGATACCATGTGTCTTACCTTTTTTTAATAGAAAATGGTAATTTAGACATTTTACATTCCAATCAAAAAGTCAAATAATTCAGATTTAATATGGTGGTGACAAGTGTCATCACCAACCATCTTTTACTTCACCTCATTTTTTAAATTTTTTATAAAAAAGTTTATCCTCTTTATTTTTATAACTTCTATAATTTTTTTATATATTGTTATATTTTTATAATAGTTACATCATTAAATTCGTCTAATTTTTCTCTTTAATTCCAATATAGTCTCAAAATTTTTTAAAATTTTTGTTTCCAACGTTGCGTGTTACATTACTGTAAGTTGTAGATAAATGTATGGTACGGATGTTATTTCAATGTTATAGTAATGTAACACAGTGCAACATACTTAGTTACAATTATTTATATTATGTTAATTACAAGTTTATATTAATAATAACTAAAAAACTAAACCAAAAGTCTATTTTTATTGCATAAAACCTTCAAAGTCAAAATGATCTACTAGAACTTGCATGTGAATTACATCAAAGAAAACAAGGTCTTAATGATATCATATTGCAATTCATTACAGTGACTTGAATTGAAACAACATATATAAAAACTAAAAAAATTAAACTTTAAATGAAACTTAATATGATGCATCACAGGTGCCTTGTAAAATTTATTATAAAAATTACACCACTAGATTCATCATATCTTTTTCTTTAATCCTATTATAATATTTCAAAAAATATCACTCGTACATACTTGCATCATGTTACAATGCTACTCATACGTGGTAAATCAATGTAATCTAATGTAAACTAATGTAAACCAATCTGTAAACTAATGTGAAAAATATTACTCGTACATAGTTACATCATGTTACAATGTTACTCATACATGGTAAATTAGTGTAATCTAATGTAAAGCAACGAAAACATCTACTTACACTATTAATTACTTGATATTACACCACTCCAACTAATAGTGACACAATCATTACAACAACCAAACGACTTCACATCAATGTAAACCAATGTAAGCTAATGTAAATCAATATTAACCAATGTAAATCAATCTGTAAAACAAATGACATTAAACAATGTAACTAAACCTCAATTATTTTAGAAACCTAACAGCCAAAACAACATTAAACCATATAACTAAACCATTGTAAAAAATCTCAATATTGTAATTAAAGCCATATTAACAAAACTACAACATTGTAACAAAAAATTCATCATTGTAATTAGACTATTGTAACAAAATTAACCCAATAAATATGTATACCACATCAATGTAACAATAAAACACCAAACGACTTCACAGTAATGTAAACCAATGTAAACTAATGTAAATCAATATCAACCAGTGTAAATCAATCTGTAAAAAAATGACATTAAACAATATAACTAAACCTCAAAAATTTTAAAAACCTAACAACCAAAACAACATTAAACCATGTAACTACACCACTGTAAAAAAATATCAATATTGTAATTAAAGCCATATTAACAAAACTACAATAATGTAACAAAAATTTATCATTGTAATTAGACTATTGTAACAAAATTAACCCAATAAATATATATACACATCACTAGAATTAACAAACCTTATTCATATGATTGATTAATGAAACAGATCAGAGCTTAACATTAGTTCTTTCTGTTGATGATGATGGGATAAAAACATATAAAACGCAACAAAAATAATACCTTATGCATCATAATTACTGTAGTCTTCATTCCGATAGCCTTCATTCTCCAGTTATCTAAAAAGTTAAAAAATAATTAAAGTTGATTTAACAATATGTAAAAATGGTTTTCTGATAGCCATCACCTTTTTCCTTCCTAAAGCTGAGTACAAGTGTTTCGAAATGGATTTGTAACAACTAGTTTATAACTCAATTTATAAAATTCTTGAAACATTTAAAAAGAGATTCTGGGGAAAAAAGATATTTTAGGCAAAAAATGAAATTATTGTAAAAAAACTAACGTGATGGTGGTCATGGAAGAGACGTATGGTTGGCGTCGTGGATGGTGTACTCGTAGTGTCGATGACGATGGTGGAAGGGAGGTGCTGATGGCGACGATGGTGGTGGGCTTGTGCTATAGCCGAAGGTGTGCCGGTGGAGATCGACCAGTGATGATGGTGTTATGGAGGTCGACTGGTGGCGCTGAAAGTGAAGTGCTAGTCGCGGTGATGGTGGCGGTATGTAACACCCGGTTATTTAAAGTCAAGAAAGAAGAATAAAGTGAAGAAAAGGAAGAAAAAAATAAAACCCAAGTCTAGGGGTAAAAAGTGTCCAAAAGGACAAAATGTTTGAAAAGTGGGTGTAAAAGGTGGTATGGCCGCCCATATGTCACACACACCACTGATCATAGGGTTTTAGAAAGAGAGTAGCTAAGAGCAGCAAATTCTCGGTTTGAAGGAAGAACTAGAAAGAATTCGAATTCAAGGTAAGAATTCATGTTTCTATGGTGTTCTTAACCGGTTATGTCCTCGGGTTTATGCTTATGCGTGTTTATGTGTGTTCGAGTATGTTTTTAGTGGGTTTCTAGGCGGTTGAATTTAATTTGCAAACGAGTTTGGAAGAAGCCATACTCAAGAGCTGCAAAGGTGAGTTCTAGGACCCCTGTTTTACTTGTTTTAACTGATTTTGGGGCTGGAAATACATGAATGTATGTTTTCATTAAACTGGGTTTCGGACCCGTATGTTTGAAAGTGTGTATGATGACGCTATGTTGTGATGTGTGACTATGTTCATGCTTGATGATGTTTCTAAGACTCATGTTGGACCAAAAGAACCAATGAGCCTGATCAGAAAAACCTCTAAGTCCCACAGACATTACAACTGCTGAAGAAGATCACAACAACTGAAGACATTAGCTGATTACAAGGTCCGAAGACAAGATCTGAAGACATTTACTGAAGACAAAGTCTGAAAGTAAAATACTGAAGACAAAGTCTGAAGCTATCAGCTGAAGAAAAAGTCTGAAAGTAAAAGTCTGAAGAACAAAGACTGAAGACAAAGACTGAAGACCAAAGTGATCAATAGTTGTCACAACAGCTGAAGTAGTTAACTTCAGTAGTTATGATGGTTTCCTTTCAGTGCTTGTAATTTACTTTTCAGTAGTTATAGTTTCAGTAGTTTAGTTCAGTAGTTTTATGTTTCGTGTACTTAGCATTTTCTGAGATGTAATCAGTAGTTGAGAACATTCTCAGTAGTTTACATAATTTCAGTAGTTTGAATAATTCTGTTAGATGTCACTATCAAGTGACATCAGCAGACGTCACATCTCCTATATAAGGGATGTTGACCTTGTTGTAACGTGTGACATTTAGCCACCACGAAAGCATTGAATGAAATATTCCTTTTGCAGAATTCTCTCACTATAACCGTTTACTTTTGCATTGAATATCAATTGTGTTCTTGCGAATTGTCTAATTCATTGTTTGATTTCCGCTGCGATCTACTCTAATTAATCAAACTTAGATCACTGATCCTAACAAATGGTATCAGAGCAGGTTAATCATTGATCGATCTAACAATTGATCATTGAAACTGCTATTTCGATATCTAAGTTTGATTGAATTAGCAGATCTGCGAGAATTGGTTATAGATCATTGAATTTCTGTTGCTTTCGATTATTTACTTTGAGTTTTCTCTTGGTTCATATTGTGTTTGTTGTGTTTTGCACTGAATCAGTTAAAACTTAATTGAATTTGGTTGAATCTGAGAATGACTACTCCTTCTAATGACCCTTACAATACCGGTTCCTCAACCAAGCCTCCGATGCTGGTTAGGACTGAGTATAACATATGGCAACGAAGAATGCTTCATCACCTGTCTGTTAACAGTTCAGGTTATTGGACATCTGTGGTACATGGTCCACACAAGCCTATGGTGAACAATCCAGAAACCAACCAAATGGTTCTGAAGAAGAAGGAACAATACTCAGATGAGGATCGAAAACTGTTTGAGATTGATGCTAAAGCGCATGGTATTCTGGCCATGGCTCTGCCTAATGAAATCTATTCTGGGCTTATGCATCATGAAACTGCTCATGATCTCTGGAATGCATTGAAGGAACAATTTGGTGGAACAGATGAGGTCTTAGCAAACAACAGAGAAATCCTTGCCCAACAATATGAGACATTCTCTCATAGGAAGGGTGAGACACTGACTCAACAGTTTGAGCGTTTTTCCTTTTTGATCTCTGAGTTGAAAATGGTCAAACATGAACATACTAATAGCCAGATGAACAACAGATTCCTCAGATCACTGCCTGAGAGATGGGACACATACACCATTGTCCTACGCTCCAGTGCAAATCTAGATAGCCTATCTCTCACCTAACTCCATGGGAAACTGCTTACATTTGAAAGAGAGATAGAGCAGAAAAGGAAACTGGCATCATCAGGAAAGCTCACTGATGACTTTGTACCAGGGAATACTGCCTTGGTTGGTTTAATGAGTCAGAATATGCTACATCAAAAAGCAATTATGATGAGCATATAGATTTCTCTTCAAACAGTTCCGATCATGCATTTGTTAGTGTTGATAGTCAGTCAGGCTGTAATAGTGACAATTTGTGCTTCATCATGGATGATTTGAAAGGTATAGCTGATGATGACTTAGAAGAGATGGATATTCTAAGCCAAATGGCCTTGATTAATATCAGATCTCAAAAATTCTACAAGAGAACTGGTAGGAAATTTCCAGGACTCTTTGGCAAAACCAAAGTTGGTTTTGACAAGAGTAAGTTGAGGTGTCACAAATGCCACAGGCTTGGGCACTTTGCAAGAGAGTGTAGATCAACTGGATCTAACTCCTCTGCACCCTTTGTGACTTTTCCAAGTAATAGTCCACAAAACAGAGGGCAACATCCTGCTAGTTCTGGTCATCACTCACAACATCCTGCATATTTTGTTCCTCAGGGTCCAATGCCATATCCATATCCCTGCTATTACATGCCACAGCCAAATCCAGTTCAAGTTCCAACTGCACAACAACCTCAAGTATTACCTAAGCCTCTACCATCTCAATCATCTCAATCACAACCTCATCACAGCTTCTTCACCCCTGGTGTTGTTGACTGGAGCAGTTTACCAGATGATCTCTCTGGCAATGAGCATTTATTTGCTAGTGATGGTCAACATGGTGGTGAACATCTTTTTAGGAATCTTGCTCTCATGGCCCTGGAGTCTACTGAGAGTTCATGCTCCAATGCATCTTCATCACAGGTAACCCAGGTATCCTCTGAGGCTAAGGCCAAGCTATTTTCTGAATCTTGCATAGCTGCATTTATCTCTATCAGAGAGGCAAATGTAGCTTTAATAAATCAAAATCTTGAGCTTGAGCAAACTATTTCCAAAAGAAAAGCTGAGTATGAGTCTGTTATTAAAGATAAAGATGATGAGATTTATAAGCTTAAATGCCAATTAAATGATGAAAAGGCTAAGCTAGAGGCCATTCTTGAGAACCATAGAGATCTCAAAGAAAAACTTGTAGCTACCCAAGTTGAGTGTGACTGCTGGGTATCATCCTGCAAGGGATTTGAAATGCTACTCAGTAAGCAATCTGCTTTGAATGTGAAGTTTGGAATTGGTTACAATCACATTGCACCACCTACAGATTTTACTCCAAAACCAATAGTAAAACCTGAAGGTGAAAGTAATTTCCAAACCACATCATCATGTGCATCATCTTCAAGTGATCACCCAAAATCACAAGATGAAATCAGTGTTGATACCTCAGCAAATCAATTGCCTGATAGGTTAACTACTGATAAGCACATGAAGCTGAGTACTTTAGATGTTGTCCCTAAAGTACCTCAAGTACTGAAGGACAAGTCACAACATCTGAAAAGCATTTCAAATCAGCTGAAATATAAAGATTAACAACTGCTGATAGAGAACAGCTGAAGAACAAGTCTTCAGTTGTTACAGATCCTTCAGTACTTAATACAAGTACTGAAAGGAGGAAAGTACTGAAGATCACACCTTCAGTAGTTTCTACATCAGCAGTTGATCAATCCAAGATGAAGAATAAGCCATGTGAAATATGTGGTAAATTCAATCATCTTTCTGATGAATGTTGGTACAGAAAGGGTTCCAAACTCAACAGAGATAAGCTCATTAAAACCCAGATGGATGAAATGAGAAATGAGTTTGAGATTAAGTTTGTACCACAATCATTCCAATGTGATAAACCCAAGCCTTCATCAAAATCCAAAAAGAAGGATAAGGTTTATCACAAAACAGCTGATAGTGCTCCTCATGATAAACATCAGACTAAGTCTGTAAATTTCAAGGAGGAAATGGTGGGTCATATGAACTCATCAAAAACAAGTACTGATATGTCACAAGAGCTGAAAGCTTTAGCTACAAATCAGACACAACTTGTTATGATGGTTCAGCATTTGTTGGAGAGAGTTAACCAACTAGATGCACCTATGATCAAACCACTGAAAAAGCATTCCAAGCCCAAATCCAAGAAATCCATTTCAGCACCATCTCCACCTTCATCAGCTGTTAATCATGAGAAACAAGTTATGGTTAAATCTGTTGATGACAACAGACCAAAACCAAAAAGGTTTGGGTCTCAAAACCTAACTAGTTCTTGTGATGATTGTAGGGTTCTTCAGCATGCCAAAGGAGCATCTGGTATATAGACAGTGGAGGATCTATGCATATGACTGAGAGCAGTTCTCTTCTTAATGACTACTCTCAAGGAAAGAAGGGATTTGTTTCATTTGGAAATGATGCCAAGGGTTACATCATCGGGAAAGGATATGTGTTAATGGAGATATCAGATTTGATGATGTTAACCATGTGGAGAATCTTAAGTATAATCAACTGAGTGTTAGTCAGATGTGTGATAAAGGGCATGTTGCACTTTTCACAAGCCAGAACTGCAGGATTCTATCTTCCCAAGTTCTGAGGCTGATTGACAAGGTATTGGATGATAATACTCTCCTGAAGGCCAACAGGATTGGAAGAGTATATGCCTTGGATTTGTCAAAGAAAATTGATTTGAAGGGTCATTCTTGCCTGTTCTCCAAAGCCTCTCCTCAGGAATCTAAACTGTGGCACAGGAGGCTGGGTCATGTAAATCTCAAAAACATGAATCAGCTGATCCATAATAGTCTAGTGAGAGGTTTACCAATAAAGGAGTTCCACTGTGATGAATCCTGCACTGCTTGTTTGAAAGGAAAACAACACAAAGTCTCATTCCCTCCTATTGAAGAACCTAAGTCTACTGCCTGCTTGCAGTTACTGCACATGGATCTATTTGGTCCTGTGAGAGTGATAAGCATGGCAAAGAAGAAATACTGTCTGGTAATTGTGGATGATTACTCCGATTTGTATGGACTTTCTTCTTGCATTCAAAGGATGAGGTTGCTCAGACGATTATAAACTTTGTGTTGTATGTTGAGACGCAGTATTCCCTATCAGTCAAGAGTATAAGGAGTGATAATTGAACAGAATTCAGAAACCATACACTTGATGATTTTTATCTCTCAAAGGGAATCAAGAGGCAGTTTAGCATCCCAAGGACTCCAGAACAAAATGGAGTAGTGGAGAGAAAGAACAGGACCCTAATTGAAGCTGCAAGGTCTATGTTGGCTGACTCTGGTTTGCCATTGACCTTTTGGGCTGAAGCTGTCAACACAGCTTGCTATGTGCAGAATAGAGTTCTAGTAAATCAGAGGTTGATGAAGACTCCATATGAAGTTCTACATCATTTGGCTCCTCTAATTTCATTCTTCAAAGCTTTTGACTGTCCTTGTTTCATTCTCAACACAAAGGATCAACTCCATAAATTTGATCCTAAGGTGGATGCAGGGGATTTTGTAGGTTATTCATCTACATGCAAGGCTTACAGAGTCTTCAACTGCAGAACAAAGATAGTTGAAGAAACCTTGCATGTAAAATTCAATGAATCTCCTAAGGATAAAATTCCACAAAACCCTGTGGAGTTGTTTGATCTGGACATACTGCAATATGTTCCTTATCAACCTCCAGCTGTTGCAGATCATGTGGATAAATCATCTTCTGCAGCAAGTCTTCCACCTGGTGGTACTGAAGATGATGATGATATCAGTACTCACCTTTTCAAGTTTAGTGATCAACTGCCTGAGTCTGCTAAACTTGATGTTCCTGTAGCCTCAGCAGCTCCATCCACAACAAATGCTGATGAGATTTCTGACTCCTCTACATCATTTGACTTGCCATCTCATACTTGATTTCAAGAATCTAGATCAACATCTGCTGCTGTTGAACCTGCTACAAACACTTGCACTGATCTTATAGTGTACCAAGAGCGTAAGAATCACCCCATGTCTCAAATCATTGGTGATATCAATGTTGGTGTCTCAACCAGAAGTCAATTGTCCAACTTCTGCTTCTATGCTCTCTTTATAAGTCAGCTAGAGCCAAAGAACTATCATGTTGCTTTGAGAGACAATGGATGGGTTGAAGCCATGCAGCTTGAGCTACTTCAGTTCAAAAAGCAGCAAGTGTGGGAACTGGTTCCTCTACCCCCAGGTAAGTGTGCAATAGGCACTAAATGGGTGTTTAGGAATAAAACTGATGAAAATGAGCTTATTGTCAAGAACAAGGCTAGACTGGTTGTACAAGGGTTTTCACAAGAAGAAGGTATTGATTATGATGAAACCTTTGCCCCTGTAGCCAGACTAGAGGCAATTAGATTGTTCTTAGCCTATGCTGCATTCCACAATCTTAAAGTTTTTCAAATGGATGTCAAAAGTGCATTTTTATATGGTAAAATAAAAGAAGAGGTTTATGTGTGTCAACCACCAGGTTTTGAGGACAATAAACATCCTGATTGGGTGTATAAACTTGATAAGGCTCTTTATGGGTTGAAGCAAGCTCCTAGAGCCTGGTATGAAACACTTTCAAATTTTCTTCTTAAAAATAATTTCACTAGAGGCTCCATTGATAAAACTTTGTTGATTAAGAAAGTGGATCAGCATAAGCTACTTGTTCAAATTTATGTTGATGATATTATTTTTGCATCCTCTGATCCCCAGTTGTGTGATGATTTTACAAGTTTAATGAAACAAAAGTTTGAAATGAGTGCAATGGGAGAATTACAGTTCTTTCTAGGCTTGCAAATCAAACAAAAGGATGATGGAACCTTCATTCATCAGTCAAAATATACAAAAGATCTTTTGAATAAGTTTGATTTACAAAACTGTAAGCCTTGTTCTACTCCCATGTGCAACACCACACAACTGGATGCAGATCAGAAAGGTAAAGCTGTTGATGAAACACTTTACAGATGTATGATTGGGTCCTTGATGTACTTAACAACTTTTAGACTAGATATCATGTTTGCAACTTGTGTTTGTGCTAGATTTCAGGCTGCTCCTAAAGAGTCTCATTTGATTGCAGTCAAGAGGATCTTTAGATATCTGCAAGGTACACAATCTCTAGGTCTTTGGTATTCCACTGGACACTCTTGAAAATTAGTTGCTTTTTCTGATAGTGACTATGCAGGGTGTAAGTTAACCAGAAAGTCAACTTCTGGTGGATGTCAATTCTTAGGCAACTGTTTGATTTCTTGGCAGAGTAAGAAACAAACATCTGTTGCTACATCCACTGCTGAAGCGAGTATATTGCTGCTGCAAGTTGTACATCTCATGTACTCTGGCTTCAGAACTAATTATTGGATTATGGCATTATAGAGACTAAGACTCCATTATTAATGGATAGTGCTTTAGCTCTGTGTATTGTCAAGAATCCAGTCCAGCACTCTAGGACCAAACATATAAAGATCAGACACCATTTTATTAGGGATTGTTTTGAAAAAGGTCTGATTGATCCAAAGTTTGTGCCTAGTGCTGATGAGCTTGCAGATATATTTACTAAGTCTTTGGATAGTTCAACTTTCCAAAACCTTGTGTTAAGGCTTGGTATGCTGCAACTAGAATAAGTGACAACTACTGATGATCTCAGTAAATAAGTACTGATGAGCATTAGTAAACATGTCACAAATATGTGCTGATCTGTTCAAAGAAACTGATGTGTTACAACTACTGATGTCAGTAAAAATAGATAAGTACTGATGTCCTATGAAACAACTGAAAACAGCTTAAAAGTCTGATGAGTAAGTGTTGAGGACAGTATGAAACAACTGAAAAGCTAAGAATTGATGAAAACTACTGATGAGAATCTTCTCTTCAGTCGTTTCCACAAACTGTTGTTTCACCTTAAATAGCTGATGACAAAACCATGTCTTCAGTAGTTTCACAACTACTGATGACTAACACCAAGTCCTCAGCTGTTTACAACAACTGATAACAAAACCATGTCTTCAGTAGTTTTACAACTACTGATGACTAATACCAAGTTCTCAGTTGTTTACAACACCTGAAGACAAAACCAAGGTTTTCAGTAGTTTCACAACTACTGATGATTAAAACCAAGTCTTCAGTTGTTTTCAAACGTCTGATAGTTAAAACCAAGTCTTTAGTTGTTTTTATACAACTGCTGATAATACCAATACCTTTAGTCGTTTTCTTTTTAGCCTTTTCTTACCTATAAATACATGTACTTATAGCCAAACGTTTCATTAGCCGTTTTCAAATCTTCTCTCTCTCAACAATGGCGACCATGCAACTCAAACCCCGACACAACTGTGTTGCCTACCTTTCGAAATCGGCCTTCTTGAACAAGTTTGATACAACCATCGATCTTATGGTGGATTCCCCATACCGAACAGCCTTTCTTTTGAACCGTACCATATACCCTGATTCCTTAACCCAGTTCTGGACCAACGTCTCTGTCACAACTGGTGAGAACGATAGCCAAATCACTCTCCAGCCGTTGGTAAACCAGAAACAGGTGCTCATCACCCCCGACATCATTCGCAAAACCTTAAATTTGCATGATGGCACCTATCCTAAAGAATACCCGAAAGGCATCACTGATATGTCTTTCATCAATAATGGGTATGAAGGCGATTTAAGTGCTACAACCATACTTAAAAAGCACTTCTATGATGCTGAACGACTTATCTTTCATATGGTAAATGTCTGCCTTGCATCAAAGACATCTTCTTGGGATCAGATGTCTTCCCGATGGCAACAGGTATTGTACTCTATCTTTAAACGCCAAAATCTAAATTTTTCTGAGATAGTGTTCATGGAACTAAAGGATCTGGCTCTGAAACCTGTGGCAAATAGATGGCTACTTTATCCCAGGTTTCTGATGGCCATAATTTTGAGACAATTACAATCTGATGGCCTTGTTAGTCTTAGGGTCCCTGCTCCAGCTGTTTTAGCTGAGGTATACTCCAGAGATAACTCAGACCGTACTCTAAAAGGGGCTGCCCGAATGCTAAAACCCAAGCAGAGGGAACCCACAGCCTCCACTTCCAGATCCAAAGTCCCCACCAAACCCAAATCCAAAAAGCCTAAAAAGGCTACTCAGGGAGATGAGTCCCTTGAGGATGCCCCTGTACCACAAACACAGGAAATACATACTGGTTCTAACCCCCCAGTTATGTTCAAGACTCAACCTGCTGAAGCCGCACAGGTATCCTCTCAACAGGATCCTGTTGCAACCACAATTGGGGATCCCAAAATACTGGAACCTATCTCACTTGAGAGGGTTACCATTGAAGTGCACCTCTCACCCCGGGTGCAATCTGCTTCGGACCAATCTCCACATGCAACCGCCACTCAAAGCCCAACACTGATCGTTGCTAAAGTGCTGAGTCAGTTGCATTCCTCACCCCTCCCCAGAAACCAATTAATACTGGGAATACCTCAACCATTGAGGGGGAGGACCAAAATGCTTCTGATAACCCATAGCATAGGGGTTACAATGTTCAATCTCCAAGTGTAGAAACGGAGGTTAGAACATCTGGTGAGGCTGCCACTTCTACTAACTCAGCATATGATCAGGATGAAGTTGGTAACATCCATAAGACCTCACCAGAGGCAACTGCCAATGTAGGACATACTCCTGAGGCAGGAAGTCCCCAGTACCAAGAACAAGGGGCACATGCATCTACTGATCTACACTCAGAGCATGTTCATCCTGATTCAATCAGGAGGTTAGGTGATTCAGCAAACACTGATGATGACCTGGGCTTCTTCCATGATGTTTTAGCCCAAAATACCATCCTAGAGAATGAGGTAAGCAGACTTAACGAGCTGCTTGCCAAAATGTCTCAGGATCAAAGTCCATCTACCCCCATTAACAAACAGATGGCACCTTCAATTGAAGGTTCACCAAACATTTCGCCTACACACATAACTATGCCACCAGCCTCTGCCTTTGGCGCCACCTCTTAGGGATAGAACCCCTCTGAGCAGATGGTTGCTATCTTTCAAAACTCCTTACCTCTCATCACTCCAATTATTACTGAGATTGTTCATAAAGCCATAGATAAGAGGATCTCCTCAAATCTACAAACCCTCATTGATGATGTTGTTCATAAATCTCTTTCTGCCTTCAAGTCCCTGACCCCAATGCAACCAAAAAGGGGGAGACTACTAAGGCAGTGAAAGAAAAGAAAAGGAAAAGAGTTGATGATGAGAAAGAACCTGCAAAAGAGAAGGATGTGGAGAAAGAACTGATCTCAGAACAGCTGATCACATATAAAAGAAAGAAAAGTGCTGAGTCAAAAGCTAATGAAGATAAATCCTTAGAAGATCTTGTCAAAGATGCTGATGAAGCTCACAGCAGATCCATGGATAAAATTTTAGATGAAGCTCTTTCGACAAGGTCATGACACAGCCACACTAGACACTAAGATCAGAAGGCTAGAAATAGAAGAGATTCAAGCAAGATGGGCTGGTTATAGTGTGTTGGAAAGGGAAAGATTGGAGATAATGATCAGATTCATTTTCAAATACCTTGGAAGATCATTGATAGAGATAAAGGCCTGGTCCAGAGACAGTATCTGGAGATAACCAAGAAAATATGCTCTGCTGGAGGCTATAATAAAGGGTGATAATCGAAGCACTGGATGAAACAAGTGCAGGGAAGAGAACTGAAATGGCAAAGCTCTCCAAAGCCAAACTCACCACCAAAATGCTAAGTCAGTCTTCTCACACTCCCACTCAAACACAACCCTTATCTCTAAAATCTCCCAAATCTATCCCTAAACCAATGCCACCCACAACTCAACCCTCAAAACCAATCCCTTTACCCCAAAAACCACCTCAAACCTTACCCAGTGATACACCCAGAAGGAGGAGGAGGATGTTGAGGGTAGAAGAAGATGAAGAAGAGGATGATGATGAAGATTGTCTGCCAATCTCTGCTGTTCTCAACCTTAAAACACCTGAGCATAGAAGTCAACAAGTGATTACACCTGACTTGCAAATGCAGATGGTGAAAGTAAAGATTGAAGAAGCAGAAGCAGCACGATGAGCAGTTTCTCAAGATGGTTGACAAGGATTTCCCTCAGTCCTCATCCATTCAAGAAATGAAGAAACAAGCTCTGAGGTTGTACACTCTTAGACATACCTTTCAACATCAAAAAGAAAGAGTGCGGATTTGGCCAGACCCCAGGGTAAGTTCTAGAATTCATAAGAAGAATATACCAAGTAGATATCATGGCCAAGTGAAGAAGACCTTGAATGCTGTAATTACGTTGGCCATGGTAGTCTCACCCTGGGAAATCATTCAAGAATTCAAGAGAGCTCACAACTCCAAGACAACCCCTCAATCTATTCTTGAGAACAAAATGATCAAGAAGGGGTTGTTATACAAAAGACTTGAAGATCTCCAGAAGAGTGAACTCCAGTTGTTGCTTGAAGGCTCTCACCCTGATGAATTTGCTTACAGAGAGATAACAACCGTGGAGTTGAAAAATGGAAAGACAGTGAAATACCTGTCTGAGTATTATGGCCCAGAGTTCTTCTTCGAGGGAGTAGCAGAAGAACTCACCAAGGAGGAACAAGTTGTTCTCCTTGAGGCCTATGCTAGTGAGTCTTACAGACTCATTCATGGGAATTAGGTTTCATGTTGAGATAAGACTATGTGTCCAGTTTCCCCAAAACAGAGTTCCCTTCCATACTTAGCCAATCAAAAGATTAGAAACCTGTTCCCGGCCTGTGCTTAACTGATTACCTCTGAAGCTGATCAAGAGGGTGTTTCTGCCAAGAATAAGTGGGATCATCAATAAGTTTAGAGGTTTTGGCTGCATTGGTTCAGGGGGGGTTTGTTGGACTAAAAGAACCAATGAGCCTGATCAGAAAAACCTCTAAGTCCCACAGACATTACAACTGCTGAAGAAGATCACAACAGCTGAAGACATCAGCTGATTACAAGGTCTGAAGACAAAGTCTGAAGACAAGATCTGAAGACATCTACTGAAGACAAAGTCTGAAAGTAAAGTACTGAAGACAAAGTCTGAAGCTATCAGTTGAAGAAAAAGTCTGAAAGTAAAAGTCTGAAGAACAAAGACTGAAGACAAAGACTGAAGACCAAAGTGATCAGTAGTTGTCACAACAGCTGAAGTAGTTAACTTCAGTAGTTGTCACAACAGCTGAAGTAGTTAACTTCAGTAGTTGTGATGGTTTCCTTTTAGTACTTGTAATTTACTTTTCAGTAGTTATAGTTTCAGTAGTTTAGTTCAGTAGTTTTATGTTTCGTGTACTTAGCATTTTCTGAGATGTAATCAGTAGTTGAGAACATTCTCAATAGTTTACATAGTTTCAGTAGTTTGAATAATTCTGTTAGATGTCACTATCAAGTGACATCAGCAGACGTCACATCTCCTATATAAGGGATGTTGACCTTGTTGTAATGTGTGACATTTTAGCCATCATGAAAGCATTGAATGAAATATTCCTTTTGCAGAATTCTCTCACTATAACCGTTTACTTTTACATTGAATATCAATTGTGTTCTTGCGAATTGTCTAATTCATTGTTTGATTTCCGCTGCGATCTACTCTAATTAATCAAACTTAGATCACTGATCCTAACAACTCAGGATGTATGATTTAAGCTTAGAACATGATGAATGGTGATTGATATCAAAATCTGATGTTTAAGGCTCATATGTTAGTATTAGAATCTGCATAAGTGTTGAAAAGTTAATGCGGATGAGCAATAGGAAGAAATGCAGATGAACAGTTAATGCGGATGAGGCCAATGCGGATGAGCATTGACTAAGTATGGAAATGCAGATGAGGTAAGTCAATATGGATGAAGTAAGTCAATGTGGATGAGGTAAGTCAATGCGGATAGGGCAAGTCAATGCGGATGAAAGTCAATGTTGATGAACATTGACTAAGTGTGAGAAATGCGGATGAATATAGACTAAGTAAGGGGAAATGCGGATGAAGTAAGGGGAAATGCGGATGAAGTAAGACCAATGCGGATGAACTATAGTAAATGCGGATGAACTATAGGAAATGTGGATGAACATTTAGATTTTTCTGATTTTTTGAGAAAAAGACTAGGCTTTGACTTGAGATTTTCCCGGGGATTGATGTAAGTTGAATTTTGAGGTCACAGATGTTAAGAGGGGCATGTAATGATGTGTGATTGATGCATATGCATGATGATGATGTATGAAGTTGCATGATTATGCACATTGTGTATGTATGATGTTGCCCTGTATGATGATGATGTTTGTGTATGTTATATTCCTTATTATGATGTATGTTTATCTTTCCTATGGCTTTACGTGTCATGTTAATGAATTCAATGAAGTATTATGTAACGTAAAGTGAAAGATAACGAAAGAGGAACATGAAGTAAGAATGCATGCATTAACAAGTAATGAAAGTAAAGATAGTCTTGTAAGCATGGCATGAACATCGGGGTCTTTCTTTGTGATTGACCATTTACATAGAACTATTGCTGCATACCTTAGGTACTGTGACCACGAGGTGTGATGCATCGTTATAGAAGGTTTATGAGAGGCCTAGGTCCAGAACCATGAACAGAAAGGTATTGCTTATGGCAATGGTACCATTTGTATAGAACTATTGTTGCATACCTTAGGTACTGTGACCACGAGGTGCGATGCACCGTTATAGAAGGTCTATGAGAGGCCTAGGTCCAGAACCATGGAACATAAAGGTATTGCTTATGGCAATGGTACATCTACATTCATACCTTAGATACTGTGACCATGAGGTGCGATGCACCGTTATAGAAGGTCTGTGACAGGCCTAGGTCCAGAACCACGAACAGAAAGGTATTGCATAGTAAACCTAAACTTTACCCTAGGTACTGTGACCACGAGGTGCGATGCGCCGTTATAGAAGGTCTATGATAGGCCTAGGTCCAGTACCATGAACAGAAGAGAAGGGTTTATGGTTGACAGAAAGGAAAAGTAAAGAATGATGCATGAAAGATTAAAGAAGATAATAATGATATTATCTGTATGTATGTACGATGTATGATCACGAACGAATGTAAAGTACAGTATGACTTTGAGGAAAAGTAAAGAATGCTTTTATGAAAGAAAAGTATGTTTTATTATAAAACTAGAACTCACTCAGCAACGCTGACTTTTATGCATTTTCCAGTTGGCAGGTGAGCATTGCTGAGGATGGCACAGAGCAGCTACTTGGCATTTTGAATGGCATTCTTTTGTTAATGTTTTTGCATTGTAATACGAATGAATGATGTTTTGAAATAAACACTTGTATTAACTTGCAAAAGCATTTGTAATGATATGAAAAATTTGTTGTATGTTTCTGCTGCAATATTTTAATGAATGATTAAATGTAAAGTATATGTTTTATGTGCGATGATTTACCAACTGTAAGTATCCCGGGAACGGGGCCTTACACGGTAGTGTGATCATGGTGATCGGAAAAAAAATTCAGACCTGAGCGTCGAAGGGTTCCATCAATATCTTAAAAATAAAGCAACTTTCTTGGTTATAAATCACATAACACAATAATAATCGGAGTGTTCAACATCTTGATCTTATTTTTTCAAGATAGGAATTGAAGAAGAAGGAGAGAGTAATCAAAAATTATTATAAAAAAAGATTAGGTGTTTGTTGAAAGAAAAGAAAAAGAAAGTACTTGATGGTGACAAATTGTTCATGATTTCCAATAAAGAAAGTCAGAGAACAAATGACTAAATGCCCCAAATATCATCTTAGCCATTCAATTGGAATCTAGAATTTTTAATATTAAATCAATGGTTGTGGTGTGGTTAAAGGGTTCTCACACTTAAAAAGGTTAGCACATGATCTCTATCCTATATATACATATATATATATATACATATATAGGGGAGGGTTCAAATGAGAACCACCTTTTTTGTGAGAACTCTAGGAAGCAATCTCAACCACTAGTTATCAATGGCAAAATTGTAATTAATAAAAAACATATTTAAAAAAAATTATAAATAAAAAATAATATAAAAATAAAAAAATAAAAACACAATAATGTTCCCCAACTTTTCCTCTTTCATAAAAAATATAAAAAATTTATAAAAAATAAAAAAGATTCCTGTTTTTTAACGAAATTCGTTTTACACATATAATATCGGATTTGCACATGTGTAAATCCAGTACTACACATGTGTATACTAGATTTACACATATGTAAACAACAGGTGTATAATTTTTTTAGAAAAGTATATCAATATGATAGGCGTTGGAAAGATAATAAAATACTGAATTTTATGGTGAATTTTTTTTGAAAAAATAATGTTGTGAAAAAAAGTTACGAACGTTTAAAAAGAGGAGAAATGGCATGTGATTTGCATGTGATAAAAAATGAGTGGCTGAGATTGGTTCCTAGAGTTCTCACAAAAAAAGGTGGTTTTCATTTGAATCCTCCCCTATATATATATATATATATATATATATATATATATATATATTATATATATATATATATATATATATATATATACATTTATGTGTATGTGTATGTGCAGGCGCATGGTACCTGTTCAGGCGCATCACCAACACTTAGCCGTTTTGGCACTTGGGCGCACGAGCACTATTTAGGCGCATGGTCAACACTTGGGCGCATAGCCAACACTTAGGCGCATGTGCCATTGCTTAGGTGCATGGCCAACACTTAGGCGTCTGACCACTCATGCTGGGCGCATGGGCCACTGTTTGGGCGCATGGACCACTATTCATGTTCATTAGAACATTTTGAAATATTTTCTATGCTACCAACATCACCCGATTATCATTCTAATGATACCCAAGCACAGACCTAACATACTAATGACATCTAAGCATGCTACACATCATCACAAACCCATAATCAACACTAAAACATACATAATACATACATACATCATTTCGAACATAAGGTTGTAGACCCAAGGTTACTTTCAAAACGTTTACTTCGTATGCATAATAGCCCCAAAAATGTTGAAACAGTAAAGAGGGGTTCTAGAAACTCACCTTGAGCAGCCTTTAAGCAACACCCTTCAAGTTCGAGACCCACCTTCGATTCAGCTCTTGAATCCCGAAAACAAACACTAAACACCAAGAACTTCGGTCAAGAACTCGAAACCCAGCTGAAACCGAGCTCATATAAGAGAAGACTTACCTTTGCAGCTACTTCGTCCTCTTTCTCTCTCTAGAACCGGGGCTCTCTCTCTTCTTTCTTCCTTTCAGCCGAATGAAGAAGATGAAGAAGAAATGGGCGACCATGCCCCTTTAAACCTCAAAGTAAAAAGGTTTTGTACTTTGTACACTTTATTCCCATCCACTTGTGCTCATTATCTATTATTTCTATTTATTTTTCTTTTCCTTTCGTTTAAATAAAAATTCAGGGTGTTACACACATACACATACACACACACATACACATACACACACATACACACACACATACACATACACATACACATACACATACACATACACATACACATACACATACACATACACATACACATACACATACACATACACATACACATACACATACACATACACATACACATACACATACACATACACATACACATACACATACACATACACATACACATACACATACACATACACAACACATACACATACACATACACATACACATACACATACACATACACATACACATACACATACACATACACTACACATACACATACACATACACATACACATACACATACACATACACATACACATACACATACACATACACATACACATACACATACACATACACATACACATACACATACACATACACATACACATACACATACACATACACATACACATACACATACACATACACATACACATACATATACACATACACATACACACACATTACACACACATATACACACACACGCACACACACGCACACACCACGCACACACACGCACACACACACACACACACGCACACACACACGCACACACACGCACACACACGCACACACACGCACACACACACGCACACACACACGCACACACACACACGCACACACACACGCACACACACACGCACACACACACGCACACACACACGCACACACACACGCACACACACACGCACACACACACGCACACACACACGCACACACACACGTACACACACACGTACACATACACGTACACATTGTAAGGCCCCGTTCTCGGGCACCTCACAGTTGGTTATTCATTGCACATAAAACATTATAAAACGTACATTTATTTTGCAGCGGAATTTAAAACTTTCACTAATAACTAAAAACATATCATTTCATTCAATTACAACATTTGTTTTCATCTCAAAATACAAAGACATGTCAAAATACGGATGCCAGCCTCAAAATGCTCCCAGTAGCATATGCATCCATGCCTGCAACTCCTTAGCATCAACAAATACCTGCCAACTATCATGCATACAAAAGTCAGCGACAGTGAGTGAGTTCTAGTTTTATAATAAAATACTTTTCTTTCATTAAAACCGTTCTTTTACTTTCTTTCAAAATCATACTATACTTTACATTCGTTCGTGATCATACATCATACATACATACAGATAATATCATTATTATCTTCGTCATTACGTTCATTAACTTCGTTCATTCAACGTATTACATTATCTTTCACTGCTCTCTCTAGAACCGGTCAGACTTTACCCTCTTCGTGGCACTCAACCACGATTATTGAGGTCGAATGACAAGGGTCTATACCATACATTATTATGATAATTCGTTAACGTTCATTTCATACGTTCGTTCTTTCCATCATTATCTCTCGTTCATTACCCGTCATTACTCGAATCTTGTCTCATGCAATATCCCCGACTCATGCTCGAAAGCTGATGCTGTGTCGGGGCCTATACACAAATCCCCGACTTATATCCGAAGACTGACATAGCACCGGGATACGCGACAAAGATCTCATACGAGTCAATCACAAGGATTGAACTTTATCCGAGTCTGTTACAACACAAAGTCGCTCACCTCATTATCTCATCTCATAGACAAAGACCTTTGTCGAGTCTATTGCGACACAAAGTCGCTCACCTCATAGGCAATCTCAACGATTGCACGCTATCCGAGTTTGTTGCAACCATAGGGTTGCTCACCTCATATATGCTTAGCTTTATGCTACACCCCCGAAGTTATGCGTAACTCGGGTAACCATCATATATTCACCCCTAACATTATGGGTAACTACATCCCCATCGAAATCGGTAACCACACCCCCATCGAAATGGGTAACTACACCCCCATCAAAATGGGTAACCACACCCCCATCGAAATGGGTAACTACACCCCCATCAAAATGGGTAACTACACCCCCATCGAAATGGGTAACCACACCCTCATAGAAATGGGTAACCACAACCCCATAGAAATGGGTAACTATACTGAAGGTCAGCCACAAAGACTGGAACCCTTGCATGCACACTTTAGATTAACTGAACCATACGCGGTTGAGCTTAAGGCATTTAGAGTCGTGCACTTCACTATACTTCGCTTGCAAGCCTCTCACGTTCTCGTTCATTCATTAATGCATGCATTCAATCATTACGTTCCTCTTTCATTATCTTCCACTTTACGTTACATAATACTTCATTACATTCATTAACGTTCAACGCAAAGCCAAGGGAAGACATATATACATAATAAGGAACATACGCATAATCATAAACATACACCATCACCATACATGCAACATCATACATACATAACACATATCAGACATAAGCCATCACATCATAACCAGGCCTATCTCCCTATATTACCCCTTAAAACCACTTAGAAAACCTTAAGTCCAAATTGGGCACATGGGACCTTCCAGGCGCATGAGCATAAAAATTCTAAGTGTAAAACAGTTTGGGTGCATGGGCACTATTTGGGTGCTTCTGCCCTGTTCAGGCGCTTTGACACTATGTAGGCACATGGTACCTGTTCAGGCGCATCACCAAGACTTATCCGTTTTGGCACTTGGGCGCACAGGCGCTATTTAGGCGCATGGCCAACACTTAGGCGCATGGCCAATACTTAGGCGCATGGGCCACTGTTTAGGTGCATGGCCAACACTTAGGCGTCTAACCACTCATGTTGGGCGCATGGGCCACTGTTTGGGCGCATGGACCACTGTTCATGTTCATCAGAACATTTTGAAATATTTTCTATGCTACCAACATCATCCGATTATCATTCTAATGATACCCAAGCACAGATCTAACATACTAATGGCATCTAAGCATGCTACACATCATCACAAACCCATAATCAACACTAAAACATACATACATACGTACATCATTTCGAACATAAGGTTGTAGACCCACAGTTACTTTCAAAATGTTTACTTTGTATGCATAATAGCCCCAAAAACGTTGAAATTCAATAAAGAGGGGTTCTAGAAACTCACCTTGAGCAGCCTTTAAGCAACACCCTTCAAGTTCGAGACCCACCTTTGATTCAGCTCTTGAATCCCGAAAACAAACACTAAACACCAAGAACTTCGGTCAAGAACTCGAAACCCAGCTGAAACCGAGCTCATATAAGAGAAGACTTACCTTTGCAGCTGCTTCGTCCTCTTTCTCTCTCTAGAACTGGGGCTCTCTCTCTCTTCTTTCTCCCTTTCAGCCGAATGAAGAAGATGAAGAAGATGAAGAAGAAATGGACGACCATGCCCCTTTAAACCTCAAAGTAAAAAGGTTTTCTACTTTGTACACTTTATCCCCGTTCACTTGTGCTTATTATCTATCCTTTCTATTTACTTTTCTTTTTCTTTCATTTAAATAGAAATTCGGGGTGTTACACACATACACATACACACACACATACACATACACATACACATACGCATACACATACGCATACACATATGCATACACACACGCATACACACACGCACACACACACGCACACACAAACGCATACACACACGCACACACACCCGCACACACACACGCACACCACACACACACAAACACACACACACAAACACACACACACAGAGACACACACACACAGACACACACAGACACACAGACACACACAGACACACAGACACACACATACACAGACACACACACAGACACACACACAGACACACACACAGACACGTACACGCACACACGTACACGCACACACGTACACGCACACGCACACACGTACACGCACACACGTACACGCACACACGTACGCACACACGTACGCGCACACGTATGCGCACACGTACACGCACACGTACGCGCACACGTATGCGCACACGTACACGCACACGTACGCGCACACGTACGCGCACATGTACCCGCACACGTACGCGTACACGTACACGTACACGTACATATACATACACTAGAAGGGTGCCCGTGCCAATACGGCGAGGCAATATTTTACATCCAACACAAGTTTTTAAGTTTTGTTAATCTTATAGCAATTTTACTAAAGTTTATTATATTTTCTCTAAGGTAAAATTTAAAGCACAAAAAAATGGATTTTGCATGATGGCTTGTAAATTTATGCATTAAGTATTTGTACCTTATAAAATACTTATCGGTTCAGCAAATAAATTATGCTAAAACGTTTAAAAAATATAATTTTATGATTGTAGTATCAAAAAGTTTTAAATATGATAGATTAATATTACATAAATCTTAAAACAAATTAAGTATTTTTGGTTTATGGGTATATAATGTAAATTTTATGTAATTTATACTAATTATAAGGTTATTATGTAACTAGTTGTAAGGGGTAATATGTAAATAATATTATAAATAGTATTTTACCCTCAAAGTGGTTGTATCATATGCATTGATTATAGTAAGCGTTCTAAATTTTATGGTATCTTAAAATACCCCTCTCATGTGCTTTATATATAGTGTATATATATATATAATTGGGTGGTGAAAGTTCAACGTTTAAAGACTTTATTCCATGTTTGCGTGTAAAATTATGGGAAATAGAGTTACTTTTAGGATATTATTGTGTTTGTAGGATAAACGTGAAGAATACGAAGAAATTAGAAGAAACAGGACGAAAATTGGAGCTCGGGAGGTGAAGATATGTAAAATAGAAGTTCAAAGACAATGATAACTTAAAACGGGCATAACTTGAGCTAGACAAAGAGTTACGGGGCCCACAGCCTATAACGGAAAGCTCTCAAAAAGTTACACATGAAAATCAAGTTTGTTCAGTGAGTGGTGCCACTGACGCCTATACCGTCAGAAACACCGTCAGAGCCACCACTAGTCAGTAACTTTCAGCTCAGATAGCGCTTGGGGCACCACCGATGCCAATTGCCGTGTTTTGGTGGATTTTAATCTAATTTGAAGGGTTTTAAAGGGGGATTAACCCTAGGATGAAAATTAGTTCTTGGCACATCAATTTTGGATGAAAATTAACAATATTTTATTATTCCAAATGTCTTCCAACATCAAATCCATCCAGATTCACATGAACAATTACATATTTGTTGAAGAATCGATGATGCAAGGCTAAATCCAATTGTGATTCACTTCGGGGTACGGGTTTATGCAGTTTTCTGTTTTTTTAGTTGTAACCTAGATTTGGGATTAGATCTTAAACTATTTAAGTTCTTTTGGATTCAATTTATGATTTGATTGTGTTTAACGTAATGTTGATATTCTATGATTTTGGTTATCTTTAATCATTGTGTGATTGAGTATTAAAATTAGGATTTTATTATTCAAATTGGTAATTGTGTGAATATGATACTTTAAACTTTGATCCTTGATTATCACTTAGATCTTATTATGTATAAGTCACCATTAGTGACTTCTCACTAGGTTTCATTTGAGAAAAATTAGAATTTTGCCAAACTTGAATTATGAAGTGGATTGTTTTTTCTCTAAAATTATTAAAAACCTAAACTTTTATTTTCTTAATTTGATTCTTTATCAATTCAATTAATCAAGCAATTTCCTTTTTAATGTTTAATAGTTTTAAATTGATTATTGCTAACACTTTCATGTGATTCCTTGTGGATTCGACACCCTGCTTACCCTTTACTATAAGAGTGATTAGGTACTCTTTAATATATATTTTTGACCGACCACACGACATCAATCTATATATATATATATATATATATATATATATATATATATATACATATATATATAGCACTTTAGTAGATTTGACATATTCTATACAATTATAGTTATACATATTAGATCAATCAGCATATTAAAAAAAAACTTTAACTTAAGCATCAAAGTGAAATTCTATGTTGCTACAAGAAAATTTTAACCCTGCTCTTATTTTAGTCAAGTATCTCCCACTCTCACATATGTTTCACTCCGGTATGCTCACCACCATATCGGATGTAGCCGTAGCCTAAGTGCCCATCTTAACATATTGTCATTTATGAAATGTTATGAGATGTGGTTGCTTTTTAAGTCATTACAACCTAAGACCCAACATCGTCTCTCATTGCAATATAAATCAGATGACACATTAGATAGTTGAGCTGTACAAATTGTTTGCCACTCGTTTTCGATCACTCGATGCTCAATTGAAACTTAATGCTTGAAAAATGCTCGTTCGATTTTCTGCTAGGTTGTAAACGAGCCGATTAGCTTGGTTCGGTTTAGAAACAAACTAAAAGTCTACTCGGCTCAGCTCGGCTCAAGAACAACCCTAGCTTGTTATGTATACAACATACCGTATAGTGTATACACATTTACTAATGTTCTCTCGCTCTTTGCTAATATTCGATCTTGTTGGGATTCTAGGGTTTTCATCTTCGAGTTCGCATATGTTGTTCTTATGTTCTTGAGATCATTGACTTAGTTCGAGTCCTTTTCTTATTGTTTTTGGTTTCTCTTTATTTGTGGTTTTACACAGTGATCCTCAAAGATCCTTGATCTTACAATGAAAACATGACTCTTTATCTATGTACACTTGTTTGATATCACAACTGTTGATTTATTTGTGCTTGATTAATCAATATAACCAAACAAACCAGACTGTTTGGCAACAACTAAAGCTTTAATTAGCAAGTTGGATGCTAGTTACTCCATATAGTTACATGCAAGTGGCTCAAGCAATTAGACAATTATTACTATCAAATTAAAAGAAACCAAGAATTACATGATTTAGGCAAATGCTATGAAATCGGCCTCACAAGTAAAAAATAAAATTGTGATTCAATGACAAATGTGAAAACCTACAAATGAAGGTACTTGTTTGCTAACAAGTGCGGTGTAATATGTGGTTCTTACATAGATACCGAATCATATATGAATTATATTTAGGTCAAGTGTATATAATATTGGCTATTGAGATTTGACACAACATGAAGGAAACTTATAATAAAATAGACAAATCAGTTTAGTCTTTCTTAAAAATAAACTCATTAAGCCAAAATGAAAGCACTATCACCGTATACAATCATAAGTTTAATACAACATGATACGTCAAATACAATATGAAAGCAATTTGATGTAGTGATTCATGTGTCTTTGTGAAGCCTTAAAGGACTTTACCCATCAAATAAAGCTAATGTAATTATTCTTATGAGTTTTGATGATGTTCACTAACTGATTAGAACAAATCTGTAGACCACGAACCTTTCTTCACCTATCGATCTGAATATCATTTGAAGAACAAAAGACAACTTTCACAACTGGTTATGGTTTGTTAGAAGAGAAAAAGGCCATCCATCATGACGAACTAGAAAACCTTTCATGCTACTATGAACCTTGATGACATCGACCACAACCGGTTGTGGTACAAGTGTAACTTCACAACCAGCAAGTCGGCTTCAATCTTTAAAAGTTTCCCAAAAGGCATGTGGGTTAAAAAAGAAAAATCAAGTGGCTTCCACTTGTCCTTGGATCTTGTATGTAGCAAACCCTAATAAGGAAGGTTGTTGGATAGTTAACACATATATCAATCAACATACTTGTCTTCAAACAAGAGAAGTGAAGTTGTGCACAATAAGTGTTCTTGCGTGAGAATTGCAAAGCAAATTAACCCCACTATTCCATTAAAGGCCCTACAAGATCTTATACACCAAAAATATCAGATCCAAGTTTCAAAGCAAAAAGTTTTTAGAGCAAAAATCATGGCTACTAAAAACATTGAAGGAGATTATGTTGCTCAGTATGGTATCTTAAGAGATTATTATGAATAATTGATAAGGGCAAACCCTGGTACTATTGTGACTATTGATGTTGAAAAGAAATACAACCCATCAAATGATACAAAGTAGTATAAAAGAATATACTTATGCTTAGGGCCTTTAAAGGTTGGGTTTAAGATGTGTGGGAGACAGATACTAGGTTTATATGGTTCTTTTATAAAAAGGTCATTTCCTGGATAAATCTTATCTACAATATGTATAAATGCAAATAATGGCAGACATCCTGTTGCCAATGCATTGGTAGAAGCTGAAACATGTAGTGCTTGGACTTGGTTGTTAAAATGTCTTGACTATGACCTTGGATTGTTATCCATCTCTAACTTCACATTTATTAGTAACGGACAGAAGGTGCCTTATTTTTTCATTAATAATGTTCCATATCTATTACTCGTCTAACTTAAATTTATGTGTAGGGCATTATACCAACTATACAGGTTGTATTTCCAAGTGTGGAACATAGATACTGTTTGAGGTATATTCTTGAAAACATGAAGTAAAAGTTGAAAGGTCAAATGTACAAGATCCAACTGTGGAATGTTGTAACTGCTACAATAATTCCATATTTTGAGATAGCAATGACAAATATTAAAACCCATGATCTAGCACTACATGACGGGCTTAGAGAAATCCCCCCAAAACACTAGATTAGAGCCCGTTTCACAGGTATAATTAGTTGCTTTATACTCGTTGTGTACCTATCATGACATTTATAATTAATTGTTAACATAACTTATGCAGGAAGATGTACAAGTGATGTACTTTTGAACAATCTATGTGAGGTATTTAATAGGCAAATAGTAAGGGGAGGGACAAGCTTGTGATACCATGCTTGGAGTTTATTAAGGAGTACTTGATGAAAAGAATAATTGTTGTGAACAAAACAATTCCAAGTGTGTTCGCCCACTAACTCCTGCTGTAGTTTTGCGGTTGTTTTAGTGCAGCTTTAAAACTGTTTTAGTGCAAATTCAGTGAAATTTTTGCTGGCTGTTTTAGTGCACATTCAATGCAGTTTTGATGTTAAGTTTAGTGGGGCTGTTTTAGTGCAGATTTACTGCATTTTTTAGATTGTTTTAGTGTAATTTTAAGGTGTTTTGAGGTTGTTTTAGTGCAGTTTTAAAGCTGTTGTAGTGCAAATTCAGTGTAGTTTTTGCTGGCTGTTTTAGTGCACATTTAGTGTAGTTTTGATGTTAAAGTTTAGTGGGGCTGTTTTAGTACATATATATTGCAGTTTTGCTGTGTTTAGGGTTGTTTTAATGCAATTTTGTTGTTGATTTATTGCAACCATTTTGTTGTTGCGTTGGGTTGTTTTACTGTGGTTTTTTAAGCAGCAAAATGCACTTTTGATGCTGAATACTAGCAACAAAACAACTAAACATGTGGTGCTAATGCAACATTATCATTGCTCACTTTTTGTTATTTTAGTGCTAATGCATCATAGAATTCATCATCGAACAAATGTATTACATAAGTTCATCATAAACCAAATGCCGGATATTGTTCATCATAGAACAAAGTACATCGTATAATATATTATATTGAAAATATCATATTACATCTACACAAAATCAAACATTTAAATCAATTTTTAGAAGATATAAGTGCCAATTAACAACCAACTAATAACTAAAACATGTTTTAGCATCTTGTTCTGATTAGCATGTTGCCTTCTTTCAGTCATGTTCTTCATTTGGAGTAGAGCTAGGAAAGCTTCATTTTAATCCATAAGCTTTAGAAAGATTAACCAAACATTAGATCAATATCAAGAAGATATTAGGCATAATCCTTAAACCTTCAAGTGCAGTAGTGAAATCGATGAATTGAAGGTTCAGGAATCTTAACAGAGTGCAACAATTAGCACGACATGGATTTGACAACCCCAAGAATACATAGTTGGTCGATTTGTTGTTGATTACGGTTCGAGATGCTCATATGGAGACATGAGGTATAGTTATGTCACATACCGGCGGAAGCGTGAGATGATTATTTGGATGTGACTCGTTTGTACAGAACTCATTGATTAACAGAGCTTATCAGATAGCACAACAGAACATAACTTAATTCATACGATAATATTAAAGTTAGGATTACATCAAATCATAACAGTCAAAATTTGATCTAATATAATCCTATTACAAACATATCATCTAACTGCTACATCTTTTAGTAACGATGGAAGTGCGCGTCCACAGATATGCTGAGATTATACATGTTAACAGTTAGATTAACACAGACTTTTCTCATGACTTCTCCCCAACCATTGTAAACATCAAAAGAAAACATAATGTTGTTACTCATGGTAATTTTCCTGAAAAAGCATACTCAAAACAGTCAACATAAAGTTGGTGAGTTCACAGGTTTATCTTAAACAAAATATTATTGATGCATCATATACAACCAAACCTTACTTAATAATCAAATCATCCATACTGTCATAACATAATTCATAAATCAGATAATATAGCATCACAACACTCATCCTGTTGGTGCAGGAAATTATTTTCTAAGTAGCGCTACCTATATTATCCAACGGTTCCACATCCGAATTAATAGTTATAACATAAATGACAGTATAACTCAAAAATTGCATCAATCATCAAAATCAATAGTATGCTTTTGCCCCAAAATTTTATCAAAATCAAAATGGGGCTATGAATCTCACATTTACTCCAAGAAATCACCTATAAACAAAATATTCATAGTTTAGAAAATATTAATATTTTCTTCAAAATTTTCAGTACCTCATATATATCATAAAATTATTATAATAAATAGGTAAGAAAATTAGACATAACATACTCATATTTCATATTTTAATTAGTTACAGTTTATTTTCTATAAATTTTGGAATAGTCAAATAAACTGTTAAAAATAACTTTGAGTTTCTAAAAATTCTCAAGCTTGATCAGAATATCTGGGCACAATATTTATAAATTTTCAAAATTTTCCCACATCCCAAATCATGGCAGAGTAATTTTTCATGATTTTCATCATTTTACCAATATTCGGTAAAAATATCATAATATGCCCAAAATTTCCTATTTTCATACAAGCTGTTCTATTGAAATTTATATAATTTTTTGTAATTTTCTCATAATTTATCTCGAAGTTAAAGTATTTTCCCGATTTTCATATGACAGAAGCTTTCAAGATTCATAACTCATTTATAACTTCGAATTAGATCACGAAACTTTTTATGTAAATCTCATAAATCATAAGAGTCAACATATATTTCTTCAACTACTTTTCAGGTTCAGTTCTTTCTGCATAAAATTTTCTTTTAAATACTTAAATAATTTGTATAAATTATTCTACTTGTAGTAATATCATCAAATTTTGCAGATTATTACTTTCCAATATTCCAAATATATGTATAATATTTCTCACAATCACAGTTAAATATATATTAAACCGATTTTTGTAAGTTGATACATCATTTTATTGATAATTTCTTTTGTATAACTTTGGTTTGTCAACCACCATCTATTTTCTTCAGATTATAAAATCTTTCTAATATTCTTTCAATAACATTAACATATTTTTATTTTTTGTGAAGAATTTGTAGGTTTAACCATATAGTTTGTTTATATGTGTTGTTTAGACACACACACACACACACACATATATATATATATATACATATATATATATATATATATATATATATATATATATTAATAAACTTGACTAGTTATAGTTTAGAGATTAAAAACCTTGATTTTGATAATGAAAGGGGTTAGTGATAACTGATGGCAGCTTCTTTCTATGTGAACCGAATTAAACGAAGGTCTTCAAATCTCCAAGACTTGTTCTTCTTATAACGGTCTAAAGATGATGATGTTTGGTTGACACTAAGGTGATAACCGAGAGTTATAGAGAGAAAGGGTAGTGGTGAAGAGTGACCATGAGGTGAAGAATAAAGTTGACCGAGGGTTAAGTTGGTGGTGTGTGCGGTTTGTTGAGGGAGAGCCGAGGGTTTTGAGAGAGAGTGTAGGACTGGTGGTCGATGTGGTTGTGGTGTTTTCCATTCAGCCGAGAGCTTCAAATAAGGTGAGAGGGTCGGCTACCATTAATGGCATCATCATGATGCTACTAATAGCCTTGGTGAATAGGCTAAGCATAGACTCAATAGGTGTCAAATAAGGAGGTGAGCTTAGTGGTTGATGGTTAGGTGGCGGTCCAAGGAAAGAGTTGGGTGATTAATGGCTCTAATGAACTGAGACTTAATCTTAAATGGTGCTTAGGTTTGAGTTTTGGGTGTATAAGGTTTGCTTAGATTTGTTTTGATGTCAAGTTTCTTTGATGTTAGCTTGCATTGAGGTGTTTGTTTGGGTTGTGTTTTTGTATCTTTTGGTAATAATTGGATGTTACCAAGTTGCAACATTTGATTACATATGTTTGGTATCTAAAACTTATAAGTTTGGATACATGCATATGTAAAAAGTTGTGCATGGATGCGATCATGCATACGTGCAACACATATATACACATAAACAGATAATATATGTATGTATATACTTATCCAAAGATGGGCACATGCATATGTAAGACATGTATGTAAACACGCATACGTATAATTTTACATATATGTGCACATAAATATTCATAATTATATATATATATATATATATATATATATATATATATATATATATATATATATATAAGAACACATATAATAGAATTTATTCATAAATTAATTTTGCCTAACCTTACTTTTAGAGTCGTCACAAGTTAATAATGTTTGTGGCTTTCAAGATGTATAGAATTAATGAAAGTAGGGTTAAGTTTCTCGTTTTTGTATAAATTTAAATAAAAATAAGGATATTAGAAAATGTCCAAGATACCCATCACATGAGGTACACTTGGGTAAAACTTAGCTATGTAATGGATGGTGTTAGTGATATGGATAAAAATAAAACAACTTGTAAAACTTTTGAAGGTAAACTAATATTTTTAATCTTTTGGAGGAAAAACATTATTTTTGTCAAACATCAGAAAATAAAACCGAATTTAACTCTATAATAATAAACTGTCTGAATACATTGAATTAGAATATGTACTAATGGATGGATCATGTTACAACATAGGATATAAGTGCATCATGTCACGCATAGGATATAAGTTGAAGCTCACATGTGTGTGGCGAGAACGATAAATATAATGTCGCGCTTTTATAATGCATTATGCATTTCACACACCTGCGTCAATGCGTGATGCTTAAGAGATACTTTTATGTTTTTAACTTGATTTTGTTAGGTGGCGCTTGGTGTAATTCCATGTGTTATTGTGTTCGACGATGCCTTGCGGATTCGATGGCACGCATGCACCTCCATCGTGGAGCGAAGAGGGTTGGTGGACCGTCGCGAATCAGATATCTATGTGCAAAAGCTGAGACAAGTAATGGTGTCACGCTGCTGATGGAACAGTAAACAATTTCTTTACAATAGTTAAAACCATTGGACTATTGTAGTCAAAATGCTAGTTGAAACAAGTTGAACTTACACTTTAAATATTTTGTTTCTATAATAAGTTAAGTAGCATTTAAGTCATTCAAAACATTTAATTTTTGGTTTTATGTTTGAATGGTTACAGCTCAAGTTTCCCTATAAATATAAATGTAAGCTTTGGTTGAACAAATTACCTACTAGAGCTCTCACAAATCTTCTTCTCCGATCTTCTTGATTCAAAGGTACAATTTAGGTTCCCACATTTATCGTGGTGCTACTAACTATTTCCGTTTTTGTACCTTGAGGAACAAAAGAGCTCTCTTAAAAAACTAAAAAATTGTTTAGAAAGAATTATGTTCAACACGAATCTTCATCCATCTTCTTCTTCATCATATTCTACTTCATCTATATTTTTTATATTATATTTATTGAAGTTACAATAGTATTGATTTATCCCTTTTTATTTGGTTTTTATATTGTAATTTGAATATGAAAATATGTTAAATTATACTTTACAAACATATCTCTTACTAAAAAGTTATTTTAACTATAAACACTCAATAAAATTTACTTTTTTTCTCATTCTTTCTTTAACAAAATTCTATTAAGACAAAAAAGAATTACCATGGCAGCAATACGAAAAACCACAAAAAACCCCATCATTTAAACCTTTCTTGTACTTCACAAGTTTTGCAACACTTGTCGGGTGTAGCTTGCCTCTAATTGTAGTCGGGATCATTTCATATTACAAGTGAACGTGACGGTTTTGTGTTTTGCAAGTTATGCATACAGAAACGACCCACTTAGGAACTCCATGCCACAAGAACAATATGAAGATATAGGAGACAAATAAGAAGAAGATGAAGAGGTTCATGAAGAGATTGTGCAAGTTGGGGATGTGTCTGTTAAGAAATTCATGATCCGAAAAAAAACATATGACCTTTAAAGAAGAGAAAATTTGGTGAAGTTTGGATTCTATATCCGAGGACAAGCTGAAGCATTTTGGGATATGGTGCTTATTCATGTTATCTCGTTAGTGGGTTGTTCCGACCGAACCACACAACAACTCAACTCGAATGAAAAGTGTAAATAAATCAAAATTTAAACTCTTATTGGCCAAACCAAAGGTATATAAACCTAAATTGAACAAGAACCAAAACCAATATGGATCTACTATGAACAACTCTTTATTACAGAATAAAGAAATCCGATCAAGAACAAAAATAAGATCAAGAACAAAAATCAGATCAAGAACATGATGATCAGATACAAAAAATATAAAATGAACACTCTAGAAAGACATAGATCATCGCTAAAATGAAAACCCTAACAAAATCGAGTGTAATAGAAATATGAGAGCTTCAAATACAGAAGAAAAATACTGAGATTGAATAGACAAAATATTGATGATCAATATCAGATCTTGATGATGATCTAATGAGGATCTAAGATGGTATAATTCATTTTATTTTTTTGTTTTATTACTTACTTTAGTAAGTTTATGTTTAAATGTATTTAAACTTAATTGTGTATTAAAGATTTTGAAGGCACAATGTTGGGGTAGTGGGGCATAATGATGCGGATATTATAATCAAACAAACTTTGAAGAATTACGACAATACATACAAAAAAAATGAAGCTTTCGACAATGTCCCAGCGTGGAAGGTCGTACAACCACACAAAAAATGAGAACTTATCTAGTTGATGGTGAAGACTTTGAAGGTGATCCAAATCAAAAAAGAACCAAAACATCCGAGTCGAAAAACGACGCAAATTCAAATAGCCATCTCTGACTTAAATGAAAACTCAACACCAACAAGGTCGGCTCGGAAGGGGGATAAAAGGACGATAGCTCAAGTAAAAAGTTGTTCGAAAATTTAGTCGACTTTATATCCTAATACAAACTTTTAATGGCGAGTGAAAAAACAAGCATAAAAACTCTTCGTATCAAACTTGTGGAATTAAAAGTTGCAAAAGAAAATTTGGCCATGATGGTGATCATGAAGAACAATTAAACAGTGATATATAAGTTTTTATGGAACCCACATGATAACGTGACTGGGCCATTCTTAGAAATAATACTTAAACGTAAAGGGGACGTAGCGACGAGGCATGGTTGACCTTTTGATATCTTGATTGTTTTTAGTAATTTCTAGTTTTTTTATGTTATTTAATATTTTTTTTAATAAATTAGTCTACAAACCAAATTATTTATTCTGAAAAAAAAGATTAATCACATAACACCATTTTATGACAGTAGTCCTCGTGAGAAGATAATACATACAAATCCTCTTGATTGTTATCCGCAGTGTTCAAAACATTTGAATATTCAAATAGATATCCGTCAAAGAAATAGTTACTATCCCAAATCAACATAGTTAATAAACGAATATGTATGAAAATTTTGAAAGAACAACAAAAACCAGAAGTGATCGTTGAGAGAATCGTTTGAGATTTTGAGAAATTATATAAAATTTTAAGAGTAAATATTTGTTAACATAATTTGAAAAAAATCTTGCGTCATATCAAATAATACAAAAACAAATGCTCCAATTGAAAAAAAAAGCTAAACGTAACGTATAGTACACCACACGGCCTATTATAAAGTGTTGATTTATACAATGAGTTGTCTTAATATTAGAATCCTGAAAATAAATTTACTCCTCTAATGACATACATATACAATGAGTTATCTTGCAAGTTGTAACAACTAACTACTACTCTAGTTATACTATTTACCTTCTCCTCTAAAACATGGCTAGTAAAGTTGTCATGTCGTGAGTCACATAAGGTTTCTGGTTTGACATGGTTTGTGGGGTATAAGAGTTGAGTTTCCCAATCTCATCTTTATATTTATATTAAAACACTAATTTTTTTTTATTTTTTCAATTAAATAATATTTTTATTATTATATTTTCTCTTTTCTTCACGTACAACCATTTTTAAAATATAAAAATTTATGGGAGTTGTACCGTGATTCTTTATATTTCTCCAAATATGACGGAATCATAGTAAAACCACCATAATATTATCTTACATTCACTTCCAACCACTAACAACCATACCTCATAATATATGATATACACTTACATCGAAAATAAGAAACTTACTATCTAATATGATAGAATAGTGTAAGGTGTTTATCTATCACCAACAACCTACTTAGGTCATCAACTAAAACTATATATACATTTATTTTCATATTAGACGTCTCTAATTTAATAAAATGTTTCTACTTTTATAAATAAACTTATTTGCTACAAAAAATGTCACTTCACTATCTTGGAAGTACTATAAATATGTAGATAGATTAATAAAGTGAACCCATGTGATGCATGATCAATAATGGAAGCTCACATTGTCATTTTCCCGAGTCCAGGAATGGGTCACCTCATCCCACTCACTGAGTTGGCTCACCGGCTCCTCCTCCAGCACCGAGTCTTCATCACCTTCATCATCCCCACCGCTGCGGGTTCGCCCGTAAAACCGCAAAACGACATCCTTAAAGCCATGCCCGAAACCATATCGTCCGTTTTCCTACCTCCCGTAAGCCTAAACGACGTTCCAATAGATGCTACTTTAGAAACTCGGATATCACTCACTTTAACTCGGTCATTACCCGCTCTACGCCAAACGTAACCGAGTTAACCCGCGACTCGGTTAAAAAAAGACCCTCGGCTTTAGTTATTGACGTTTTTGGTACTCCTAGTTTTGAAGTTGCCAAAGAGTTCAATATTCCACCCTACTTATTCTGTCCCATTTCTGCTATGTCAGTGGTTAGTTTATTCCATATACCCATTTTAGACCAGATGTATGCTTGTGAGTATAAGGACTTACCCGAACCGGTGCGGTTACCCGGTTGTATCCTGGTTCACGGACCGGATATGCCCGAACCGCTTCAAGATAAGAAGAACGAGACTTATACACATATGGTTGAGTTCGCGAAAACTTGTAGCTTTGCAAAGGGTGTGTTAGTTAACAGCTTTCTTGAGCTAGAACCGGGTCCTTTTAAGGCTATGGAAGAAGGTGATTGGTGCAAACCGAAGATTTACTCGGTTGGCCCGTTGATACGGTCTGGTTCAGAGAAACTGAACCAGACCGTATCAGGGTTTGAATGTTTGAAGTGGTTGGATAAGCACCCGGTGGGGTCCGTTTTGTTTGTGTCGTTTGGGAGTGGTGGGACACTGTCCCATAAGCAACTCATTGAACTAGCTTTTGGGTTGGAGCAAAGTGGACAAAGATTTCTTTGGGTCTTAAAGAGTCCACATGAAAAGTCTAATGCAAGTTTTTTAACCGCACAAAGCCTGCTTGACCCGTTTGAGTTTTTACCCGACGGGTTTTTGGAGCGGGTTGAGGGTCGGGGTCTAGTGGTGTCAACTTGGGCTCCTCAGGTGGAGATCCTAAGCCATGGGTCTACCGGTGGGTTCTTGACACACTGTGGGTGGAACTCGATATTAGAGAGTGTGGTTTGTGGAGTGCCGATGATTGCATGGCCTCTTTTTGCGGAACAGAGAATGAACTCGGTTTTACTGACGGATGGTTTGGGAGTCGCGTATAGGGTGAAAGTCGATGAGAATGGAGTGGTGGGAAGAGATGAAATAAGTAAGTGTGTCATGAGTTTGATCGAAGGAGAAGATGGGCGTAAGATGAGGATGAAAGTGAGCGAGCTCAAGGGTCTTGGTGCATCGGCATTGAGCCGAGATGGTTCATCGACTAGGTCGCTTTTGGATGTGGCTCGAGAGTGGTGCGAGTAATAGGGTGTTATGAGTTCTCCATCAAGTGTGATTTGTGAATGAAGATATAATATGGGGTATATTTATGTGTGTTTACTTATATAATCATATAGCACTTCTGCACAATATTATATTAACACCTTAGTCAAATTTGTTCTTTTTTCTTTATAGAAGATATACCAAACCATAAAAGTGCATGTATCAAATATCAATAACATTATTTAGATGTCATGAGATCATAGAAGGATTTAAAGCATTCGTAGTGAAATTCTTAAAATTATGTGAATGTGTTTAGTATATTATATGGAATGGTTTTGTGTGGTTGTAAGTAAAAGAAAGAAAAAATATTATTGTAAATTGATATATTTGAAGATTCATTATTTAATCCTTATAATTTTTTTAACATTTTTTAAAGTGGTTGTGATTAATGAGAGAGAAAATATAATGAGTGTATTTAAAGTATTATTTAATTAAAAAAAATGTAAAAATAGTAAATGTGTTTGAGAGAGAGCAATCTAATTATAGGTCACTCTTGAAATGTTTACGTTCGATTAATAAAAAACAATTCTGTGATCCTTTTTTGGTAAAAAGTAAACAATGTTGACTTGTTTGAAAAAACAATTTTTTAATAAATACTGTGGCTTTTAAGTTTTCTTTGTGGTTCTAATAACAACATGATGGTAAGAAAATATCTTGTTTTTCGTAAGCTTACCTCAAGGCGTGACTTCAGGACCCAACCTTCTTAAATGCCTGAATTTTTTAAAAACTTTTTTATATTATATATGTATATATATTTAAAAGACAACTTTAGGTTATTAACGAACTAATTAACAAACCAATAAAAATTTGATTATTTTATTATAATATGTTTGTTTATTTGTAAAACAATTATTATTGTATTATAAACTATTTACATATAAATTATTGACTTTGTAGAGCTTGTTTTTTTCATACTCGCCCAGTCCCAAAAAATTTTGATGACTCTTAGGACCGGCCATGATGACTCTATATAGTAAAATAAGGCATGGGCTTGGTGCCAAAAACAATTTATTATATACATAATCTAGTACAATAATTTGTTAAGATTATTTATTTTGGGCCTAAAAGTGTTCAGTTGTTTTATAATTTCTTTTGGGCCTAAAAGTGTTCAATTGTTTTATCATTTCTTTGTTGATTGGTCATTATTCCAAAAAAAAATTAAACAAGATGTATTAATTGAAAAAAGAGTGCATTAGATCAAAATAAGATATGTCATTTGTATAAGATGTGGCTATGTAATTGTTCTTGCATTTTAGTTGATGCCATGTGTACGTGTGTATGTCGGTGGATGCTTGAGATTTTTTATTTTTCACATAAGTTACTTTTGAAAAGTAACTCCTACTAATTTTTTAAAATCAACTTATTAACCTTTTAAAATCAATTTATTAATCTTTTCTTAAACATACTTATTAACTTATTAACTTTTTAAAAGTTAATAAGTTATAAGTCAATAAAAAAGTAAGTTTTCAAACTCTCACATCTAGAAATAACATCTTTTCTACACACATTGTTATCACTATGTCATATGTTTCTTTTCCCTACGCTTTACTTATTAACTTATTAACTTTTTAAAATTTAATAAGTTATAAGTCAATAAAAAAGTAATTTTCAAACTCTCACATTTAAAAATAACATCTTTTCTACACACATTGTTATCACTATGTGATATGCTTCTTTTCCCTACGCTATAAATGATTTTATATGATTTATGTCAGTCCTTTAAAATTTGATAAACCACCCGAAAGGGTTAAGGATAAACTAGGGAGGATCGAACCCATGCCTAATTGTTTTAAGAATAAAGTGCTTAACCACTAAATCAAGTGGTTGAGTTTTATTCCCTCCACTATATCATATATCATAAGGTAAGTCTTGTGGGATATGCTTTATTTTGAAGAAGTCCATTATTCATTTACATACATGAGTTTAAATACAAATGTTTACAATAATATGTAAGGAAATACAATAGCTATTTTAGGATAATTACAACTATCATTTACTAGTAATATATTATTGATTTATTTGTTGCCTAATCTTAAGATATGTTGAGTTGTCATGAGTTGGCAGCGAGCTGTCATGAGTTGGCAGCGAGCTGTCATGAGGTGATTTTGAATGTAATTCCTTAATACGCCCCGCGAGATGGAGAATCCATCAGATGGAGAATCCGTCGGATACGCTAATCTTGGACCTTAACTTTAGAAATGGGACCCGACCAAGAGGTTTGGTAAGAACATAAGCTAGTTTATATGAAGCAATGTTACCCTCAGAGACTTTCTCACGAACAAAATGGTAGTCTAATGCAACATGTTCATGCATGAGTGATAAACCGAATTCGCACAAAAATAGGTGGCGCCTATGTTGTCATAATAGAGCATAGGAAGACCTTTGATGGAGACGCCAAGTTCAATGAGAAGATTTTGAACCCATGATAATTCAACGGATGCATTTGCAAGAGCCTTATACTCAGCTTCTGTAGATAAATGTGAGACCGATTTTTGCCGAGCCGAACGCCATGAGATAATGTTTGATCTAAGATACATAATGTAGGCGGTGATTGAGCGACCACCATTAGTAATTCCACCCCAATCTGAGTTAGAGAAGGCGGTGAGATGTAGCGGAGAGAATCGATTTAGAAAGAGCCCGTAATGAATTGTTCCTTTGAGGTAATGAAGAAGCCTTCTTAACGCTTGCTAGTGACTTTGTGATGGGTTATGCATAAATTGCGCGAGTTTATCAACCACGAATGATATATCGGGACATGTAAAGGCAAGGTATTGCAAGGACTCGACAAACTTACGATAAGAAGTAGGATCAACTTTGGCTGACACGTCATTAATGGATAGCGAATCTGATATGCTTAAAGGGGTGAGAACTTCCTTAGCCCTATCCATTTTAAATTGGGGTAAAATGTCATGTATATGTAGATGTTGTGATAAAAAGAGAGCCGCTTTTGTAGAGATTATCTCAACACCCAAGAAGTGATTTAAAGGACCAAGATCTTCTAAACAAAACTTGGAGGCAAAGGTAGTGATAAATTGATCAATGAAGTAGTTGTTGTTATCTGTTAACACGATGTTATCAACGTACACTAAAAACAGCACATGATCCCGCCATTATTATAAATAAATAAGGATGCATCAGACAAGAATTTCTTAAAACCAAATTGGATTAGAAAGGTGGGGAGGGCCATGTACCATGTTCTTGGGGCTTGCTTAAGCCTGTAAGGTGATTTTTGAAGTTTGCATATATGAGTCAGATATTGGGGATGAATGTAGCCCAACGGTTGAACCATGTAAACATCCTCTTGCAAGGTTCCATCAAGGAATACATTGTTTATATTAAATTGACACAATAACCAATTTTGAGAGAGAGCTATTGATAGGACAGTGTGAATAGTAACCGACTTTGTTACGTGACAAATGCTATGTTCCCAAGTTTAAGAGAAAAAAGAAAGGAATCGAAAGAAAATAAAAAATATTTTGTTTCAAAAGTTTTTTTAATGAAAAAAATGGAATGAAAGTAAGAAAGTTGTGTTTCCTCATTCATTAAAGATGAGAAAACAAAGAAAATAAAAGAAAAATGAAGCCTTAAATCAATTCTTTAAATTTGAAAGGAAATTAAAAGAAAAAGAAAGAAAGAGAAATGAAGAAAAAGAAAAGGAAGAAAAATGAAGAAAAATAAAAGAAAATACTTTTTTCTCACATTAAGTAAACTCGGAAATACAGCGAAAAAGTACTAAAATAACTTAATAAAATTTATTTAAAATTTATTATATTAAAACTATATATATATATATATAATCTAATATAGAATTACACATTCTAATTTATAAAATTAATATATATATATATATATATATTATATATATATTAATTTTATAAATTAGAATGTGTAATTCTATAAGTTTGTTTTTTCTTATATTTTAAACTTACATCATTGTTTTATATATTTTTTCTTTGAATTTTGACTTTATCTATTGACAAAATAATATGTGATAACCCGTGTATCGCACAACCAAACGTTTTTTTAATTACGTGAGTTTGTTTACATTTCAACGTAATTTATTCGAAAAAAGTTAAGTCAAATATAATATATTCACATCAACATATATAACTTGAGTTGCTCTATATTTAGATGTACTTTTTTAAAGCAAGCAGAGTTGAACGTAATATATACTTTATCATGTTGTTGCGGATCGCAACAACATGCGACGGTTAAATAACTAGTTTTAATTAACTACAACATTTTAAAATTTTAGATTTTGAAATGCTAAGTTTTGTGGAGGTGATCGTTTTACACAGTTCGTCTTTTGGTTTTACGATTTTTACAAATTGATTTTCATGTTTTAACGCTCTTTTCTACACCACAAACTTTCTTCTTGAATTTTGATATATGATATATCCTTGCAAAGTGTCTTTTTTCCTATCTTACAACTTTCAAAACCAAGATGTGTAAGGCCCCGTTCCCGGGACGCTTATAGCTGGGTTCTCATCGCACACAAAACATATAATTACATTTGTATTTCATAAATGCAGCGGAAAACTAAAACAATCTTTCATTTCCATGTAAATGCTTTTGCAAATTAATACAACATTCATTACAAAATAGCTTGTTCGCATTGCAATGCAAAAACATTAATCAAAAGAATGCCATCCCCAAAGAGCTGAGTAGTCGCCCGTGCCATCCTCAGCAAACATTACCTGCCAACTGGAAACACATCAAAGTCAGCGTTGCTGAGTGAGTTCTAGTTTTTTTTAAATACAACATACTTTACTTCCATATAAAACCATTCGTTACTTTTACATGATCACACATCGTACGTACACATAGATAATATCATTTTTATCTTCTTCATTCATTCATTCGTTCGTTATGACTTTACTTGCGCATCGGACATCATCCTTACCAATACCATGTGCTACACCCCGGTTAGTCGTAGCTACCGGGCCGAAGTCAACAAATGAACAGCTAAACGTATGCCACGGTACTAGGAGTAACCATCAGTCTTAGCTACCGGGCCAAAGTCAACAAATGAACAGCTAAACGTATGTACTAGGGGTGAGCGGTAGAGGTTCTACATTAAGAGCCAATCACAAAGAAGGACCCGTCATCCGGTGCGTGCAAGACGTTTCATTCGTTCATTAATACTTCGTTCATCATCATGTTCCTCTTTCATTATCTTTCACTTTACGTTACATAATACTTCATTTATTCATTAACATGACACATAAGGCCACAAGAAAGATAACATACATCATATTAGGAACATAGCACACACAGTCATCATTATCATCATACAGGGCAACACCATACATACATAACGTACATAAAATTGCAATACCATCATCATCCTCATCATGCCCAACATGCTTTCTAAGACCTCAAGCGTCATCTTACAAACTCTTATGGGAACCTTTACATCAAAACTTACATCTACACTTTCCCCCGAAAGTCAGAAGTCAATCTACACCTTCCTCGGGTACAACAGCCCTATTCGGGCGTATGGACACCCTTCAGTCGCATTGCCTCCATGCGACTGAACATCATGCGAATGAACTAATACGGATGAACACATATGCGAATGAACATCCAGTCGTGCGAATGGACAATGCGGATGAACACCTATGCGACTGGACCTTCAGTCGTGCGAATGGACCTTCAGTCGCATGACCCCATGCGACTGGCCTTCAATCGTGCGAATGAACCCCAATCGTGCGAATGGACCCCAATCGCACCCTAATAGGCCGTATGGCCTCCATTCGGCCTCTAGTCGGTCGCCTAACCCTAACTGATGCAGAATGCAGTTCATCCCGACTGCAGCCGAGGGTTTTCGGCCTCCAAACTCATCTAAAAACATTTTAAGCCTAAATCGACCATCCTAAACTTAGGGATGCATACCATAACATTATACAAGCACACCCACGCAAGAAATCAAGCCCCAAACGGGTCCTACACATACATACACGCATACATACGGGTTTTCACCCAAAAACGCGAAAAAGGGTTTTCAGATGTGTTCCAGCCCCAAAATCATTCAAAAACATGTAAAAGAGGGGTCCTAGAACTCACCTAAACGAGCACAACGACAAGAGCTTCGATTTGGCTTGCTTCACGATGATTTTGGCGACCCGAACCGACCCGAACCAACACTTTTCCTCTTTTTCTCTTCTTTCCCTCTTCTTCTCTTTATGAAGCTGAAATGTGGGGTGTGTGGGGAGAGTGGGTTGCCCTCTCCCTACTAATATCACCACATTTCCCAACTTTTCTTCGTTGGCGAGTTTGGTCCCTCGACTTTTGGACTTTATTTTCTTTTCTTCCTTCACCGGCTTCAAATAATAAATATTCGGGTGTTACAAGTCCACCCCCCTTAAATAGGTTTCGTCCCCGAAACCTGTTATTCGTCGAACAAACGTGGATAATGCTGTCTCATTTCTTCCTCAGTCTCCCACGTTGACTCGGATCCCTTCCTGTGCTTCCACTGTACACGCACAAGAGGAACCATTTTATTTCGCAGCCTCTTTTCTTTGCGATCGACGATTGCCACTGGTTGCTCCACATAATTGAGCCTTTCATCTATTTCAATGTCCTCCAGTGGAACAATCATGTCTTCATCAGCTATACACTTTCTCAGATGAGATACATGGAATGTCGAGTGAATCCCACTTAACTCATCTGGCAACTCCAATCTATAGGCCACCTCCCCTACTCGAGCAATGATTCGGAAAAGGGCCTATATATCTTGGGCTCAACTTGCCCCGCTTTCTGAATCTGATAATACCCTTCCAAGGTGAGACCTCCACATAACCCAGTCACCCACCTGGAACTCAATTGGCCTACGTCGCTTATCGGCATACGACTTCTGTCTATCTTGGGCTGCCTTCATGAAGGCTTTAATCTTTTCAAGCTTCTCTGTCGTAGCCTCGATTACCTCAACGCTCCCCAATTCCTTCTGACCAATATCACCCCAACAAACGGGTGTTATGCATCTCCTACCGTATAGCATCTCATATGGTGGCATACCAATGCTGGCATGATAGCTGTTGTTGTATGAGAATTCGGCTAACGGTAAGTGGTCTTCCCAACTCCCACCAAAATCGATCACACATGCCCGCAGCATGTCTTCCAATGTCTGAATGGTTCTTTCTGACTGACCATCGGTTTGGGGATGATAAGCCGTGCTAATATGTAACCTCGTCCCCATAGCGTCGTGGAATTCTCTTCCAAAACTTAGATGTAAACCGAGTGTCACGATCAGACACAATAGACACCGGCACACCATGACGAGCTACAATTTCCTTGACGAACAATCAACCAACCTCTCAGATGAATACGTCTCGCGGATCGATAGAAAATGAGCGCTCTTCGTCAGACGATCAACTATCACCCATATGGCATCATACCCTTTCGGAGTACGTGGCAGCTTCGTAATGAAGTCCATGGTGATGTGCTCCCACTTCCATTCCGGTATATCCAAAGGTTGGATCTTCCCATACGGCTTTTGATGCTCTGCCTTCACTTGTAAGCAAGTAAGGCACTTACTCACATACTCCACGACGTCACGCTTCATACCCGGCCACCAATAATCTTTCTTCATGTCATGGTACATTTTCGTGGCACCAGGATGAATGGAGTATCGAGTCTTGTGGGCTTCATCCATTATCTTCACCCGTAGATCCCCAAAACGAGGAATCCACACACGACCGAATCGAGTTCTAACACCGAGTGTGTTTTCACCCAATTGCCCAACCAGACCTCTCATTCTTTCCGAGTTAAGTGATCTTCTTTCAATGCCTCATCTTGAAACTCCTTAACTTGCTTCATCACATCGGAGGTCATGATTAATTGATAAGCTTTCACCCGAATCGGTTCGGGCCTTTCCTTTCGGCTAAGCATCTGCCACCACATTAGCTTTGCCTGGATGGTAATGGATCTCGCAATCATAATCCTTTATAAGTTCCAACCATCGCCTCTGCCTCATGTTCAGGTCCTTTTGCTCGAAGAAGTACTTCAGACTCTTGTGGTCAGTGAATATGGTGCACTTCGTCCCATAAAGGTAGTGCCTCCAAATCTTTACGCAAAGACCACGGCTGCTAGCTCCAAGTCATGAGTGGGATAATTAACCTCATGAACTTTCACTGCCGGGACGCGTAGGCTATAACCTTCCCTCTCTGCATTAACACACACCCCAACCCTGAGTAGGAAGCATCAGAATAGACCACCAGATCTTCGCTTCTATCGGGTAATGACAGAACAGGAACTCGAGTCAGTCTTGCCTTCCTCTTCAAACGCCTTCTCTTGAGCTTGACCCCATACAAAATTCACATCCTTTCGGTCAACTTAGTTAGTGAGAAGCAATCTTAGAGAAGTCTTGGATGAATCTTCTATAGTAGCCTGCCAAGCCCAAGAAACTACGGATCTCGGATGGCGTCTTTGGTGACCTCCATTGCATAACCGCCTCCACCTTCGCCGGGTCAACCATAATCCCATCAGGATTCACCACATGACCCAAAACTGAACTTCGCGCACCAAAACACGCACTTGGAGATTTAGCATACAATTTCTCCCTTCTCAATGTCTCCAGAACCTCTCGAATGTGACCGGCATGCTCAATCTTGCTCTTCGAATAAATCAGGATATCATCAATAAACACAATCACTTATTTATTCAACATAGGCCGACACACATGGTTCATCAGATCCATAAAAGCAGCTCGCGTTGGTCAAACCAAAGGACATGACAAGAAACTCGTAATGGCCATAGCGCGTACAAAAGCTGTTTTAGGGATATCTTGCTCCTTCACTTTCAACTGATGATAACCAGATCGAAGATCTATCCTCGAGACCAACTGGCACCCTGAAGCTGATCGAACAAATCATCTATCCTCGGTAAGGGGTAGCGGTTCTTCACTGTCAACTTGTTCAGTTCGCGGTAGTCAATGCACCCTCATACTACCATCCTTCTTCTTACAAATAGGACCGAGTACCCCAAGGAGAGATACTCGGTCTAATGAACCCCTTATCAAGCAGCTCTCGCAACTGCTCCATCAACTCTTTCATCTCGGTTGGAGCCAACCGATATGGTGCCTTGGCAACAGGTTGAGCACCCGGTATCAGATCAATCTGAAATTCAATCTCTCTGTCAGGTGGCACTCCTGATAAGTCTTCTGGGAACACGTCTGGAAAGTCACACACAACCGGTACATCAGACAGTTGTGGTGTTAGTGCATCTACTCCTTTACATAAGCCAAGTAGGCGCTACATCCACGCCTCATACACTTTCCCGCCACCGCCATTGAGATCACCTTCGGGATCGTAGTAACCCGATCACCATAAACCGTTACCAAACTTCCATCAGGCGCTGTCAACCGAACCATTTTCTTGCGACACACAATGTTCGCCTCGAAGTCCGCCAACCAATCCATCCAAGAACCAAATCGAAACCACCCAAGGTCATCACAAACGGTCTAACAGGAAACTTATGACCCTCAAGTTCCACATCACAATTCTCTATCACCTCAAAATCCTGGTAGACTTACCTATGGCAGTTTCTACATCAAAGGGCGCATCAACACACCTACTACTAACAGGCAGCTTAGCACAAAAAGCAGCAGAAATAAAACTCTTACTGGCACCAGAATCAAATAACACAGAAGCTAAGGTCTGGTTCACTAGAAACGTACCGGACACAACGTCGGGTCCGTCCTAGCCTCCTCCTGTGTCATGGTGAACACTCTGGCTCGTCCCCTCGGCCCATCACTTCCCGTCTTCTTCACCCCTGACCTCAGTCCTCGACTTCTTACAATCTCTGCTCATATGACCAGTTTCCCCACAGTTAAAACATTTGCCCGACAGGCAATCCTTCGCCATATGCCCTGTCTTCCCACACTTGAAGCACAAGTTTGACCCAAACCTACATTCCCCGCCGTGCTCCCTTCCACACTTGCCACACCTTTTCGACCCCGCACTTGATGTGACCACACGGCGTTCATCCACCCGTGCCTTTTTGTTACCCATCGGGGCATCACCCCGACCAAACCGTTTCCCGTTCCAGTTCCGATCACCACCACCCTTCTTACTTGCTTCAGTCACCACCACCTACCGCTCGTCATACAGCCTCCGCCAAATCAACCGCCGACCTAAACGTGCTTGGCCGGGCGGCGATCATATGCCGGCGAACATCCACCGGTAAACCCTGAATGTACCTCTTGATTTTCCGATAGAGGCGTCACCTGATCAGGCACAAGCCGTGCCATTTCATTAAACTTGGTGGTATACTGCTGGTGTGTCAGGGTTCCAGCCTCCAACTGCAGAAACTCACTTTCCAACTTATCCATTTCCCGATGAGGAAAAAATTCCTCAATCACCAACCTTCTCAGCTCAGGCCATTTCATTTTCCCAATGGCCCTACTACCCTCAGCTTGGACAATGTTGTCCCACCAGCACAGAGCTGAATCCACAAAAGAGTGGGTAGCAAACTTCACCTTTTGGTCATCTCGGCACTCGCTGATATCGAGAATAGCTTCCATTTCCCTCACCCACCGTGAGCGGCTGCAGCGGTGCCGTTTCCATCAAAAGTAGGGGGCTTGCATCTCATAAAATCCATATAATTACATCCTCGTGCCGTTTCCGGCGCAGGCTCTTCTTCTTCTCTTCATCATCAGATAGAACCATTTCCGGCTCTGGTTGTTCCCGTTCTCCAGAGGATCTGTTTCTTTCTTTTCTTTCCCCTTCTCGTACGGCCTAATAACTTCAGTCACCACAGACGGTAAAATTGTCTGCATGACCTGATGGACTTCTTCTACAACAGCCTCCTTTACTAAGGCTCTCAGATTGGCGCTTTCGTCGCCACCCTCCGGATGAGGGGTCTCTGGTTCTTCATGAACCACCCTCTCAACTCTGGGTCTCCCTCTCTTGGGTCGCGGTTCAGCACCGTGACCTCCACCCCTAGAAGCTTTCGAAGATCTACCTCCGGCCATCACACGCACACTGAAAGATTCAAACACCAACACGGTCATTCAAGGGAACAGCTCAGTTTATGTCAAGTATAGTAAGTCCCTAATTACAGTGGCCAGTTGTGATTAGCCACTTACTTTACTCTTCATACCCCAAGTATTACCTGTCCTGACTACATCAGTATTTAAATCTACATACAACACATAACACATACCATGCGCACATAAAACCGGTTAACTTTACGAAAATACCTGATGGCACGCAGCTACTTAGTTTGGCATCCCATTCCCTTTCCGTCCCATTCTCAGTTTAAGATTAGGTTTATTTTGAAAATTTACCCATTTCACTTAAACTTTGGCTCTAATACCAACTTGTAAGGCCCCGTTCCCGGGACCTTACAGCTGGGTTCTCATCGCACACAAAACATATAATTACATTTGTATTTCATAAATCGCAGCGGAAAACTAAAACAATCTTTCATTTCCATGTAAATGCTTTTGCAAATTAATACAACATTCATTACAAAATAGCTTGTTCGCATTACAATGCAAAAACATTAATCAAAAGAATGCCATCCCCAAAAGAGCTGAGTAGTCGCTCGTGCCATCCTCAGCAAACATTACCTGCCAACTGGAAACACATCAAAGTCAGCGTTGCTGAGTGAGTTCTAGTTTTTTTTTAAATACAACATACTTTACTTCCATATAAAACCATTCGTTACTTTTACATGATCACACATCGTACGTACACATATAATATCATTATTATCTTCTTCATTCATTCATTCGTTCATTATGACTTTACTTGCGCATCGGACATCATCCTTACCAATACCATGTGCTACACCCCGGTTAGTCGTAGCTACCGGGCCGAAGTCACAAATGAACAGCTAAACGTATGCCACGGTACTAGGATTAACCATCAGTCTTAGCTACTGGGCCGAAGTCAACAAATGAACAGCTAACGTATGCCACAGTACTAGGGGTGAGCGGTAGAGGTTCTACATTAAGAGCCAATCACAAAGAAGGACCCGTCATCCGGTGCGTGCAAGACGTTTCATTCGTTCATTAATACTTCGTTCATCATCATGTTCCTCTTTCATTATCTTTCACTTTACGTTACATAATACTTCATTTATTCATTAACATGACACATAAGGCCACAAGAAAGATAACATACATCATATTAGGAACATAGCACACACATCATCATTATCATCATACAGGGCAACACATACATACATACGTACATAAACTTGCAATACCATCATCATCCTCATCATGCCCAACATGCTTTCTAAGACCTCAAGCGTCATCTTACAACTCTTATGGGAACCTTTACATCAAAACTTATATCTGCACTTTCCCCCGAAAGTCAGAAGTCAATCTACACCTTCCTCGGGTACAACAGCCTTATTCGGGTGTATGGACACCCTTCAGTCGCATTGCCTCCATGCGACTGAACATCATGAGAATGAACTAATACGGATGAACCCTATGCGAATGAACATCCAGTCGTGCGAATGGACAATGCGGATGAACACCTATGCGACTGGACCTTCAGTCGTGCGAATGGACCTTCAGTCGCATGACCCCCATGTGACTGGCCCTTCAATCGTGCGAATGAACCCCAATCGTGCGAATGGACCCCAATCGCACCCTAATCGGCCGTATGGCCTCCATTTGGCATCCAGTCGGTCGCCTAACCCTAACTGATGCAGAATACAGTTCATCCCGATTGCAGCCGAGGGTTTTCGGCCTCCAAACTCATCTAAACCCATTTTAAGCCTAAATCGACCATCCTAAACCTTAGGGATGCATACCATAACATTATACAAGCACACCCACGCAAGAAATCAAGCCCCAAACGGGTCCTACACATACATACACGCATACATACGGGTTTTCACCCAAAAACGCGAAAACGGGTTTTCAGATGTGTTCCAGCCCCAAAATCATTCAAAAACATGTAAAAGAGGGGTCCTAGAACTCACCTAAACGAGCACAACGACAAGAGCTTCGATTTGGCTTGCTTCACGACGATTTTGGCGACCCGAACCGACCCGAACCAACACTTTTCCTCTTTTTCTCTTCTTTCCCTCTTCTTCTCTTTATGAAGCTGAAATGTGGGGTGTGTGGGGAGAGTGGGCTGCCCTCTCCCTACTATATCACCACATTTCCCAACTTTTCTTCGTTGGCGAGTTTGGTCCCTCGACTTTTGGACTTTATTTTCTTTTCTTCCTTCACCGGCTTCAAAATAATAAATATTCGGGTGTTACAAGATGACAAACTTCATACGTTTTTCTTTACATGCTGAATCATATCAATTTTACCGCAACCACGGCCACCGCCACTAGTGATTTAAAACCATAAGTTCCATGTTACAAATATTTCAACAACCAGACAACCGGTTGTTAAACAAACACATCTCTTAGTAATCTAATCATAAAACCCGGTTAACAAGAATATAACGAAAAAAGGCAACACATGTCGTCCACACAAGTTTTATATGATTCACTCAAACCCGACTAATTTTTTGTATGATGCGTTAGCTAGTAAACAAACCACCACCAGTTTAACCGGTTCGATCGTCTGTTACAGTTTTTTAAAAATTACTAATAAAAAGTAATAAAATTTGTAATTTTCTCGATTAAACATGTTTTTGAGTCATTTATTTTTTTCATTTCTTGTGAATAGTATATTAAGACTGAAATAGAGCTCACTGTTTGACCAAAAGCTGGTCTATGTTTGAAAACTATATATATTTCACTCGGTTTCTTCGGTCAACCTTTGACTCCCCCACCAAATAATAAAAATAAAAATTCCTCATATATGTATATATATCCCCTCTCCACTCCTTCCTTCCATTACACTTGCACCATCCTACTACCTCCATATCACAGAAGCTCCTGTACTCCATGCATCAAGATTTGTACCAAAAAGATATGGGGAGTGCTTGTGTTTATGAAGAGCAGACTGGAGCCATTCATGAGCTAACTCAAGGGATACAAATGACTCAACAGTTAATGCTTAATCTGCATTCACCTGAAGCAAGAGACTTCTTCATAAAGAAGATCTTATCGTCATACGAGAACGCTCTTTTCGTTCTAAGATCGGGTGCCTCTGCAGGGCAGCCTTTGACATCTGCCCTTCTAGCACCCGGTCTGCCTAAATCATCGGTACTCCTCAATACGAGCCCAGGAAGTGAAATATTCGGGTTTAACCAACATTTTTCGGTTCAACAGGAGCAAAATGTCAATTACAAAAAAAGGTATTTTGGTATTAATATTATACTCGGATAGAAACCGTGTAATAAAAACAATATTAAATGAAACATATAGTAATAAAGATAGGTCGCGTTGTATCATCCAAAATTTTAAAACTTTAATGATAGTAATAGTAATAATAAAATTACATATTAAAGATATTAATGTAATGCTTGATAATTATTAAATTAATCTAATGTTTTTAATAAAAAATAGATGTTTCTTGAAAATTTGAAACGTAAATTATATAAAAGAAAGTGAATTTGACTAGTTAAAAATCTTCTCAGTTAAATTTAATTAATTAAATAATATTAAAATTTAATTAAAATAGCATAAGAACCGTTTAGTATAGTTTGTATACGTTCGTAGTAACCAATTATATATCCATCTTAAATATGCATCTTAAAGAATTTAAACTCTTCTTAACTCTTAGATAGAGTGAAGGGTATATAATCATGAGGATCTCACTCATCGAGGACTATTAAAATAGTGTAAATGATACTGGAGTTAACGTGAGTCAATTTAAAGTTTAACTATTTTATATTATAATTAAATTATAATACGCTAATCAAACATGACGGGGAAAAAGACATTAATTGAGCAAATAGAATTGTACGTAACAATTGGCAATATACTTATTTGTCTAGGCATTACATATGAAAGAATAATAGAAAATAAATAGAAAACCATCATCGTGAAAACCATAACATCTTCTTTATTCAATCATAAATTTATAAATAATAATTTGTTCTTTTAATCTTCTAAGATATTTGAGTAAACTATAACTTTATTATTTAAGATAAATTAATATATATATATATATTATATATATATATATATATATATATATATAATTTAAACTCTTTTAGTTATGACTGGATGTATATTGAGTCATGTATATGTAACTCACAGTTTTACAAGTGTAACTCATAGTTAGAATAAGTAACCTTTTGGTTTTCTTGGCTTTCGCATAATGTATGGTTTTGTTATTACCCTCACCAATATTTGTGTGTATGTATTCAGTGCATTAGTGGTATGTGCGTTAGAAGGCACAAACTCTAAATGTTTTATTTTCTTCCTTGGTCACAGAAAGGTGTCCACAACATGGGAAGATCACGATAAAATATGCAGTGAAAAGGGGTTAGAGGATAACACTTATGAAACTTACAATCAGAGAAAATATGGGCTGAAAGACATTTTCGTCGATAACTTTCCAGGGTAAAGTTGTATTCTTTTATTTGATCGCAACAGTCGTATGACCTCTCTGTAATAGAGCATGTCATAATGTCTTTGCGATTAAATTTAAGAAATGTTTTGGTATGCATATATTTACTATATATGTCTTGCAGAAGCTATTATAGATGCTCATATCCCAAGTTACAGAAATGTTTAGTGACAAAACAAGTGCAGATGATAGATGAAAAACCTACAGTAACTGAAATCGCATACAAAGCGAAACTCACTTACGACCAAGGTGCCCCATCGGTTGCACCACCACCACCACCTGAAAAACATGAAATGGTGCCAACCCAACACCTACAACAACTATCAGCTCTAAATCCTGATGATATGCTCTTGAGTGGTGACATTGCTCCATCTTCATTTTCCATCCCTTCAGCATCATTTGGACTCCAAGAAGATCTCCATCGCTTTCAGTTTCCGAATCAGTATTTTGATGAACTATTGTCAGCTTATTCACCATCATTTATCTCTCCAGAGTGGGAAAGTTCACCATCGATGGATGTCACGCCTATCTGGCAGATATAGACCTTGAGTTTAAATCTAAGAGTGCTTTGTAGAAGGTTATGGTTAAGAATCATAGAATGGATAAAGAAGAAATAAATTTTGTATTACATGATTATATTTGGTACTAAGATGCAAGATGTATAGAATAAATGTATCAGTATCATCTTAAACTAATTTTGTTTTAAATGGTCACTATTTTATTCTCTATAGAAGGAATTCAATTATAACTTTGACATCGTAAGAGTCATTTGGTTTGCATGATCTCGTAAGAGTCGATTGTATTTTTTTTACTACGACCACACACTAGCAACAACAACATCAACAACTGCTTGTATTTATAAGAGGAGTATTTTGAAGATTTCATATTGGACTTAATGAACCAAGAAACTTAACAGTGTTAGGGACTAGCATGTGCGCTCAAAAATATAAACCAAATGTAAGATTTGAAATACCCAAAAACTATCCGTATAATTTACTCTATAAGCTTATTGGCAAAACGTGTTTTAAAAATCCAAACTATAATTAGTTTGGTAGATAATAATCTTAACTTTTGTTTTGCTACCAAGGGTATTCTTAATCTTAATAATATAATAATTTTGTTATTTACATTTGACTTCCACTCAATTTTGCTCAAAATGATGATTGTGAATGAATTAGGGAAACATGTAACGAAAGAGAGCGTAAATATAACGTAACAGAGTGAAAATCTAGTGAAATAAAGTGTAAATCAATGATTAATATGCTACTAGGATTGTAATTGAAAAAAAAATAAGTTTGCGTTATTATCGGTTACACTAATAATATGATTATTATCAATCACACTAATAATATGATTATTATCGATCAATAAGTTACAGTTCATATTATTAAAATCCAATTGATAGCTGTATATAAGAAAATCTTTAAAGATACTTTAAATTAACACCCATGTAACAAGTCCGCTCCTCTCCCCTATGTGTTCTCTCTACTTTTAAGACATTAGGCTAGTAATTTGTACAACTAGACCACAAATTCACATTATATTACTACTATCATATAAAGAGTTGGTAGTGTCTTCTTTTTATCGGATGTAATATATTTAATTAGTTTATAATATTGGAACTTTTACAAAATTCTAATGTTGGAAAGGTGGATGAACCTTCAAGCAACTTATGTTCCTAGGTTGCCATGTACTACCTTGGTCCTTGTACTACAAAACCAAATAAGACGAGAAGCATTCGTGTGCACATACATAATTACAAATAAAGAAAGACACATATCCGTGTGCAAAGAAATAATCACAATAGGACTCATGTGTTAACCACATATATACAATATGATATGACAAAATAAAAATAAATATTATATATATCTATCTGATTCTGACCATAAATTTCATAAGAGACTGATAATTTGGAGCTAAGTGGATGTAGTTTAATTATTCGGTACCACAAGACACAGCATCAGGTACAAGTACCTTTGCAATCAATCCACATTTGATAAGGAAATTTCATAATGTTCCTTAGCTCTACGAAAAGATTACTTATATTCTTTTAAAACTTAAAGGTAAACATATCACATGTGAAACTTAGAAGTTGATTTGATTCTATTTACACTAAACACAAATCTATTAACTTTGTGTTAGGTTGTGTTGTGTTTTCGTATAAGAATTTGTGCCCCTAAAGCAAAGGAAATAATGTGATTAAAGTAAATGATATTAAGTTAGGAAAGAGGAACTTATCTTGAATTTCTGCGGGGAGTGATGTGATGAAAAGAGGAAAAGAAAACATCACAGAAAAGAAACAATAGCAAGATCAAATATATTTGATTCAGCAACAATGAACTATGGAACTAAAATTTAATCATATTATAAAATGGACGTTGGTATACATACATTTAAATTTTTAATGGAATTGAAATCTAAATTTTATAATTTAATGTGTTTGGTTGACAGAAAAAGTATTATACGTAATTTGAACTTGAATCTCATTTTTAATTAAGATATCATGATCAATACGAACCCAAGGTTAGCACGACTCACTTGGTAATATTAACAAACACCTAACGCATAAGAATATATATAATCCACTTACAATATACCAAATTATGTTTTTAAACAAATTGAACAAACACAAACGACGGTTTTTCATGTTCGTTCTTTTAATTTTAATCAAATGAACATGAGTGCGTACACAAACATGTAAACAAACAAATTTTCTTGTTTATATCCTTTTGATAATTAAAAATGAATGTATTCATGTTCGTTTATGTTTATTTTTTAATAATCTAAAAGAATTCTTTACGAAGATATATAAGCACAAATGAGCATAAACAATTTGTTTGAACGGTTAATGACTTAAATGTTGCTTTCATTACATATCTATGTCTAAACAAAATAAAAGCCAACAGGGACAGAGGGGGAAAACGTAACGGATGGAACCCACAAAAGAAAATGAGAAGTAGAGAATTTCTAGAAAATTTCTACAAAACTTAATAGGGACTAAAGTAAGGAGGAAACTACAAGATTCCCAAATGCTTAGCTCTTAAGTATAGTAAAACATAAATCATATAGACTAAATTAAATACACAATGCAAAACAAAAATCATACGAGTTAAAAATCGTAAATTTTTATTATTATATATACAACGAGATATACTCGATTTAAAATAAAAAAATAAATTACAAATATTATCCTTTAAGTATGTTTAAAATTATGAATATTGTCTTTAAACTTTGATAATTACAATGAGCGTCCGTTATTTAAATATTTATCACACTTTATACCCTTTCTACTAATTGAAGTTAAATTTTTTAGTTAGTTTTATGTTAATGTACCATTTTGCCCTTATCACTTAAAGGACGAAATCTGTAATTTTCTTTAATCTTTTACTTTTTCCATTTTGTTTTTATTTTATTTACTTTATCTTTTTAGTCATTTTTTATCTTATAAACTTATCTGAAATATTATTACTTAATTATATTTTTTATAAAATATATTTTATCTATAGTTTTTGTAATTTATTATATTTTTTGTTTTTAAAAATCAGTTATCTACCTTTCTAATCATACGAGAAAAAAATGAAGAGAACTTAAATATATTTTTTATGTTATAAAATTTAAACTAGTTATTGAATTAATTTCATTATCACTTTTTTATTACCTTTTTCATATAAGAATTTCAACTAACGTTTGACTTACGATTTATATTAGAAGCCTATTAGAGACCGTATATATTAATATATGACTTTTTATATTTTACTTGGTTATAATTATTATAAGTTGAGTTATATGTATAATTAAACTTTGATTAATAATGGAGTAGTTAAGTGTTTTTATTGAAAAGGGTTCAATAAACTTAATCGTAAAATCAAACCAACGCAAACACTCAGTAATTGTTTGGTTCGGTTTCGTTTTAATTTTAAGTGGGTTGGTTTTGATTTCAACTGATTCAAAATTATTATTAACTGTTTAATAAAACCATGAATAAAAGTAAATTTAATAACAAAAAATTTGAATGATTTTTTATTTAAAAACTCCAAGTAGTTCTTAGTAACCTTTTAGTATATTTTATTTTAAATTAAAGTTATGCGCTATCATACTATATTTATATTTAAAAACAACCATTTGATCGAATATGAAAAATTAAAAATCCATATCATAAATCAAAATCTTACTTTCTCCAACCGATTTCGAATATATATCCTAAACCAAATAACTTGAAACGATTAAAAAATCTTGTATAAAAAAAGTTAACAATCTAGTTGTCTAATTTCTATTACTTTTATTACAAAGGTAATGAACAAATTGAACAAATAAAAAAAGTTGTAAGAACTATGTTAAAGTCTTTATTACAAAGGTAATGAACAAATTAAACAAATAAGAAAGTGGCTATTCTTGTTTGTTCATGACTCCGCTGCGCTCCTATTTCATGGAATAAGCGCCTTTTCTCTTACAGACAAAAGAAATGGATTGATTCCGGCTAGCTCGAAGGGAAGGAAAGAGCGCTATAAGAGAAAGAGTGCCTCGATCATGGGATTTTTACTGAAAGCAGGGGAAGCATTCGATGCATCATATAAAAAAAGTGCAGCTGCCAGAGCCCCGTATTTACCAGCGGGGGTCCCGAGATATTCTATGATCAAAGGCTTTGTGCTTGTCACGAACTGGATTCGAACCAGCGCCTCCGGGATCAACAGGCCCAGCAAACTACCATTCATTCTGATCGCGACTTTGTTTACCCGGTTCCCCTCGCGGCTATAAGGTACATCCGGGGGGCCTCTCGCATGGGCCTACTTACCTTGCTTGTAGACTAGCCGCAGAGCTAACCCTTGTTCTATTGGTTTGATGCTACCAAGACGATTTATTTATGCCCATAAATCGTTAATGTCCATTTGGCTTCTTTTGTCAACTCGTCGCTGAGTTCTTCAATCACCTAAGACTTTTGATGTTTGTCCCGCATATCACTAGATCGATCGGATCTTTACAAATTGAGAAAGCTTTCTAATTCATACTTAGCCACGAGCAATCTACGTTTGTGATCTCGTATATTTTGCTTCTCCGACATCTTACTGACTTTCCCCCTCATCTTTTTGAAAAAAGCCGCTCCACGGTGGTAAAGTCTCATCTTGTGTGTTGGCCGAAGTTAAAATAGTGACATGGAACCCCCGAATATGTTCGAAGATCTCGAAATGATCTTCTAGTTCCGGGGAGAATTCGCAAAACTCCATTTCCATCAAGAATTGAATGGAATTTTCCCGTATTTCGACCGGAAAATCTATCAGAGACATTACTGCGGATATTTTTACCAAAAAATGAGACATTCCATGACCTCGGAGAGTGCTTTTTCGTTCTAGGTCACTAACGTATCCTTTTTTTCTTTATTTGACCCCAAGAATGGATTGGATCGAAACGACTTTCCTATCGAAGCCCTTTGTGCCTGTATGCCCGCACGGAATCTCCATAGCCAATTTTCCATTTTTTATTATGAAATCAGAAGGTGCCGCCTTTGGTACTACTCTTATTTTACACGATCTAGGAACTTCCATAATGTTGGCGTGATTTGGTTTGAGCAACGGATCCTGATGTGATACATCTTCATAATGAAAATTGAGTGTAAACATTTTTTTTTTCCCAGTATCGATAGAATGAGCACTGTGAGCTATCTGCTTTAAAAAAGATGGTTGTAAAAACATCAGAGCATCATAGTGTAGAACAGATTTGTAGTAATGTGGACCACGATTTCTAGCGCTTTTCAAAAACATTTGCTTGCAATTTGTGGACAGGTCAAAGAGTACGCCCACTAGGTAAAACAGTACGCCCGCTAGAGCCTTCATACTATTACTAAAGTACACTGAACACTCATCCGATCTTGCTTGAAAGCGGAGTGGAATCAAGAAACTCGCATACCTTGAATCTAGCCTGCAATTTTCGCACTTATCTTAGGAGATAGTAAGCAAGACCTGATACGCTAATTTCTTATTTTAATAAATTTAGACAAAGTCTTATTGCAGACCTTCGTCTTCACGGGTTGTTGTTGAAACCGACTCCTCCGCTTGGCGTTGTCCCTATAGGTTGAACCGCTAATGCCTCCGATTAGAGATTTCACAATGCCATAGGATTGATTGAAGTTTCTGGCCGGGTAACCTTTCATTCCTACACCCAGAATAAAGGCTTCTCTGCCGTAGTTGGGTTCATTAGGTCGTTTGCCTTCGGCCAATTAAGAATGATCCATTTATATAGATGAAACTAATCATCTTTTTTTTAGATGGAAGCCGGTTCCACGACTTTAGTGGAAATGATGATCCTGCTCCCCCTGAAAGTATCAACTACCTGAGGCTAAGGCGGATTTGTCAACGGCTGTGCTGCTGGCAATGATTAGAATAGCTATGTTGCTCAAACCTACCGGCGCCTTTATTTAATATAATGAAGTTCCCAAATAGAAAAAAAGAAGGATATCAGGTTTCAAACTATATATAGATGTCCGGTAAGTGCTTCCTTGCATTAAAGCACATTCCGGGAGTGAAAGGTCATAGGGCTCATTGATCGGGTGGTGAAAGTTCAATGTTTAACGACTTTATTTCCATGGTTTACATGTAAATTTATGAGAAATAGAGTTACTTTTGGGATTATTTTGTGATTGTAGGTTAAACGTGAAGAATACGAAGAAATTGGAAGAAACGGGACGAGAATCGGAGCTCAAGAAGTAAAGATATGATAAAACGAAGTTGTACGACAACGGTATCTTAAAACGGGCATAACTTGAGTTAGGAAAAGAGTTACGGGACCCACGACCTATCAAAGGAAAGGTATCGAAAAGCTACACATGAAAATCAAGGTTTAACAGGGAGGTGGCGCCACCGACGCCTCCATAGGCGCCACCGACGCCGGGGTCCGGGATTTTGTTGAAGATTTGACCTAAATTAAAGGGATTTAAAAGGAAAAAAACCCTAATTCGAATGATAACTTTTACACAACAATTTTGGGACGAAAATTATCAATCTTTGATAATTCTCAAGCTACTCCATCATCAAGATCATCAATTTTACAAGATTCACATGATCAATTACAATTTTGTTAAAGAATCGATGATGATGCAAGGCTAAATCAATTGTGATTCACTTCGGGGGACGGGTTTGCGCAAGTTTCTATTTTTCTTAGTTGTAACCTAGATTTGAGATTGGATCTTGAACCATTTAAGTTCTTTTGGATTCAATTATGATTTTGATTATTTAAATGGTTTGATTATGTTTAGATCTGATGTTGATATTCTATGACTTGGTTGTCTTTAATCATTGTGTGATTGAGTATTAAAATTAGGGTTTCATTATTCAATTGGTAATTGTGTGAATAAGGTCCTTTAAACTCTAGTCCATGATTATCACTTAAATCATATCATGTATAAGTCACTATTAATGACTTCTCACTAGGTTTCATTCGAGAAAAATTGTAACTTTACCAAACCTGAATCCTGAAGTGGGTTGCTTTTTCTCCAAGATTGTTCAAAACTTAAACTTTTATTTTGTTAATTTGATTCTTTCTCAATTCAATTAATCAAGCAATTTTCTTTTTAATGTTTAATAGTTTTAAATTAATCGTTGCTAGCACTTCCCTGTGATTCCCAGTGGATTCGACACCCTGCTTACCCTTTACTATTAAGGATGATTAGGTACTCTTTAATATATATTTTTGACCGACCACACGACATCGATCACTCATAGACATTCTATATTTCTTATCTTTCCTTTATGGGGATCATAGATCTCTCTTTTCAAAGTTGGCAAAGTGAGAACGCTGGTTCCACAATAACCAAGTCAATCCAATCCTCAAGGGGAGAGGGGTCCGTATCCTGGGACTTAACTTAAGGATTTAGGGATCCCTCAAAGGACCGGGTTCAGGCTCAACCAAGTCTTCGTCCACCCTTTCTCGAACCAGATCCATGCCTTGGGCTTGAGTCCCAGCTTCGGTAGGAGTCCAAACAGCATTATCCATTTCAAATTCCGAATTCTCATCCATAGGTGGAAATTCTTCTATAACGGCATCAATTGGTTGTTTTGCTTATTCAACGACCCCTTCCCCTGAGCCGATTTTAGCTCTGGCAAACAGCCCTGATAGCTTAAATCTAATACAGGTTCTAGGTTGAAAGAATCAATGGAACCAAGCTTTCTGCTCAGGTTCAATGTGACTCTAAGGCACTTGTTGATGCGCTACTACTATCAGTTCGACTTTAGCATTAGCAGTTAGGATTTATTTGACTTAGCCGTGCCTGCCTGACCTCATTTAGGGAATAAATTGAATATGATAGGACCCTTTCTTACAACAAATAAAAAAAGTTGTAAGAAATATGTTAAAGTCTTGTACCTAAAAGATGTTTTATTCATCGAATAACGCTCTACCTTACCACTTTACTAGTAAAAAGCCCTTGTACTAATAAAATAAAATAGAATCTAATTTATATATAGGCCTTTTTCGCTTCTTCGTCAAGCTTTCGAGCAGCTCTTTCAACTGCCGCCTAATCCCCCTCAAGAACCGAGAGCCGCCCAGGGACTGGACTCCACCAAGAGGTTCTTTCTCTCACGTCATTTCGCCCGCCCGTTTCACTTCTGTTCCGGAGGAAATGGGATTTGAACCCATGATACAATCTTCTTGTATGTCGATTTAGCAAACCAATGCCTTAAGCCACTCAGCCATACCTCCAAGTTGTTGATCGGAATGGAATTTTATGTGCCGGGTTTGGTTGGTTGCCCGAAGGGCTATCTGATCCGATCAACTGCGTAAGCCGTAGCGCGCTAGCGCGCGTACTATTCCGGGGACTCTATCCAGATCTATGGATCCCCCCAGCATCCAAGCGAGACCCCATCAATGCCACTCGTTGGGCGACGCCTTCTTTTCTACGAACACCCCACCACTGAATGATGAACTTTCCAGTTTTCGCCTCCGACCCGAGAACACAGGGTCAAGCCAAGCCCTTACCCGCCTGAATGGAATTCATATCTCCTTCGTCTGGTCGAGAAGGGAGAAAGCCCGTGGAACTGGACTGTGACTCTTCTATTACATTATGGAGAAGCCCATTCTCGTCATGGTCGATCCACGTCCTACCGTAGTGCCCAGAGAACCAGGCATGCTTAGCTTACAAAGCAACCTCTTAGCCGGCTTGTCACACCCCCGCTAAGAGCGGAAACACGGGGTTGCGACGAGACGGGAATCGTCATAACACATGGTAAGCGATAGAGATGCAATAATAAAATGATGACAAGCGTGTCATGACGACACCCGACAACAAGGGGACTTGTGTCGTGTATAGTCAATCTTCACGACAACATAGCCATATGCATAACAGGATAAACGGTTCACATAATCACATAAAGATGAAATCGTAATGTAAATTCCCACAACCCGGGAACAAGTTTCAAAAGATTGTAATTGTTTACATAGTTCAACATTGTTCAAAATAACTGTTTGTCACACATGTTTAGTCCAAAAATGCATCCTAGGGTCTCCACTAAGGCAGCACACCTAGAACCTCAGCTAGCTTGATCACCTGAAAAGATATGCTCAAAATGGTCAACAAAATTGTTGGTGAGCTCGCAGGTTTAAGTAATAAAAATGTAAGTGATGCTGTATAAAGTAAATGATATGGAATACCGTGAATACAGTTATATACACAAGTAAAATCACATGACATGAGCTTTGCAACCAAACCTAGCGACGTACACAAAGAAATTGTCGGCGTATATTCACCCAAGACCCGTACCTGGCTATTGTTGGTACTAACTAGTATACCAACACGAGGGTGGGGGTGTCACCCAGTAGTACTACCAATACCTAACCGTCGGTTCCCACACTGGAATTAAATAGTTGCAAAGATAGAACCACACAGCAGACCCAAGCATGTATCAGATAAGTACTTGTAACACAGTATCACGTTGATTCCTTGTATGAAAATTGTATGTATGTAGTACAGCATAGGAAAACGGGCGAGCATACTTTTCCCCCATGTTTGTAAATGTTTGTAAAATAGTATAAGCATAAAAAGGGGCCACGAAACTCACTTGTTAAGTGGTAAGTATGAAAGGTCGAGATTTCCAACAGTTGAATGCAATGATCAGTCAAACACCTATTGACAGTTATGGTCAAGCATTAATGATAGGTATAAAGCGTATAGTAATGTTCGGTCGGTTGGGGTTGTATCGGTTCGGTCGTGGGTAGCACACACACAAGCGGACACACGCATCATCAGACACACGACGGGACCAGACGCTCGACCCACGTTCCATTCGTACGAATCAACCTTCAATCGTGCGAATTAGCTACTTTCGTGCGATTGAACCTTCATTCGTGCGATTGGACTCAGTCGCACCACACAACACACCCATTCGCACGACCCAACCTCCATGCGCACGAATCAACCCTCAATCGTACGAATTAGCTACTTTCGTGGGATTGAACCTTCATTCGTGCGATTGGACTCCAGTCGTGCGAAACAAGCACAATCGCATACACTCAGTCGGTCACCTGACTCAATCGCACACAATCATCCACACGCATGACTCAATCGCATACAGACACCCTGTCGCACGACTCAGTCGCACGACATGCCTAGTCGCACAACTCAGTCGCACGATCGACTTAGACGCATGATTCAGTCGCACGACCCACTCAGTCGCACGGCTCAATCGCATGACAGACCCAGTCGCCCGAACTGCAGAATCGCGACTGTGGTCGGGCTGAGCAGCCCCCGAGCTGCTCTAGCGCGGGTTTTATACCACGAGGACCTCCAGAAACACCCAACAAACATACACAAACATGAAACACAAGCAGAAAGACCTCACACGCACCCACTCGACCTCATGTGCTCGGATGAACCCGAGCACCCGAAACCCTAGAAATCGCAGCAGTAAAATCGAACCAAAAACGGATTGAACAAGGTTGTCTACCTGCTAGGAACGCGTACACACGATGATACCCAAGATTTGGTAGTGAAAACACGACAAACGTGACGATTTTTGGTGCTAAATCGAGAGAAAAAGTGGAGAAAAGGTTGAAGGTGAAGAAGATGAAGATGAGATAAATGGCTGGAAATGGGGCTTATATACCCAGCCCAAGTTTGCAAAATTACGAGTTTAGTCCCTGCACTTAACTCTCGAGTTTCCCAAAATTTGTTTCGGTTGATTACGATCTTAAAATGTTCGTCATATTACGGTTAAAAGCGTATTTATTGGCATTTGATAGCCTAAAATGGTTTTATTTGTGACAATGGTCGAAATTAAAAATGATATATTTGGTGGTAATGGTGATGAAGTTTATAAAAGTTTATGCTTAACACACGTTCTCGAAGGAAGTACAGGCACAAGGGAAAAATAAGCAGACATGACTCCGTAAAGCAGGAGTTCATGAAGAAAGGAAGATTTTTAAAATATTTCCATGTTATTTATGTCGTTCGACGGACCTTGAGGTGACGGATGTCACAGTATCCCCCAGTTGAGAGAATTTCGTCCCGAAATTCAGCTGGAGTTAGGTCCAAGAGTGTCATCCATGAATAAGTGTGGGTATTTGAGTTTCATTTGATCTTCCCGTTTCCATGTAAACTCTGGACCTCGGTTCGAATTCCACCTTACGCGAACAATTGGTATTCTACTGCGCTTCAACTGTTTGACTTTACGATCCATGACCTCAATGGGTTCCTCAATAAAATGGAGCTTTTCGTCGATTTTGATATCGTCAATGGGTATATGAAGTGATTCGTCAGCCAAACACTTCTTGAGGTTCGACACATGGAAGGTATCATGCACACCGTTGAGTTCTTGTGGTAACCTTAATCGGTAAGCCACTGGACCAATTCTTTCTGTAATCTCGAATGGTCCAACGTATCTTGGGGCTAACTTCCCTTTCTTTCCAAACCGAACAACTCCTTTCCAAGGAGAGACTTTGAGTAACACTCGGTCCCCAACGTTGAATTCTAGAGGCTTTCGACGATTGTCGGCGTAGCTCTTTTGGCGATCTCTAGAGGCTTTCAGTCTATCTTTGATTTGGAAGATCTTGTCGGTTGTTTCCTGGATGATCTCTAGACCTGTTAGCTGACTTTCACCAATCTCGGCCCAACAAACGGGTGATCTACACTTCCTTCCGTACAACGCTTCGAACGGAGCACACCCAATGCTGGTGTGGTAGCTGTTATTGTATGAGAATTCAATCAATGGCAAATGAGTATCCCAACTACCACCAAAGTCGATTACACACGCTCTCAGCATGTCTTCTAGCGTTTGTATGGTTCGTTCACTTTGGCCATCTGTTTGAGGGTGATAGGCGGTACTCATGTCTAATCGAGTGCCCATTGCTTTCTGTAGTGTTTGCCAAAATCGTGAAGTGAATCGGCCGTCACGGTCGAAGATGATTGACACCGGCACTCCGTGTCTTGTCACGACCACTTTAATGTACAACTCGCCAACTTGTCCATTTTGTAGTCTTCTCGGATTGGCAAGAAGTGTACTGATTTCGTCATTCGATCCACTACGACCCATATCGAGTCATGCCCATTGCTTGTTTTAGGTAGTTTGGTTATGAAATCCATGGCTATATTCTCCCATTTCCACTCGGGAATTTCAGGTTGCTGTAATAATCCCGATGGTTTCAGATGTTCAGCTTTAACTTTCGAGCATGTCAAGCATCTGCTGACGTACGTGGTAATGTCTTTCTTCAGGCCTGGCCACCAGTACAGATCTTTGAGATCGTGGTACATCTTGTCTGCGCCAGGATGAATAGAATATCGTGTCTTATGTGCTTCATCCATGACCAGGGTACGTACACCTCCCCACTTGGGTACCCATATACGGTCCACGAAGTACTGTACGCCATCGTCCTTGCACAGCAGTTGTTTATCCAACCCTCGGAATTCTTCTCCTGCAAGGTTTTCTTCTTTCAACGCTTCACTTTGCGCAATTTGAATCTGAGCTTTCAAATTTGTTTGAATGGTCAATCCCAAAGCTCGAGCACGTAGTGGTTTCACGCGTTCTTTGCGGCTTAGAGCATCAGCCACCACGTTAGCTTTCCCCGGATGGTACCGGATTTCACAATCGTAGTCACTAAGAAGCTCTACCCAACGTCGCTGTCGCATATTGAGTTCCTTCTGATCCAGAATATGTTGAAGGCTTTTATGATCTGTGTATACGATGCATTTGGTTCCATACAGGTAATGCCTCCATATCTTAAGTGCAAATACTACAGCGCCCAACTCAAGATCATGAGTCGTGTAGTTCTTCTCGTGCACCTTAAGTTTTCGCGAAGCGTAGGCGATCACCTTACCTTTCTGCATTAGTACACATCCCAACCCTTGATGCGAAGCATCACAGTACACCACGAAATCATCAATTCCGTCTGGAAGGGACAATATCGGTGCATTGCACAACTTATCTTTTGTTTTGGAACGCCCGTTCTTGCGCATCTCCCAATCGAACTTCTTGTCTTTCTGAGTCAGCAATGTCAACGGTTGAGCGATCTTCGAAAAGTTCGCAATGAAACGACGATAGTATCCGGCCAATCCTAAGAACTGCCGTATCTCTGAAGGTGTCTGGGGTGTATCCCATTTCTTTACCGCTTCGATCTTGCCGGGATCTACATGAATCCCGTCTTTGTTAACCACATGACCCAAAACTTCACCTCTCGCAGCCAGAATTCACACTTCGAGAGCTTGGCGAAAAGTTTCTCTTCTTAACAGTTCCAGAATAGCCCGAAGGTGTTCTTCATGGTCCTCCTTCGATCGAGAGTAGATAAGTATGTCGTCGATGAATACGATCACAAACTTATCCAAGTAAGGTTTGCACACTCGATTCATCAAGTCCATGAACACAGCTGGTGCATTAGTCAATCCAAACGGCATGACCAAGAACTCATAGTGCCCATATCGAGTTCTAAATGCTGTCTTCGGTATGTCCTCCTCGAAAACTCTTTGTTGGTGATATCCAGACCGAAGGTCGATCTTGGAAAAATACGAAGCTCCTTGTAACTGATCAAACAGGTCGTCGATTCTGGGGAGAGGATACCGATTCTTCACAGTTAATTTGTTCAACTCACGGTAATCGATGCACATACGGAACGACCCATCCTTCTTCTTGACAAATAACACTGGTGCTCCCCAAGGCGAGTGACTGGCTGAATAAAACCCTTCTCCAGTAGTTCCTGTAACTGGCTAGATAACTCTTGCATTTCAGACGGTGCCAACCGATATGGTGTCTTTGCTACCGGTGTAGCTCCAGGAACCAAATCAATAGGAAATTCCACCTGTCGTGGAGGAGGCAAACCAGACAAGTCATCTGGGAATACATCTGGGTAATCCCGCACTATAGGTATATTTGTCAATTCCTGTTCCTCCTCTTTCTTTTCCACCACATGAGCCAGAAAAGAGTAGCACTGTTTTCGTAAGCTCCGGCGTGCTTTCATGCAGGAAATAAGCTTTAAGTTTCTCCCCGGTCTTTCTCCTTGAACTCTGAGTACTCCCCCGTCTGACATAGGGATTCGCACTACCTTGTCTCGACAGACAATCTCTGCCCCGTGTTTCGACAACCAATCCATTCCCACAATCACATCGAAACTTCCTAGTTCAAAGGGTATCAAGTCTATATCGAAGGTGTGGTCCTCTAATATTATCGAGCACTTTCTAATAATTTCATCGGCCTGAACAATCCTACCGTTGGCCATTTCTATGGAGTAGCTGGTTTCTAGCCTACTAGGGCTCATATTAAGCAATTGCACAAACTCAGAAGATATAAAGCTATTGTCTGCTCCAGTATCAAACAGTATAGATGCAAAGTGATTATTGAGTAAGTGCGTACCCGTGACAACATTCGGGTCCTGGCGAGCATCGTTGGCTCCGATGACGAATGCACGTCCCCGAGCTGTATTCCCCTGATTGGTCGGGCCTTGATTTCCAGCTATGGACATCACTTGCTGCTGGTTGTTTCCTTGTTGACCCGGTGCCCGATTCAGCCTGGGGCACATGTTTCGGTAGTGATCAAGGCTTCCACACTCATAACAAGCCCTTGTATTCCCGGCGGGGTTAACCGCGTTGACCGGCGCAACCATATTCGGCGCTGTTCTGCAGTCTTTTGCAAGATGCCCCGGGCGTCTACAATTCGCGCACACCCGACACTGCGTTCCTGGGGGATGATGATAATTGCACTTGTCACATTTGGGGTGCGGACCCACATACTCTCGCCTACCCTGCGTCACTGCCACAAAGTTTCTGGTTGTCTTGTCTCTTTTATCAAACTTCCCGGCACTCGACCGGCTCGTTTCCCCAAAATCTTTTCTCTTCTGCTCCTCTGCCAAAACTCCCGTTCTCACCATTTCGTCAGTCAAAGCGCCAGCCTTTAGAATCGCGCTCTGAATAGTAGGAGGAGCGGTAGCGGTTACCATTGCCCGGATTTGAGGCGCAAGTCCCCAAATGTACCTCTCTATCCTTTTGATTCCGGGGTGACTAGATGCGGAACCAACCTTGCTAGCTTGAATGAAACGATCGGTAAGCTGCTGCCCATGACCATTCCATGATTCTGCGCTGCCTGCTCATCTCATGATTTGAAGACTCACTCCTGTTTTGTGACATATGGGCCTTTACTCACCCACTACGCACATTTTCTCTCGCCTCGCTTTCCTCTGCTAAACTGGTCTGAGTGTTCCACCATGTCAGTGCCTTGCCCTTAGTGAACGACTTAATTCTTTGCTCTGTGAGCATCTGGTGAGCTATTCCGCCATCTTTCATCTTGGTCAAACCTCTGTGTTACGCACCACCTTTGTTACAAAAACTTATTACAAGCCACAATTCCTTTACGAACATCCCGTTCTCGATCCCACCCCTCGTTACACCAGTTTCGTTTCGCTGTACCACCATTCCGGTCTCCTGATTGCTTTCCCATTCCGTCGGTTATCGTTATCCTCATTATCATTGCCACCGTCCCCGTGGGGGTGAGAATTCTGAAGAGCATCACTCACTTGGGCCACGACGGAATTAGCGCGGCCAGCTGTTGAGCGATCAGGGCTGCCATATCAGTGTTCCCTGTTCCTTGATTGTTACTGGCAGGAGCCTCACTTGTTCTTGGGGTTTTCCCCTGCCTCTGCCTCTGCCTCTGCCTCTTGGGCTTCATTCAATACTTACTGTGAGTAGATCTTCGAGGCGGCATGTTCTATTCATAAAAGAGGTAACATGTAAGCTTTAGTCACCATAAGATACACAAGTATTCCGTTTATCAAGTTCCAATGTTCATGTTCCGGTCGGTCCAAATCACCATGCAGCCATTTCAAGCATATTCTCGGTATATCGGTGATGTTATATATAGGTTCCCCGCAGCGTTCCACCACACCCACGATGTACCGAGAATGATGCCCGATCCGGTTACATGACATTCGACTTTCCTTACATAATATCATAATAATCCATCAAGTCAGCTGAGAGCCCATGCATGTAATCACGTATAGTCTGGTGGAGGTTGCCTATCTCGCATCCTTAAAGGACACAGACATAGCCTCCTCGGGTCGGTCTCAGTATCCAAAGTTAAGCGCAGTATATGATCTGTGAAGATCTCTTCGGGTCTTAATACCGAATCTGGTTATGATAACTTGGCGCGCAGAGGGAACGGAAGATCTAATAGGAGCATCCCATAAAAGTGAGCACAAGGCTCTCTCATAGGGTGGAAAGATCACGAAATAGATAGATAAACGAACAAGTAATGAGGAACACGTATGAGATACAAATGCACACAACCCTGGCATGCAATCTACATGAAGGTTCCTAGGTTATAGTCTAGGTCAAGTGTATTGCCTAATTCTCTATAACCAATGGCTCTGATACCAGTCTGTCACACCCCCGCTAAGAGCGGAAACACGGGGTTGCGATGAGACGGGAATCGTCATAACACATGGTAAGCGATAGAGATGCAATAATAAAATGATGACAAAGTGTCATGACGACACCCGACAACAAGGGGACTTGTGTCGTGTATAGTCAATGTTCACGACAACATAGCCATATGCATAATAGGATAAACGGTTCACATAATCACATAAAGATGAAATTGTAATGTAAATTCCCACAACCCGGGAACAAGTTTCAAAAGATTGTAATTGTTTACATAGTTCAACATTGTTCAAAATAACTGTTTGTCACACATGTTTAGTCCAAAAATGCATCCTAGGGTCTCCACTAAGGCAGCACACCTAGAATCTCAGCTAGCTTGATCACCTGAAAAGATATGCTCAAAATGGTCAACAAAATTGTTGGTGAGCTCGCAGGTTTAAGTAATAAAAATGTAAGTGATGCTGTATAAAGTAAATGATGTGGAATACCGTGAATACAGTTATATACACAAGTAAAATCACATGACATGAGCTTTGCAACCAAACCTAGCGACGTACACAAAGAAATTGTGGGTGTATATTCACCCAAGACCCGTACCTGGCTATTGTTGGTACTAACTAGTATACCAACACGAGGGTGGGGGTGTCAGCCCAGTAGTACTACCAATACCTAACCGTCGGTTCCCACACTGGAATTAAATAGTTGCAAAGATAGAACCACACAGCAGACCCAAGCATGTATCAGATAAGTACTTGTAACACAGTATCACGTTGATTCCTTGTATGAAAATTGTATGTATGTAGTACAGCATAGGAAAACGGGCGAGCATACTTTTCCCCATGTTTGTAAATGTTTGTAAAATAGTATAAGCATAAAAAGGGGCCACGAAACTCACTGTTAAGTGGTAAGTATGAAGGTCGAGATTTCCAACAGTTGAATGCAATGATCAGTCAAACACCTATTGACAGTTATGGTCAAGCATTAATGATAGGTATAAAGCGTATAGTAATGTTCGGTCGGTTCGGGTTGTATCGGTTCGGTCGTGGGTAGCACACACACAAGCGGACACACGCATCATCAGACACGACGGGACCAGACGCTCGACCCACGTTCCATTCGTACGAATCAACCTTCAATCGTGCGAATTAGCTACTTTCGTGCGATTGAACCTTCATTCGTGCGATTGGACTCAGTCGCACCACACAACACACCCATTCGCACGACCCAACCTCCATACGCACGAATCAACCCTCAATCGTACGAATTAGCTACTTTCGTGCGATTGAACCTTCATTCGTGCGATTGGACTCCAGTCGTGCGAAACACGCACAATCGCATACACTCAGTCGGTCACCTGACTCAATCGCACACAATCATCCACACGCATGACTCAATCGCATACAGACACCCTGTCGCACGACTCAGTCGCACGACATGCCTAGTCGCACAACTCAGTCGCACGATCGACTTAGACGCATGATTCAGTCGCACGACCCACTCAGTCGCACGGCTCAATCGCATGACATACCCAGTCGCCCGAACTGCAGAATCGCGATTGTGGTCAGGCTGAGCAGCCCCCGAGCTGCTCTAGCACGGGTTTTATACCACGAGGACCTCCAGAAACCCCAACAAACATACACAAAAAACAAACACAAGCAGAAAAACCTCACACGCACCCACTCGACCTCATGTGCTCGGATGAACCCGAGCACCGAAACCCTAGAAATCGTAGCAGTAAAATCGAACCAAAACGGATTGAACAAGGTTGTCTACCTGCTAGGAACGCGTACACACGATGATACCCAAGATTTGGTAGTGAAAACGCGACAAACGTGACGATTTTTGGTGCTAAATCGAGAGAAAAAGTGGAGAAAGTTTGAAGGTGAAGAAGATGAAGATGAGATAAATGGCTGGAAATGGGGCTTATATACCCAGCCCAAGTTTGCAAAATTACGAGTTTAGTCCCTGCACTTAACTCTCGAGTTTCCCCAAAATTTGTTTCGGTTGATTACGATCTTAAATGTTCGTCATATTACGGTTAAAAGCGTATTGGCATTTGATAGCCTAAAATGGTTTTATTTGTGACAATGGTCGAAATTAAAATGATATATTGGTGGTAATGGTGATGAAGTTTATAAAAGTTTATGCTTAACACACGTTCTCGAAGGAAGTACAGGCACAAGGAAAAATAAGCAGACATGACTCCGTAAAGCAGGAGTTCATGAAGAAAAGGAAGATTATTAAAATATTTCCATGTTATTTATGTCGTTCGACGGACCTTGAGGTGACGAATGTCACAGTATCCCCCAGTTGAGAGAATTTCGTCCCGAAATTCAGCTGGAGTTAGGTCCAAGAGTGTCATCCATGAATAAGTGTGGGTATTTGAGTTTCATTTGATCTTCCCGTTCCATGTAAACTGGTCCTTGTTTTGAATTCCACCTTACGCGAACAATTGGTATTCTACTGCGCTTCAACTGTTTGACTTTACGATCCATGACCTCAATGGGTTCCTCAATAAAATGGAGCTTTTCGTTGATTTTGATATCGTCAATGGGTATATGAAGTGATTCGTCAGCCAAACACTTCTTGAGGTTCGACACATGGAAGGTATCATGCACACCGTTGAGTTCTTGTGGTAACCTTAATCGGTAAGCCACTGGACCAATTCTTTCTGTAATCTCGAATGGTCCAACGTATCTTGGGGCTAACTTCCCTTTCTTTCAAACCGAACAACTCCTTTCCAAGGAGAGACTTGAGTAACACTCGGTCCCCAATTGAATTCTAAGGCTTTCGACGATTGTCGGCGTAGCTCTTTTGGCGATCTCTAGCGGCTTTCAGTCTATCTTTGATTTGGAAGATCTTGTCGGTTGTTTCCTGGATGATCTCTAGACTGTTAGCTGACTTTCACCAATCTCGGCCCAACAAACGGGTGATCTACACTTCCTTCCGTACAACGCTTCGAACGGAGCACACCCAATGCTGGTGTGGTAGCTGTTATTGTATGAGAATTCAATCAATGGCAAATGAGTATCCCAACTACCACCAAAGTCGATTACACACGCTCTCAGCATGTCTTCTAGCGTTTGTATGGTTCGTTCACTTTGGCCATCTGTTTGAGGGTGATAGGCGGTACTCATGTCTAATCGAGTGCCCATTGCTTTCTGTAGTGTTTGCTAAAATCGTGAAGTGAATCGGCCGTCACGGTCGGAGATGATTGACACCGGCACTCCGTGTCTTGTCACGACCTCTTTAATGTACAATCTCGCCAACTTGTCCATTTTGTAGTCTTCTCGGATTGGCAAGAAGTGTGCTGATTTCGTCATTCGATCCACTACGACCCATATCGAGTCATGCCCGTTGCTTGTTTTAGGTAGTTTGGTTATGAAATCCATGGCTATATTCTCCCATTTCCACTCGGGAATTTCAGGTTGCTGTAATAATCCCGATGGTTTCTGATGTTCAGCTTTAACTTTCGAGCATGTCAAGCATCTGCTGACGTACGTGGCAATGTCTTTCTTCAGGCCTGGCCACCAGTACAGATCTTTGAGATGTGGTACATCTTGTCTGCGCCAGGATGAATAGAATATCGTGTCTTATGTGCTTCATCCATGACCAGGGTACGTACACCTCCCCACTTGGGTACCCATATACGGTCCACGAAGTACTGTACGCCATCGTCCTTGCACAGCAGTTGTTTATCCAACCCTCGGAATTCTTCTCCTGCAAGGTTTTCTTCTTTCAACGCTTCACTTTGCGCAATTTGGATCTGAGCTTTCAAATTGTTTGAATGGTCAATCCCAAAGCTCGAGCACGTAGTGGTTTCACGCGTTCTTTGCGGCTTAGAGCATCAGCCACCACGTTAGCTTTCCCCGGATGGTACCGGATTTCACAATCGTAGTCACTAAGAAGCTCTACCCAACGTCGCTGTCGCATATTGAGTTCCTTCTGATCCAGAATATGTTGAAGGCTTTTATGATCTGTGTATACGATGCATTTGGTTCCATACAGGTAATGCCTCCATATCTTAAGTGCGAATACTACAGCGCCCAACTCAAGATCATGAGTCGTGTAGTTCTTCTCGTGCACCTTAAGTTGTCGCGAAGCGTAGGCGATCACCTTATCTTTCTGCATTAGTACACATCCCAACCCTTGATGCGAAGCATCACAGTACACCACGAAATCATCAGTTCCATCTGGAAGGGACAATATCGGTGCATTGCACAACTTATCTTTCAGTGTTTGGAACGCCCGTTCTTGCGCATCTCCCCAATCGAACTTCTTGTCTTTCTGAGTCAGCAATGTCAACGGTTGAGCGATCTTCGAAAAGTTCGCAATGAAACGACGATAGTATCCGGCCAATCCTAAGAACTGCCGTATCTCTGAAGGTGTCTGGGGTGTATCCCATTTCTTTACCGCTTCGATCTTGCCGGGATCTACATGAATCCCGTCTTTGTTAACCACATGACCCAAAAACTTCACCTCTCGCAGCCAGAATTCACACTTCGAGAGCTTGGCGAAAAGTTTCTCTTCTCTTAACAGTTCCAGAATAGCCCGAAGGTGTTCTTCATGGTCCTCCTTCGATCGAGAGTAGATAAGTATGTCGTCGATGAATACGATCACAAACTTATCCAAGTAAGGTTTGCACACTCGATTCATCAAGTCCATGAACACAGCTGGTGCGTTAGTCAATCCAAACGGCATGACCAAGAACTCATAGTGCCCATATCGAGTTCTAAATGCTGTCTTCGGTATGTCCTCCTCGAAAACTCTTAGTTGGTGATATCCAGACGGAAGGTCGATCTTGGAAAAATACGAAGCTCCTTGTAACTGATCAAACAGGTCGTCGATTCTGGGGAGAGGATACCGATTCTTCACAGTTAATTTGTTCAACTCACGGTAGTCGATGCACATACGGAACGACCCCCATCCTTTCTTGACAAATAACACTGGTGCTCCCCAAGGCGAGTGACTCGGCCGAATAAAACCCTTCTCCAGTAGTTCCTGTAACTGGCTAGATAACTCTTGCATTTCAGACGGTGCCAACCGATATGTGTCTTTGCTACTGGTGTAGCTCCAGGAACCAAATCAATACGAAATTCCACCTGTCGTGGAGGAGGCAAACCAGACAAGTCATCTGGGAATACATCTGGGTAATCCCGCACTATAGGGATATTTGTCAATTCCTGTTCCTCCTCTTTCTTTTCCACCACATGAGCCAGAAAAGAGTAGCACTGTTTTCGTAAGCTCCGGCGTGCTTTCATGCAGGAAATAAGCTTTAAGTTTCTCCCCGGTCTTTCTCCTTGAATTCTGAGTACTCCCCCGTCTGACATAGGGATTCGCACTACCTTGTCTCGACAGACAATCTCTGCCCCGTGTTTCGACAACCAATCCATTCCCACAATCACATCGAAACTTCCTAGCTCAAAGGGTATCAAGTCTATATCGAAGGTGTGGTCCTCTAATATTATCGAGCACTTTCTAATAATTTCATCGGATGAACAATCCTACCGTTGGCCATTTCTACAGAGTAGCTGGTTTCTAGCCTACTAGGGCTCAAATCAAGCAATTGCACAAACTCAAAAGATATAAAGCTATTGTCTGCTCCAGTATCAAACAGTATAGATGCAAAGTGATTATTGAGTAAGTGCGTACCCGTGACAACATTCGGGTCCTGGCGAGCATCGTTGGCTCCGATGACGAATGCACGTCCCCGAGCTGTATTCCCTGATTGGTCGGGCCTTGATTTCCAGCTATGACCATCACTTGCTGCTGGTTGTTTCCTTGTGACCCGGTGCCCGATTCAGCCTGGGGCACATGTTTCGGTAGTGATCAAGGCTTCCACACTCATAACAAGCCCTTGTATTCCCGGCGGGGTTAACCGCGTTGACCGGCGCAACCATATTCGGCGCTGTTCTGCAGTCTCTTGCAAGATGCCCCGGGCGTCTACAATTCGCGCACACCGGCACTGCGTTCCTGGGGGATGATGATAATTGCACTTGTCACATTTGGGGTGCGAACCCACATACTCTCGCCTGCCCTGCGTCACTGCCACAAAGTTTCTGGTTGTCTTGGCTCTTTTATCAAACTTCCCGGCACTCGACCGGCTCGTTTCCCCAAAATCTTTTCTCTTCTCTGCTCCTCTACCCAAAACTCCCGTTCTCACCATTTCATCAGTCAAAGCGCCAGCCTTTAGAATCGCGCTCTGAATAGTAGGAGGAGCGGTAGCGGTTACCATTGCCCGGATTTGAGGCGCAAGTCCCCAAATGTACCTCTCTATCCTTTTTCATTCCGGGGTGACTAGATGCGGAACCAACCTTGCTAGCTCATGAAAAGATCGGTGTAGGCTGCGTGCCCAGCCCCCACCATGGCATGATTCCAGAACTCATGCTCAAGTTTTTGCATCTCATTGAGAACAGTACTCCTTGGTGATTAGGGCCTTGAACTCATCCCACGACATTTGCATCGCAGATTCTCTTCCCCTAGCCTGAATCTGAGTGTTCCACCATGTCAGTGCCTTGCCTTGTAGTGAGCAAGTGGCGTACTTAATTCTTTGGCTGTCGAGGCATTCGCTGATGTCGATCACGGCCTCCATCTTTTCAAGCCATCTGGTCAGAGCTATGGCTCCACCTTTGCCATCAAACTCTCGTGGTTTACAAGCCACGAATTCCTTGTACGAACATCCCCGTCTAGTATTCACAACCCCGGTCTCGTTAACAATTACAGTTTCGTTACCGGCTGTACCACCATTTCCGGTCTCCTGATTGCTTTCATTCCCAGTCGGGTTATCGTTATCCTCATTATCATTGCCACCGTCCCCAGGGGTGAGAATTCTGAAGAGCATCACTCACTTGGGCCACGATGTCGGAATTAGCGCGGCCAGCTGTTGAGCGATCAGGGCTGCCATATCAGTGTTCCCTGTTCCTTGATTGTTACTGGCAGGAGCCTCACTTGTTCTTGGGGTTCTTCCCCTGCCTCTGCCTCTGCCTCTGCCTCTTGGGGCTTCAATTCCGCTACTATTACTGCGAGTAGATCTTCGAGGCGGCATGTTCTATTCATAAAAGATGTAACATGTAAGCTTTAGTCACCATAAGATACACAAGTATTCCGTTTATCAAGTTCCAATGTTCATGTTCCGGTCGGTCCAAATCACCATGCAGCCCATTTCAAGCATATTCTCGGTATATCGGTGATGTTTATATATAGGGTTCCCCGCAGCGTTCCCACCACACCCACGATGTACCGAGAATGATGCCCGATCCGGTTACATGACATTCGACTTTCCTTTACATCATATCCATAATAATCCATCAAGTCAGCTGAGAGCCCATGCATGTAATCACGTATAGTCTGGTGGAGGTTGCCTATCTCGCATCCTTAAAGGACACAGACATAGCCTCCTCGGGTCGGTCTCAGTATCCAAAGTTAAGCGCAGTATATGATCTGTGAAGATCTCTTCGGGTCTTAATACCCGAATCTGGTTATGATAACTTGGCGCGCAGAGGGAACGGAAGATCTAATAGGAGCATCCCATAAAAGAGTGAGCACAAGGCTCTCTCATAGGGTGGAAAGATCACGAAATAGATAGATAAACGAACAAGTAATGAGGAACACGTATGAGATACAAAATGCACACAACCCTGGCATGCAATCTACATGAAGGTTCCTAGGTTATAGTCTAGGTCAAGTGTATTGCCTAATTCTCTATAACCAATGGCTCTGATACCAGTCTGTCACACCCCCGCTAAGAGCGGAAACACGGGGTTGCGATGAGACGGGAATCGTCATAACACATGGTAAGCGATAGAGATGCAATAATAAAATGATGACAAACGTGTCATGACGACACCCGACAACAAGGGGACTTGTGTCGTGTATAGTCAATGTTCACGAAAACATAGCCATATGCATAATAGGATAAACGGTTCACATAATCACATAAAGATGAAATTGTAATGTAAATTCCCACAACCCGGGAACAAGTTTCAAAAGATTGTAATTGTTTACATAGTTCAACATTGTTCAAAATAACTGTTTGTCACACATGTTTAGTCCAAAAATGCATCCTAGGGTCTCCACTAAGGCAGCACACCTAGAACCTCAGCTAGCTTGATCACCTGAAAAGATATGCTCAAAATGGTCAACAAATTGTTGGTGAGCTCGCAGGTTTAAGTAATAAAAATGTAAGTGATGCTGTATAAAGTAAATGATGTGGAATACCGTGAATACAGTTATATACACAAGTAAAATCACATGACATGAGCTTTGCAACCAAACCTAGCGACGTACACAAAGAAATGTGGGTGTATATTCACCCAAGACCCGTACCTGGCTATTGTTGGTACTAACTAGTATACCAACACGAGGGTGGGGGTGTCACCCAGTAGTACTACCAATACCTAACCGTCGGTTCCCACACTGGAATTAAATAGTTGCAAAGATAGAAACACACAGCAGACCCAAGCATGTATCAGATAAGTACTTGTAACACAGTATCACGTTGATTCCTTGTATGAAAATTGTATGTATGTAGTACAGCATAGGAAAACGGGCGAGCATACTTTTCCCCCATGTTTGTAAATGTTTGTAAATAGTATAAGCATAAAAAGGGGCACGAAACTCACTTGTTAAGTGGTAAGTATGAAAGGTCGAGATTTCCAACAGTTGAATGCAATGATCAGTCAAACACCTATTGACAGTTATGGTCAAGCATTAATGACAGGTATAAAGCGTATAGTAATGTTGGTCGGTTGGGGTTGTATCGGTTCGGTCGTGGGTAGCACACACACAAGCGGACACACGCATCATCAGACACACGACGGGACCAGACGCTCGACCCACGTTCCATTCGTACGAATCAACCTTCAATCGTGCGAATTAGCTACTTTCGTGCGATTAAACCTTCATTCGTGCGATTGGACTCAGTCGCACCACACAACACACCACACCCGCACGACCCAACCTCCATGCGCACGATCAACCCTCAATCGTACGAATTAGCTACTTTCGTGGGATTGAACCTTCATTCGTGCGATTGGACTCCAGTCGTGCGAAACAAGCACAATCGCATACACTCAGTCGGTCACCTGACTCAATCGCACACAATCATCCACACGCATGACTCAATCGCATACAGACACCCTGTCGCACGACTCAGTCGCACGACATGCCTAGTCGCACAACTCAGTCGCACGATCGACTTAGACGCATGATTCAGTCGCACGACCCACTCAGTCGCACGGCTCAATCGCATGACAGACCCAGTCGCCCGAACTGCAGAATCGCGACTGTGGTCGGGCTGAGCAGCCCCCGAGCTGCTCTAGCGCGGGTTTTATACCACGAGGACCTCCAGAAACACCCAACAAACATACACAAACATGAAACACAAGCAGAAAGACCTCACACGCACCCACTCGACCTCATGTGCTCGGATGAACCCGAGCACCCGAAACCCTAAAAATCGCAGCAGTAAAATCGAACCAAAAACGGATTGAACAAGGTTGTCTACCTGCTAGGAACGCGTACACACGATGATACCCAAGATTTGGTAGTGAAAACGCGACAAACGTGACGTTTTGGTGCTAAATCGAGAGAAAAAGTGGAGAAAAGGTTGAAGGTGAAGAAGATGAAGATGAGATAAATGGCTGGAAATGGGGCTTATATACCCAACCAAGTTTGCAAAATTACGAGTTTAGTCCCTGCACTTAACTCTCGAGTTTCCCAAAATTTGTTTCGGTTGATTACGATCTTAAAATGTTCGTCATATTACGGTTAAAAGCGTATTTATGGCATTTGATAGCCTAAAATGGTTTATTTGTGACAATGGTCGAAATTAAAAATGATATATTTGGTGGTAATGGTGATGAAGTTTATAAAAGTTTATGCTTAACACACGTTCTCGAAGGAAGTACAGGCACAAGGGAAAAATAAGCAGACATGACTCCGTAAAGCAGGAGTTCATGAAGAAAAGGAAGATTTATTTAAAATATTTCCATGTTATTTATGTCGTTCGACGGACCTTGAGGTGACGGATGTCACACGCTTACCTTTAACCTAACTCTCTAGTTTATGGCGGGAAAACACTACTTTTTAATTTCTTTATTTTTATTATTTTTATTATTTTTTTCTGTTTTTGGCTGTCGGGACTCCTTGAAGCTCAATCAAGGTACATTTTCCGACCCCTTTTTCTCTCGGTCTGCATAACTTCTTCATCTGGTAAGTCTATTGCCATAGGTGAATCATCAGGGATAGGATGTGCTACGAGGAAGTCAGCCAAGATGGTTCCATAGATGGGTACAGAACAGAATCCGTCCTTAGGTACCTGAGACAAATGTCGAGAGCCATACATAAGGAAGATGTTGGAACCAAAAGAACAATGAGCCAAGATCAGAAAACCTCTAAGTCCCACACGGTATCACAACAACTGCTGAAAGCCTCATCAGTAGTTTGACAAGTGCTGAAGACTTCAACAGCTGAAGATCAAGTGCTGAAGACCTTAACTGGAAGAACCAAAGTGCTGAAGTACAACAGCTGAAGAACACAAGTGCTGAAGCTGAAAGACCAAAGTACTGAAGTACAACAGCTGAAGAGTTCACAAGTACTGAAGATCAACAACTGATGTACAAAGTCTGAAGACAAAGACTGAAGACATCAGCTGATGATATCTACTGAAGTCATCAGCTGATGAAACGCCTGAAGGTCAAAGTCTGAAGATCAAGTACTGAAGCCTCAGTAGTTTGTCACAACTGCTGAAGAGTACTTCTTCAGTAGTTGTGATATCAGTAGTTTTATTTTCTTTGTTTCAGTAGTTTTGTAAAACGACTGAAGAGCTTGTTCTTCAGTCGTTGTAGTTTCAGTAGTTTTATATTTTGTACTTAACTTGCTGATATGTTCTCAGTAGTTGTGAACATTTCAGTAGTTTGTTAAGATTAGTTATTTCTGTATTGGATCTGCCAGTTGTCACTTTCCGTGATAACAGCAGTGACTGTTGCACTCTATATAAGGAGTGACAACCTATTGTAATCGGTGTGATATGAGCAATTGATGGAATGATTGATTGATTCGATTAGAAATATTCTACATCTATAACATTCCTAGAAATCAGAAATTCATATTCTCTCCCTATAACCGTATGCGATCTTAACGCTACAAGTATCGATTGCTTGCTACAATTTGTCTAATTCGTGTTTGTATTCCGCTGCTTTATATTCTGATACGTCAAACTTGTGATCACTGATCCTGTCAAATGGTATCAGAGCCGGTAATCATTGATCGATCTAATAATTGATCATTGAAACTGCTATTCAAGATCCAAGTTTGATTGAATTAGCTTTTGTTTTTGCAAGAAACGGTTATAGAGATTGAATTTTTCTGTATTTCTGCTCATTCATCCTGAGATCTTTTCTTGGTTCTCATTGAGTTTGTTGTGGTTTGTCTAAAACTTCTTTTTAAACTTGAACTCAACTATTTTTGAACTGAAAATGACCACTCCCTCCAATGATCCTCACAATACTGGTTCCTCAACCAAGCCTCCTATGCTGGTTAGGAATGAGTATAACATATGGCAAAGACGTATGCTCCATCACCTGTCTGTTAACAGCGCAGGGTGTTGGACATCTGTGGTACATGGTCCACACAAGCCTATGGTGAATAACCCGGAAACCAATCAAATGGTTCCGAAGAGGAGGGAGCAATACTCAGATGAGGATAAAAAAGTTGCTTGAGATTGATGCAAAAGCCCATGGAATTCTGGCCATGGCTTTGCCCAATGAAATCTATTCTGGGCTAATGCATCATGAAACTGCCCATGACCTCTGGATTGCTTGAAAGAACAATTTGGAGGAACAGATGAGGTCTTGGCAAATAATAGAGAAATTCTTGCCCAACAATATGAGACATTCTCTCATAGAAAGGGTGAGACACTGACTCAACAATATGAGCGGTTTTCTTGTTTGATCTCTGAACTAAAAATGGTCAAACTTGAATACACCAATTTCAGATGAATAACAGATTTCTCAGATCACTGCCTGAGAGATGGGACACATATACTATTGTCCTACGCTCCAGTGCAAGTTTGGACAAACTATCTCTCACCCAACTCCATGGGAAATTGCTCACTTTTGAGAGAGAGATAGAACAGAAGAGAAAGCTGTCTTCATCTGGAAAGCTCACTGAAGACTTTATTCAAGGCAACACTGCCTTGGTGGGTCATGAGTCAGAATATGCTGCATCTGAATGCCAGTATGATGAGCATATTAATTTCTCTTCGAGCTCTTCTAATTGCATTTGTAAGTTGTGTTGGTCAGTTTACTGGAGGTAATAATGACAATTTATGTTTCATTATGGATGATCTCAAGGGGATTGCTGATGATGACTTAGAAGAGATGGATATTTTGAGCCAAATGGCCTTGATAAATCAGATCTCAGAAGTTCTACAAAAGAACTGGAAGAAAATTCCCAGGACTCTCTGGCAAAACCAAAGTTGGTTTTGACAAGAGCAAGTTGAGGTGTCACAAATGCCAACGGCTTGGACACTTTGCAAGAGAGTGTAGACCAACTGGTTCAAACTCTACTGCACCCTTTGTGACTTTTCCTGGCAACAGTCAACAAAACAGAGGGCAACATCCTGTCACATCTAGTCATCATCCTCAACAACAATCTCCGGCATATTTTGTTCCTCAGGGTCAAATGCCTTATCAGTACCCTTGTTATTACATGCCACAGTCAAGTCAAGTTCAAGTTCCTATGACACCACAACCTCATGCATTACCAGAACCTCAGCCTTCCCTATCTCATCAACAACCTTCATCTCAACAACACAGCTTCTTCACCCCAGGAGTTGTTGACTGGAGCAGTTTACCAGATGACTTGTCTGGTCATGATCAACTGTTCTCAGGTGCTGGTCAACATGGTGGTGACAGTCCCTTTGGGAATCTAGCTCTTATGGCTTTGGAGTCTGCTGATACTTCATCCTCCAATGCCTCTACACCACAGGTATCACAGGTATCCTCTGAGGCAAAAGCCAAATTATGTTCTGAACAATGCATAGCAGCATTTGCTTCCATTAGAGAAGCAAATGTAGCTTTAATTAATAAGAACATTGAGCTAGAACAAGTGATTTCCAAAACAAAGCTGAGTTTGAGTTTGTGC